>CM040426.1:122487387-123687387 GCA_022702705.1 Papilionanthe hookeriana x Papilionanthe teres | reverse complement strand
TGGCCAGATCGAAAAGTAAATAAAGAATGAAGTGTAAAATCATCAGAAGTATTTAACATTTAAATGGCATATCCAATCTATCTCTTCATTTCACCATATCTCATTGAAAGGAGAAAGACACAAAAATCTACTCAGAATTCATGAGGAAGATACGAGAAAACATGGATTTTATATATAAAAGGAATGCCATACAAACACAACTTATCTGTAACTCTTCCCCAAAGCAAATCCCTTGAAGTTCCTTTGACTCTCTTTCTCTTCTTACAGAAAAACTCAAAACTCACACCTACGCCTAACGCACTAATTCTAACAACTTCTCTCTCATTTCTGGCATTTAAAGCCTTCTAATATAGTGTAAGGATGAGTTTCCTAAGAGATTCCTCAAACAAACCTCCAAAAAGCATATGAATACATCAAATCTATAATAACAAATGTGCATAACCGTCTTGGGCGCCGACTTGGGCGCTGTCGGCGCCCAAAGCCATTTTTCAAAAAATCACCTCATTTGACTTCAAATTTCATTCTTTTTGCTTTCTTTTGCTCCAAATGCTGAAAATAAACATGCCTGTAATAAAAACATGAAAAATACCCATCTTTAAAATGCAGTATCACCACAAATGAGTATAAAATATAGGTGAAAATCCAATATATTTTTGGTGCATCAAGTATCAGAGGTAAAAGTAAATTAGTGAAGAATTTATGATTTGGGGCAAGCATAAATTTATATATAAAAGAATTAAAAAAAACATCACTTGGAAAATTCGAAGAAAATCACAAGTGTCCCACAGAAACTAAAAAAAATCGTAAAAAACTTACGAAATATCGAGTAAAACTGTAAGCATTCAGGTGGGTGTAGGCTCAGATTTATCATTCCCAAATGACTCTGAAGACAATGATCAGTCATACACATACATAAAGCCCGACATTCAACTATAAATTTCCAGCACGACAATCTTAAGAGGGAAATTCATAGCCTAGTACAGGTAATTGACAAGTGGTTGATGAGATTGTATCATTTAAAGTTTGCGGTTTACCATGCATATAGGCAAAAATAGTTTTGTTTTATTTAGCATTCAAATGTTCTTTTTTTTATAAGGAAAATTTATGTTCTCTTGTTATATCAAAAAAAAATTATCCATGAGTCGAGCACACTGTCAGGCTAAAACCGCAAAGAGCCTAAGAAGGAAAGGGGTCTCGCTATCCTAGTTTCGGTGAGCAATATAAACATCTTACACTTTCACCAAATCTTTGGATCTAGTCCCGACATAGTAGGATGCAATATTATTCCTTTTTATGAGCAAGTGACTGTCATTATCGCTCTTACATGCCAAATCATCCAACTTAAAACCTTTCTTAATGATTCATATATAACAGAAGCTCAAGGTGTGTGCTTATGTTAAAACATAAGCACCAGAAACAAAATCATCAACCAAGAGTAAAGAAAGCAAAACAAAACAAAAGGAAAAGATGAGGCCGACCCACTTCTAAAACCATGGAAGTGAAGTTGTAAAACAATAACTGAATCAACCTAAAAAATGCTTAAATCCTTTTCAAAATAATAGTCAGGTGAAACCCAAAACAATAGGTATAGAGTGACACGAATTAGATCCAATGGACCACTATCACAGTCGTACTCATGTTAATCTTGATGGCTTAACTTGTTTTGCATGTTGAGGTTAACTTAATAAGCAATGCTAGTTAAGGCATCAAAATAGACATAGGGTCACTCACCTATCGAGCCTGACTCACTATCCATGCAAGCATGTAAATGCAAATGCAGTAGTCAAATAACAAAAGGGATGAGTATACCTTAGAGACAGTGACTCAAAAAACTGAGTGTACCATGGAGGTAGCAACTCAAGAAGGAGGGTGTGCTGCATAGTTAGTGATCGAGGAGGGGCAAGCCATGGAAGCAGAGGCCCTAAAGATGAGCTTACGTCACAGCAGTGACACAAAGAGAAGTGCAACTCAAGAGAATAAACATGATCGTGTATGAAGACACATATCAAACATAATGTAACACGCAAGCAAGGGCGCATACACATTCACATGCACAACGTGCCATTGTGCAAGTGGTTGGTCGACTGGGTCGAAGTATCCAGTCAAACCAAAGTGTTATGCTAACCTAGTCAGGTGAGCTGGTTGGAATACAAGTGATGTCGACCTAGCTGAGACAATCGATCAAGGCACAAGCCATACAAATGTAAGAGCGAGGTTCAAACTATAAGCTTAAGGTGTAAAATGCAAAATGCAAATTGTAAAATGCAAAAAGCAATGTATAAATGTGAAGTGTGACGTGCAAGTGCAAAGTGTGGTATGCAAATGTGATCTTTGAGACATGCATGTGCAAACGAACATGCAAAATGATGCAAAAATAGAATTATGTAAATAACCGATCAGCTGGGTCATGGTGGTCGGTCGAACCAAAGTGAGGTGTCGACCTGCCCGGGCGATCGATTAAGGAAATGAAATGCCGACAGAGCTGGGACTACTGATCAAAGCAAACTAAAGTGCTGACTGGGTGAGGGCTACTGGTCGAGGCAAAGAGAAATGTCAATAGGGTCGCGATATCCTGTCTAGGCAAAAGTAGTTTCGATCAGTTCAGAACGACCAATCGAGGCAAAGTGGGGTGCCGACTAGGTCGGGGTTGTTGTTGGGGCAAAATGAAATGTCGACTGAGCTGAAGTGGCCGTCAAGGCAAAGTGAGGTGTCGACCTAGCTGGAGTGCAAGTGCAATATGCAACATACAAAACATACACGTGTAGACAATGAAAGACAAAAGATGACACATGACAGTGAGCCATGATTGTACGAATGGCCTTGCTTAGGAAACCGAGGGCTTGACACATAAATATGGCAATCGCTGCCTTTGTTTTGGTGAGGCAATTGGGGAATTTCTCCCCAAACTTCCAAGAGAGAAATTCTTCACATTGTTATGAAATGGGATATATACAAAGCTTTTCCTTAATTCACGACAACTCAAATCTTTGCAAAGTGAGGTAGCGACATGATTTTCTCACTTGGAAAACGTCAACTTCCCAATCTTCTCAAACACTATTGTGGCATACAAAGGAAAGAGGAGAAAAATGGGCTCCAATCCAAACCCTCTTCGTGTTATGGATTGCAACAAAGGGGATTCGCTCGGCTTTCCTAGGGGAGTTGGCTACGCATGTAAAACCCTACCCTAAAGGCTAGCACTAGTTAAAAAGATCAATTACAAAGGAGCGTAACCACACTGGCTCACGCCGACACATGCACCCGTGTGGGCAATTGAACCTGCACTTCCACCTCAATTAATACCTAGGGCAAGCTATAGAAATAAAATGCAAGGGGAAGGGTTTTATCACCACTGCAATGTTTGCACAAAGCCTGGTGGATTCCAAGATGAAGCTTTATGTATGGTAGGAGACATCCATGCTTTCTAGAATAGTGGTTTGCTCATTGTCCGTTGGCATTGAAGTGCTCTGATGAAGTGTTTGATCATTAAGAATGCGAGACGATGAAGTGGTGGAGCTAGTGCACTAATAGTCACACAACCAGAATAGAAAATGCGATGAGGAGTGTGCAAAATCTGAGGTTGCATGCAAGAGCGGGGTTGTTTCGTCATACACTCAACTCTGGTGAAGAAGGCCAGCTCAATGTCACTAAAGCGGAGGAGAGGTCGGAATGTGGCTGACCAAAAGAAAGAAAAAGAGAAAAAAATGTGGTGGTGGGCTACCGGGAAGATGGTTTGGTGGTTGAACGAGGAATGGGGTTCTAGCAACCGTAGGTTTTGATAGTGTGGAGGAGAGGCATCGGCGAGGATGGGCGGTCGAGGATTTCACCCAAGAAAGGAGAAGAGGCAGCAATGGAGAGGAACGACAGTGAGGGAGCTTGGTGAGGGTAATGACGCAGAGGAGGGCACTAGAGAGGAGGAATTGCCAAAGAGGACTGGCTGACCGATGAGTTTCAAGTTCATGAAGAAGGGCTGAAGCAAGAAGAACTGAGACTAGCATTTTAAGTGAAGCTTTCGGTATGGAGAGGAGGTATCGCACGATTAGGGTTGGAGAGGGGGCTATCGTGTCTTAAATATGACAGGTTCTGTAAATTTAATTTTAATTCATCTACAATTATTTGCATGTCTTTTCCTCGTGCTTCGAGTCCTAGCAAAATGGGTATCCTCCTTAAGTAAAATTGACAATATGGATATGTCAATGCGCCCCGTTTCATCATCGAGGGTCATCTGGACAACTTTATCAACGATCGGGTCAAAAATGCATCAAATTTGTTTTCTTTAAATTTTGGATATGTGATCGATAATTTTAAAAATTTATTTTGGTTTTGATTAATGGTAAACTATTCATAGGTGTAGATGATGTAAATTATGATAATTATGTGCATAAATTTGTTAAATGTGATGGTCGTGTGTTGTGAGTGTGTGCAAAAGTCATAATAAACTTCCTAAATCTTTTAAATCCTATGGGAACTCTCTTTGGTCCCCCACCTATTGGTCACTCAACCCAACGGTGATGGTACATGATCTTAGCCACTCAACCAAGTGGTGACATCTCAGAGTCATAAACATTCGACCAAATGGGAATGGCTTGGGACCACCCATATGAGGCCTCATAAGAGAGTTAAGAGATGGTTTGAGCTTCTAAATGGTGTGGGTCTCACAACTATTCCTCTAAGATAGTTGATAGGAAACCATAGAGCTATATCCTAGGCTTTAAAGAGAGGAGAAAAGGAAGACCACAAAATGAGATCAACAAATACATAAGGCAAAAAGAAATTTGGTGTTCTTTAATGAAAATTATGCTCACACCTCTATGACTCGAGTATCATGGTGGGTCATTATTTTTCTTAATATTTTCCTATGTGATAGTTTCCAATTAGGGATAAGTTTTCCACTTAGTTCTATGCCTACGTCAGAAGATGAAAATGAAACTCAAGACATTAAGTTTAGCTTAATCACATAGTGTTTCCAGGATTCTTTTGATCCCTTGTTTAGTTTGCAAAAACCTAACTAGAATATGCTTATTCTATCAAGATTCAATGGTTAACCTAATTGTTGTACTATGCAATGGATAGAAGTTATAGATCACAGCTGATTTTAACATATTAATTGGTCACACTGAGAATACATGAAATCAAAAAGATTAACTAACAACATAAGTACAAGAAAAATCAAAATAATGCTACATATAAAACATCTCTAAAATCGCAGAAGAAATCACTATCTCTACATCATAGTGATATGACATAGATTTATAGCCATGCATAATAGTGAAAATCATAGAATAGAAACCTATGTTGATCATTGTTTCAAGAAATATAGCAGAACAAAACTTAGAATCATGACTTCTCCTCTCCACAAGAGTAGAAGGTCCTTCTCTCATGTCTGCACTGTAACTACGCAGGTCTGTAGGGCTGTAACGTCAGAGGTATGCAGGGCGGATAGCACGGGGGTACTGGCTCACAACTTTGCAATGTTTGCTCCAATTTCACTTTCTCCATTCCCGAACTGCATCCATCCTAACCTACAAAAAAAAATATAAAAATACCCTCTTGCATATAATAATGTCATAAAATATTCAAAAATAAGGGTTAACAGACTAAGAATTCATGTCATATTTCCCTCACATCAAATCCCCTAAACTTACATACTACTTGACCTCAAGTAATCCTATCAGAACTTAAATTTTTGAAAAATTAAAACTTAACCTTATCTTTTGGGTATCCTTGCCTTTTAATATTGTGTTGTCAGAACTTTGTTAATGTTTTGTGATTTTCACTTTTAGTCTAACTTTTCTTGAATCAAAAAATTATTTTTTTCTTTATTTAAAAATCTCTGTCTCAGCACAATTTCTTCCAATCAACAAAGTTCAATGTGACTTGATGTGACTATTATATATGCAAGAATTTATGAACCAAAATATATATATTTATAAAGATTTTTAAAAGTCACAATTTCAAACGCAAGTATATGTATCGTATCAAGTAATAAAGGGTACTAGTGGAGTCCCGTTTATTGATCCCACAGGGAAGCAAGGAAAGAGGTTCTTTGTTAAATTCTAGTCTACTATTATCAGACTTTAGATTGGAGGGTTGATATAAGTGGTGTTTTATCTAGTAACTACTCCTAAATGCAGAAGGTTATGTGTAAGGATAATAACTATTCCTAAATGCAAATATTACTTATAAAGATAACCTTTCTGTATGAGTTAGTTTGGTGAATTTTGAGATACAAAAACCTACTATTCTTATGTGGTGAATTGAATAATGTAAAGGAATCAGTTGCATTAAATATTGTATATGCCAAATAGAAGAAATCCTATTGTTTACCCATATCTCAGCGTATAAAAAATATTGGCTAATCCTAGGTTTAGTCTCCAAATTCGTGGTTAGGTTGGGAGTATACTGGCTCTCACTCCAGAGCTCTCACTTCCCTTCGTCTGAAGGCTAACTCTCGCTTTAGTATCCAAACAATAGGACCAAATTAGGGATTTTAGTCTGTCACCCTAAAATCTCCAATTCTACGCCATCAAAGTATATTTCCCTATTTATTTGCACTCAAACCCCATGAACTTCTCCATCATGGAATTTGAATGTGGTTCCACTTTGTTAAGAATTACACCTCCCTCTTGGATCAATGCAATTACAACGAATTTTAACAATACAACGAGCCCTAATTGTAATGTAAATAAAGTGCAAGTAAAACCATCACATTTATAATTAAAACTTCTTCATGCATCACAATATCCTAAAAATAAATCCTACTCATTGAAAAAGAAAAAAAAAGGAAAATAATGACATAATCTTCTCATACCACAATTTCCTAAGAAGAAGAAAGAGAAAAAGAAAGACACCACACAATGGAAAACCTCATTTCAAACCAAATCCATAAAATAAGTGTTAACAAAATCAAAAGATAAAGAAAAACACATGTCGGCATATTTTTAGGTTTGTGTGTTGTATTTTAAAAAGGCGGTCGCCTACAGAAGTTGTCGGCGAACTTTAAATTTTAAATTTAATTTAAATATATATAATTGGAAAAGTAGCATTTGATTTTGAAAATAATTTTGAGTTTGAAAATTTGAAGATATGAATCAAACCAATCTCACATCCCAAATAGTTTATATAAACGAGCACTACATCACAAACCGTTTATCTATCCCGAGGAATAGACACACAGCTTGATGATGGGGCTTGATTAAATAAACTAGAAGATTTGTGACATCCGTTTGGTCTGCAAACCAATTTTATAAGCCGACAAAATCCCCTGCTTAATATAAATGAATTAAGTAGGGTTTATATTACCTGGGTTCTTAAAGTTCCCTGTAAGGACAAGCCCCTATAGTAAATTACATCTCAAATGACGGGAATCATTTAAGAAAACTCTCGATAATGATCAGTGGTTTTGCTCTCAAGAATTTTAAAGTTTAAGGTTTTTAAAGGATTTGAGTTTTGGAAATTTCAATAGGGAATGGATCAAATTTGGAACAGTTAATTTTAGGAATCTAATGGAGGAGAAGTAGGGGATGTCACGGACCCGAAGCGAACTTCGGTGACTTCCCAACTATCCTATCGTTTGGCTTCAATTTGGGAGTTTATTTAATGTTGTAATCCTGCCAATTTTAATTAATTAGGACTTATACTTGCATGATATAATCACACAAATAGCCTTGAAGATGTGAGGGTTCATGTCGTGCCAAACGACTACCTCTGAGTCCTAAGACTGGTTAGGGCTTAATTTGCATAACATGATTATGCAAATGCCTAATGAAAAGTTGAGGATTTATGTTGCAATAGGCAAACTACCTCAAAATCTTATGGCTTGGTTATTTAAAACTATGAAAGGTTTTACTGATGTAGATTCCAGTTTTGCTGACGACGATGACCGTGCTGCCCACGATGCTCCAAGCTCCTTATTGTTGCAGAGGTTTGGTTTTAGAAGGTGCCAATTAGGAGATGAGAGAAGTTTTTTGGTTTAGAAAAGTTTTGAAGTCCAAATGTCTTTAGTGTTTTATTAGGGGAATCTTAAAGTTGACAACACCGGTTAAGATCCCACGGTTCCATCATTTCGACATCGTTATTTTAATCGGATTCACTTAGTCTAGATGAATTTGCTAAACTCATTTGAATGAATTCCATAATTTCATTTAGACCATGGGAAATCCCGTTAGCAACACGTAGGTTACATCATCCAAGGTATTCCAGATCATCCAACAAGACATTTTAATTTAGTTATAGTTGTAATTTTGTTGTTTTGTTTGTGATTAAATTTTGAGTTGTTTTATATTTTGAAATGTTGTAGAGGTGAATTTTATCTTGTTGTGACTTTTAATTTAGTTTTGGGTTTCAGTTTTGTGGCTATCCTAAAGGTTTCAATTTTCATGCAACAGTCTTGTTTAACATGGAAGAAAAGTAAAGCGCAGTATATGTAAGTAAATTGCAATAAAATAAAAGCATACCTGGAGGGTCTTCCTGTCATTCCAAGCTACACTTAAAGAACATGCTAAGGCATTTATATTATTTGCAAAAAGTACCTAGGCAAAACTAAGGGAAGGTTTTGTTTGTCTACCAAAGTCCTAATCCTATAGCTAGTCAATTCCTGTGACGTCTAGGTTCTTTTTTTTGTTAAGGATGATTTTCTTCATCAAAGAACAATTAAGTTTAGTTGTTCTTCTAAAACATCTCATCATATTGAGAAAGTGCTTAGGACGAGTCCTAAACATCTTTTCAATACTTCTGAGATTATTTTGAGTCCAAATGAATTTTATTGTACTGGTGAATTAATCATCCAAGAATTCAATTAAATTTTGTTTCTTGCTCAGTGAATTAGGATGTTTGATTATCCTATGAGTGAAGTGACACTTCACTTAATGCTCCATTTAAGAGTTATGATAACAAAAGCCTTAAATGGCAGATTAATTTATTAAAGATTTTAATGATTTAAAATTGGAATTGATGATTTAAAGTTGTTTAATTTAGTTATGAAATTTTAATAATTTTAAGTTTGGAATAGTGTTCAAGTTGTTTTAATTTAACTAAATGTTTACATTTTAAATGATCTCAATGTATTAGATTAATTTGGGTTGAAAGAGGTTTTTAGATTATTCAATTTAGATTTTAATGATTTAATTTTAATTTAATTGAAATATTTTAGGTTAATTTTTAATTGGTTTGATTTTTAATTATGAATTATTTTTTAGGTTGATTTTGATGTTTCAAGTTTGTTTTAGATTTTCTTTTAAGTGATCTTTGAGATTAATTTTTAATGTTTTAAATTTATTTCAATTTGATTATTAAGGTTTTAAGGTTGATTTATTTCAAGTTGATTTTTAATATTTTTGATTTTTTATTTTTAATGTTTTGATTTATTTCAAGTTGATTTTTGTTTAATGTTTTTTATTTTTGATTTTTCATTTTCAATTTGATTTATTTCAAGTTTATTTTTGATTTAAATTTATTTCAAGTTGATTTTTAATGTTTTTTATTTTTTAGGTTGTTCAATGTTTTAAGTTTTTAATTTAATTAAGGTTTATTTTCCTTTTAATTATTTAATTTATTAATTTCAATTATCATTTTTGAATTTGATTAAGAATTGAATATTATTAAAGTGATTCATTTAGGGATTTTAACTTAAGTGATTATAGTCTCCCTAAATTACATCCCCTTTTTAATAATTTAAACTTCAGTTAATCTTCTAAAATTTAAATTGTTAAATTGATTAAGGTTTCATTTTCTTTTGGATTATTAGAAATGATTAATGGGTTCCTACCCTTTTATTTCCCAAAGTTTCAATCATTTAAGAGAAAATTAAGATCAAATATTTTACCCTCCATTTTGATTAAACCTAAAGTTTTAATTATGGGTTAAAATTCTTAATTGCTATTATGCCCTTTTAAGCCTAATTATTTCATAACTCATCAAATTGAGCTCAAATGAGTTTGAAATTTTTATGTCACTTCACTCACATGCAATTAGGACACTAGAGGAGAAAATGTGATTTTTCTAAATTTAATTTAATTTATATATTTATTTTTATGAAAAATATGGGTTTTCAATAAAAATTCAACAACATGACCAAGGTAAGGTTTCTGTCCTTAAGAAAATTATGAGATGTTTCTACTGACTAGAGGACCATTTGGACCAATTTTACTGATTTTTAAAATTATATTTTATTTATTATAATTATTTCGAGTTTTGGAGTGTTAATTAATTATAAAATAAAATTAAAGCTAAAAAATGGATTTTATATTTTTCTTAAATCTCTTTGACCTCAAGGAGTTCAGAGAAACAAATTTTATATTTTTTTTATTTTTCTTTGATTTATTAGAATTAATTTAGTGAAAATGTAAGGAAATTCCCTTTTTAATATTAAGCCTTTAAAATTCAATATCTTCACCTATAGACTTAGGAAAAATATTTGGTTTGTTGCTAAGTGATTAGGATGAAAAATATGACATTTTTATGATTTTTATTATTTTTTTAGTTATTATAATATTAAAATATGATTAAAAATGAAGATTTTTAGAAAATTTTTATTTTAATTTTCTTAGACTCCCCTAACATCAGAGAAGCCCCAAAACCATTTTTATGAATTTTTTAAATGTATTTTTAGAGTTATAAATTTTTAAAGTTTAATTTTGGTCATATAACTTAATTAGTCCATTTAGTAGGGCTAATCACCTCCAATTGGTTTCAAATTTTTATGTGAGACTCTTCTGACTCTAAAGATCAGTGGAGAATTGTTTTCAAGTGATTTTGATGTATGTTTAACCCAAATTAATTAAAGTTCAGTTCTGAGTATTTAGGCCAATTAGGGTTATTCTTAATGAATTAACTCAAAATACATTTTTCTTAGGGTCCTCTAGTCATAAGATACCTCCCTAAATCTTTCTAGAATTTTCCAAGTAACATGTTCATTATTGGAATTGAAATGCCAAAACAGACACTTAAATTTGAAAAATAAATAACTTGCCATAGAGATGGCCTCTGGCCTTGGAATATTCAAGGAATGTCCCCAAGAAGAGAGGCTACAAAAGCCCTATGGTCTAATGTCATGGTGAATTGTGTGCATGCATGGAGAATTGAAATATTAAAATCAGTCAATAATTAAATAAAAATAAAATACTCATCAAATTAACTCAATTCTTTTTTCACATTGTGCTCCTCCATTCATTGAGCAATAGGGTATTATTAGTTTATTTTTATGATTTTCCTATGCAAAGATATGGATTTCTGAAGTTCTGGGTAATTAAATAAATAAAAAATACCCTATTTATCTACTTATCCACGCGGCGTCGACTCATCCTCGGTAGCTCTGAAAGCCCACGTGTCGCCTCCCTATTAGATGCCGCCATCCGACTCAGCGCTCCGGGGGCCCACGGTTCATGTCCCGTTCACTCGTCTGACATGATCTGCACCGTCCATTCGATACACGCTCGATCCAACGGCGGCTGATCATCGTCTCCGACTGGTGTGTCTCGAGAGCCGTCCACACTCAAACCCTAAGATCTCTCTCATTTCTCAATGGATTTTCGTGTTCTTATGCTCTATGGATTCATCTTGAGGAGACGAACACATCCATATGGTTTGTAAGCTATGAAATTAAGCCAAGAAAAATAGAGAATTGTTGGAAGCTCGGGAGGAAGAAGGGGTCTATACCTTGGCTCTGAGAAGTGAAGCTTCAATTAGAGAGTTGTGGCACCTTCGATTGCACCCCAGGAAGCTCTAGATGAAGTCTCTAGCTCTGAGGAATTGCCTAGGTATGAAAGTGACCAAGCCCAATTTCAAAGCTTGGCCGATAGAGAGGATGGCTGGTCTGATAAGGGGGCTTTCACTGGGAAACTCCTTCTCTAGGTCTTGTGCAGGTGTGGGTGAGTTTAATTTGATTTTGGTGGAGGTTTCAGAGTTGTCCTGGTTTTTGGGTGGACTTTTGACTGAGAAATTGAGCTCTATTAATGGGGATTAGGGCAAAGGGACACTGGGAATCAATTGCTCTGGGTTAGGAGAAGGCCCTAGAGTAATTTTGGAAGAGTTTTGTTAAGCTCTGGTTCATCAATTCTTTTGGTCGAAAGGTGGTGGAGTTTAAATAGAGCTGGCTGGAGGGCCTCCCAGCGGGAGTTGGGGCTTGGGATCAGCTGCTCTATGCAAGGGAAGAACAGTCATGGAGTCCAATTGAGTTGGGATAGCTCAGCCGGGTGAATTTGAGCTTTTGAATCCAAATAAAGATCTCGGCCATGGTGTTTTCTGGCGACCCAGGGGGTGGTCCGGCCAGGCATGAGTCACCATCTGGCTCAGTGAAGTCAGGGGTTGAGTTTTGTGCTAACAATGGGGGTTAGCCATGTGTAAAGTAATTGATTTAAGTGGTATAGGGAGAGGGCTATTTTGGGTTCAAATGTGTCCAAGTCATGGATTTGGCTTTGGTGCACCCACCAAGGGATTGATTTGGGCTGAGGGAGGTCAGGTAAGTCAGCTAGCTTAGTGGGGAGAAGTCACCATCTAAGCATATTTAAGTTTAAGCATGGTTTAGGGAAGCATGAAAAGGTTTAATCACTCTTAAGGGAATCATTAAAGGACTCCCTCCTTTTACCCAATATGGTATGGTCACATGAACACCACTCACATGGCTTGCATGGGGCTTAAGGATGGCTTCATGGCTAGCCTATGGCTTGCCCATGGCTTGACTCAATTTCTTGAAAATGGATTTTGGGATTTTTGATGGATTAAGGGAAAATTGGCATGAGGCTTGATTTGGAATTAATTGATTATTGATTTAGGACTTGGGGAAGATTTCAATTAAAAGGATGATGATGGGAATTTCACATGGGCTTTAGAATAAGTTTTAGGCCTTTTAAATTTGATGAAAATGGGCTTTTAAAGTCTTTAGGAAAGTGGGCTTTTAGATTTTGAAAAATGGGCTTTTGGATGAAATTTTTGTGAAGGACCATATCAAATAAATGTTGGGTTTAGTTTAGGAAGGTATCATGAGTGATTTGGAAAAGGTTTGGTGTCATTTGGAGTTGAAATGGGTTTAACTTGGGCCTTTTTAGTAATGGAGTCAAAATGGACCAAATTGGGCTAACTTGGGCTAAGGTTGGGCTAATGTTGGGTTTGATGTAAAATTAACATTGAAAAATTTTTATTGGGGTGTGACAAAGAGCTTTCAACTTTGGATGGGCTTTGGTTTTGGGATTTGGGCCTATTTGGGTTAGGTTTGGGTGTAGGACAATTTAGGAGATTTTGGTTTTGGGTTAAGTTTGGGTGGATTTTTGTTTCAAATTTGGGGCAAATCATGTTAGTGTTTTGTTTGCGGGGATGTTAGGAAGGTTTAGGAAAATATTTGGGGTTATTTGGAGTTAAGTTGGGTTGGTTTGGGCTAAGTTTAGGTCATGGGCCAAAATTGGGCCTTAGGCTTCAAATTGAAATTGGATACAATTGTTCATCAAATTGGGCTTAGATTTGGTCTAAATTGGTATTGTAGATATTAAATTGAAGCTTAAAATTGAATTGAATCAAAATTGAGGTCAATTGGGTTGGTTTGGTGGGACATTGGGTCCACTTAGGTTAAAAAGGGGTTAAATTGGGGGTTTTGGTAGAAGTGGGCTAAGGTGAAAAAATTGGCCTATAATGTAGTTGAACAAAATAAAATTGGGAATATTTGGGATTTTTTAGAATTTTCTAGGAATTCTTGGAATTTTTGGGTTAAAAGGGTATTTTGGGTATTTGGAGGGTATTGAGGGGTATTTTTAGAATTTTTGGTATATTTGGCCATGGATGATCAATTTGAGTGGGGGAAAATTTTTAGGATTGGTTTTGAGGAATTTTGGGTAATTTAGGCAATTTTGCAAATTTTGGGCAATTTCAAGGGCATTTGGTAGGTTTGGTGGGTTTAGGGTCCCGGGGGTCAAAAATTGAAATTTTGGGAAAAAGAAGATTGATTAAGTGTGAGTGAAATGAAATCATTTTAGTTGAGCCATGAAGCCATATTAAGCTCACAAAAGCTATGGGAGGACTCATTTTAGACATTCACTATGTTGTTCCTAACCCTCTTAGCCAGGGGCCTAGGGGTTGAGGTTCATCCATATGAATTGCCTGCATGAGTCAGGAAGTCAAATTGGCTAAAGGTAGTTTTAGGGTTTGGAATGTGTGTGTGGGAGTGTGGTGTGTGCAAGCTTACCCTCACCAGACCAGGCCACCCAGAGTAATCCTTAGGCCAAAGAGTCCTATAGAAAACTCATCCTTTAAACATTCACATTTGATTTTAACCCTCCAAGTAGCTTAAGGGTTTACAATCAAACTTGTGGGGTTTGAAGGGAGTCAGGAAGTGTTTTGAATTTCTAAGTGGTGGGTTCCATTTCTAATACTCTAAGATAGTCAAAGGAAGCCTAAGGCTAGATCCTAAGTACTAAGGAAAGAGATCAGACCTCATCAAAAATGAGGTCAACAACACAATACTTAGTTTTTTCCCCTTGAAAGAAAGAAGAAGATCTCTCCCATAAAGTCTCCCACTGATCCATGCAATGCTAGTACAACCCTTACAATTTCTCTCAAAGTCCCCTCACCAATCTCTCCAAAAAGGTAGAAATCTACATTTCTACTCTTTTTCTAAGATCTCTAAGCATTCTTGAGGATTTCCCTAACATTTCTCTCCTTTTTTTGGATTCAAATTTGCTTTAAAATGGTGCAGGACTGAATTTCCCAAGAGGTGCTTGAACAAAACCTTCCAAAAAGCATCCATATTCGATGTATATGGCCCATAACCGCCCAATAACGCATCCAAACTTTCTAAGGCGCGATCTGGCGCTGTTTGGGCGCCGTTCGGTACTATTTTCATGGAATTTTTGTGCTTCTTAGGACACAAGTGCGCTCCGACACTAGTACTGCGCAGCTCCACCATTTCGCTCCATTTCTCTCCAATTCAACTTCGATTCGCCCCGTTTCCATTACATTGCGTTCATAACAGATAGCCTTACAATATAAACATAAAAAAAAACCTTTCTTTAAAGTGTAATCTCATTTAAAAACATTCAAGAAATGTAAAAGAGATTAAGCAAAGAAAGACTTATCAAAATGTGTCGGGCCAAAATTTGTGTTTTTGCTCGTTTTTGCTCCAAATTGCACTATTTTTGCTTCTTTTTCTTCAAAAGTTATTTCTTGTACCAAAAACTAGAAAACATACAAAATAACTTTCTTTATAGTGCAATATCATCAAAAATAGGTATGAAATAGACAGTAAAAAGCTATCAAATTTTTAGTGGATCAAGATCCCATAACCTTAACTATTACTTGTCCTTAAGTAATTTAGTTAATTTATAAAATAATGATCCACTGCAATGAACTTTCTTTCTAGAATACCATGATTTTGACATAGATAAATATAGTAGTAAAAGTTTCAGAAAGATCTTTGAATAGTTCAAGTAAATTCTGCAGGTGTAAAGCTATCTAGTCATCAAGTCTAAGAGTTCTAGTCTTCTATTCATTTCAAAAATGATTGTAGATTGTCCTATTAAGTCATTTAAAAAGATTACATGAAAAGAAGTTTATGAGAACACTACTAGTAAAGATGCTAATCCATACATATAAGTTCAGGAAAGTAATTAAGTTCTCCCCTTTAGGTAGATCCAAGTGAAGCCAATTTTTTATTAGGCATCTCCTCAAGCTTCTCCTCACTTTTTCTTTTCTTTTTCTTCTTTTTCTCCTTTTTCTTTTTTTTGGATCATTTTCAATCCTTTTTTTTCATTTTCTTTATGTGAGGATTACTATATCTGGATAACTTTTAATAATTTTGAACTTCACCCTTCTCACCCTAAATTTGGAACTTACCACAATCCTTTACCATATAGGCATTTCTTTAGCTTATTATTGATTCATCATAGAGTCTCAATCCTTTCCTTTCACATAAATTTTTAAGATTCTTACTATTTCCAACATACAGTTGGTCTTACTTTGAATAGTTGACTATAGTCCTATTCTCTTATACCAAATATCTTAGCCTACAAAATTACTTTTCATTACCAAAAACTTTCATTCAAGTCAACTAAAGTACTTAAAAAAAATTAAAATACAATTATCTAAAATTGAGCTCTATCACAGAAAATCATGTTAATAATTTTGAAAATATTTTTAAATGAGAACAACTAATAGTTAATTCCTTTCCTCTCCAAACTTTAATTTTTAAATATTTTGCAATTAATTCCATAAAATGTAGCAGGATGAAAAATCATTGAATTTACTAGCTACTAAAACGTTCTATCAAATTCATATACATGTTTAATCAGCATAAAATGACTACAGAAGAAAGTAAATCTAACCTAGAACATGCTTGCAATAAAATTACACTAAAATGAAGTATTTTCACTTTAAAATTTTATTTTTCTTCCTACCCCCAAACTTAATTTTTAACATATATAGCATTTAGTATAGAAAATATAAGTAGGAAGAAAATAGTTTAGAAATTCTATCTACCACAAATGTCTATAAAAAACATCTTCAATTATTCATCAGGATAGAACAGAATGCAGCAGAAAATAAATCTAAATTAATCATGCCAGAATGAAATTCATTAAATAAAAGTTTAACTAGCATAGAAAATATCAGCATAGGAATATAAAAATGTTCTTCAAGTCATACATAAAGTTGTAACACACAAACAAACACACATAATAAATGAGGTCAATTCCTTCATTAACTCATCACATCGCAGTACTTACCTCCAATTTCTAACGGAATCACTACACTAATAAATCAGGTACTTTTTAAATGATTTTATAGATTATAATCCCAAAGGTAAGATTATCCTTAACATATTGGTTCACATGCACCAACCTCAGGCATCATCTAATCCCCATAATTAAGCACCGCTAACAGTTATAAATCGTAGTGTAAGATCTTCCTAATGTTATTCATCAAATAGGTTCATGACTCCTAACAAATGAAAACAAAGTCAGAGAAAGGAAGTAATGAAATTGAGATAAATCTGTCACTGTTCAAATTCATGATATCTCTTGTAAAACTCAAGTCGGGGTAAGACCCGAGTCATAGTGGACTTATCAATCCAACTACTACGAAAGAACATACAAGTCTATCATAATAAGAAATTAAGGAATCACCTCCCTCATGACACACAAAGATCAAATCAAACCACTAAAAATCAAGACATCTACCAATCAATAATTAAATTTATCAATCCATAATGACACATAAAGACCATGTCAATCCACTAACAATCCAAACATTCACCGACCATTAATCAAGCTGATCAATCCACGCTAAAGGAAAAACAATACAAAACTAGCAATCATGACTCTCAAGCATACTAAATCAAAACACACTAATAACTATGAGTTGCCCCCCATAAAGCGCTAAGTTTTAACATCGTGGGCCCGACACATGATTCCTCCTGGATCAAAATTCTATTTAAGTAATCCTCGATCAATCGCCCAATCCTTTTCAGATCCAAGGATTCCTACAAAATCCTTAAATTTTAAATTTTCATTTAGCTCTTCTTTTTCAGATTGATTTATATCATTGTTCCTTAAATTTGTTTCAAGATCCAATATTCTTCTATTGATTTATTGAATTTGCATATTAATATCATCCTTGAAATTTATAAGAAATGGATCTTTATATGATAATTCAAGATCTCCCAAATTTTTGATCGGATTCTCTCTAGATAATTCAGATTCAGGATCAAATTCTTCTATGTCACTATTCTGTTTCCAGTTATCTTCGAATTCTTCCCCTTGATAATTATTAAATGATGGAGGCATTCTTTCTATATCTATTATAATTGAGGAAATAGGTTTTTCTAATTCCTTAGGAATTTCTTCCAATGGTCTTTCAATATCTTTATCCTCTTCTCTCAACTCAAACTTCTTTTGAAATGAATCCTCAAATTCTCTTCCAAGTCTTTGTTTGATATATTTATCTTGTTCATCATTCAATTCAAGTTTTCTTGTGATTGAGTTGAATCTAAAGATATAAAGACCGGTGGTGTTGATGAATTCCCTAAATATGTAGGCTTTAAAATTGTATGGGGTACATCCATCTGAAGTTCATGAGATTTTTCAACAAATGGAATTACAAGTTCACTATTTTTGGTAGCGTCCATCATTTTACACCTCTCCTGAACATACATACAGTCTTCTTTAAACAACATTTTCAACTCATCATGAATGTCCATTTCGATCTCATCTGTTAACTTACTTTCAAAACTTTCTTAGAAATGATCTTTACTTGGAAAATGTATTTCATCCATCCAAAAAAAATCTTCATCTTTTCTCTCAGTTGGATCATCATTGTACTTTTTAGGTTTGTTGACCTCATTTTTGATGAGGTCTTCTCTTCTTCTTTTTAGAGCTTAGGATCTAGCCTTAGGCTTTTCCTTTGACTATCTTAGAGGACTAGAATTGGGACCCACCTTTTAGAAACTCAAACCACTTCTAAACTCCCTTCAAACTCCACAAACTTTACTATAGACCCCTAATCACCTAGAGGGTTGAAATCAAATGTGGAAGTTTAAAGGATGAGTTCCTATAGGACTCTTTGGCCTTAGGACTGCCCTGGGTGGCCTGGTCTGGTGAAGGGGCTGACTTACACACACACTACACTTACACACTACACCTATACACTACACTTTCACACACTTCCTAAAAACACACCCATACCCAACTTGACCTCCTGATTCATGTAGGTGATTCACATGGATGGTCCTTAACCCCTGAGCCCTTGGCTAAGAGGGTTAGGAACAACATAGTGGATGCCTCAAATGAGACCCTTCATGGCTCATGTGGGCTTGATATGGCTTCATGGCTCAACCAAAATGATTTCATTCCACTTACATCCACTCAATCTTCAATTTTCCAAATTTTCAATTTTTGACCCCCGAGATCCTACACCCGCTTAGCCTACCCAAAACTCTTGAAATTACCCAAATTTTTGCAAAATTTCCAAATTACCCAAAATCCTCCAAAATCATTCCCAAACATTTCCACATCACCCAAATTGATCATCCATACCCAAAATTACTAAAAATTCCAAAAATACCTCCTAATACCCTCCAAATACCCAAAATACCCCTCTTGGCCAAAAAATCCAAAATTTCAGAAAATTCCTAGAAAATTCCAGAAAATCCAAAATATTCCCAATTTCATTTTGTCCAACTACACCATGGGCCAATTTTGTCAATTTACCCTACTTTTGTTAAAACCCCCAATTTGACCCATTTTAACCCTAAGTGAACCCAATGTCAAACCAAACCTACCCAATTGACCCAAATTCTAGTCCAATTCAGTTCTAAACTTCAATTCAACATTCCCAACACCAATCTAGACCAAATCCAAGTCCAATTTGATTGCCATTTGTATCCAATTTCACTTTTGGCCTTAAAGCCCAATTTGGACCCATGACCCAAACTTAACCCAAATTCACCCAATTCAACTCCAATTAACCCCAAATCTTTTCTAAATCTTCCTTAACATTCCCACAAACAAAACACTAACATGATTTGCCCAAAATTTAGACCCAAACCCCACTCAAATTCAACCCAAAGCTAAAAGGCCCATTTTTGACCTAAACCCAAACCTAACCCAAATGAGCCCAAACCCCAAAATCAAAGCCCAACCAAAGTCAAAATCTCTTTGAAACACTCCCATAAATATTTCTCAACACTAATTTTACATCAATTTCAACCCTAGCCCAACATTGGCCCAAGTTAGCCCAATTTGACCTACATAGGCCCACTTACCAAATAAATCCAAATTCAAACCAATTCAACCCCAAATCACACCAAATTGACTCCAAGCCCTTCATAGAACATCCCTAAACCAATTATAACACTTATTTGACAAGGTCCTTCACAAAATCTTCACCCAAATGCCCATCCTAAAATCAAAAAGCCCATTCCCCTTAAACTTTCCTAAAAGCCCACTTCCTTCGAATTCAAAAGCCCAAATTCATCCAAAGCCCACATGGCACTTCCCCTCATCATCAATTTAATCAAAATTGCCCCTAAGTTTCAAAGTCATCAATTAAACAATTCCAAATCAAGCCCCATACAAATTCCCATCAAAATATCAAAATTTTCTTAAATCCCTTTTTATGAAATTGACCCAAGCTTTTCCCAAGCCAAATGGAGCCAAGGATGAGCCATTCACAAGCCATATGGAGCCATGAAAGTTTGGCATGTGACCATGCCATTCATGGCAAAAGGAGGAGGTCCTTTAACCATCTCCTAAAAGTCATTAGTCTTAAGCATGTTTCCCCTTAACCAAGATTTAATCCAAAGATAAGGACATCACCACCTCTTGACGAGCTAGCCTAACTGATCTTCTCAGCCCAAGACCAGCCATGGGGAGGTGAACCCAGCCCAAACAAATGGGTTGACCAAACCTAGCCAAGTATAACCTTTCCCCCATTCCATTTCAATTCAAAGCCTTTACACATGTCAAACTCGATTGACTTCACCAACTTCAAGCCCTGGACTCCCCGACCACGAAGGTGACCCATGCTCGCCGCCCGGCCGCACTGGATCGCCGGAAAACACCATGGCTGAGACCTTGGGAGGAGCCGAACTTTGGAATTCCACCTTGTCGAGCTGCCCCATGCCCAATGGCCACCATGACTGTTCTTCCCATGACCAGAGCAGCTGATCCCAACCCTTGGCCATCCCTGGGAGGCTCTCCAGCCACCTCTATTTAAACCCGACCCCCTCACGGCCATGAGAGGAGAGTTGCACAAACCTTACCGAAACTCTGCCAAAATTGTTTCAAACCCTTCTCCACCCTTAGAGCAGTTGATCCCTAGTGTCAATTTGCCCTAATCCCCACTGACAAAACCCAATTTCTCAACTGAAATTCCACCCAAAACCAGGACACTTCTCCACAGTGAGCCAATCCCCAAATTGATTGGTTCTACACCTTCACCGGACCGAGGGAAGGTGTCCACCGACAAAGCCCCATCTCCGGGCTTCCCGGTTGCTCCAGCCTCCAAGCTTTGTGATCGGCTATGGTCGAAATCCAACCTAGACAATTCACTGGACCGGGAGACTTCATCCGGAGCTTCTCAGGATCCAATCGAAGGTGCAACAACTCTCAAATCGAAGCCACACTTCTCTGAGCAAAGGTATGAGCTAACTCTTCATCCCGAGCTTCTGGAGATTCTCCATTTCAAATGCGTTAATTTCAATGCATGATAACCGTATAGATGTGTTCGTCTCTTCAAGACGAATCCATAGAGCATAAGAACATGAAAATCCATTGAGTATCGAGTGAGATATTAGGGATTTAGTGTGGACGGATCTCGGGTGAGGACACTTGGGGACAATGAACGGATGCCGTCCATTTAATACACCCGCGGACGGACGGCCAGGAACGCATCGGATCAGAAGACGGAACGATACAGCGGGCCCCCGGAGCGCTGAGTCAGATGGCGGCGTCGAATGGGAGCGCGACGCGTGTGCGCTCGGAGCTGCCGAGGTTGACGCGGCGCCGCGTGGATAAATAGAAAATTAGGGTATTTTTCTGATTTATTTAATTCCCTAAACTTCAAAAATTCATAACTTTGTGTAGAAAAATCAGAAAAATAAAATAAAAATACCCTCTTGCTCGAGTGAACGAGAGGAGAATAATGTGGAAAAGAAATCATTTAATTTCATCAAGTATTTTATTTTTTATAATTTATTTACTCTATGTATACATTTAATTCTCCATGCATGTATACAATTCACCATGGCATGAGATCATAGGGCTTTTGAAGCCTCTGAATTTGGGAACATTCCCTGAATTTTCCAAAGTCGAGGCCATCCTATGAAGAGTTATTGATTTTTCAAGTTCATGTTACTGTTTTGAGTATTTTAATTCCAATAAATAGCATGTTGTGAAATAAATTCTAGGAAAATTTGATGATGTTCCTTATGACTAGAGAACCCTAGGAAAAATAGGTTTTGAGTTAGTTCATTTAAAACAAACCTAATTGGCTTAAACACTCAAAATAGGTCTCTAATTAATTAGAGCTAACCATAGATTAAATTGACTTCAAATCAATTCTCCATTGACCTTCAGGATCAGGGGAACCCACCATAAAAATTTGAGGTCAATTGGACTTGGTTAGCCCTACTAATTGGGTTGATTAAGCCACTTAGTCATTTTAAACTTTAAAAATTTATAACTTTCAAAATACCTTTCAAAAATTCACCAAATTGGTTTTGGAGCCTCTCTGATATTAGGGGAATCTAAGAAAATTAAAATTTCAATTTTCTAAAAAAGTTGATTTTTAATATTATTTTAATATTTTTAATAATTAAAAAATAATAAAAATCACAAAAATAATAAAATTTACCAAAATGTCACATTTTGAATTTTAATCACTTAGGAATAAACCCCATATTTTTCTTAGGTCTATTTAGTGAGATATTAAATTTTTAAGCTCTAGGGTAATTTTAAAATTAAAAAAATGTATTTTCTAGCATTTTCACTAAAATAATTATAATAAATCATAGAAAAATCAGAAAATTGTAAAATTTGATTCTCTAATTTTCTTGGTATCAGAGAGATTTTTGAAAAATATAAAATTCATTTTTCAACATTTATTTTATTTTTAAATTAATTAACACTCCAAAACTTAAAATAATTATAATAAAAAAATATAATTCAAAAAATCACCAAAATTGGTCCAAGTGGTCCTCTGGTCATTAGGAATCTCCCCTAATTTTCTTAAGGACAGAAACTTTCCCTTGGTCATGTTATTAAATTTTCCTTGAAAATCTCTATTTTCTACCAAAAATAATTATATAAATAAATTAAACACAGAAAAATCACATTTTCACCTCTCATGTCTTTATTGACATATGAGTGAAGTCACATAAAAATTTCAAGTTCATTTGAGTTCAATTTAGTGAGTTATGAAATTATTAAGCTTAAAGGGTAAAGTGGTAATTAAAATTATTAATCCTTAATTAAAACTTTAGGTTTAATAAAAAATTAGCAAGTAAAATATTTGATCCTAATCTGATTTGGATGATTGGAATTTAAATAATTAAAGGGTAGAAACCCATTAAGCAATTTAAAATGATTAAACCTTAATTAAATAATTGATTAAATTTGGAAGAATAATAAAATTGGAATTATTAAAATAGGGATATTATTAGGAAGAGATTTATTCTTTAATTTGAAAATCCCTAAATTAATTATCTCATTAATATTCAATTCTTAATTAAAATGATAACTCAAATTCAAAACATTAAAAGAATTAATCATTAAACTAAAATTAAATCATTAAACTCTTTTAAAAATTTCAATTAAAATTAAAAATAAAATTAAATTAAAAATTAAATTAAATTAAGTAAATTAAATTGGATTAAATTAAATTAAATTAAATTAAAATTAAAAATTAAATTAAATTAAAGATTAAATTAAATTAAATTAAATAAACAAATTAAATTAAATTAAATTAATTAAATAAAATCAAATTAAATTAAATTAAATCAAATTAAAAAATAAATTAAATTAAATTAAATTAAATTAAATCAAATTAAATTAAATTAAATTAAATCAAATTAAATTAAAATTAAATCAAATCAAATTAATTTAATGTAACATCAAATCAAACTAAATTGAATTAAATTGAATTAAAATTAAATTAAAACTCAATTAAATTAAATTAAATTAAATTAAGTTGAATTAAATTAAATTAAATTAAATTAAATTGAATTAAAATAACATCACCAAAGACATAAAGAATTCAAAATAAATCTAAAGCAACTTGAACACTATTCCAAATTTAAACCCATTAATGGAAATTAAACTAAATCACAAATCATTTGAACACCAATTTACTCTTAAAAGCTTTAGTTATCATAACTCCTAAACAGAACATTAAATGAAATGTTACTTCATTTATAGGATATTCAAATGTCCTAGTTCACTGAGCAAGTTAACAAAACTTGAATCACTGGACGATTAATTCATTTATATAATTAAATTCATTTGGACTTAAAACAATCCTAGAAATATTTAAAAGATGTTTAAGATTATTCTTAAGCACTTCCTCAATATGATAGGACATTTATAAGAACAATTGAACTTAATTGTTCTTTGATGAAGAAAATTGTCCTCAAACCAAAACACAAGAAACCTAGACGTCATAGGAAATGACTAGCTATAGGATTAGGAATTTGGTAGAAAACCATAACCCTTACCTTAGCTTTACCTAGGAACTTGCTTAAATATTCTAATTGTGTTTTAAGTGCAGCTTGGAATGACGGGAAGACCCTCCAGGTACGCTTTTATTTTATTGCAATTTACTTTATTGCAATTTACATTATTGTAATTTACTTTATTGCAAATGCACTTTACTTTTCTTGCATGATAAAACAACCGTTGCATGAAAACCCACACCTTTAGGATAGACCCTAAAACTGAAACCAAAACTAAGTTAAAAGTCATTGCAAGATAAAATTCACCGCCACAACATTTCAAAATATAAAACAACTCAAAATTTAATCACAAACAGAACACAAAACTACAATTACAATTAAATTAAAACGTCTCGTTGGATGATCGGGAATACCTCGGATGATGTAACCTACGTGTTGCTAACGGGATTTCCCACGGTCTAAATGAAAGTGTGGAACTCATTCAGTTGAGTTTAGCAAATTCATCTGGACTAAGTGAATCCGATAAAAATAATGATGCCGGAAGGATGGAACCGTGGGATCTTAACCGGTGTCGTTATAATCAACTTTAAGATTTGTTTTAATTAAAACACAAAAAAAATACTTGGAAATTAAGACTTCTCTAAACCAAAACACTTTTCTCATCCCCTGATTTATGACTTCTAAAACTAAAGCTCTGCAACAACAAGGAGCTCGGAGCATGGTGGGCGGCACGGCCATCGTCGTCGGCAAAACTTGAATCTACATCAGCAAAACTTTCCTAGAATTAAATAACAAAGCCATAGGACTTCGGGGTAGTTTGCCTAGTGCAACATAAATCCTCAACTCTTCGTTAGGCACTTGCATTGCAAATTAAGCCCTAACCGGTCTTAGGATTCCGAGGTAGTCTTCCGGTACGACAATAAACCCTCATATCTTCGAGGCTATTTGTTTGATTTTATCATACAAATCTAAGCCCTAATTATTTAAAATTCGCAAGATCAAAACATTTAAATAAACATTAGGACTTTCCTAAACTCAAGCCAAATAATAGGATAGTCGGGAAATTACCGAAGTTCGCTTCGAATCTGTTATTTCTCCTACTTTTCTTCCTTTGGATTCCCAAAACAAAATGTTCCAAATTTGATCCATTCCCTATTGAAATTCCAAAATTCAATCCCTTGAAAACTTAAAATTTGATATCCTTGAGAGCAGAATTATTGATTATTATCGAGAGTTTTCTTAGGTGATTCCCATCACTTAAGATGTAATTAACTATAGGGGCTTGCCCTTATAGGAAATTTTAAAAAACCCAGGTAATATAAACCCTGTTTAATGCTTTCATATTAAGCAGGGAATTTGTCGGCTTATAAAATTGGTTCGCGGACCAAACGGATGTCACGAAATCTTCTAGTTTATTTAATCGAGCCCCACCGTCGAGCGATGTGTCTATCCTTAGGGATAGATACACGGTTTATGGTGCGGTGCTCGTTTATATAAACTATTTGGGATGTGAGATCGGTTTAATCTCATATCTTAAAACCTTCAAATTTAAAATTATTTTCAAAATCAAATACTACTTTTCAAATTATTTATTTAAATTAAATTAAAAATTCGCCGCACAATTTCTGTTAGGCGACCCCTTTTTCAAAAATAAATAAAACACGTAACCTAAAAAAATATGCCGACAAGGTTAGATCTCAATGTTGCCAAAAAGTGTTCCATGGGGTCTATTGCTAAGTGAATTAGCAATTTATCTCAGTTGATTCTCTATATTTCTAATAACAACATTTTGATTTTGCAACTGGTTTCCCATTTGCAATGCCACTTCTTCTATAGACATATTCTTATCCTCAAATTGTTTATCAGTGTTAGAGTCCAATGGATATGAAGGTCTATAGCTTGTGTTCCCCAGAATATTCCAACTTCCATTAAGATTTGCATGATTATTTTTCCATTGTTGGTTTCTACCCCTAATAGTGTGATTCCAGTTAAAATTAGGATGGTTCTTCCAACCTCGGTTAAAAGTTAGAATACGGGTTATTTATGGTATTTAAAGTCACATATAATAAGTTGGAATCAATCATACGTCCTAATGAACTTTTCTCACTTACAGGAGTAAATTGAGGCTGGTTCATTCCAAATTGGTCCAACTTCCTTGATATTGCAGCAACCTGAGATGCAAGAAATTCAAGTACTTATGTATCATGAATACTAGCTACATTTTTATCATTTACCCTTGCAGAAGGCCAGTGAAATTGATTTGTATCCATTTCTTCAATTAATGCATACGATTCATCAAATGATTTTGACATTAATGAACTACCAGCAACAACATCAAAAACGATCCTAAAGGATCCTACTAACCCATTATAAAAAGTGTAAATGATTATCCAATCTGGCAGAGCATGATGTGGACGCATTCTTAAGAGTTCCTAAAATCCTTCCCATGCTTCGTATATTTATTCCCCTTCATACTGACAAAATGAGATAATATCGTTTCTATGTCTAGCAGTCATTAAAGGTGGAAAATACTTAGTTAGGAATTTCTGAGTTAACTCCTCCCAATTTTTAATAGAGTCATGTGCTAATGAGTATAACTACATTTTAGCTTTATCCCTTAGTGATAAAGGAAAAAGCTTTAGCCTAACAACATCGTCTGATATGCCATTATAACAAAATATAACACAAAGTTCTAGAAAACTAGATAAGTGTAAATATGAATCTTTCGAAGGAGTTCCCCCAAACTGGTTGTTTTGCACTAGTTGGATAATCGCTGGATTCAGTTCAAATGAGTTAGCTTCTACGACAGGGTTTTATATACTTGAGTGAATTTCATGTGTCGTAGGATTTACATAATCCCTCAATGATTTATGATGATTTTCCAAGTTATTATTTTGATTGTTTTCCATTTCCATTTCAAAATTTTTAAGTCCTTTCTGTTTTTTTTTCTTCCATTTTTCTGACTCGAAAACATAAGGCACAAGTCCTACAGATCATTTATTTTGCATACATAACACAACAAACAATACATTAACAATAAAATAAATGAAATAAAAAATATATTCAACACAACAAAACATTTTCACAAACACCATAGTTTTCACACAAATAGTTTATTCATAACACTTTTTCAGACCAAAAACACTTTTCACATAAAAACAATTTTACGACACTAAAGTTTTCCAATACTAAGCCAAATTATTCCAACTAAAATTCTCCTAAAATTCTTACAGAAGCTTCCCAGATAACGGCGCCAAAAACTTGATGCGACTTATTTATATGCAAGAATTTATGAACCAAAATTTATATGTTTAAAATGATTTTTTAAAGTCACAATTTCAAATGCAAGTATACCTATCGTATCAAGTAATACAGAGCTCTAGTGAAGTCCTATTTATTGATCCCACAGGGAAGCGAGGAAAGAGGTTCTCAGTCAAATTATAGTCTACTATTATCAGACGTTTGATTGGAGGGTTAATATAAGTGGTATTTTATCTAGCAACTACTTTTAAATGCAGATGATTATATGTAAGGATAATAATTATTCCTAAATGCAAATATTACTTCTAAAGATAACCTTTCTAGAAGAGTTGGTTTGGTGAATTTTGAGATATTAAAACCTAATATTTTTATGTAGTGGATTGGATAATGTAAAGAAATGAGATGCATTAAATATTGTATATGCCAAATAGGAGCAATACTATTCTTTACCCATATCTCAGCGTATAAAGAACATTGGCCAATCCTAGGTTTAGTCCCCAAATCCATGGTTAGGCTGGAGGATATTGGCTCTCAGTCCAGAGCTCCCACTTCCCTTCGCCTGAAGGCTAACTCTCGCTTTAGTTTCCAAACAATAGGACCAAATTAGGGATTTTAGTCTGTCTCCCTAAAATCTCCAATTCTACGCCCAACAAAGTATATTTCCATATTTATTTGCACTCAACCCCATAAACTTCTCCATCCATGGAATTTGAATGTGGTTCCACTTTGTTGAGAATTACACCGACCTCTCAAATCAATGCAATTACAATGAATTTTAACAATACAACGGGCCCTAATTGTACTGTAAATGAAGTGCAAGTAAAACCATCACATTTATAATTAAAACTTCTTCTAGCTTGCATCACAATATCCTAAACATGAATCCTACTCATTTCAAAAGAAAAGTAAAAGGAAAATAACGGCATAATCTTCTCATGCCACTATTTCCTAAGAAGAAAGAGTAAAAGAAAGACATCACAAAGCACAAAGAAAACACAACGGAATACCTCATTTCAAAGCAAATCCACAAAATAAGTGTTTAAAAAATTATAAAATAATGAAGAACACAATACTTAGCTTTTTCCCCTTGAAAAAAAGAAGATCTTTGCCACAAAGTCTCCCGTTGATCCATGTAATGCTAGTACAACCCTTACAATTTCTCTCAAAATACCCTCACCAATCTCTCCAAAAAGGTATAAATCAACATTTCTACTCCTATTCTAGGATCTCTAAGCATTCTCCATGTTTTCCTTAACATTCCTCTCCTTTTTTTAGCTTCAATTGGCTTTAAAATAGAGTAGGGATGAATTTCCCAAGAGGTGCTTGAAGAAACCTTCCAAAAAGCGTCCATATTCGATGTATATGGCCCATAACCTCCCAAAAGCGCATCCAAATCGTCTGGGACGTAGTCTGGTGCTGTTTGAGCGCCGTTCGGCGCTGTTTGAGCACCGTTCAGTTCTATTTTCATGAAATTTTTGTGCTTCTCAAGACTCTGGCGCAGCCCGACACTGGTCAAGGCGCGGTTCGGTGCTAATACTACACAACTCCACTATTTCGCTCTGTTTGGCTCCGTTTAAACTCCGATTCGTCCCATTTCAGTTGCATTGCATTCATAACAGTTAGCCCTACAATATAAAAATAAAAACAACCTTTCTTTAAAGTGTAATCTATTTAAACAATATTCAAGATATGTAAATGAGATTAAGCAAAGAAAGACTTATCAAATAGTGTTAGGCCAAAATTTGCATTTTTGCTCATTTTTGCACCAAATTGCACCATTTTTTATTATTTTTCTCCAAAAGCCATTTCTTGTACCAAAAACCAGAAAATATACAATCTCGAAGAGCTAGTATTGTGCCTTTATTTTCGTAAAATTTTTTTATATTGCCATTTTTGCTTATCTATCCCGAAGAATGAATACATTGCTTGATGATGAGGCTGGATCAAATAAACTAATGAATTCATGACATTCGTTTGGTCTGCGAACCTTTCTGTGTTGACCGATAATTTCTCCTATATAATATGAAGGAATTAGATATGGTTTATATTAATTTGGGTTCTTTAAGTTTCCTATAAGGATAAGCCCCTATAGTTAATTACATCTTAGATAACTGAATTCAACTAAGAAAACTCTTGATAAACATCAGAAAATATTGTATACATGAATTCCAAATGGTAAGTTCCTTCTAGAAAATCTGGTAATAAGAAATCCAAAAGGTGGATGGCTCAAGTTTCAGAACATTTATTGTAGGAGTCCAAGGAAGAAGAAAGCTAGAGGAAAAACAAGGATCTGAGAAATCTTAGTGTCTACCCAAACTATCTTATTCTTTAGCTCCAATTTGAGACATTTGTTTGATGTTTCATTCTATCGATTTTATTATTTAGGATTTACATTCACCTGATATAGATCATGTGAATAGCCTGGACGATAGGAGGGTTTATATCATACTGGATGACCACCTTAGAACCTAAGACGAGTTAGTGCTTATATTGCACAACAGAGTTATGCAAAGGCATAAAGGGATAAAATGACAGTTTATGCTGCACTAGGCAAACTATCTCGAATTCTTATGGCTTATTATTTTAATTTCTAAGGAGTTTTGCTGTTGAATATGGTCGTGTTGCCCACTACGCGTGCTCCAAGCTCCTCGTTGAAGCAGGTTTAGTTTAAAGAAGTGTCAATTGAAGAGGAAAAGAGAAGTGTCATATTTTAGAAATATTTAAATCGAGGTGTCTTAATATTTTATTAGGGGACAATGTTTAAGTTGATTAAGAAGAACCGGTTAAGATCCCTCGGTTCCATCATCCAGGCACCACTATTTTCTTTGGATTCACTTAGTCCAGATGAATTTACTAAACCCAACTTAATGAATTTCATACTTTCATTCAGACCGTAGGAAATCTCATTAACAACCGTAGGCTGCATCCTCCGAGGTATTCCCGATCATCCGATTAAGACGTTTTAATTTAGTTGCAATTGTGATTTTTTTGTTTGTGATTAAATTTTGAGTTGTTTTATATTTTGACTGTTGTGATGGTGATATTTATCTTTTTATATTTTTTTATTTATTTTTTGTTTTAATTTTGTGGCTATCCTAGAAGTTTTAGTTTTCATGCAGGGTGACATTGTTGTTTAACATGCAAGCTTGTAACCAAGAAAAGTAAAGAAAGTTCAGGAAAATAAAGTGCTAAAGTGTACCTGGCGAGTCTTCTCGTTCCTCCATCTGAAACTTTAGTATCTTTGCAATAAACATTTATAATTTGTAGGAAAGTAAAAGCCTATAGATATGTTCGTCACAGGCCTACCAAACTCTATGTCATAACTTGGTGAGTCTTATTTATCCATTTAGGAAATCTCTTCATTTAATAAATATGATATGTCCAATTGTCATACAAAGTGTCCCAAAGATTTGTGAGAAGGATCTAGGAATTACTTAGACATTTCACAATCCTTTTGAGCTTCCTTCATTTTTGGACTTATCATAATTATTAAATGAGTCATTTATTTTATACCCTTATGCTTAGTAAGCTGATGCTTTAATTACCCTGAAAAATGAGGTAAATATCACTTGATATTTTACTTAAGAATTATGTAGATGAGGCCTTTAGAGGCAAACTTTATCTTTGAAAGAATTTAATTAATTTTGTTGGGCTTGTAGTGTTTCAAAAGTGGTTTAAGATTAGTAGTGTTTTCTTTTCAAAATCTCATTATTCAATTTTTCAATTAAGCCTGGCTCACTACTAAGCTCTTAAGATTTCAGTGGGTATATTTTGTGACTTTAGAAAAGTTAAGTTATGTAATTATGACTCTTATCAAGTTAATGAATTATTATTTAAACGTCAAGTAGGGGTTTTAAATTAGTGAATTGTCAACTTCCAAAAAAATTAACCCAAACCTTAAGGATCACTTAATTTAATTTTTCCTTCAAATTATAATGATTAATTATATCACAAACTTTATCTTTTAATGTGACAAAAATGAGATGAGTTTATACCATTTATAGCTTTACATTTCAATCATTCAAACATGATAACTAAGATCACTTATTTCCCTTCTCTCAATTTAATTGAGCCTAAATATTGATTAAGGCCAAATTCTTCAAAATTACACTTTTTCCCCTAAAGGCTTTTATCACTTCATAATTTATTTAGTTTAACTCAAATGACTTTGAAATTTTTATGTTACCCCACTTATGGGTCAATTAAAACATTATAGGAGAAAATATGATTTTTCAAATTTTAATTTAATTTATATAACTATTTATAATGCAAAAATAGAGATTTTCAATGAAAATTCAATAACTTGACCAGAACAATACCTTTGACTTTGAAATTTTTATTGGAGGTAGAACTAGACTAGAGGACCTCTTGAACCAATTGTCATGATTTTTTGATTTTTTTATTTAATTATTAGAATTATTTTAATTTACAAAGTATTAATTAATTATAAAAACTTTTGGAGGTTGAAAATTAAGTTTAATAGTTTTCTTCAATCTCTCTAAGATCGGGGAACCCAGAGAAATAAATGTCATATTTTTTTAGTTTTTATTTTAACTGTTAAAATTATTTTGGTGGGAAGTTAAGGAAATTTATTTTTTAAAACTTTTAAAATTAATTTAAGCCTTTGAAAATTAATATCTTGACTTAAAGGCTTGGGAAAATTATTTGGATGGTTCCTAAATTATTAGATACCAAATGTAATAATTTAGTGAATTTTAAGATATTAGTGTTTTTTATCATTTCTAGTTATTTTAAAATTCACTTTTAGGCTTAAATATGAAATATTTATTTTAATTGTCATTTTCTTTCCATAAAATTCCAATGGTCATAAGGAACTCCCATAACCATTTTTATAAATTTTTTGCTTATATTTTAATCAATAAAAAATTATTTTAATGGTAAAAATGCTTTTTAACTTAGAAAATTCAGTTAGGTGGTTAAATGATTTCGAAATGACTTCAAAATTTTTAGAGGAGTCTCTCTGACCCTAAACCACAGTGAAGAATGATTTTTGAGCCATTTACATATTTAGTTTGTTCAAATTAATTCCACTTTAGTTTTAGGTTAAAATAACAATTAGGTGCATTTTTAAAGATTTAACTCAATTCAAATTTTTCCTAGGGTCCTCTGGTCACAAGTAACCTACCAAAATTTATCTTACATTTTTTTATTAATATTTAATTATTATAATAATTTTACTAAAATAGATACACTATTTAGAAAAATAGAGATCTCCTTATAGAGATCTCCCCTGGTCTTAGAAAAATCAGGGAAGATTCCCATTACAGAGAGATCAAAACCCCTAAATTTATTGCCATGGTGAAATGTCTAAGCCAATGGAGAATTAAAACACTCTAGACTATACTTAATTAATTAAAATAAAACATGCATCAAATAAACTTCAAACCATTTCAACATTATTCTCCTTTTTTCACTAAGCATTAAAGTATTTTTCATTTATTTTTCTGATTTTTCCATACCAAGTTATGAATTTTTGAAGTTGGACTGATTTAAATAAATCAAAAATCCCTAATTTTCTATTTAAACCACGTGGCACTGACTGTATCCTTGGCGACTTTGAAAAACCACGCAGCGCTTCCTGATTCGACGCCGCCTTCTGACTGGACATCCACGTGGTTACGCTTTATGCATCAAGAGTTCGTCCGACTCCATCCTGGCCGTCCAAGCATTACACGCACGATCGAACGGTCTTCCTTCATCGTCCTCGACTGGTTCATCTCGAGAGCCATCCACCTTCTAGCCTTAAGAACTCGAACTAGAAAAAACCAAATCACATGGGGTTTGTTCCAAGAGCTTCATCTAGCCTAGACAAACCTATCTATACGACTAACCTAGCCTGAAATTGACCCAATGTGTATGGAGAATTTAAATAAGATTGGGAAGAAGGTGAGGTAGAATACCTTTGTCTGAGAGTGGAGAACTCAATAAGATGGTTGTGGCAGCTTCGATTGGTCCCAACAAACCTCCAGATGAAGCTTTTTACTGCTGTGAAATGTCTAGACCTGAATTCGACCAAGGCCGATTTTAAGTTTTGATCAAAGTCTAGTGCTGAGGCATAGTTAATTGAACCTTGGTGCACTGTGGAGCTGTGGTGAATTGTGTCCTAGTCTCGACTGGAATTTCAGTATAGAAATTAGCTCTAGATCGTGGGGATCAATGGCTGAAGGCAGTGGGCTTGCATTGAGAAGGTCTCTAGAGAGCTCTGGGGTTAATTTGGTGGGGTTTCTTTGGGAAAATTTCAGCACCCCCCCCCCTTGGCCGTGAAAGATGGCTTTTATAGCCATGAGCAATGGGTGGAGCTCAGAGCTTCAATTTGGGTGCTTTAGGTTGCTTATGGGGAGAGCTGAGCAGTGTCATTGATCACTGAGGGGATGCCTCATTGATAAAGCCCAATTTTTGGTTTAAAGGGGTATGGAGCGCTCGAGCTTAGCCATTCTGGCCATTAGGGTGGCCAGTAAGGACAAGGAAGGTGGCTGGCAGGCTGATGGCAGGTAAGAGAGGTTTAAATGATGCTTAATGGGCTGCCATGATGAGTAGTTTGCTTGGAGTAATGGTTTAGCCAAAAGGTGGGGAAAGATGACTTAAGTGAAGGACCTTTGGTCCATGACTCAATTGTCTTGGGTTTATAGGGTTTTTTCTGGTCCTTGGGGTCCTAAAGTGGGCTATGGTGGAGCAAATTTGGCCAATTTGGTTAAATTTAGGTAACATTGGGTTATGGGTCTAATTTTGGACATTTGGGTTTAAGGTTGGGCTATCTTGGGTTTAAGCTTGGTTTGGACTCAATTTATTGAGAAATTTGGTGGAAATGATTGTCACAAAGGGTTTAGGAAGGGATTGGAGTGGTTTTAACTTGGTTTCCGGGTTCAATTTGGCTTAACTTGGGATTTTGATCAATTTGGGGCAAGTTAGGTCAGCTTAAGTTTAGGTTAGGATATGATTGGGTGCAAGGCCAATTAAAGGTTCTAAATGGTCCATTGGGATCTTAGGAGTAATATTTGATACTAATTGGGTGGAAATTTTAGGGTTAGAGTATTCAATCTGGTGTGATTTGATCATATGTCCAATTTGGGAATTTTTTTCTTTAGGTTGACTTGGGTGAGACTTGAGCTCCAATTGGAGGCAATTTAATGTTTCATTTGGCCTAGGGGAGTGTCATGAGAATTTTAGAATTCAAATTGAGTGGAAATTGATTGACATTAGGTTTAATTTGGGTGAAATGGGTCACTTGGTCAAAATTGGGGATTTTGGAATTCAAGTGAAATTGAGCTCAAATGTAAGTAAAATTGGGTTTGGATTTTGTTTAGATTGAGGCTAGAGATTTCTAATTAATGTCTGGAATTGAAATTGGGCAAGATTGGGGTCAATTGGGTGGACATTGCATTTTTGGGTTAAATAAGTCAAATTGGGCTTTTGGTTAAATTGGGCTAAATTGGTCGAATTGGGTCATGTTGTAGTTGAGAGAAATGAAATTGGGAATATTAGGAGGTTTTTAGAAGTTTTTAGAATTTTTTGAATTTTTGGATTTTTTGAGCTAGGAAGGGTATTTTAGCAATTTTGTAAATTTTGAGGTTATTTTGAAAATTTTGGTAAATTTTGCTCAAATTGGTCAATTTGAGTGGTGGGGAATAATTTTTGGAGAAAAATGAGTAATTTGAGTAATTTTGGAATTTTTGGGGGATTTTAGGGTTTATGGGTATTTTGGATAGATTTTGGGGGCAAGGGGTCAAAAATTGAAATTTTAAAAAAATTGAGGTTCATTGGAGGCGAGTGACATGGGATTGTTTAGGTTGAGCTATGGACCAAAGATAGCCCTCATTTGGTCCTCTATGTGTTGGTACTAACCAAACCTTAGCTTGGGGCTAAGAGCTTGGGAAAACTACGCACATGTGTTTCCAAAGAGTAAGGGATCAAGGTATGATGTGCTTTGTTTAGGGTTGTGAGTGTAAATTGTGTGTATTGTGCAAGCTCCATACCTCTCAGGGAAAATCCTTAAGATCTAATCACCTATAAGGGACTTCCCCTAGGCTTCTTTATGCTTGGTCTCTTCCTCCCAAAAGCTGGAGGTTAGGTCTTAGTCATATGAAAACTCCTAGTGAAGTAAAGAAGATTTGAATTTCAAAGGGGGAGGGTTCCAAGCCTAGTGTTCTAAGAAATTCATCAGGAGAGTCCATGGCTGGACTCTAGGCTATTCTAAGGAAATACTAGACCTCGACCAAAAGTGAGGTCAACACCTAGCTTATCAAACATCGCTCCTGAATCAGTTTATGTGATTGTAAAGCTTGCACATATAGATCTTGAGCCTCGAACTTACAAACTTGTCTGAATCAAAAGTGGATCTCGCCTTGCTTCTCTTTGGTTTCATTTCTAAAATTTACATAGAAATTACCATAACTTACACATTTTCGCTCATTTAATCAACTCTAAATTATTTTAATATGTATATCATCTCCTTATAACCTTCTAATCTCTAGAATTATGCTTTTATAGATTAAAAATAGATTCAACACCAGTTTTACACAAACATAAACTCTTTACTAAACAAATCAAATACAAATTACAAGTACAAACTACAAGTCTTTAATCCAAGATCCTTGGATAAAATCTAACCTTTTCTACTCGCATCTAAACACTTAAACAAGACACTTAACAAATACTTAAAACACAAACAAATTTATAACACACAACAAAACATAAAACACTAAACACTAACACTTAACACGACTGATTAACACTTAACACAACATAAGAACTTAATTCCATTCTCCATTAGGTGGAACATATCCAGACCCTCCAATAGTTCCATCTGAACCATGTGGTTTATAGAATTGATATAATGGGCGATGGTTGAAAACTCTTATTGAATATTTTTCTATCCATTTGTTCTTCAAAAACATCGCTTTATCCGCTTCTTCAACATGACTAGTATGACTAAACTGCATCTTTAATTGTCATCAAATATGTGCTAAATTTGTGTTAGTTTCATTTACCTTTGCTTCGACTGACGCAACATCAGCCCCGATCTTTGCAATCTTCTTTGTTATTCCTTGAATACTAACTACTAGAAATCCGTTATATAAATCTTACGCACTGTCACAAATGAACTTCTTCTTTTTTGCATCCTCTTTCTTCTTAACTTCACTCTCCCAAGAAGACATTTTTCTAACTTAATCTCTTCTTTAAGGCTCTTAGGGTGGAAATTTGGAATGGGATAAAAATCCATTAATTCAGCTTCTATTTATAGGCTTTAGATGCTTTATAATCGTCCTCCCACATTTTATGTCCATGAAATCACGTCCCAAAAAACTTCCCCATGATAATGGCTTCTAAAACCTCATTTTTCAAGTTTTTCATAACTCCAGCACCTAAGCACTAACTATTGGTGCTTAGTCACCGGTCCTCATTTTAGCACAGGTCTGTTAAACGTCCGAATACTCGTTTTAACTAATCCAATTTATCAATGAAGATCTCATTAATATCCACTAACATAATATAATCAAAATACTACAATATAATTCTTACTTCAAACCAAACAAAAAACACACAAAACAAACTCAAAACAAAGCACAATGATAACTATAAGTTGCCTCTCACAAAACGTGTGGTTTTACGTCATTAGCCCGACTATCCAATATTTATTCTGGGTGACATAACATCATATTCTCATCAAGTTTAAGTTGATCTACTGAGAAATAAGGTTTCAATTGATGACCATTTGCTTTAAATATTTTCACAGTTTTAGGATCTTTAATATTCATAACTCCATAGGGATACACAAAAATGGGCCCAACTACCTGGACTTAAGATTTCCAGCAAATAATCTTAATCTGGCATTGTATAATAAAACTTATTGTGCTAGCTCAAAATTTTTATTCAGAATCTTAGGATCATGCCACATCTTTACCTTTTCTTTATATATCTTAGTACTTTCATATGATTCATTCCTTATCTCTTCAAGCTCATTTAATTGCAATAATCTTTTCTCACTAGCATTCTTCAAATTATAATTGAATTCTTTAATAGCCTAATATGCTTCATGCTCAAGTCCTATATGATGACCTACAAGCCCACTGACCCACGCTAAATATATGCGTACTAAAAATTCAATCCCTGGCAACGGCACCAAAAACTTGACCCGCAATTCTCTGATCACAAATATAATAATTAATGCTTTCAAAATGCAATAGATAATAATAGCTGCTAGTGTATATAAATATAATTTTATCAAAAATATTTTACACACTAGGGGTACTACGCAAGTATACGTTTCATATCAAGTAATATAGGGCTTTGAAACAAAGACCCCAGTATCGATCCCACGAGGAGTGAGTTATGGATTTTTAAATATTTTAATTTATTTTTAAGTATTTCTTTTATAGTTATAAATTTGATATTTTTAATTTACTAGATGCAATAATAAAGAAGTGATGAAATAATTAATGTAAAAAGCAATAAGACAACAACTTTCTTCCTTTCAATTAATCCAAGATTTTCTAAGATAATGATATTATTCATGGAGAATATAAGTTTATGGTATTGTGCCAAATAGAAGCATTCATATTTTTTACCATTTGTTCTATGTGCAAAGAACATTGGCTAGCCTATAGATCATGTACGGATGTATTGTTTGTAGAATGGGTTAATCTAGGCTCACACTACTAGATGTCCAAGGGTGGCTATGGTCGGCCCTATTAGTGACCATTTCCTTCTCTATAAACCAAATTACAAGAATTTAGTCTGTCACTCTAAAAACTTATCAATTCTACGCCCATTATATAATATCTTCCTATTTATTTGCACTTCACCTTGAATAACCCGCTCATGGCCTTCAACTACCCAAGGATTCATGTGATATCTACTAGTTAAGAATTCATCTCCTTCTATGTATCAAAACTCTTCAACAGATTTTAATAATTTAAATGGCCAATTTAAATAGTAAATTAAGATCTGGTATTAATATCATCACAATGTTTTAAAATATAAATAGTTTATAATTTTCAAATGAATTTTATATTATCTTATTTATCTTTTCATAATTGAAAGAAGAAAGTAAACTAACTACTCATAACACATTGAATTTAAACAACAAAACATAATAATAAAACTTTGAATAAAAGTACAAATACTTATCTCAAGTGTTTCTCCTACTGAACCTCTGAATTAACTCCAATGCAAATAATCTTCAAGAGCACCAACTCTTTAAACTCTCAATACAAACTCTAAATAAAATTACTAACTAATTTATGAAGGATAGTAAAATGCGGTCCTAAAGTATCTCTCTAATTCTCTCTCTAGATGGGGCTCTAGATAGGGGGACTAAGTTGGACGTTGGGCTTTGGGCCTTTTTCTCTGAAGGAGTAGCCTCCTATTTATAGGCTTCAAGGGTTTCCTCAAGGCACCTCTTCAAAATGTGTCCACATTCAAGGAATCTTCTAGAATGTGTGTCTGGTGCCTAGGCGCCGGACTCTGCGTCCAGTTCTTCGGACCTCTTCACTTTGGATCGCACCTCTTCGCGACTAAAACCATTTCCAAGTGTCCAAATACATTGTATCACATGTCCTATAAACTAGGAACAACTGCCAGTCTTCTAGAAGGTCCAATAACCGCTAATACCGTCAAAATAACCATCCCAAAGTCATCAAAAATCTTGGCAGATCCCGTATCGACCTGGCGCTTAGGCGCCGGATTCTGGCGCCTAGGCGCCAGACTAATAATTTTGACAATTTTGCATTTTGGCTCCACTTTTGCTCCTTTTTGCTCCTTTTTGCTCCTTCTTCACTTTTTTTTTCTTCTTGAACATTTTTTTATCACCTATATCCAAAAACACAAAAATACCTTTCATTAAAGCATAATATCCTTAAAAATTTGATAAGAATCAAGGCATAAAAATGGGTATTTTTTTATGGATCACCCACAAAGCAAAATCCAATTTGATTGACCAATCCTTCTTGTTTGGATTAACATATTTTTTCAAAAAAATTTTAGTTTCACGATTGGAAAATTCAACCAAACCACTAGTCTAAGGATGACAAGCAGTAGCAATTTTATGGTCGAAATGATATTTCTTTACTAATTCTCCATTTATAAAATGACTTTCCTCATCAATTATGATTACTCTTAACATTCCAAATCTACAAAAGATGTTCTTTCTTAAAAACATTGCAACATTTTGAGCATCACATCGAGGTAAAGCAATAGCTTCTACCCATTTAGATACATAATCAACTACTAATAAAATGTATAAATTTTCGAAAGATGGCAGAAATGGTCCCAAGAAATTTAATCCCCAAACGTCAAATATTTTAACTTCTAACATATAATTGAGGGTCATCTCATTTCTTTTAGAAATATTGCCCACACACTGACATCGATCATAATTTTTAATATAAGCATTAACATCCTTAAAAATTGTACGTCAATAAAATCAAAATTGTAGAATTTTATATGCAATTTTATTAATACCAAAATGTCCCCAAAATCAGAATCATGACATTTTTGAATAATTTCATAAGTTTCTTCTAATGGCACACATCTTTGAATAATTAAATCTTTTTCTTGTTTATATAAAAATGTGACGTCCCAAAAATAATTCTTAGCTTCAGATAATAATTACTTCCTTTGTTAGTATGTCAAATCATATGGTATAATGTCACTAACAATAAAGGTTACAATGTCAGAATGCCATGGAACACGCCACTCATTAATAGTGAACAATTCTTCATCATGAAAATGTTCATTAATTTCTTCATTATGAAAGAGAGAATTTTTATTTTCAAGCCTATGCAGATGATCAGGAATTTGATTATCAGTACCCATCCTATCTACTATCTCAAAGTCAAATTCTTGTAAAAGAAGAATCTATCTTATCAGTTTTAGCTTTGCATCTTTCTTTTTCATTAAATATTTAATAACAAAATGTTCAGTACACACCACACATTTAGTTCCAATTAAATATGACTTGAATTTATCAAAAGCAAATACTATAGATAATAACTCTTTCTCAGTTGTGGTATAATTAATTTGAGCTTCATTAAGAGTTATACTAGCATAGTAGATTACTTTTAAATTTTTATCATATATTTGTCCTAAAACAGCTCCAATAGCATAATTACTTGCATCACACATTAATTCCAAAGGTTTTTCCCAATCTACTTAAACAATAATTGTTGCAGTGATTAATTTCTCTTTTAACAGCTCAAAAGCTTTTAGGTAATCTTTATCAAAATTAAAAATATCATCATTTCAATAACTGACATAGAGGCTTAACAATTTTTGAAAATTCTTTAATATAACGCTTGTAGAATCCCGTATGACCTAGAAACCTTCCCTATAGTTGTTGGGTAAGGTAAATTAGCGATCACTTGAATTTTTGTAGGGTCTACTTCTATACCTTTTCTTAAATTTTGATGTCCTAAAACAATTCCTCTGGCTACCATAAATTATCATTTTTTCTCAATTAAGGACTAAGTTTGTTTCTTCTTAGCTTTTAAAAACTTTATATAAATGTTCTAAACATGATTCAAATGAAATTCCAAACACTGAAAAATCATTCATAAACATTTCAATTATTTTTTCAATTAAATCACAGAAAATTGTCATCATACATCTTTGAAATGTAGCAGCGGCATTACATAAACGAAATGATATTCTTCTAAAATCAAAAGGACCATAATGACTGGTAAGCCTTATTTTCTCTTGATCCTCAGGAGTAATTTGTATTTCATGATAACTAGTATATGCATCCAAAAAACAAAAGTTTTATGCCCAGCTAGTCTATCCAACATTTGATCAAGAAATGGAAGTGGAAAATGATCTTTTCTGATGGCAAGATTCAATATTTTATAATCAATGCATATTTGACATCCTATAACTTGTATTGTTGGTATTAATTCATATTAATTCATTCTTTTCATTAACAGTTACAGTTACTCCTCCTTTCTTAGCAACACAGTGAATAGGACTAACCCATGCACTATCTAAAATAGGGTAGATAATTCTAGCATCAAACCACTTTAAAATTTCTTTCTTAACAACTTCTTTCATAATAGGATTTAATCTCCTTTGAGGATCAGCCTTGGATTTACAGTTTTCTTTCATAAGGATTTTGTGGATATAAATTGAAGGACTTGTTCCTTTAATATCAGCTCTGGTCCACCCAAAGACTTTCTTATATTTATTTAAAGTTTTATGTAAACCCTCTTCTTCTTCAGTAGTTAATTTAGAGGAAATTATAACAGACAAAGTTGAGGAATCACCTAAAAAGGCATATTTTAAATGTTCAGGAAGTAACTTCAATTCAAGTTTAGGAGGTCTTTCAATTGATGGAAAAAAAGATTCATCTTTCTTTTTCATGTCCAAAACTTCAAAACTTTCTTTAACATAATTTAATTCTTCCTCATAAAATCATTGGAATATTGTGCTTCCTCTTCTTGCTCGTGTTCCAACTTTTTACTTTCAAATTTCTCTTCATATGTTGAAAAGGCATTCACTCAGATATCTCATTACATCCATCCTGAAACATTTATCATCTTTACTTTTTTTGGATATTTCATTAATTTTGAAATATTAAATGTAACAGCTTGAACATTGACACAAATAGTTAATTCCCCTTTCTGTAAATGTATCATTGCTTTTTTTGTAGTTAGAAAAGGTCTCCCCAAAATAATAGGTATATCTTTATGTTCTTCCATATATAGTACAATGAAATCAACAAGAAAGATAAATTGATCCACTTTTACTAAAACATCATCTATAAATCCTTTAGGATATGTTATCGAATGATCAGCTAACTGCAGAGTTACAGTAGTTGAGGTTATTTCTTCTAATCCCAGTCTTTTAAATATAGATAATGACATAAGGTTAATGCTTGCACCAAAATCACATAAAGCTTTCTCATAAATTTTGTCTCTGATTGCATGTGTAATTGTGAAGCTACTAGAATCTTTAAGCTTTTCGGGAAGCTTCTTCTGAATTATCACAATGCATTCTTCACTAAGTGTGACAGTTTCATTTTCTTCAAACTTTCTTTTTCTGTTGAGAATATCCCTCATAAACTTCACATAGCTTGGCATTTGCTCTAAGGCTTCAGCAATTGGAATATTAATTGTAAATTTCTTAGAAACTTCCAAGAACTTTGAAAATTGCTTATCCAGCTTTGTTGTTTAAGTCTCTGAGGAAATAATGGTGATGGCTTTTCTACATCACTCTTATGTGGAGAAATATGTCTTTTCAAACCTTCCTGAGCATCCTTTTTTGGTTCTTTAATCTTTTCTTTCTCTACATAAATCTCTTTTTGAACTCTACCTTACAACTCTTACCCCCTTCTCAGTTGAACAGCTTTCACTTGCTCTTTATTTTTGTCTGTTGGATTTATCTTTGTATTACTAGAAAGTGTTCCTTGGGATCTATTACTTAATGAATTTGTTATTTATCCAAATTTATTCTCAATATTTCTAATTGTAGCTCCTTGACTTTGTAATTTATTTCCCATTTGTAACACCACTTCTCTAAAGACAACTTCTCCTTGAATTGCAAAGTATTGTTAAAACCTGGAGGATAAGTAGGTCTATAATTATTATTCTCTTGGTTGGTCCAATTCTCCAATGGATTTACTTGATTGTTCCCCCATTGTTGATTACTACCACCCCTATTATTGTTATTCCAGTTAAAGTTTGGATGGTTCTTCCAAACTGGGTTATAATAATTGGAATATGGGTTATTAAGCATGTTTATGGCATTCAAAGTTTCTAATGATGCTGGGAATCTACTATTTGGTTTAAATGATTTTTCTTCAATCATTGAAATTGGTTGAGATAAATTCATTTTAAATTGGTCTATCTTCCTTGAATTTGTAGCATCTTGATTTGCTAACATTGAAAAAGCATCAAATTCATGAATATTGGCTACCTTTTTAGGATTTACCCTTTCAAAAGGCCATTGAAAATTATTTGTAGTCATTTTTTCAATTAAAGCATAAGCATCAATAAAAGCTTAGGCATCAATGAACCACCAGTAGCAGCATCGATAATAGATCTAAAAGACCTAATTAATCCATTATAAAAATTTTGAATTATTAATCAATCTGGTATATAATGATGTGGACACTTTCTTAGGAGATATTTAAACCGTTCCCATGCTTCATAAATAGATTCCCCTTCAAACTGGCAAAAAGATGTAATATCATTTCTACGCTTTGTAGTCTTTAATGATGGAAAATATTTAGCAAGAAATTTTTTGCGATAAATCACCCCAACTTATGATAGATCCAGGTGCTAACAAATTTAACCATATCTTAGCTTTATCCCTTAATGAGAAAGGAAAAAGCCAAAGTCTAATAGCATCATCCGAAACACCATCACATTTAAATGTAGCACACAATTCTAAAAAATTGGCAAGATTTAAATTTTGATCCTCAGTTGGTGCTCCTCCAAACTGATTATTATATACCATTTGGATAATAGTAGGTTTAAGTTCAAATGAATTAGCCGCTATAGCAGGATTTTGAATACTACCATGAAATTCAACTAATGTAGGGTTGTTGACCTCATTTTTGATGAGGTCTTCTCTTCTTCTCTTTAGTACTTAGGATCTAGCCTTAGGCTTTTCCTTTGACTATCTTAGAGGACTAGAATTGGGACCCACCTTCTAGAATTTCAAACCACTTCTTAACTCCCTGCAAATTCCACAAACTTGATCGTAGACCCCTAATCACCTAGAGGGTTGAAATCAAATGTGGAAGTTTAAAGGATGAGTTCCTATAGGACTCTTTGGCCTTAGGACCTGCCTCGGTGGCCCGGTCCGGTGAAGGGGCTGACTTACACATACACTTACACATACACTACACTTTCACACTCCTCCTAAAACCATACCCATACCCAACTTGACCTCCCGACTCATGTAGGTGATTCACATGGATGGTCCTTAACCCCTAAGCCCTCGGCAAGCAGGGTTAGGAACAACATAGTGGATGCCTCAAATGAGTCCCTTCATGGCTCATGTGGGCTTGATGTGGCTTCATGGCTCAACCAAAATGATTTCATTTCACTTATATTCACCCAATCTTCAATTTTCCAAAATTTCAATTTTTGACCCCCGGGACCCTACACCCGCCTGACCTACCAAATGCCCTTGAAACTACCCAAAATTTCCAAAATCACCTAAATCACCCAAAATTCCCCAAATTCAATCCCAAACATTTCCATATCACTCAAAGTGATCATCCATACCCAAAAATACCAAAAATTCCAAAAATACCTCCCAATACCCTCCAAATACCCAAAATACCCCTCTTGACCCAAAAATTCAAAAATTCAGAAAATTCCCAGAAAATTCCAGAAAATCCCAAATATTCCCAATTTCATTTTGTCCAACTACACCATGGGCCAATTTTGTCAATTTACCCTACTTTTGTGAAAACCCCCAATTTGACCCATTTTAACCCAAAGTGAACCCAATGTCAAACCAAACCTATCCAATTGACCCAAATTCTGGTCCAACTCAATTCTAAACTTCAATTCAACATTCCCAACACCAATATAGACCAAATCCAAGTCCAATTTGATTGACATTTGGATTCAATTTTACTTTTGGCCTTAAAGCCCAATTTGGACCCATGACCCAAACCTAACCCAAACTCACCCAATTCAACTCTAATTAACCCAAAATCTTTTGTAAATCTTCCTTAGCATCCCCACAAGCATAACACTAACATGATTTGCCCAAAATTTGGACCCAAACCCCACTCAAATTCAACCCAAAGCTAAAAGGCCCAATTTTGACCTAAACCCAAACCTAACCCAAATGGGCCCAAACCCCAAAATCAAAGCCCAACCAAAGTCAAAACCTCTTTGAAACACTCCCATAGACAACCCTAAAGCTAATTCTTCATCCCGAGCTTCTGGAGATTCTCCATTTCAAATGCTTTAATTTAAATGCATGATCACCGTATTGATGTGTTCGTCTCTCCAAGACGAATCCATAGAGCATAAGAACATGAAAATCCATTGAGTATCGAGTGAGATATTAGGGATTTAGTTTGGACGGCTCTCGGGTGAGGACACTTGGGGATGATGAACGGATGTCGTCCATTCAATACACACGCGGACGGACGGCCAGGATCGCATCGGATCAGGAGACGGTATGAGAACCGCGGGGCCCGGGCTGCTGACTCAGATGGCGGCGTCGAATGGGAGCGCGACGCGTGTGTGTTCGGAGCTGCCGAGGTTGACGCGGCGCCGCGTGGATAAATAGAAAATTAGGGTATTTTCTGATTTATTTAATTCCCTAAACTTCAAAATTCATAACTTTGTGTAGAAAAATCGGAAAAATAAAATAAAAATACCCTCTTGCTCGAGTGAACAGAGGAGAATAATGTGGAAAAAAGATTATTTAATTTTATCAAGTATTTTATTTTTAATAATTTATCTACTCTCTGCATATTTTTAATTCTCCATGCATGTATACAATTCATCATGGCATGAGACCATAGGGCTTTTGAAGCCTCTGAATTTGGGAACATTCCCTAAATTTTCCAAAGTTAGAGGCCATCCTTATGAAAAGTTATTGATTTTTCAAATTCATGTTACTGTTTTGAGTATTTTAATTCCAATAAATAGCATGTTGTGAAATAAATTCTAGGAAAATTTGGTGATTTTCCTTATGACTGAAGGACCCTAGGAAAAATAGGTTTTGAGTTAGTTCATTTAAAACAACCCTAATTGGCTTAAACACCCAAAATGGATCTCTAATTAATTAGAGATAACCATCCATCAAATTGACTTGAAATCAATTCTCCACTAACCTTTAGGATCAGAGGAACCCACCATAAAAATTTGAGGTCAATTGGACTTGGTTAGCCCTACTAATTGGGTTGATTAAGCGCATTTAGTCATTTTAAACTTTAAAAATTCATAACTTTCAAAATACTTTTTAAAAATTCACCAAATTGGTTTTGGAGCCTCTCTAATATCAGGGAATTTAAGAAAATTAAAATTTTAATTTTCTAAAAAGTTGATTTTTAATATTATTTTAATATTTTAATAATTAAAAAATAATAAAAATCACAAAAATAATAAAATTCACCAAAATGTCACATTTTGAATTTTAATCACTTAGGAACAAATCCCATATTTTTCTTAGGTCTATTTAGTGAGATATTAAATTTTAAAGCTCTAGGGTAATTTTAAAATTAAAAAAATGTATTTTCTGGCATTTTCACTAAAATAATTATAATAAATCATAGAAAAATCAGAAAATTATAAAACTTGATTCTCTAATTTCCTTGATATCAGATAGATTTTTGAAAAATATAAAATTCATTTTTTAACATTTATTTATTTTTAAATTAATTAACATTCCAAAACTTAAAATAATTATAATAAAATAATATAATTCAAAAAATCACCAAAACTGGTCTAAGTGGTCCTCTGGTCATTAGGAATGTCACCTAATTTTCTTAAGGACAGAAACTTTCCCTTGGTCATGTTATTAAATTTTCCTTGGAAATCTCTATTTTCCACCAAAAATAATTATATAAATAAATTAAATGCAGAAAAATCACATTTTCTCCTCTTTTGTCTTTATTGACATATGAGTGAAGTCATATAAAAATTTCAAGTTCATTTGGGTTCAATTTAGTGAGTTATGAAATTATTAAGCTTAAAGGGCAAAATGGTAATTAAAATTTTAACCTTTAATTAAAACTTTAGGTTTAATAAAAAAATTAATAAATAAAATATTTGATCCTAATCTGATTTGGATGATTGAAATTTAAATGATTAAAGGGTAGAAACCCATTAAGCAATTTAAAATGATTAAACCTTAATTAAATAGTTGATTAAATTTGGAAGAATAATAAAATTGGAATTATTAAAATAGGGATATTATTAGGAAGAGATTTATTCTTTAATTTAAAAATCCCTAAATTAATTATCTCATTAATATTCAATTCTTAATTAAAATGATAACTCAAATTCAAAACATTAAAAGACTTAATCATTAAACTAAAATTAAATTATTAAACTCTTTTAAAAATTTCAATTAAAATTAAAAAATTAAATTAAATTAAAAATTAAATTAAATTAAGTAAATTAAATTGGATTAAATTAAATTAAATTAAATTAAAATTAAAAGTTGAATTAAATTAAATTAAATTAAATTAAATTAAATAAACAAATTAAATTAAATTAAATTAAATAAATAAAACCAAATTAAATTAAGTTAAACCAAATTAAAAATTAAATTAAATGAATTAAAATTAAATTAAATTAAATTAAATTAAATTGAATCAAATTAAATTAAAATTAAATCAAATCAAATTAATTTAGTGTAACATCAAATCAAACTAAATTGAATTAAATTGAATTAAATTAAATTAAAAACTCAATTAAATTAAATTAAATTAAATTAAGTTGAATTAAATATAACATCACCAAAGACATAATGAATTCAAAATAAATCTAGAATAACTTGAACACTATTCCAAATTAATTGAAATTAAATTAAATCACAAACCATTTGAACATCAATTTACCCTCGAAAGCTTTAGTTATCATAACTCCTAAACAGGATATTAAATGAAATGTTACTTCACTTATAGGACATTCAAATATCCTAGTTCACTGAGTAAGATAATAACAAAACTTTACTAAACCTCGGACAATTAATTCATTTGTGTAATTGAATTCATTTGGACTTAAAACAATCCTAAAAATATTGAAAAGATGTTTAAGATTCTTCTTAAGCACTTCCTCAATATGATAAGACATTTATAAGAACAATTGAACTCAATTGTTCTTTGATGAAGAAAATCGTCCTCAAACCAAAACACAAGGAACCTAGACGTCATAGGAAATGACTAGCTATAGGATTAGGAATTTGGTAGAAAACCATAACCCTTCCCTTAGCTTTACCTAGGAACTTGCTTAAATATTCTAATTGTGTTTTAAGTGCAGCTTGGGATGACGAGAAGACCCTCCGGGTACGCTTTCATTTTATTGCAATTTACTTTCTTGCAATTTACATTATTACAATTTCATTAATCGCATCGCACTTACTTTTCTTGCATGATAAACAACTCGTTGCATGAAAACCCACACCTTTAGGATAGTCCCTAAAACTCGAAACCAAAACTAAGTTAAAAGTCATTGCAAGATAAAATTCACCGCCACAACATTTCAAAATATAAAACAACTCAAAATTTAATCACAAACAGAGCACAAAACTACAATTACAATTAAATTAAAACGTCATGTTGGATGATCGGGAATACCTCGGATGATGTAACCTACGTGTTGCTAACGGGATTTCCCACAGTCTAAATGAAAGTGTGGAACTCATTCAGTTGAGTTTAGCAAATTCATCTGGACTAAGTGAATCCGATAAAAATAATGATGTCGGAAGGATGGAACCGTGGGATCTTAACCTAGGTGTCGTTATAATCAACTTTAAGATTTGTTTTAATTAAAACATAAAAAACACTTGGAAATTAAGATTTTCTCTAAACCAAAACACTTTTCTCATCCCCGATTTATGATTTCTAAAACTAAACCTCTGCAACAACAAGGAGCTCGGAGCATGGTGGGCAGAGCACGGCCATCGTCATCGGCAAAACCCGAGTCTACTTCAGAAAACTTTCCTAGAATTAAATAACAAGGCCATAGGACTTCGAGGTAGTTCACTAGTGCAACATAAACCCTCAACTCTTCGTTAGGCATTTGCATTGCAAATTAAGCCCTAACCGGTCTTAGGATTCTGAGGTAGTCGTCTGATACGACATAAACTCTCACATCTTCGAGGCTATTTGTGTGATTTTATCATACAAATATAAGACCTAATTAATTAAAATTGGCAAGATCAAAACATTAAATAAATATTAGGACTTTCCTAAACTCAAACCAAACAATAGGATAGTCGGGAAATTACCGAAGTTCACTTCAAATTTGTGATTTCTCCTACTTTTCTTCCTTTGAATTCCCAAAACAAAATGTTCCAAATTTGATCCATTCCCTATTGGAATTCCAAAATTCAATCATTTGAAAACTTAAACTTTGAAATTCTTGAGAGCAGAATTATTGATTATTATCGAGAGTTTTCTTAGCTGATTCCCGTCACTTAAGATGTAATTAACTATAGGGGCTTGCCCTTATAGGGAATTTTAAAGAACCCGAGTAATATAAACTCGTTTAATGCTTTCATATTAAGCAGGGGAATTTGTCGGCTTATAAAAATTGGTTCACAGACCAAACGGATGTCACAAATCTTCTAGTTTATTTAATCGAGCCCCACCGTCAAGCAGTGTGTCTATCCTTAGGGATAGATACACGATTTGTGGTGCGGTGCTTGTTTATATAAACTATTTGGGATGTGAGATCGGTTTAATCTCATATCTTAAAACCTTCAAATTTAAAATTATTTTCAAAATCAAATACTACTTTTCAAAATTATTTATTTAAATTAAATTAAAAATTTGCCGACAACTTCTGTTAGGCGACCCCCTTTTCAAAATAAAACACACAACCTAAAAAATATGCCGACAACTTCTGGCGACTCACGTGGGAGAATTCCTCTCTCCATTATAATCGGATAATTACGCTTTCAAAAATCGGTAGTGTATCCATGTCCTTAATGGGTCAAACTACCCTTCTTTCTGTTGGAATACTATGTTCATTTCTACCTTGGACAAGTATAGCCAACATTCTCTCGGATTTAGGAGCCACTATTTAGACACCCATAAACAGAGAGGTTCCGAGATCCTTTTACCTCATTTTCGAGGTGGGGTGGACCCCCGATAGGTGTTAGTTTAGGAGTGATCCTTCGAGACGAGAAGTCTTGCATAAGACCTTTTCCTTTCCAACTTCGAATCGGATTCCTTACCCTCTAATAAATGATTCTTTTAACAAATGATTCCTTCTTATAAATACATGAACAAGAATGAGTTCGGACTCTTTTTCAATTCCTTTCTTTTCGTCCTAAAGAAAAGAAGCATAACTCGGGACCGACAACCGAATCTACCCTACGAAATGGAAGCCCCAAAGCTGATTTTCTCCTTCACCAACGGACTTGGACTTTCTTTGCTATAAGGATGAGTTGCCCGACAATGGGATCATCCGATTTGGACAAGGATTTGAAAACACGAATGTCGAGATCACCGACGTCTCCCTCTTTGCACCGACGAACAAGGTATCTCAGGCCGAGAAGCCGCTGCCGAGTTCGACCTTAGGTCAACCCAAGAGTTTCCTCCCCTGCAAAGGATCCCGATCGAGAGAAGTACTGCCGTCCGCGAAGGACCGTTCTTACTACCCCCACTTGGTCTAGTTGTTTCGCACCTACCCCGACTTCGCCAAATTAAAGGGGAAAGAAATCCGGAATTATGGTGAACTCGTTACCGTGGAGGGTACGGATCTTCTGTAAGACCTTCTGTTTTCGAAATCGGGTCCAGTTCAAAGATTCCATCACTGACAAGGACCCAAAGAAGAAACAGAAGCAGAAGGATCGCTAGAGAAGCCAGAGCTGCTGAAATTGCTTTCCTGGAGGAAATCCCGGAGCTGCCGGAATATACACCGCTGCCGGAATATACACCGCTGCCTGAATACATACCGCTTTTGGGAGGAAGTAGGTTCCATCCCCTCTCCGCCGCAGAGGACGAGGAAAATGTTCGCAAGATTGCTGACGCATTGCCTCGGCCCGCATACTACAACGATAACCGCAAGAAAAGGAATAGAACTACGCCGTTTGCTCGACCGCAAACTTTGGTGAAAAGTTAGCAAAGAAGGAAAACGCCCGTATTGGAGATTCTACGAAGGATAGGGCGGGTGCCGGTCAAATCCCGTCTTGGGCCCCGAGTAGAACCCGCCATCATGACGAAAAGCCAAGTAAAAGAATGAAGGCTAGTCCGCCTGTAGTCGTCTCGGGATTACGGATTAGGGAGGATACCACCTTCCAGACATTTGGTCGACGAGACCATCCGGTCCTGGACCTTCTGTCGCTAGAAGGATGGTATGGCGTCCTACTACTTGGGCGAGTTGAGATTGAAACAACGGCCCAAGAAAGAAAGTCTCGCCGGAGACTTGAATGCGAAGAAAGCGCCACGCTGCGGTAAAGGGGACTCGTGAGAAGGGGACCCGGCGGCTATCGCACGACAACCGCGAAGACACACGGAAAGCCCCGCTAGAAGATGCCATGGAAAAGTTGAGAACCGATATCCGACGATTGGCAAAAGAAAGAGAAGAAAAGTTCGGAGACGAGATTGATTCATCGGAATTCATGGACGACGAATATGCGAGAAATCAATATGGTCGAAACACGAGCTTCATCGGCTTTGCAAGGTGCTCCTGCAGCCGCGAGGAAGAGAGGAGCCGAACCGATGAGAAGGCGGCTTCGGGAGAAAGACGACACGATCGCTCGAATGGCGAAAAGGATGGAAGAGATGGGCGTAGCTCTGGCCACTCTCCAGAGTCAAGTGCAACCACAAAGAGAGACACCCCAAGAGGTCATTCACATTGTAGACGGAGGAAAGGAGATTACATCCGTCAATGGGGATGATCAGCTGAAAAGGATACAACACAAAGTATGATCCCTGAAAAGGATATCAAGAATTTGGTGGAACAGCGAAGTGCGAGAAGCCTTAGCACAATCGAAGAGTGGGACATCCATTCGGACGGGTAGGCCTTACCCGGGAAGAATTCGACGCCGTCCAATACCCGAAAGGCTTCGTACCACCTCTGTTCAAGACCTTCGACGGAACCGGGAACCCCCGACAGCATGTTGCACACTTTCGTGCCAGTTGTTGTAATGCCGGCGGGAGCGATGCATTGCTCTTCCGACAGTTCGTCAGTAGTCTGTCAGGAATCGCCTTCGACTGGTATGCAGAATTACCAAATGGTTCGGTGAAGACGTTCTCAGAGCTAGAGAACCTCTTCATCAAGCGATTCGTCGGAGCTCAGCACCACATCACTATAGGTGATTTAGTGGTAGAGAAACAAAAGCCGAATGAAACTTTGGTGGATTACATACTCCGATGGAGGAACTTAAGCATGAAATGTGAACCACAACCTGCAAGAACAACATGCGGTCGGCATTTTTCTTAAAAGCATTCACGGCCCGATAGCACTTCTCCTCAAAGGATTCACTATTAAGACTTTCGAGAAGTTGTTAAGCAAGGCCGGAAGCTTGCAAGAAGAGGCGAAGCAATTAAGTTTCGCCGACAAGACGAACAAGCAAAAGCCTGTGAAGACTTTTGAAAAGAAATCCGGGATCGTTGCAGCAGTTGACAAAGGCAAGCAACCGATGCAAATACCACCAGAACGGCCGCAGCAACCACAATAGAATTACCAGCAACCCCGGCCCAGCTATCAGTCATCTCCACAGTATGAACAACCGCCTCGTCCGCAACGTACATTAAGGGAGCTTCTAAGCAGAGAATATCATTTCAAGAATGAAGCAGTGCCGAAAATGTTCCGTAGTCTGATGAAGACTCCAGATTTCCAGCTGCCAGAGCCTAAAAGACCAGAGGAAGTCAACAAGAAAGGTGATCCCGACTTTTGCCCCTACCACCGGATGCTTGGGCACAAGATAGAAGATTGCATTACCTTCAAAAGTTGGCTCAACGACAACCTTCGGAAAGGGAATATAACGATCCCGAAGGAGTACATGAAGGAACCCCAGAAAGGAGGTTCCGTCAATGTTATCTTAACTGATCCCATCATTCCGATAGATCCCTACATGACTAACGATGGATGGACTACCGCCTGGACGAGGTCTTCGAAAAAGATTTTAGACAGCATCCAAACCGCCTCGGTGCGAGCCTCAATTCAGAGTTCGAGACCTGTTAAGCCGGTACTATCACTTGCGATAGAAGAACCACCTCAACAGGAGACGATTGAAGAGAAGAAGAAAATCGACGAAGAAGAGAGGACCGAGACTCCTAAGGCTGAGACTAGGGGCTGCTTATCCTAGGATAGTTGTTTCCGATTCGGGGGAGAAATCCCTCGAACCTCCGATTTTGTATGATTATCCGCTCACTTCGGTGGGATCATATAATGATAAGGGTGATGGCGTTGGCTACGTTTTGATTCGTTTCTAACGATTACGTAACTAGCGACAATCCGGACATCGATTTCGACATCAACGACAATTCTCAAATCATACACCATCTCGACGAGCAAAATAACGAAGAAGGCATCCATAAAGGAGGCTACGAGAGTTCAACAAGCAACGAATCTATTTGCGAGTTTCGAGGAGCTCCAGTCATGATAGAGTTAGAGCCTTCAGATTCTAAGGATAATCCGGAAGAGCCTGTCATTCCGATTAGGAGGAGACACCGACAAGCTCAACACTAGATTCAGAAGAAATTACAGAAGTCAACTTAAGAAGTGGAAGAGTTCTACCTCCGAGAATGGGTCCAAAAGACAAAGGAAAACAGGTGGTTGTTCAAGAAGAACCAACCCCAGCAGAAGAAATACCCATTTGAGAAGAAGCCGAGACACATGAAAATAAAGTGGACTACAACGTGCTAGCCCATCTTAGGAAACTACCGGCCAAACTGAGCATCTACGACGCCCTCATCTTATCAAAAAAGATGAGAGAAGCTCTGATCAAGGTCTTACTTGATCCAGAAATTTGCTTAGCTCAAATGGCTGGAGATTCCTTAGATGAGGTTTGTTCATTAAAGGAACATCGAGGTGTTACCTTCACGGACAATGACCTACTACTTGGGACGACGAGATCACAACCGACCATTGTACATTTCGATTACAATTGGGAAGTTTACACTCTCCAGAGTATTGGTGGATCCAGGAGCGTCAATCAATATAATGAGTCTTCGAACACTAGCATACTTGGAAATTGATGCTCGTGAGCTCGAAGCCGACAAAATGTTATTAAGAGGATTCAACCAGAAAGGAGAAAGAGCCCTCGGATCAATAACGCTACTAATGAAGACCGGTGACTTAGCAAAGACAACCGCAAAATTTCACATAATTGATTCGAAACGTCGTTCAACGCTCTACTCGGGCCGACCATGGATACATGAAAACAGGATGGTACCATCATCTCTACATCGATCCATCAAATACTACGATGGAGGGGAACGAGTGCATCAAAGGTGACTTACAACCATTCTCCGTACATGAGATTGGAATCCATGAAGACGCGACTTATTATGCACCTCAAAGAAAATAATTTTCTCCGGAGATATCATAACAAATGAAGCAAAGAAAGTTCGGGACAACGAAGAACCCGAAGTTCTAGTCTAACGATCACTCACCACTCCCTTCCGGCGAGATGGTGAAGGTTTCTCCACAACTCGCATCCGAGGTCGAGGCCGGGGACGAGGCCGTGGTAGAGACGCTAGGACAGTTGGACGGAGGAAACCAGCCATCAATGTTGATTGGGAAGATAGTTCTGAAGGAGAAAAAGAAATCAAACAAGAAGCAGCGACAATAAGTCAGAAGAATCCGCAATTCAAGATCTCTCTCTAAGATGAGAAGAACGAAGAATACAAATCAATGTACGAAAAGATTAACCACTACGTACATACTATGACCCTAACCCCGATCCAGTCTAGCAAGATCGAGGGTATGGTGGTCAAAGAGGTACGTAGCGACGGTACAAAGCCAATCAAATTCTACCGTGGTGCTTCTTCCTCCAAAGCCGAAAATAATGTACAATTCGAAGATGTCACTTCATCGAAATTAATGGAATTACCTTTTGAGTGGTACTCTCCCTGTGTTCAAAATTTAATTCAACGTGGTTTCTTACCTCGACAATGGACAAAAGGTCAATCACAACTTTTTGAAAAATTATGGAATAATTCCGGTCGTCCGCCCAATTCAAAGCATGGTCTCGGATTCGGCACAGTAGGATCAGTTGACGATACTGAATTTTGTTTGGTTGTCACTTGCGAGTCTAATGAAAACTGCATGGAAACTATAGACGAACTCGAAGATTTACAAATTGGAGACGCTCTACCGAGATTCGAAGAAGAGATCGAATCTACAATAGATGAGTTAACGAAGTTAACTTAGGTACTAGCGAAGAACCTAGACCTGCCTTTGTTAGCTCCTTACTCAATAAAGAAGACTCTGAAGAAATAATCAAGTTATTAATGGAATTTAAAGACTGTTTTGCTTGGAACTACGATGAAATGCCAGGATTAGCTCCAGAGGTCGCAGTTCATAAGCTAGGAGTGGATCCTACTTCGTTCCGAGTCGGGCAAGGTCCCAGAAGAATGCGTCTAGAAATTGAGCAACAAGTCATAGCTGAAGTTAAAAAGCTAATAGACGCTAAATTTGTCCGTGAAGAACAATACCCGACATGGCTAGCCAATGTGGTACCAGTAAGAAAGAAGAATGGTTAGATCAGAATATGTGTGGACTTCAGAGATTTAAATAAGGCATGTCCAAAGGATGAATTCCCTCTACCGATCCCGGAACTGATGATCGACATTGCTTAGACACATGAGATATTCTCATTCATGGATGGATCTTCGGGATACAACCGGATAAAAATGGCTCCGGAAGATGAAAAGCTTACGACGATTCGGAACGCCGATCGGAGTATTTTGCTACACAGTGATGCCATTCGGATCGAAGAACGCAGGAGCAACCTACCAGAGAGCAATGACAAGAATTTTTGATGATCTCATCCACAATCAAGTTGAATGCTACGTGGACGATGTGGTCATCAAAAGCAGAGTAAAGGACAACCACCTGTATGATTTGAGAATTTTTTTCGAACGATTAAGACAATTTAACCTTAAGATGAATCCCTTAAAATGCGCCTTCGGCGTCACCTCCGGGAAATTCTTAGGATTCGTTGTCCGACATCGTGGAATTGAAATTGACCCGGAAAAGATTAAAGCTATCTTAGAAATGCCGCCTCCCAAAACCTTAAAACAACTACGATCCTTTCAAGGGAAGCTGGCATATCTTCGACGCTTTATCTCAAACTTGTCAGGTAGGTGTCAGCCTTTCTCGGCACTAGTTACAAAGGACGCCAAATTTATTTGGGAAGAGAAATGCCAGAAGGCCATCGAGGACATTAAATAATATTTAATGACACCTCCTGTCTTAGCAGCCCCAGTCTCAGGTAGACTGCTGATACTTTACACCGCAGCTTTAGACGACTCTCTCGGAGCCCTGTTGGCCCAGGTCAATGATGAGGGTAAAGAAAATGCTCTTTACTACTTAAGCCGTCGTTTACTTCCGACGGAAGTAAGGTATCCCGCAATTGAAAAGCATTATTTGGCCCTGATCTTCGCCGCTCAAAAGCTCAGGCACTACATGCTTTCTCATAAGGTCAACCTGATCTCGAAATTTAATCCATTGCAATACTTGATGACTCGTCCGACACTTTCCGACAGACTTGCCAGATGGTCAATGATATTATTGCAATTCGATATAACTTTCGTGCCTCGGCGTACCATAAAGGGACAAGTCTTAGCAGACTTTCTCGCAGCACACCCTTTGCCGGCCGAATCTCCCCTCAATGACGATTTACCAGATGAACAAATAATGAATCTAGAAGACCCTGATGATCGACGTTGGGAATTATATTTCGACGGAGCATCTTCGACACACAAAGACGAAGAATCGCAAGTGATAGTGCCGTGCAGGCGGAATCGGGCTAATCTTTATAACACGGAGCGGGGGATGTTAAGATGCTCCTACCACTTGACGAAACCGTGTACAAACAATGAAGCGAATACGAAGCCCTCATAACGGGATCGGAATTAACCATTCAAATGGGGATAACGGACATCAACATCTACGGGGATTCACGGTTAATCATTCAACGGATCGCCGGACGAGTACAGAATTTTAAAGCCAAGACTCGAACAATACTTCCGGTATGCCATATAGTACGTTGGAACAGATTCCAAATGTGACGATCTACAAAATTCCCGAAAAGAAAATGCTTTAGCGGATGCTTTAGCCCGTCTCGCAAAAGAATTTGCTCGTTTGCAAAATGAATCGATAGAAGTGTCGATTCACGGACGTCGAGTCCTATCACGACTCGACATAGACACAATACACAAATCGAGAAAAGAAAAAGAATCGATTACGGCGATGACGGAAAACACGAAAGATTGGCGACAGCCATTGATAAACTACATGCAAACAGGAAAGCTACCAGACGATAGGTCGCTAGCTCATCAGATCAAGAAAAGAACTCTGTCTTACGCATTAATAAACAACACATTGTACAGAAGGTCTTTTGATCAAATGTGGCTACGGTGCCTAAGCGGGTCCGAGGCCCGTGAAATTGTTAAAGAGGTACATTCAGGACTCTGTGGTGCTCACCAGTCGGGTCCGAAGATGAAGATGAAAATTAAAAGACTAGGGTACTACTGGCCCTCGATGATGACCGACTGCATGAAAATCGCCAAGAGCTGTCACCAATGCCAAGTGCACGGAGTGGTTCTACACCAACCTCCAAATATGCTACACCCGACAATTGCGTCGTGGCCATTTGAATGTTGGGGCACGGATATAGTGGGTCCGATAGAACCACCATCTTCAAAAGGACATCGCTTCATTCTTGCGGCTACGGATTACTTTTCCAAATGGGCGAGGCGGTTCCACTTAGAGAAGTGAAAGCACACCACGTGCTACGGTTTTCAAAACCAAGTTGTCTACCGTTTCGGGGTGCCGCGCGAGATCATCTCGGATAATGGGTCGGCATTCGAAGCACGCAAATTAACAATTTTGTCGGGAGACACGAATCGATCGGCGATACTCAACAATTTACTACCCAAGAGCAAACGGCCTCGCCGAGGCTTTTAATAAAACTCTCGTTCAAATTTTAAAGAAAACCTTGGACGATAATAAGAGAAATTGGCACGAGAAGTTGTTAGAAGCCTTATGGGCCTACCGGACAACCTTCGAACTCCTACTCGAAGCTACACCTTGCGCTCCGGTGTATGGGTCCGAGGCGGTGTTACCTTTAGAGGTTCGACCTTCCTTCACTCGAGATTGCAGTTGCAAATAAGATCACGACGAAGAGAACGCCAAATTACGACTCGAAGAATTAGAAAGCCTGGAAGGGAAAAGACTTGCAGCCGCAACAAAATTTAGAACTATACCAAGCTAAGATGGTTCGAGCCCATGACAAACTGGTCCGCCCAAGAACCTTCAAATTTGGTGACTTAGTTCTCGTTCTCGAGACCTATTCTTGCACACCGCAAGATCGGAGGAAAATTTGAACCCACTTGGGAAGGACCGTTTGTGGTTGAAGCGAGTATACTCGGGAGGTTCCTACCGGCTAGTGAATTGCCGGGGAGAACGACATATGCTTCCAATCAACGGACGATACTTGAAAAAGTATTACGCTACCCGATGTTTCGAAAGAATGAATTCTTCATCCTTAGAAGCACGGGCGAAGTAATTACTTATGATCGGGTCCGAACCCAAAAATAATAAAAAATGTGCTAAGATAAATAAAATCATGATAATAAAGTTTTCCTTGTTTCCTTTTCCAAATCAAAATCTCTTTCCTGATCTTATCCCACTTCATTCCTGTTAAATTTAAAAATATAAAAATATTAAAAAAACTGTCTTTAATAAACATTTTCTTAATGATTCTTGTTCTTCGTACAGCCCCTGATCCTTTTCCTTGTCTTTTCGCAGGGAAATGTCGAACGGGCGGTATGTCCTGAACTTTAAGAATGGCGTAAGCCTTGCACTCGATGAAAAGAGGGTGAAAGATGGAGCGATAATCGAGATTGACTCGGATTTCGCACCGGCGAGCCTACGATACGAGGAAAGTGACCGGGTCCCGGTTGACCGAGAAGAAGTGCCCGGGCGAGACGGTGATGAAAGTGGGTGGCCCAAGCCACCAATCCAGCGAGCAAGAAAAGAAAGGCAAACACTCGAAGAAGATAAGAAAATGAAGTCCGTAGTGGCTACGGCGAGAGGGCGGAGCTTGTCGACGCCGCGCCCGCGAGATTCAGAAGTTCGAAGAGCTACTCTCACAGCAACGCAACGAAGAAATAAGAATCGCCGTATCCGTAAGATGTTAACAAAACTAGGCTGCGGACCGGCGCGACGAGACGATTGCTAATGCCGGTACATACACTTCGAGGACACCGGTTCATCGGGAACCCGAAGAAAGGAGGCCGGCTCCTAGGATAACGAAAGGACCAAGGAAATCTCCGGAAGATCGGAAGAAAGAAGGCTACCACACCACCGGATAGAACCACCGGTAATGCATGACCTTGTTGCGAAGCAACCCCGGGGATGTCCCGACGAGCATCATCACCGAGGAGCCGAGGTATGCGGGAGAACGTGAAAGGATTGAGCCGTATATCCCACAATATGTCACTGAGGCCTCGCCATCTGCAGTTCATTCCGGAATACGAGTCGGAGAGAATGCGGAATGTTGAAAAGAAAACCTTTGAATACTTCGAGAGAATTAGAGGCGGAAGAATCAATATACTAGAGGGCCTCGAGCTACATACGGACGTATTCTCGGAGTATGAACAACGAGCAAATCGTGGATTGCATCCGGGATTTGAAAAGAATGGGCCGAGCGAGCCGCCCGAGGGAAAACACATACTCGGAACCCCGGAGATGGATGCCGGGGAAGGGAAGAATCACAATACAATGCGGATGCTTGCTACAACTTTGCGGAAGACAGGAAGGGAAACCCACCGGGAATACTCCGTCATGGGCAAGTGGATCTGATGCCATTAGTCATCAAGAGAATGGTAAAGAGATTGATAACATGGAGGGTACTACCAGCAGACTGCATACCCAATAGCTGCATTATTAACATCTACAAGCAGGGTGACTGCATACCCCCACACATAGATCACCACGACTTTGTCAGACCTAAACCACTTTATCTTCAGCCCAAACTAGCCATGGGAAGGTGCACCTAGCCCAATCCATGCATTTGACCAATTTGAGCCAAAATATACCCTTACCCCATTCTACTTTGATTCAAGCACTTTACACATGTCCAATCCCAATTGCCTTCACCAACTTTAAGCCCTGGATCTCCTGACCCTCAGAGTGACCAATGCTCGGCCGGCCGGCCACCGAGTCGCCGGAAAACGAGGATGGCCGAGAGCTCGCATGTGAGCCCAACTTGGAATTCTCACCTGTCGAGTCGCCCCATCCCCAGTGGCCATTGGAGCCGTTCTTCTCTTGCCAAGAGCAGTCGATCCCAAGCCCTAACTCTCCACGGGAGGCCCTCCACCCTCTCCTATTTAAACACCACCCCTCTCGGCCATGAGAGGTGCTTCGAAACAAAACCTTAAGGAAACTCGCCAAAATTGTTCCGGACTCCTCCCCATACACGAGCAATTGATCCCCACTGAGATCCCCCTGCCATTTCTTCTCTGCGAGCTCGATTTCGGAGTTGATATCTAGAGCCCAAAACCGGGACACTTCTCCACGGTGAGCCAATCCCCAAATTAATTGGTTCTACACCTTCACCGGACCGAGGGAAGGTGTCCACCGACAAAAACCCCATCTCCGAGGCCACCCGGTTGCTCCGGCCTCCAAGCTTTGTGATCGGACTTGGTCGAAATCCCACCTAGACAATTCACCAGACCAGGAGACTTCATCTGGAGCTTGCTGGGATCCAATCGAAGGTGCAAAACCCCCTCAGATCGAAGCCACACTTCTCTGAGCAAAGGTATGAGCTAATTCATCCCGAGCTTCTGGAGATTCTCCATTTCAAATGCTTTAATTTCAATGCATGATCACCGTATTGATGTGTTCGTCTCTCCAAGATGAATCCATAGAGCATAAGAACATGAAAATCCATTGAGTATCGAGTGAGATATTAGGGATTTAGTTTGGACGGCTCTCGGGTCAGGACACTTGGGGACGATGAACGGATGCCGTCCATTCAATACACACGCGGACGGACGGCCAGGATCGCGTCGGATCAGAAGACGGTATGAGAACCGCGGGGCCCGGGCTGCTGACTCAGATGGCGGCGTCGAATGGGAGCGCGACGCGTGTGCGTTCGGAGCTGCCGAGGTTGACGCGGCGCCGCATGGATAAATAGAAAATTAGGGATTTTTCTGATTTATTTAATTCCCTAAACTTCAAAAATTCATAACTTTGTGTAGAAAAATCGAGAAAAATAAAATAAAAATACCCTCTTGCTCGGTGAATAGAGGAGAATAATGTGGAAAAGAAATTATTTAATTTTATCAAGTATTTTATTTTTAATAATTTATCTACTCTCTGCATATTTTTAATTCTCCATGCATGTATACAATTCACCATGGCATGAGACCATAGGGTTTTTGAAGCCTGCGAATTTGGGAACATTCCACGAATTTTCCAAAGTCGAGGCCATCCTATGAAAAGTTATTGATTTTTCAAATTCATGTTACTTGTTTTGAGTATTTTAATTCCAATAAATAGCATGTTGTGAAATAAATTTTAGGAAAATTTGGTGATTTTCCTTATGACCAGAAGGACCCTAGGAAAAATAGGTTTTGAGTTAGTTCATTTAAAACAACCCTAATTGGCTTAAACACCCAAAATGGATCTCTAATTAATTAGAGCTAACCATACATAAAATTGACTTGAAATCAATTCTCCACTGACCTTTAGGATCAGAGGAACGCACCATAAAAATTTGAGGTCAATTGGACTTGGTTAGCCTACTTAATTGGGTTGATTAAGCCATTTAGTCATTTTAAACTTTAAAAATTCATAACTTTCAAAATACTTTTTAAAAATTCACCAAATTGGTTTTGGAGCCTCTATGATATCAGGGGAATTTAATAAAATTAAAATTTCAATTTTCTAAAAAAGTTGATTTTTAATATTATTTTAATATTTTAATAATTAAAAAATAATAAAAATCACAAAAATAATAAAATTCACCAAAATGTCACATTTTGAATTTTAATCACTTAGGAACAAATCCCATATTTTTCTTAGGTCTATTTAGTGAGATATTAAATTTTAAAGCTCTAGGGTAATTTTAAAATTAAAAAAATGTATTTTACGGCATTTTCACTAAAATAATTATAATAAATCATAGAAAAATAAAAAAATTGTAAAACTTGATTCTCTAATTTCCTTGATATCAGATAGATTTTTGAAAAATATAAAATTCATTTTTCAACATTTATTTTATTTTTAAATTAATTAACATTCCAAAATTTAAAATAATTATAATAAAAATAATATAATTCAAAAAATCACCAAAATTGGTCTAAGTGGTCCTCTAGTCATTAGGAATGTCCCCTAATTTTCTTAAGGACAGAAACTTTACCTTGGTCATGTTATTAAATTTTCCTTGGAAATCTCTCTTTTCCACCAAAAATAATTATATAAATAAATTAAATGCAGAAAAATCACATTTTCTCCTCTCATGTCTTTATTGACATATGATTGAAGTCATATAAAAATTTCAAGTTCATTTGAGTTCAATTTAGTGAGTTATGAAATTATTAAGCTTAAAGGGCAAAATGGTAATTAAAATTTTAACCTTTAATTAAAACTTTAGGTTTAATAAACAAATTAATAAATAAAATATTTGATCCTAATCTGATTTGGATGATTGAAATTTAAATGATTAAAGGGTAGAAACCCATTAAGGAATTTAAAATGATTAAACCTTAATTAAATAGTTGATTAAATTTTGAAGAATAATAAAATTGGAATTATTAAAATAGGGATATTATTAGGAAGAGATTTATTCTTTAATTTAAAAATCCCTAAATCAATTATCTCATTAATATTCAATTCTTAATTAAAATGATAACTCAAATTCAAAACATTAAAAGACTTAATCATTAAACTAAAATTAAATTATTAAACTCTTTTAAAAATTTCAATTAAAATTAAAAAATAAAATTAAATTAAAAATTAAATTAAATTAAGTAAATTAAATTGGATTAAATTAAATTAAATTAAATTAAAATTAAAAGTTGAATTAAATTAAATTAAATTAAATTAAATTAAATAAACAAATTAAATTAAATTAAATGAATTAAATTAAATTAAATTAAATAAATAAGACAAAATTAAATTAAGTTAAACCAAATTAAAAATTAAATTAAATGAATTAAAATTAAATTAAATTAAATTAAATTAAATTGAATCAAATTAAATTAAAATTAAATCAAATCAAATTAATTTAGTGTAACATCAAATCAAACTAAATTGAATTAAATTGAATTAAATTAAATTAAAAACTCAATTAAATTAAATTAAATTAAATTAAATTAAACTAAGTTGAATTAAATATAACATCACCAAAGACATAATGAATTCAAAATAAATCTAAAATAACTTGAACACTATTCCAAATTAATTGAAATTAAATTAAATCACAAACCTTTTGAACATCAATTTACCCTCGAAAGCTTTAGTTATCATAACTCTTAAACAGGATATTAAATGAAATGTTACTTCACTTATAGGACATTGAAATATCCTAGTTCACTGAGTAAGATAATAACAAAACTTAACTAAACCTCGGACAATTAATTCATTTGTGTAATTGAATTCATTTGGACTTAAAACAATCCTAGAAATATTGAAAAGAGGTTTAAGATTCTTCTTAAGCACTTCCTCAATATGATAGGACATTTATAAGAACAATTGAACTCAATTAGTCTTTGATGAAGAAAATCGTCCTCAAACCAAAACACAAGGAACCTAGACGTCATAGGAAATGATTAGATTTATAGGATTAGGAATTTGGTAGAAAACCATAACTCTTCCCTTAGCTTTACCTAGGAACTTGCTTAAATATTCTAATTGTGTTTTAAGTGCGGCTTGGGATGACGAGAAGACCCTCCAGGTACGCTTTTATTTTATTGCAATTTACTTTCTTGCAATTTACATTATTGCAATTTCATTAATCGCATCGCACTTACTTTTCTTGCATGATAAACAATCATTGCATGAAATCCCACACCTTTAGGATAGTCCCTAAAGCGAAACCAAAACTAACTTAAAAGTCATTGCAAGATAAAATTCACCGCCACAACATTCCAAAATATAAAACAACTCAAAATTTAATCACAAACAGAGCACAAAACTACAATTACAATTAAATTAAAACGTCTTGTTGGATGATCGGGAATACCTCGGATGATGTAACCTACGTGTTGCTAACGGGATTTCCACGAGTCTAAATGAAAGTGTGGAACTCATTCAGTTGAGTTTAGCAAATTCATCCGGACTAAGTGAATCCGATAAAAATAATGATGCCGGAAGGATGGAACCAGTGGGATCTTAACCGGTGTCGTTATAATCAACTTTAAGATTTGTTTTAATTAAAACACAAAAAACACTTGGAAATTAAGATTTTCTCTAAACCAAAACACTTTTCTCATCCCCTGATTTATGATTTCTAAAACTAAACCTCAGCAACAACAAGGAGCTCGGAGCATGGTGGGCGAGCACGGCCATCGTCATCAGCAAAACACCGAGTTTACTTCGACAAAACTTTCCTAGAATTAAATAACAAGGCCATAGGACTTCGAGGTAGTTGCACTGAGTGCGACATAAACCCTCGACTCTTCGTTAGGCATTTGTATTGCAAATTAAGCCCTAACCGGTCTTAGGATTACCGAGGTAGTCGTCGATACGACATAAACCCTCACATCTTCGAGTGCTATTTGTGTGATTTTATCATACAAATATAAGCCCTAATTAATTAAAATTAGCGAGATCAAAACATTAAATAAATATTAGGACTTTCCTAAACTCAAACCAAACAATAGGATAGTCGGGAAATTACCGAAGTTCACTTCGAATTTGTGATTTCTCCTACTTTTCTTCCTTTGAATTCCCAAAACAAAATGTTCCAAATTTGATCCATTCCCTATTGGAATTCCAAAACTCAATCATTTGAAAACTTAAACTTTGAAATTCTTGAGAGCGAGAATTATTGATTATTATCGAGAGTTTTCTTAGTCGATTCCCGTCACTTAAGATGTAATTAACTATAGGGGCTTGCCCTTATAGGGAATTTTAAAGAACCCGAGTAATATAAACCCTGTTTAATGCTTTCATATTAAGCGAGGGAATTTGTCGGCTTATAAAAATTGGTTCGCGGACCAAACGGATGTCACAAATCTTCTAGTTTATTTAATCGAGCCCCATCGTCGAGCGGTGTGTCTATCCTTAGGGATAGATACACGGTTTGTGGTGCGGTGCTCGTTTATATAAACTATTTGGGATGTGAGATCGGTTTAATCTCATATCTTAAAACCTTCAAATTTAAAATTATTTTCAAAATCAAATACTACTTTTAAAAATTATTTATTTAAATTAAATTAAAAATTCGCCGACAACTTCTGTTAGGCGACCCCCTTTTCAAAATAAAACACACAACCTAAAAAATATGCCGACAAGGGTTAGCATAATCTTTTAAAGAACTATATTATTGATGGATTTCAGCATTTTGATTATATTGATTTGCCATTGCTTGAATCTTTTTATCTTTTTCTGTATTTTTAATTTTTCTAATTTTTCTTATAGTTCTTCCAAATTCAGAATCGTAAGACACAAGTCCTTCAGAACCTGAACTACGCATACACTATTATAAAACACAATTAAATAAAATTACACAACAAAAACAACAATTTCCTGAAATAAATCTAACAATTTTAAATAAGACTTTAAAAGTAGAAAAATATTTTTTTCTTAAAATTTTCTTGTAATTATTGCTTTAACTTTCTTTATTTTCTTTTGATCCCTGGAAATGGTGCTAAAAACTTGATCCCAGAATATTTTTTCTTACGTTTTATATATAAATTGATACTTCTCTTTAATGATATTATAAAATGGGATACTACGCAAGTATACGTATCGTTATCAAGTAATAAAGACTTTCTGATTAAGCCTCGAGATATCAAACCCACAGAGAAAGTGTTAAATAAAGAAAATAGAAAATTAATTTTTTTACTTTTTAAAAAAGATCTTACCCAAACTAAAGATAATATTCTAGGAAAGAAAGTTTGATTTTTTTGATAATTTTTATAATTTGAAAAGAAAGTAAATAACTACTTTAACCAAATTTTTGTAAGATGAAAGTAATGCAAATAAAATATCTTTTCCTTATTATGAATCAGTAACAAGTCATGAATTCTGTTGTGGATGTATCTAAAGTATGTTTTGCCAAATAGGAGCAATTATATTTTTTACCCTTACAAGAGATACTATAAAGAACGTAGGTTAACTATTGCTTTATAAATCTTAAAGACTGGCTAGGAAAGAAAGATAATAGCTCTCACTCTAGAGTTCCTCTTCTCCCTCCGCCTGGGGGCTCTCACTCTAGAGTTCCTCTTCTCCCTCCACCTGGGGGCCTATCATCTCATATCAAAACATAAAACAATAAATCAAATTGGTGGTTTTAGTCTGTCACTCTAATGTCCTCTAATTCTACGCCCATCAAAGTATATCTTCCAATTTATTTTCACTCAATCATATGGATTATATTCTCACCCATATAATCTCATGTGATTCTTTATAATTGTTGACTGAGACAATGCCATACCGGTTCTTAAATGTTCTCACAACATATATTAACATCTTAATTGGCCAAATTAAGAAGTAAATGAAGTGCAAGGTTTTTGAATCATCACAACTTCTTCCAATATTGATTTCCAATACTTCACACAACATTCTTCCATAACTTTATTACTTCATCATTTTAAGGAAAAAGATAAAGAAAACTACTCAAAATTCATGGCAAAAATACAATCACAACTTGGTTTAAAAGTAGAAATCATAATGAAACACAAGAAGTCTTAATTAAAAACCAAATATAATAACAAAGATAAAGACTTATCTATAAATCCTCTCTACCAAACTCTTGAAGTTCTTTTGAAAACTTTGCTTTTCCTTACAATATTCTTTAGAGGTTGGCTCCCAACTCTAAGGATTCCAAATCTCATTTCTAATTTTAGTACAAACTATAGTAAAATAAGTATAAATGGTGATGTGGAGTAGTGTGTTACTAAAATAACTCCCTTACACAATAAACATAAACAACACTCTCCAACAACAAACACTTTTCTGATCTTCAAGTCCTCTTTTTATAATTTTCTAATAGGTGTTTTCGTATCTCTTCAATTTGTGTCTAGATTCAAAGATGCGTCCATTCATGTGTAATTTGAATTCTCCAATAGGAGGTTACCCACATTCTTACCAAGAGATACATCAAACACCTCTTCAATATGACGCCAAATATAAAATAACTCCTCTTTAGTAACTGTCACACGTAAGTGCAAGGTCTCGACGCTTAGCAGCAAGGCTTCTGGCATGTAATCTCTCGGACTGGGCACATAGCCTCGAGGCTTTGGCACGTAAGCACGGATCCAGATGCTTAGCCACCACAGATCAATTTTTCACATTTCTTCATTTTTTGCTCAAAATTTGATCTTTTTTCACTCCTTTCATCACATTCATCTATTTAATCATACATGCAAGAAAAATACACAAAATTTCTTCCATTAAAGTGCAATATCATCAAAAATAGGTATAAAAATGTGTATAAAAATACTATATATTTTAGGTGTATCAGAGACCAAGGGAAATCTAATTTTGGATTCTCCATGTGTTGGTCTTAGCCAGACTCAAGCCCAGAGCTGAGAGTTTGGGGGACTACCCACATGAGTTTCCAAAAGAGTGGAGAACCAGGTTAAGCATGATAGGTTTAAGATTTCAGTTTGTGAGTGAAGTGAAGGGTTCAAGTGCGCATGTACAACACTAACTAAGGACAAACCACCTAGGGCTAACCCTAAAGCCAGACGGTGCTATGGGGACTCCTCTTGAGCTTCCTCATGCTTGGCTCCATTCTACTTAGTGCTAGAGGTTAAATCAGAACATGTAGAGCTCCAAGAAGAGCAAAAATATTTAGAATTTCTAATGGGGTGGGGTTCCATCACTAGTTCTCTAAAACAGTTAACAGGAAAGTCCTTTGGCTTGATCTTAGGCTTCTAAGAAAGAATGACTAGACCTCAACAAAGTGAGGCCAACAAGGCCACACTTCTCAGACCAATGTCGGGATTGAAAAATGACGCTTTTCTTTGGTTTAGATCTTTATGAAGAAACTTTACATTTCACATGCATCTAATCATATGGATAGGTTCATCTCCCCTAGATGAAGGTGTAGGAATAAAATGTGAGTGATTTGGTTGAGTACTGAGCTAGATATTAGGTTTAGAACACAGATGGTTCTAGGGTTAGGACGATGAATGCATGTCATCTGTTCGCGCTTGTATTGGGTGGATGGTCGAGATCGCGTCAATCAAGGAGCTCAGAACGAGAACCACTGACACACATAGAAAGCTCAATCAATCAGGTAGACGACGCATGGTGTTCGAAAGTTTGACTAGCGATTGAATTAGATAAGTAGAAAAATAGGGAATTTTAAATTTTTAAAAATTTATATCCAAGTGTAGGAACATCATAAAAAATAAATAAAAATACCTCTGTACTCAGTGAACAAAGGAGAATTTTTTGAACTAAAAACTAAAAATATCTATTAAGTTTTTTATTTTAAATTAATTAAGTACTTGAGAAAGTAACTAAATTATAATTAATTAAATAATTATCCATATTGAATGAAAATTTGAGGCCTTGTTCCTGTTGACATGGGGAACCTTTTTTAATTTTTCCAAGGTCAGAAAACTTCTTAATTCCCAAAAGCTCTTATTTTTTTATGATTAATAGCATTATTTTAACTATAAAAATCATAAAAATTAAAATAGAATAGAAAATATCTAATTTAATTTGGTGGATTCACTATGGTCAGAGGACTTTAAGAAAAAAAATCAAATTTAAAAAAATTTAAAATGTATTTTCTTAATTAAAACTTAATAAAATTACAAAAATAGAAAAATACAAAATAATTCATAAAATTACCAAATTACCCCAAAATGAAGGTAATGGTCATGTAAAGTCTCTATCAAAATATACAAGTTAGAAAATTTATTTTTAATATAAAAATGTATTTTCAAAATAAATATGAATTTTAGCTTCAAATAATTATAAAAAATAAAAGAAAAATAAAAAATTTATGAAAATTAGTTTGGAGTGTTCCTTTGGACTAGAGGAAATTAGATAAAATAAATTGAAGATAAAATTAAAATTTTAATTTTTAAGTATTTTTCTAATAAATAATTAAAAATATCAAAAAATCACAAAATGTAAAAAATACTCTAAAATGTCACAAATTTCATCATAATTATAGAGAACCACTAAAAAAGCTTTTAAAAAATTTTAAATTATAAAACTATATTTTTTAGCTTTTAAATGTATTTTTCTCTAGTTTTGGTTTAAATAATTATTGAAAATAAAATAAGAACTAGAAAAATATGAAATAATTTTTTTTAGTTCCTTGAAGTGAGGGAAAGTAATGAATAATATAAAAATGAATTTTTGAAATAAAAATATATTTTATATTTATTTATTCATTAAAACTAATTAAAAATTATCAAAATAAAAATATAATTAAAAAATTCACAAAACTTATTCCAAGTGATCTTGTAGCCCAGGGAAACCTCTAAAAATTTTCCAAAGGAGAGAGAGCATATCTTAGTTCGTTAAATTAATTATCATTAAAAATTATTATTTTTGAACTAAGATAAATATAATATAATAAAATAAAAATCAGAAAATTTTAAATTCTCCTCTCATATTTTAATTGACCCATGAGTAGGGTAACAACAAAATTTTTAAATCTTCGAATTTAAACTGAAAGAATTGTGTTAAAAAACCCTAAGGGTAAGATGGTAAATATGGAATTTTGACCTCTAATTAAGATTTAGGTTAAAGTAGAGGGTAAATGGATAGTATTGATCATAATTGATACTCTAAAATGATTGAAACACAAAGGGCTAAATGGTAGAAATCAATTCACATCATTTTCTACAAAAGGTAAATTTGTAATTTTCCAAATTGTTGTAGTTTGGATGTTAATTTAATGTTGAAGATCCTGATTTGAGGGGCATGATTTAGGAAGACAATAATTCATTAACTGGAAGCTTCAAATTAATGGTGGAATAATAATTTAATCTTTCAATAAGAGTTAAACGCATTTTACTTAACTTTTTAAAAATTACAAATCTACCCTTAAATCTTAAGAGCTTAGTAGTGAACTAGGATTGATATATAATCATTCAGTGAGGTTTATCAAGCATAAAATATAATCATTTATAAACATCTTTAAAACATTATAAGCTCAACTCCAAGTGAAAGGTTAAGGGTTTCTTAATAACTTAATTTGCCTTCAAGGGTGTCTGTCCACACAATTCCCACTTAACATCAAATGAATGACTAGTTGTCCTACTTATGGGATAATTAAAAGTACTAAAGATTATTGAGCACAAGTTAAAACACCATAACTAAAATAGAGGATGATTAGTTCAACAAAACAATAAATTTAGGTGAACTCAAAATGATCAAGAAACTTCTAAAGTTCTTTAGGGTTATTCCTTGAACGCTTTTGAAAGATTTTTAGACACTTTGAAGGACACCCAAAATTTTTATAATTTTTTGAATAAAAATCCTAGAAACACAAACAAGCACTAAAAAAACCAAAACAACGATAAAACACATAGGGAGTTGATCCACTGAAAATTTGATAGCTTTTTTATGTCCATTTCATACATATTTTTGATGATATTGCACTTTAAAGAAAGGTATTTTTTATGTTTTTATGCAGATACAATGATTTTAGGCCTTTGGAGCAAAGGGAAGCAAAAAGAGCAAATTTGGAGCAAAATGGAGCAAAATGCATTTTATTGAACTAGCGCTCAACGATGTTGTCACTAGCACCAGACCGCACCAATTTACAGAGACTTTTGGACCAGAAGGCAGAAAATAGCACCGGATGGTGCCCTATCCCGATTTCAAACTAGATTCCATGTATGTGGCTGAATTTTGGAGGGATGCTTGAAGAAACTCTTGTGAAATCAGTTATGGCCGAATTTAAACTGTTTTGGAGCCAAGATTAGAGAGGGGGAGAGAATATTGAGTGTGGGGGAGTAAAGAGTGAGTTTGTCTTTTCATTTGTTTAGAAAATCTAGGTTTGTGTGTTCTCTCATAAGGAGTGTAGGAGGAGAGGAAAAGTGAGAGATTTCTTCTTCCTTACTTATCTAATGAGAGAAGTGTGTGTTATTGTGAAGAAAGAAGAGGAGTCAAATGAATTACTTGAGATTTGTTTGGGGAAGAGTTTGAAATAAGTTGTCTTTTCTTTGCTTTGTTTGTATGATGCTGCTTTTATATATATAATCCATGTTTTGTCATCCTTTCCTCATGAGTCTTGAGTAGATTTCATTATCTTCCTCTTTTTCATGTGATGTGTTGATGTTGTGATATGAAAATTATGTGCTGATTTATTATGAAGAATTTGTGATGACCTTTTCACTTCGTACTTCATTTACTTTTTGATCCGGCCAATTAAATTGTTAAAACTTGTTGGGAAACATATGTTGCGAAAGGATTGTGAGTTCTAAAATAAAGGTGAATGTCACATTCAATGTCCATGAATGAGTGACGTAGTTCATGGGGGTTGAGTGCAAATAAATTGGGAAATATATTTTGATGGTCTTAGAATTGGAAATTTTAGAGTGACAGGCTGAAATCCCCAATTTGGTCCTAGCGTTGGAAACCAAAGCAAGAGTTAGCCTTCAGAGGAAGGGAAGTGGGAGCTCTGGAGTGAAAGCCAGTATCCTCCCAGCATAACCACTCATTTGGGGACTGAACTTAGGAATAGCCAATGTTCTTTATGCGTTTGGAAGAGGGTAAAGAATATGAATGCTCCTATGTGGCACAATACATTTGCATCACTAATCTATGTCACTAAATCGTCACATTATTATTGGAGAGGAGGAAGAGTTCTTTCTTACAATTGAACTTTTGTTATAAATTTAGTTTTGTATTATTTAACTTGCTAGAAAGTTAGAACGTACTTTGGTAGAATTAGTAACTGCAACTGTTTGTTTCTCTTTTAATATTGTTAATACTTGCAATTATGTTCTGATTCGTGAATTGCTTTATGCGCTACATTACAAAATTTATTGCCTCCATGTGAGATCGATAACCAAGACTCCACTAGAGCCCTGTATTACTTGAGCGATACATATACTTACGTTTAATTGTGTGACTCAATAAAAAACTAAATCAATATATATATAAATCTAAGTTAATAAATTTTGGCAATTTAAAAAAGTTGCACCAAGTTTTTGGCGCCGTTGCCAGGGAGGTAACTGTTAAAATTTATTTTGTATTATTTGAAAGCTTATATTTGAATTACAAGCCATAATTGTGTGTGTGTTTGTTTATTATGTTTGTATGCGTAGTATCGGATCTAAAGGTTTAGTGCATTACGATTTTGAATTAGAGCGTACTATTAGAAAAATTTGAAAACAATAAAAACAATCTGAAAATCCTCACAAAATGGCGAACAACTTGAACAATCAAAACAATCATAACGAAAATATACTAAGACCTTTAAGAGATTTTGTTAATCCAACAGCAGATGAAACTCACTTAACTATCCAAAACCCTGATGTTGCTGCTAATTCATTTGTGCTTAAACCTGTAATTATCCAAATGGTACAGAAAAATAAATTTAGAGGAATACCTAATGAAGATCCTAATTTACTTCTCGCTAGTTTTCTAGAACTGTGTGCTACCTTTAAATACGGTGGAGTGTCGAATGATGTTGTTAGGCTTAGACTTTTTTTTTCATTAAGGGATAAGGCTAAGGCATAATTAAATTTGTTAGCACCTGGATCTATCTGAACTTGAGGAGAAGTTTCACAAAATTTTCTGTCAAATATATTTCTTTCCTTCAAAAATTGCTAAGCTGAGGAATGATATCACATCTTTTAGTCAGTTTGATGGAGAATATATATATATGAAGCTTGGGAAAGATTTAAAGATCTTCTAAGAAAGTTTCCACATCATGTTTTACGAGACTGGTTAATAATTAAAATATTTTATAATTGATTAGTGGGATCTTTGAGATCAATTGTCGATATTTCTGTTGATCGATCATCAATGTTAATACCTTTTGATGAAGCATATCCGCTAATTGAAGAGATGGCCACTAATAATTTTCAATGGCCCCTGAGCGGGCAAACCCTAAGAGAGTAGCTAGTATTCATGATTATGATACGATAACTATGATAGTCTCTCAAATTGCTGCACTTTCTAAGAAAATAGATCAATATGGATTGAATTATTCTCAAACACCCATAGTGTTAGAAGAAAATTCATTCGAACAGATGATAGACTCTCAAACACCATATGAAATCTTGAATGTCATAAATAACAAAGTCAACAATCCTTATTCAAATTATTATAATATTGGTTAGAAGAATCACCCAAACTTCAACTGGAATAATAACAATGCTGTTGTTAACCTGTAATGGGGAAACAATCATATGAATTCAGTTGGAAATTGACCCACTGAAAATATGTTGAGATTTTCATGCCTATTTTATATTGATTTTGATGATATTGAACTTTAAAGAAAGGTATTTTTGATTTTTTGTTGCAGGTATGTTGATTTATGGACATTGGAGTGAAAAGATGCAAAAAGGAGCAAATTTGGAGCAAAAAGGACCAAAATATGAAGATTTGACCTAGGGTGCCGACGACGAGATCGACGGCGTCGTGGTGACGATGAAAAGAGAGGGGTGGATGTCAATGTTGAGGAGTCGCCATTTTGTCTAACATTAGCCTAGTTTTATCCCTATAAATCCTATGAAGAATTTGAGGAATTTAAGACTAATAATAGAAAAGGATGTTTATGATAATCCTTATATGAAAATATTCTAGAATAACATATCCTAGAATTTTCATATAAAGAAAATCATGAAAAACCAGAGATTTCTATCGTAGGTTCTTTTAGATCTCCTATAGAAGCAAGCTTCTATAGTTAATTACATCTTAAAAACTTTTAATTGTTCAAGAAAACTTCTGATTAATGTCGATCATTTGTTTTCTAAAATTTTATTTTTAAGGAGAGATGTACCCATTATCACTCCTAAATGTTATGTCATATTTATCATTTTTTTTTGTTTTCCATGTCGTTGTTTGGTTTTGTTGAAAATATTATGTTTAGTGACTATCTTAAAAGATTTGGTTTTGTTTTCCATGTCATTGTTTTGTTTTGTTGAAAATGTTATGTTTGATGGCTATCCTAAAAGTTTTAGTTTTGTTTTCCATTTTATTATTTTGTTTTGTTGAAAATGTTATGTTTGATGGCTATCCTAAAAGTTTTGGTTTTGTTTTCCATGTCTTCTACGCAAAACAGAGTTAGCACACCCTATAACATGCAAAGGAAACCTAAACGAAACTTGTCTTCATCCTGCAAAGAAAACATTGTCAGAACTAGTGTCACATTCATTATCTCAGAATTCTGTAGGATGTTTTGATTTTGAATGTTGGTTTATTTTAAATCATATCAATTAATGTCAAATTTCGTTTGGAATATTCGATTGATTTCGATTTTTGTCAAATTTTGTCAATTTGAAATGTCAAATTTATGTCGATTATGTCAATTCATGTTTCCAATATCAAATTTATGTCGATTTTGTCAATTAAGTGTTAGGAATGTCAAATTTATGTCGATTTTCTTGATTAAATGTTTGAAGTGTCAAATTTATGTCAGTTTTGTTTGATGAGATGTTTGAAATATTAAATTTATGTTTATTTTGACTTTATGTATGTCTGAACTTAAGTTAGAAGGTTGAAAGTTAGATTCAATATTGATTGAATTAACTTGAGTTCATGTCTGGTTGAACCTAAGTTAAATTCAATGTTGATTGAATATAATTAACTTGAGTTCATGTCTGTTTGAACTTAAGTTAGATGGTTGAACGTTAGATTCAATATTGATTGAATTAACTTGAGTCCATGTCTGGTTGAACCTAAGTTAAATTCAATGTTGATTGAATCTAACTAACTTGAGTTCAGGTATGTTTGAACTTAAGTTAGAAGGTTGAAAGTTAGATTCAATATTGATTGAATTAACTTGAGTTCATGTCTGGTTGAACCTAAGTTAAATTTAATGTTGATTGAATCTAATTAACTTGAGTTCATGTCTGTTTAAACTTAAGTTAGAAGATTTGGTTTAGAATAGACCTAATTAAGTTTTAAGCCTTGTTTAAACAGGACTGAAAGGTTAATTAAGTCTAATAAATTAAACTTAATTAGAATTGCAGACCATTCAAGTCCTTTCTAGGTAAGGCTTAAGTTTTAATTAAGTCTAATTTGATTTAGCTGAGGTTTGTTTAGATATTAAGTCTAATGAATTAGAATTAATCATGGTTTGCTAATTTAAACCTTAATAAATTAAGGTTTAATTATTTAATTAGAATTAAAGTTGAATTAAGTTTAATATGAGTTGAACTCAAATCAGGATTTAACTTAAGTTAAGTTAGGTTCAAGTTAGGTTGATTCTTGACTTAAGGTCTACTTAAGTTCGATGTGAGTTGAACTTAAGTTTAGGTTAACTTGAGTTAAGTTAGGTTCAATATGGGTTGAACCTAAAGTTTGAGTTCAAGTTAGGTTGGACTCAAGTTAGGTTAAGTTTAAGTTAAGTTAGGTTCAATGTGAGTTAAACATAAGGTTTTAGGTTAACTTGAGCTCAAGTTAGGTTGGACTCAAGTTAGGTTAAGTTTAAGTTAAGTTAGGTTCAATGTGGATTGAACCTAACGTTTTAGGTTAAATTGAGTTCAAGTTAGGTTGGACTCAAGTTTGGTTAAGTTTAAATTAAGTTAGGTTCAATGTGGGTTGAACCTAAGGTTTTAGGTTAACTTGAGTTCAAGTTAGGTTGGACTCAAGTTTGGTTAAGTTTAAGTTAAGTTAGGTTCAATGTGGGTTGAACCTAAGGTTTTAGGTTAACTTGAGTTCAAGTTAGGTTGGACTCAAGTTAGGTTAAGTTTAAGTTAAGTTAGGTTCAATGTGGGTTGAACCTAAGGTTTTAGGTTAACTTGAGTTCAAGTTAGGTTGGACGCAAGTTAGGTTAAGTTTAAGTTAAGTTAGGTTCAATGTGGTCGAACCTAAGGTTTAGGTTAACTTTAGTTTAAGTTAGGTTGGACTCAAGTTTGGTTAAGTTTAAGTTAAGTTAGGTTCAACGTGGGTTGAACCTAAGGTTTTAGTTTAACTTGAGTTCAAGTTAGGTTGGACTCAAGTTTGGTTAAGTTTAAGTTAAGTTAGGTTAAATGTGGGTTGAACATAAGGTTTTAGGTTAACTTGAGTTCAAGTTAGGTTGGACTCAAGTTTGGTTAAGTTTATGTTAAGTTAGGTTCAATGTGGATTGAACCTAAGGTTTTAGGTTAACTTGAGTTCAAGTTAGGTTGGACTCAAGTTTGGTTAAGTTCAAGTTAAGTTAGGTTCAATGTGGGTTGAACCTAAGGTTTTAGGTTAACTTAAGTTCAAGTTAGGTTGGACTCAAGTTTGGTTAAGTTTAAGTTAAGTTAGATTCAATGTGGGTTGAACTTAAAATTTAGGGATTAATTAAACATAATTTAGTTATGTTTAATTAAGGTTAATGGATTACTTAAACATATTATAAATAGAGCTTAAGTATTAATTAGATTAGACTTAATTTGAGTTTAGAGGTTGCTTAAGCCTAATTTAAGTAAAGCTTAAGGGTTAATTAAGTCAAATTAGATTAGAATTTTTTAAGGTTTATGGTGTTAAACCTAATGTAATTAAGGTTTAACAGAGTTTAATGGGGTCTGATTGATGTCTTAGACATAATTGGGGTTTATTAAGTTAAACTTAATATGATTAAGGTTTAACTTGGTTTAATTAGGTCTAATTGATACCTAATTGTGGTTTATTAAGTTAAACTTAATGTGATTAAGATCTAACTTGGTTTAATTAGGTCTAATTGGTGTCTTAGGCCTAATTAGGGTTTATTAAGTTAAACCTAATGTGACTAAGGTCTAACATGGTTTAATTAGGTCTAACTAATGTCTTAGGCCTAATTAGGGTTTATTAAGTTAAACCTAATGTGATTAGGGACTAATTGGTTTAATTAGGTCTAATTAGTGTCTTAGGCCTAATTAGGGTTTATTAAGTTAAACCTAATATGACTAAGGTCTAACTTGGTTTAATTAGGTCTAATTAATGTCTTAGGCCTAATTCGGGTTTATTATGTTAAACCTAATGTGACTAAGGTCTAACTTGGTTTAATTAGGTTTAATTGGTGTCTTAAGCCTAATTAGGGTTTATTAAGTTCAACCTAATGTGACTAAGGTCTAACTTGGTTTAATTAGGTCTAATAGGTGTCTTAGACCTAATTAGGGTTTATTAAATTAAACCTAATGTGACTAAGGTCTAACTTGGTTTAATTGGGTTTAATTAATGTCTTAGCCTAATTAGGGTTTATTAAGTCTAATTTGTCATATTTGACTTACTCAGGTTTAATTAATTAAGCTCAATGAGATTAAGGTTTAACTTTAATTAAGTAGGTTTAAATGGTGTCTTTAACCTAATTAGAATTTATTAAGTCTAACTTGTCATTTTAGACTTAATCGAAGTTTGTCATAAGTCTAGTAAGGACTAGACTCATTTTAAACTTAGACTATTAAAGAAAATAGGCTAAGTTATAAAAAGATGATTTTTAAGATTAAATTTATTAATTAATAATGAATTTTAATCCTAAATTTTTGAAATATCATTTAAAATTATTTAATGACATAAAAATTATTTTCCTAGGGTTATTTTCTCGCTACCCTAAAATTTCTAGTCATTTTCAAATTTATTTTCCTTAATTTCTAATTTTTATAATTATGTTTATAAATAATTACAAAGTAGCTTAGAAATTAAAGAAGAATATCCTAATGACTTTTTCTGTCCTTGGGAAAATTAGGAGATGTGTGTCATAATAGGAGGATAATTCTGTGAAAATTTCATAATTTTTAGAATTATAATTAATTTTTAATAATTAAATTACCTTAGAGAGTAATTAATTATTTAAAAATTAAATATTGAGAATAAAATTATGATTTTTGTCTCATAATTTTCCTCTCTTCAAGAGCTTTCCAGATGTATTTTTATTTTATTTTTGTGACCTCTGGATTAAAAGATATTAATTTTTGAAGTTTTTAAGGTTTTTTGGAATTTATTAATTCCAGAAAATCCCACGGAACGACGCGTGTCCACGTACGCGTCGAAGAGCGGGAAGATCCAGTGCGCGGATCCGAATAGCGGATACTAGATGGCGCGATCAGCGCCGTCCGTTCCAAAACACGGGAACGGACGGCGGAGATAAATCCCTTATTAATTCAAAAAAATTCTGAACCGTTAAACTTTAAACATTAATATCTCACTCATTTTTCAACGAAATTGAGTGATTTTTGAACCTATGGAATCATCTGAACATGTAGAATGTATCCATACAGTGATGATATATTTATGGGCTAGTATAACCCATGATATTTCAAAAACATGAATTATTTTGGGAAAAATAATTTCATACCTTGGCCACAAGTGTATCAAGCTTGATCAGACCTTATGGTTGGCTTTTAGGACTCCCAAGGAAGATCTTTGTTGCTCCAATTTGGTTTTAAACCTAGCCTTGGAGGAGAATTTTGAGAAAGTGGCTAATTTGGGCTGATTTTAGATTTTGATCAAATTGGCCTGATTGGGCTAACCCTATGGCTTGGGTTTGGTTGGGATAGATTGCTAAGGTTCCTGGGAAGAATTTTTGTGTTGGGGACCAAGTGATTTGAGCAGCCTATGGGTCTCTACCAATTTTTTTCTTCTTCTATGAGGGTTCGGGTATGGGGTTTTTATAGCCATGGGGAGTTCATGGTTGGCTTTAACTTGTTTCCATTCACTTGGGGAAGGTTTTAACTCTCCTATTACTATTTTAGTATAGTTTTTAGCTCTTGTCTTGCCCCCATTGGGTCCATTGTGAGGTGGATTTGGCTGGGCAAATCATGTTGAATCCACCTCCCCTAGATGGCATTCAAGGTGATTTGCTCTATTTGAGGAAATGGTGACACATAAGTCCCTTACTAATCTCATGCAAGCCTTAGCCATGATGGCTCTTAACCAAGGTGTGGGATGGGTTAGCTTCTTGTCTCCCCTCCATTGGGTGGTCTAAGAGGTGAAGGATGAGTCATGAGAGTGAGCCCTCTCCCTTCCAACATCTCATTTAAGGTTTGGATGAGAAGGTGACACATATTTTTCTCATGCAAAATTCTTAAAATTTGGTTATAACCATGGTTAAGTAAGTTACTCATGTGAGTTTAATTGGTGTTTAATTTTTATTGGTGAGTTCATGAGGATAAGCCACCTCAAATTTTAATTTCATGAGAGGATGACACCTCATTTTCTCTCATGATACCTTTTTTAACCATGGTTTATAGGCTATTTTAATGTATTAACCTACACTTAATAAGTCTCACGAGTCATGAATAATCCATGGATGAGGTCTTTTATGATGTAATAAAGAGATCTGGAATTTTTTAAAAATCATGGTTTCATGGGTTAAAATTCCATTTTATGCCCTTTTTAATTTTTAATTAATTATGTCATTAATTAGAATTTTGAAAATTATTATATTAATCAATTATTAATTGAAAATAATTTCAAATTAATTATTTGATTAAATTTCAAGTCATTAAATTTTGTCTCATTTTATGTCTTTTAATTCTATTTTTATTTTAACTAATTATTTAATTAGTTAAAATATTAGAAATTATATTATTGGTTAATTAATTAATCAAAATAATATTGGGGTAATATTTGATTAATTTTTATGTCATTTTGGATTTGAAACTGAATTTGATGTCCTTTTAATTCAATTTTATTTTAGTTAATTATGTCATTAATTAAAAAAATTAAATCATTAGTCATTTAATTAATCAAAATAATTTTGAAATTAATTATTTGATTAATTTTGTCATTTTTATTTGATTTTGGTGAATTTTGTCATTTTATGATTTTTAATTTAATTTTCATTTTAATTAATTATGTCCTTAATTAAAATATTGAAAATTAGATCATTAGTCAATTTAATTAATAAAAATAATTTTAGAGTTAATTATTTGATTAATTCTTGACATTTTAGGGTATTAATCATGTCATTGATTATTTAGTCAAAAATTAACCAGAGTTGACCCTTTAGGCAAAAAGGTTGACCTGTGGGGTCAACAGGGTTGATCATTGGATCTGGTTTGACCATTTTGACCAAAGTTAACTTTTAAATTAAAAGGGTGACCTATTGGCTCAATAGGGTTGGTCAATGGTGTTGACCTCATTTTTGATGAGGTCCTCTCTTCTTCTCTTTAGTACTTAGGATCTAGCCTTAGGCTTTTCCTTTGACTATCTTAGAGGACTAGAATTGGGACCCACCACTTAGAAACTCAAACCACTTCTTAACTCCCTGCAAACTCCACAAACTTGACTTTAGACCCCTAATCACCTAGAGGGTTGAAATCAAATGTGGAAGTTTAAAGGATGAGTTCCTATAGAGCTCTTTGGCCTTAGGACTACCACAGGTGGCCCGGTTTGGTGAAGGGGCTGACTTACACATACACTACATTTATACACTACACTTTCACACACATCTTAAAAACACACCCATACCTAACTTGACCTCCCGACTCATAAAGGTGACTCACATGGATGGTCCTTAACCCCTAAGCTTGGCTAAGAGGGTTAGGAACAACATAGTGGATGCCTCAAATGAGTCCCTTCATGGCTCATGTGGGCTTGATATGGCTTCAAGGCTCAACCAAAATGATTTTATTCCACTTACATTCACCCAATCTTCAATTTCCCAAATTTTCAATTTTTGACCCCCGGGACCCTACACCCGCCTAGCCTACCCAAAACCCTTGAAATTACCCAAATTTTTCAAAAATTTCCAAATCACCCAAAATTCCCCAAAATCATTCCTAAACATTTCTCTCCACTCAAATTGATCATTCATAGCCAAAAATACCAAAAATTCCAAAAATTCCAAAAATTCCAAAAATACCTCCCAATACCCTCCAAATACCCAAAATACCCCTCTTGACCCAAAAATCCAAAAATTCAGACAATTCCCAGAAAATTCTAGAAAATTCCAAATATTCCCAATTTTATTTTGTTCAACTACACCATGGGCCAATTTTGTCAATTTACACTACTTTTGTCAAAACCCCCAAATTGACCCATTTTAACCCAAAGTGAACCCAATGTCAAACCAAACCTACTCAATTGACCCAAATTCTGGTCCAATTCAATTCTAAACTTCAATTCAACATTCCCAACACCAATCTAGACCAAATCCAAGTTCAATTTGATTGACATTTGGATCCAATTTCACTTTTGGCCTTAAAGCCCAATTTGGACCTATGACCCAAACTAACCCAATTCAACTCCAATTAACCCCAAATCTTTTCTAAACCTTCCTTAACATTCCCACAAACAAAACACTAACATGATATGCCCAAAATTTATACCCAAACCCCACTCAAATTCAACCCAAAGCTAAAAGGCCCAATTTTGACCTAGACCCAAACCTAACCCAAATAAGCCCAAACCTCAAAATCAAAACCCAACCAAAGCCAAACCCTCTTTGAAACACTCCCATAAACATTTCCCAACATTTATTTTACATCAATTTCAACCCTAGCCCAACATTGGCCAAAGTTAGCCCAATTTGACCTATATTGGCCCATTCACCAAAGAAGCCCAAATTCAACCCAATTCAAACCCAAATCACTCCCAACTTGCTTCAAAACACTCATGACACATCCATGAACTAAACCCAACATTTGTTTGGCCCAATCCTTCACAAAATTCCCATCCATAAATTTACTTTTAAACCAAAAGCCCATTTTCTTAAACCTTCCTAAAAGCCCAAATTTCATGCTAAAGCCCATATGACAAATTCTTCTCATCATACCCTTAATTAAAATCAATCCCTAAGTTTCAAAAACTCATCATGAAGCCATTCCAAATTAAGCCCCATACAAATTCCCATAAAAATACCAAAATTTTCTTAAATCCATTTCCATGAAATTGACTTAACTTTTCCTAAGCCAAAGATGAGCCATGAAGCCATGCATGAGCCACATGGAAGCCATGAGAGCCTCTTTACATGTCACCATGCCATTTTGGGCAAAATGAGGAGACTCTTTCCTTAATTTCTAAAGGTGATTAACCACTCCCATGATTCCCCTTAACCATGCTTATGCCTAATTGTGCTTGGATGGTGACTTGACCCTACTGATTATGCTGAGCCAAATCACTTTCTCTTCAGCCTAAACCAAGCCTTGGGTGGTGCAAGTAGCCCAAAGGGATGGGTTGACCAATTCGAGCCAAAATGAGCCTTCTCTCATACCATTCTAATCCAAGCCTTTTACACATGGCATTTGTCAATTGCCTACACTAAACCCCGACCTCGACCCACCTGAACAAGATGGTGACCAGTGCCTGGCCGGCCAGCCACCAGGTCACCGGAAAACACCATGGTCGAGACCTTGGGAGGAGCCAAACTTTGGAATTCCACCTTGCTGAGCTGCCCCATACCCAATGGCCACCATGGTTGTTCTTCCCATGCCCAGAGCAGCTGATCCCAACCCTTGGCCATCCCTGTGAGGCTCTCCAGCCACCTCTATTTAAACCCGATCCCCTCACGGCCATGGAAGAGAGTTGCACAAAACTTGCTGAAACTCTGCCAAAATTGTTCCAAACCCTACTCCATACTTAGAACAGTTGATCCCCAGTGTCAATTTGCCCTAATCCCCACCAACAGAATCCAATTTCTCAACTGAAATTTCACCCAAAACCAGGACACTTTGCCACAGTGAGCCAATCCTAAAATTGGTCGGTCCTACACCTTCACTGGACCAAGAGGAGAAGTTTCCACCGAAAGCCCCATCTCCAGAGCCACCCGGTTGTTCCGAGCCTCCAAGCTTTGTGATCGGCCGTGGTCACTTTCATAGCTAGGCAATTCACCGGACCAGGAGACTTCATCCGGAGCTTGCCGGGATCCAATCGAAGGTGACACAACCCTCGGATTGAAGCCACACTTCTCCGAGCAAAGGTATGAGCTAATTCTTCATCCTGAGCTTCTGGAGATTCTCCATTTCAAATGCTTTAATTTCAATGCATGATCACCATATAGATGTGTTCGTCTCTTCAAGACGAATCCATAGAGCACAAGAACGCCAAAATTTGTTAAGTATTGAGTGAGATATTAGGGATTTAGTGTGGACGGTTCTAGGGCTAGGAGGCTTGGGGACGATGAACGGACGGCCAGGATCGCGCCGGATGAGGAGACGGAATGATACAGCGGGCCCCCGGAGAGCTGATTTGGATGGCGGCGTCGAATGGCAGCGCGACACGCGGCGTTTCGGAGCTGCAGAGGTTGACGCAGCGCCGTGTGGATAAATAGAAAATTAGGGCATTTTCTTATTTATTTAATTCCTTAAACTTCAAAAATCCATAATTTTGTGTAGAAAAATCAGAAAAATAAAATAAAAATAACCTCTTGCTCAGTGAACAGAGGAGAATAATGTGAAAAAGAAATCATTTAATTTCGACAAGTATTTTATTTTTAATAATTTATTTTCTGTCTGCATTGTTTTAATTCTCTATGCATATAGGAAACTCACCATGGCATGAGACCATAGGGCTTTTGAAGCCTCTGAACTTGGGAATATTCCCTGAATTTTCCAAGTTTAGAGGCCATCCCTATGAGAAGTTATTGATTTTTCAAATTCATGTTGCTGTTTTCAGTATTTTAAATCCAATAATTAGCATGTTGTGAAATAAATTCTAGGAAAATTTGCTGGTATTTCTTATGGCCAGAGGACCCTAGGAAAAGTAGGTTTTGAATTAATTCATTTAAAATAACCCTAATTGGCTTAAACACCCAAAATAGCTCCTTAATTAATTAGAGCTAATCATACATCAAATTGACTTGAAATCAATTCTCCACTGATCTTTAGGATCAGAGGAACCCACAATAAAAATTTGAAGTTAATTGGACTTGGTTAGCCCTACTAAATGGGTAGGTTAAGCCATTTAGTCAATTTGAACTTTAAAAATTCATAACTGTCAAAATACTTTTCAAAAATTCACCAAATTGGTTTTGGAGCCTCTCTGATATCAGGGGAATTTAAGAAAATTAAAATTTCAATTTTCTAAAAAAGTTAATTTTTTGTATTATTTTAATATTTTAATAATTAAAAAATAATAAAAATCACAAAAATAATAAAATTCACCAAAATGTCACATTTTGAATTTTAATCACTTAGGAGCAAACCCCATATTTTTCTTAGGTCTTTTTGGTGAGATATTAAATTTTAAAGCCCTAAGGTAATTTTAAAATTAAAAAAATATATTTTTTTGACATTTCCACTAAAATAATTCTAATAAATCAAAGAAAAATCAGAAAATTGTAAAAATTGATTCTCTGATTTCCTTGATATCAGAAAGATTTTTGAAAAATATAAAATTCATTTTTTTAAGCTTTATTTTATTTTTAAATTAATTAATACTCCAAAACTTAAAATAATCATAATAAAAATAATATAATTCAAAAAATCACCAAAATTGGTCTAAGTGGTCCTCTAGTCATTAGCAATGTCCCATAATTTTTTTAAGGACAGAAACTTTCCCTTGGTTATATTATTAAATTTTCCTTGGAAATCTCTATTTTCCACCAAAAAATAATTACATAAATAAATTAAATACAGAAAAATCACATTTTCTCCTCTCATGTCTTTATTGGCATATGAGTGAAGTTACATAAAAATTTCAAGTTCATTTAAGCTCAATTTAGTGAATTATGAAATTATTAAGCTTGAAGGGCAAAGTGGTAATTAAAGTTTTAACCCTTAATTAAAACTTTAGGTTTAATAAAATTAAAAAGTAAAATATTTGATCTTAATCTGATTTGGTTGATTGAAATTTAAATAATTAAAGGGTAGAAACCTATTAAACAATTTAAAAATAATTAAAATAAACCTTAATTAAATAATTGATTAAATTTGGAAGAATAATAAAGTTGGGATTATTAAAATAGGGATATTATTAGGAAGAGATTTGTTCTTTAATCTAAGGGTCCCTAAATTAATCATCTCAATAATATTCAATCCCCAATTAAAATGATAATTTAAATTTAAGTTTTAAAACGTTAAAGGACCTAATCATTAAAATCAAATTAAAGTCAAATTATTAAACTCTTTTTAAATTTTCAATTAAATTAAAATTAAAAATAAAATTAAATTAAAGATTAAATTAAATTAAATCAAATAAATTAAATTAACTTAAATTAAATTAAATCAAATAAATTAAATTAAATTAAATTAAACAAATTTAATTTAATTTAATTAAATTTAATAAAAATTAAATTAAATTAATTAAATAAAATTAAATTAAAAAAATAATTAAATTAAATTAAAATTGAAGCTAAACCAAATCAAATTAAATTAAAGTTAAATTAAATTAAAGTTTAACATCACTTAAGACATAAAGAATTCAAAAATAAAAATAAAGCAACTTGAACACTATTTCAAATTTAAACCCGTTAACTGAGATTAAATTAAATCACAAACCATTTGGACACCAATTTGCCCTCGAAAGCTTTGGTTATCATAACTCCTAAATAGAACGTTAAATGAAATGTTACTTCACCTATAGGATATTCAAATGTCCTAGTTCGCTGAGCAAGATAACAAAACTTGAATTCCCGGACGATTAATTCATTTGTATGATTAAATTCATTTGGACTTAAAACAATTCTAGCAATATTGAAAAGATGTTTAAGATTCTTCTTAAGCACTTCCTCAATATGACGGGACGTTTATAAGAACAACTAAACTTAATTGTTCTTTGATGAAGAAAATCGTCCTTAAACCAAAACACAAGAACCTAGACGTCATAGGAAATGACTAGCTATAGGATTAGGAATTTGGTAGAAAACCATAACCCTTCTCTTAGCTTTACCTAGGAATTTTCTTAAATATTCTAAATTGTGTTTAAGTGCAGCTTGGGATCACGGGAAGATCCTCCAGGTACGCTTTTATTTTATTGCAATTTACCTTATTGCAATTTATTTAATCGCATCGCACTTACTTTTCTTGCATGATAAACAACTGTTGCATGAATGCCCACACCTTTAGGATAGTCCCTAAAACTGAAACCAAAACTAAATTAAAAGTCATTGCAAGATAAAATTCACCGCCACAATATTTCAAAATATAAAACAACTCAAAATTTAATCACAAACAAAACACAAAACTGTAATTACAACTAAATTAAAACGTCTTGTTGGATGATCGGGAATACCTCGGATGATGTAACCTACCTGTTGCTAACGAGATTTCCCACGGTCTAAATGAAAGTGTGGAACTCATTCAGTTGAGTTTAGCAAATTCATCCGGACTAAGTGAATCCGATAAAAATAACGATGCCGGAAGGATGGAACCGTGGGATCTTAACAGGTGTTGTTATAATCAACTTTAAGATTTGTTTTAATTAAAACATAAAAAATACTTGGAAATTAAGAAATCTCTCTAAACCAAAACACTTCTCTCATCTCCTGATTTATGACTTCTATAACTAAACCTCTGCAACAACAAGGAGCTCGGAGCATGGTGGGCAGCACGGCCATCGTCATCAGCAAAACCTGAGTCTACTTCGACAAAACTTTCTTAGAATTAAATAACTAAACCATAGGATTTCGAGGTAGTTTGCACTAGTGCAACATAAATCCTCAACTCTTCGTTAGGCATTTGCATGATCATGTCATGTAAATTAAGCCCTAACCGATCTTAGGACTCTGAGGTAGTCGTTCGGTACGACATAAACCCTCACATCTTCGAGGCTATTTGTATGATTTTATCATACAAATATAAGTCCTAATTAATTAAAATTGGCAAAATCAAAACATTAAATGAACATTAGGGCTTTCCTAAATTCAAGCCAAACAATAGGATAGTCGGGAAATTACCGAAGTTCGCTTCGAATCCGTAATTTCTCCTACCTTTCTTCCTTTGAATTCCCAAAACAAAATGTTCGAATTTGATCCATTCCCTATTGAAATTCCAAAATTCAATCCCTTGAAAACTTAAACTTTGAAATTCTTGAGAGCGGAACTACTGATTATTATCGAGAGTTTTCTTAGGTGATTCCTGTCACTTAAGATGTAATTAACTATAGGGGCTTGCCCTTATAGGGAATTTTAAAGAACCCAGTAATATAAACCTCGTTTAATGCTTTCATATTAAGCGAGGAATTTGTCGGCTTATAAAATTGGTTCGCACACCAAACGGATGTCACAAATCTTCTAGTTTATTTAATCGAGCCCCACCACCAAGCAGTGTGTCTATCCTTAGGGATAGATACACGGTTTGTGGTGCGGTGCTCATTTATATAAACTATTTGGGATGTGAAATCGGTTTGATTTCATATCTTAAAATTTTCAAACTTAAAATTATTTTCAAAATCGAATGCTACTTTCTAAATTATATATATATATATTTAAATTAAATTTAAAATATAAAATTCGCCGACAATTTCTGGCGACTCACGTGAGGAAAATTCCTCTCTCCATTTTTAATCGGATAGTTACGCTTTCAAAAATCGATGAATGCATCCATGTCCCTAATGGATCAAGCTACCCTTCTTTCAGTTGGAATACTATGTTCATTTCTACCTTGAACGAGTATAGCCGACATTCTCTTGGATTTAGGAGCCACTATTTAGACACCCCTAAATAGAGAGGTTCCGAGATCCTTTTACCTCATTTACGAGGTGGGGTCGACCCCCAATAGGTGTTAGTTTAGGAGTGATCCTTCGAGTCGAGAAGTCTTGCATAAGACTTTCTTTTCCTTTCCAACTCTGAATCGGATTTATTACCTTCTCTACACCTTTGAACATTCCGTTCTAAATAAACAAACCCTCTAATGAATGACTCTTTTAACAAATAACTCCTTCTTATAAATACATGAACAAGAATGTGTTCGGACTCTTTTCGATTCCTTTCTTTTCGTCACGATGAGAAGAAGCATAACTTGGGACCGACAATCGAATCTACCCTGCAGAAATGGAAGCCCCAAAGCTGATTTTCTCCTTCACCAATGGACCTGGACTTCGCCGTTTATAAGGATGAGCTGCCCGACAATGGGATCATCCGGTTTGGACAAGGATACGAGAACACAAATGTCAAGATCACCGACGTTACCCTTTTCGCGCTGACAAACAAAGTATCTGAAACTGAGAGACCTTTGATCGAGTTCGACCTTAAGTCAACTCAAGAGTTTCCTCCCCGCAAAAGATTCCAGCCGAGAGGAGTACTGCTCGTCCACGGAAGGACCGTTGTTACTACCCCAGCTGGTCTAGTTGTCTCGCACCTACCCCGGCTTCTTCCAAATTAAAGGGGAAGGAAATCCAGAACTATGGTGAACCTGTTACCGTGGAGGGTACAGACCTTCCTGTGAGACCTTCAATTTTTGAAATCGGGTCCAGCTCGAGAATTCCATCACTAACACGGACCAAAAGAAGGAACAAAAGTAGAAGGATCTCTAGAGAAGCCAGAGCTGTTGAAGTTGCTTTCCTGGAGGAAATCCTAGAACTGCCCGAGTATACACCGCTGCCTGAATACATACCACTTTTGGGAGGAAGCAGGTTCCATCCCCTCTCCGCCGCGGAGGATGAAGAAAGTGTTCGTAAGATTGTCGCCACATTGCCTCGGCCCGTATATTACAACGATAGCCGCAAGAAAAGGACTAGAACTACGCCATTTGCTCGACTGCAAACTTTGATAGAGAAGTTAGCAAAGAAGAAAAAGTGCCCTGTATCAAAAATTTTAAGAAGGATAGGGCGGGTGCCAGTCAAATCTCATCTTGGGCCACAAGTAGAACCTGTCATCGTTACAGAAAAGCCAAATAAAAGGATGAAGGCTAGTCCGCCTGTCGTTGTTTCAGGGTTACAGATTAGGGAGGATACCACCTTCCAGCATTTGGGTCGACGGACCATCCGGTCCTAGACCTTCTGCTGCTAGAAGGATGGTATGGCGTCCCATTACTTGGACAATTAAGATTGAAACAACGAGCTCGAGAAGGAAAGTCTTGTCGAGGAGACTTGCATCCGAAGAAAGTGCTTCCTGCGATAAAGGGGACTCATGAGAAGGGAACCCAACGGCTATCACACGACAAGCTGCAAGGATGCGCGAAAGGACCGCTAGAGGATGCTTATGGAAAAGTTGAGGACCGATATTCGACGATTAGCAAAGGAAAGAGAAGAGAAATTCGGAGATGAGATTGATTCATCGGAATTCATGGATGATGAGTATGCGAGAAATTAACATGGTCGAAACACGAGCTTCGTCGGCTTCACAAGGTGCCCCTGCAGTCGCGAAGAGAGGAGCCGGAAGTAATGAGGAGGCGGCTTCAAGAGAAAGATTATACGATTGCCCAAATGGCAAAGAGGATGGAAGAGATGGTTGTAGCCCTAGCCACTCTCCAGAGTCAAGTGCAACCCCAAAGAGAGACACCCCCAGAGGTCATTCACATTGTAGACGGAGGAAAGGAGATTACGTCCGTCAACGGGGATGATCAGTTAAAGAAGGATGCGACACAAAGCATGATTCCGGAAAAGGATATCAAGAGCTTGGTGGAACAGCAGGTGTGAGAAGCCTTGGCACAATCAAAGAGCGGAACATCCATTCGGACGGGTAGACCTTACCCTGAAGAATTCGACGCTGTCCAATACCCGAAAGGCTTCGTACCACCTATGTTCAAGACCTTTGATGAAACCGGGAACCCTCGGCAGCATGTTGCACATTTTCGTGCCAGTTGTTGCAATGCCGGCGGAAGTGATGCATTACTCTTCAGACAATTTGTCGGCGACTCGTCGGGGATCGCCTTTGATTGGTATGCAGAATTATTGAATGGTTCGGTGAAGACATTCTCAGACCTAGAGAACCTCTTCATCAAGCGATTTGTCGGAGCTCAGCACCACATCACTATAGGTGATTTAGTGGTAGAGAAGCAGAAGCCGAACGAAACTTTCGTGGATTACATACTTCGATGGAGGAACCTAAGTATGAAGTGTGAGCCACAACTACAAGAACAGCATGCCGTCGGCATTTTACTTAAGAGCATTCACGGCCCGATAGCACTTCTCCTTAAGGGATTTACTATTAAGACTTTCGAGAAGTTGTTAAGCAAGGCCGGAAGCTTGCAAGAGGAAGCGAAGCAATTAAGTTTCACCGATAAGACAGACAAACAGAAGCCCGTGAAACTTTTGAAAAGAAGTCCGGGATCGTTGCGGCGAGTCGACAAGGCAAGCGACCGATACAAATATCGTCAGAACGGCCGCAGCAACCTCAACAGAATTATTAACAACCCCGACCCAGCTATCAGTCATCTCAACAGTATGAACAACCGCCTCGTCAGTAATGTACATTAAGGGAACTTCTGAGCAGGGAGTACCTGTTCAAGAATGAGGCGATGACCAAAAATGTTACGCGATCCGATGAAGACTCCAGATTTCCAACTGCCAGAGCCTAAGAGACCAGAAGAAGTCGACAAGAAAGGTGATCCCAACTTTTGCCCTTACCATCGGATGCTTGGACACAAGATAGAAGATTGTATTACCTTCAAAAGTTGGCTCAACGACAATCTTCGGAAAGGGAATATAACAATCCCGAAGGAGTACATGAAGGAACCCCAGAAAGGAGGTTCCGTCAATGTTGTCTCGGCTGATCTCATTGTTCCGATAGATCCCTATGCGACTAATGATGGATGGACTACCGCTTGGACAAGGTCTTCGAAAAAGATTTTGGATCACATCCAAACCGCTTCGGTGCGAGCCTCAATTCAGAGTTCGAAACCTGTCAAGTCGGCACTATCACTTGCAATAGAAGAACCACCTCAACAAGAGACGATTGAAGAGAAGAAGAAAATTGATGAAGAAGAGAAGACCGAGGCTCCTAAGGCTAGGCTAGGGGCTGCTTATCCTAGGATAGTTGTTTCGGATTCGGGGAGAAATCCCTCGAACCTCGACTCCGTATGATTATCCGCTCACTCCGGTGGGATCTTATAATGATAAGGGTTATGGCGTTGGCTACGTTTTGACTGTTTCTAACGATTACGTATCTAGCGACAATCCGGACATCGATTTCGATACCAATGACAGTTCTCAAATCATACACAATCTCGACGATCGCAATGACGAAGAAGACATCCATCAAGGAGGCTACGAGAGTTCAACAAGCAATGAATCTATTTACGAGTTTCGAGGAGCTCCAGTCACAATAGATTTAGAGCCTTCAGACTCCGAGGCTAATCCAAAAGAATCTGTCATTTCGATTCAAGAGGAGACACTAGCAAACTCAACACTAGATTCAGAAGAAATTACGGAGGTTAACTTAAGAAGTGGAAGAGTTCTACCTCCGAGAATGGGTCCAAAGGACAAAGGAAAGCAAGTGGTTGTTCAAGAAGAACCAACCCGGCAGAAGAAATACCCATTCGAGAAGGAATCGAGACACATGGAAATAAAGTGGACTACAACGTGCTAGCCCATCTTAGGAAACTACCGACCAACCGAGCATCTACGACGCCCTCATCTTATCAAAGGAGATGAGAGAAGCTCGATCAAGGCCTTACTTGATCCAGAAATTTGCTTAGCTCAAATGGTCAGAGGTTCCTTAGATGAGGTTTGCTCGTTAAAGGAACAGCGAGGTGTTACCTTCACGGACAATGACCTATTACTTGGGACAACAGACCACAACCGACTGTTGTACATTTCAGTTACAATTGGGAAGGTTACACTCTCCAGAGTATTGGTGGATCCAGGAGCATCAATCAATATAATGAGTCTTCGAACACTAGCATATTTGGAAATTGATGCTTGCGAGCTCGAAGCCGACAAAATGTTATTAAGAGGATTCAACCAGAAAGGAGAAAGAGCCCTCGGATCAATAACACTACTAATGAAGATCGGTGACTTAGCAAAGACAACCGCAAAATTTCACATAATTGATTCAGAAACGTCGTTCAACGCTCTACTGGGCCGACCATGGATACATGAAAATAGGATGGTACCATCATCTCTACATCAGTGCATCAAATACTACGATGGAGGGGAACGATTGCATCAAAGGTGACTTACAACCATTCTCCGTACATGAAATTGGAATCCATGAAGATGCGACTTATTATGCACCTCCGAAGAAAATAATCTTCTCCGGAGATACCATAACGAATGAAGCAAAGAAAGTTCGGGACAACAAAGAACTCGAAGTTCTAGTCCAAGAGTCACTCACCACTCCCTTACGGCGAGATGGTGAAGGTTTCTCCACAACTCGCATCCGAGGTCGAGGCCGGGGACGAGGTCATGGTAGAGACGTTAGGACAGTTGGACAGAGGAAACCAGCCATCAATGTTGATTGGGAAGACAGTTCTAAAGAAGAAAAAGAGATCAAGCAAGAAGCAGCGACAATAAGTCAGAAGAAGCCGCAATTCAAGATCTCTCTCGAAGATGAGAAGAACGAAGAATACAAATCGATGTACGAGAAGATTAACCACTATGTACATACGATGACCCTAACCCCGATCCATTCTAATAAGGTCGAGGGTATGGTGGTCAAAGAGGTACGTAGCGGTGGTGCAAAGCCAATCAAATTCTACCGTGGTGCTCCTTCCTCCAAAGCCGAAAATAATGTACAATTTGAAGATGTCACTTCATCGAATTAATGGAATTACCTTTTGAGTAGTACTCTCCCCGTGTTCAAAATTTAATTCGGCGTGGTTTCTTGCCTCGATAATGGACAAAAGGTCAATCACAACATTTTGAAAAATTATGGAATAACTCCGGTCGTCCACCCGATTCAAAGCATGGTCTCGGATTCGGCACGATAGGATCAGTTGACGATACTGAATTTTGCTTGGTTGTCACTTGCGAGTCTAATGAAAACTGCATGGAAACTACAGAAGAATTTGAAGATTTACAAATTGGAGACGCTCCACCAAAATTCGAAGAAGAGATCAAATCTACAATAGATGAGTTAACGGAAGTTAACTTACGTACTAGCGAAGAGCCTAGACCTACCTTTGTTAGCTCCTTACTCAATAAAGAAGACTCCGAAGAAATAATCAAGTTATTAATGGAATTTAAAGACTCGTTTTGCTTGGAACTATGACGAGATGCCGGGATTAGCTCCGGAGGTCGCAATCCATAAGCTAAGAGTGGATCCTACTACGTCCCGGTCGGGCGAGGTCCCGGAAGAATGCGTCTAGAAATCGAACAACAAGTCATAGCTGAAGTTAAAAAGCTAATAGACGCTAAATTTGTCCGTGAAGAACAATACCCGACTTGGTTAGCCAATGTAGTGCCAGTCAGAAAGAAGAATGGTCAGATCAGAATTTGTGTGGATTTCAGAGATTTAAACAAGGCATTTCCAAAAGATGAATTTCCTCTACCGATCCCAGAACTAATGATCGACATTGCTTCAACACATGAGATATTTTCATTCATGGATGGATCTTCAGGATACAACCAGATAAAAATGGCTCCAGAGGATGAAAAACTTACAACATTCTGAACGCCGATCGGAGTATATTGCTACACAGTGATGCCATTCGAAGTCGAAGAACGCAGGAGCGACCTACCGGAGGAGCAATGACAAGAATTTTTAGTGATCTCATCCACAATCAAGTCGAATGCTACGTGGACGATGTGGTCATCAAAAGCAAAGTAAAGGACAACCACCTATATGATTTGAGAATTGTTTTCGAACGATTAAGATAATTTAACCTTAAGATGAATCCCTTAAAATGCGCCTTCGGCGTCACCTCCGGGAAATTCTTAGGATTCGTTGTCCGACATCGTGGAATTGAAATCGACCCGGAAAAGATTAAAGCTATCTTAGAAATGCCGCCTCCCAAAACCTTAAAGCAACTACTGATCTTTTCGAGGAAGGCCGGCATATCTTCGACGCTTTATCTCAAACTTGTCAAGTAGGTGTCAGCCTTTCTCGGCATTAGTTAAAAAGGACGCCAAATTTATTTGGGAAGAAAAATGTCAGAAGGCCTTTGAGGACATTAAGCAATATTTAATGACACCTCCTGTCTTAGCGGCCCCAGTCTCAGGTAGACCGTTGATACTTTATACCGCGGCTTTAGACGACTCTCTCGGAGGCTCAGTTAGCTAGGTCGATGATGAGGATAAAGAAAATGCTCTTTACTACCTAAGCCGTCGTTTACTTCCAACGGAAATAAGGTATCCCGCAATTGAAAAGCATTGTTTGGCCACGATCTTCGCCGCTCAAAAGCTCGGGCACTACATGCTTTCTCATAAGGTCAACTCCGATCTCAAAATTTAATCCATTGCAATACTTGATGACTCATCCAACACTTTCCGGCAGACTTGCCAGATGGTCAATGATATTATTGCAATACGATATAACTTTCGTGCCTCTTCGTGCCGTAAAGGGACAAGTCCTAACAGACTTCCTCGCAACACACCCTTTGCTTGCAGAATCTCCTCTCAATGACGATCTGCCAGATGAACAAATAATGAGCATAGAAGACCCCGATGATCTACGTTGGGAATTAAATTTCGACGGAGCATCTTCAGCACACAAACACGAAGAATCGCAAGTGATAGTGCCCGGTAAGGCAGGGATCGGATTAATCTTTATAACACCGGAGCGGGGGATGTTAAGATACTCCTAACACTTGACGGAAGCCGGTGTACAAACAATGAAGCGGAATACGAAGCCCTCGTAACGGGACTAGAATTAACTATTCGAATGGGGATAACGAGACATCAACATCTACGGGGATTCGCAGTTAATCATTCAACGGATCGCCGGACGGTATAGAATTTTAAAACCAAGACTCGAGCAATACTTCCGAGTATGCCATACGGTTGTTGGAACAGATTCCGAATGTGACAATCTACAAAATTCCCGAAAAGAAAATGCTTTAGCGAGATGCGTTAGCTCGCCTCGCCGAAGAATTTGCCTGCTTGCAAGAAGAATCGATGGAAGTGTCGGTTCACGGACGTCGGGTCCTATCACGGCTCGACATAGACACAATACACAAATCGAGAAAAAGAAAAAGGATCGGTTGCAACAATGACGAGAAAACACGGAAGATTGGCGACGACCATCGATAGACTACCTACAAACGGAAAAACTACCGGACGATAGGTCGCTAGCCCATCGGATCAAGAAAAGAACTACGTCCTACGCATTAATAAACAACACGTTATACGGAAGGTCTTTCGATCAAATGTGGCTAAGGTGCCTAAGCGGGTCCGAGGCCCGTGAAATTGTTAAAGATGTGCATTCGGGACTGCGTGGCGCTCACCGGTCGGGTCCGAAGATGAAAATGAAAATTAAAAGACTAGGGTACTACGGCCCTCGATGATGACCGATCGCATGAAAATCGCCAAGAGCCATCACCAATGCCGAGTGCACGGAGTGGTTCTACACCAACCTCCGAATGTGCTTACATCCAGACAATTGCGTCGTGGCCATTTGAATGTTGGGGCACGGATATAGTGGGTCCAATAGAACCACCATCTTCAAAAGGACATCGTTTCATTCTTGCGGCTACGGATTACTTTTCCAAGTGGGCGGAGGCGGTTCCACTCGGAGAAGTTAAAGCACACCACGTGCTACGGTTTTTCGAGAACCGAGTTGTCTACCGTTTCGGAGTGCCGCGCGAGGATCATTTCGGATAATGGGTCGGCATTCGAAGCACACAAATCAACAATTTTGTCGGGAGACACGGAATCGGCCGGCGATATTCAACAATTTACTATCCGAGAGCAAACGGCTCAGTCGAGGCTTTTAATAAAACTCTCGTTCGAATCTTAAAGAAAACTTTGGACGATAATAAGAGAAATTGGCACGAGAAGTTATTAGAAGCCTTATGGGCCTACTCGGACAACCTTCGAACTCCTACTCGAAGCTACACCTTACGCTCTAGTGTATGTGTCCGAGGCAGTGTTACCTTTAGAGGTTCAGCTTCCTTCACTCAGAATTGCGGTTGCAAACAAAATCACTACAGAAGAGAATGCCAAATTACGACTAGAAGAATTACAAATCTTGGAAGGGAAAAGACTTGCAGCGCAGCAGAATTTAGAATTATACCAAGCTAAGATGGTTCAAGCCCATGACGGTCGGTCCGCCCAAGAACCTTTTAAGTTGGTGACTTAGTTCTCGTTCTCAAGAGACCTATCCTTGCACACCGCAAGATAGGAGGAAAATTTTAACCCACTTGGGAAGGGCCGTTTGTGGTTGAGGCAGTCTACTCAGGAGGCTTCTACCGGACTAGTGAATTGCCAAGGAGAACGACATATGCTTCCGATCAATGGACGATACTTGAAAAAGTATTACGCTACCTGATGTTTCGAAAGAATGAATTTTTTTTCATCCCTAGAAGCACGGGTGAAGTAATTACTTATGACTGGGTCCGAACCCAAAAATAATAAAAAATGTGTTAAAATAAATAAAATCATGATAATAAAGTTTTCCTTGTTTTCTTTTCCATATCAAAATCTCTTTCCTGATATTATCCCACTTCATTCACGTTAAATTTAAAAATACAAAAGTAATAAAAAAAGCATCTTTAATAAACATTTTCTTAATGTTCTTGTTCTTAGTACAGCCCCTGATCCTTTTCCTTGTCTTTTCACAGGGAAATGTCGAACGGGCGGTTGGTCCTGAACTTTAGAAATGGCGTAAGCCTTGCACTCGACGAAAAGAGGGTGAAAGATGGAGCGATAATAGAGATTGACTCAGACTTTGCACCAGCGAGCTACGCGATATGAGGAAAGTGAGTCGGGTCCCGGTTGATCGAGAGGAACTGCCCAGTCAGACAGTAATGAAAGTGAGTGGCCCAAGCCACCAATCCAGCAGCAAGAAAAGGAAAACAAGCACTGAAGAAGATAAGAGAATCAAGTTTGTAGTCGCTACAGCAGAAGGCAGGCTTGTCAGCGCCGCACCCACGGAAATTCAGGAAGTACGAAGAGCTACTCTCACAGCAACCCAGCGAAGAAATAAAAATCGCCGTATCCGTAAGATGTTAATAAAACTAGCAGCGGACCAGCGCGACGAGGTAGTTGCTACTGCCAGTACATATACTTCAAGGACGCCAGTTCACCGGGTACCTGAAGGAAGGAGGCCAGCTCCTAGGATAACAGAAGAGACCGGGGAAATCTCAAGAAGAGCAGAAGAAAGAAGGCTACCACGCCACCAGTAATGCATAACCTTGTTACAGAAGCAACCCCGGAGGATGTCCCGACGGACATCATCCCCGAGGAGCCGAGGTATGCAGGAGAACGTGAAGGGATTGAGCCGTATATCCCACAATACGTCATCAGGCCCTGGCATTTGCAGATTATTCGAGAATACGAGCTGGAAAGAATGCAGAATGTCGAAAAGAAAACTTTTGAATACTTTGAGAGAATCAGAGGCAGGAGGATCAATATACTAGAAGGCCTCGAGCTACATACGGAAGTGTTCTCAGAATACGAACAACAACAAATCGTGGATTGCATCCGGGATTTAAAAAGAATGGGCCGAGCGAGGCCGCCTAAGAGAAAACACTTACTCGGAACCCCGAGAGATGGATGCCGGGGAAAGGAAGAATTACAATACAATGTGGATGCTTGCTACGACTTCACGGAATACGGGAAGGGAAACCCACGGGAATACTCCGTCATGGCCGAGTGGATCCAATGCCATTAGTCATCAAAAAGATGGTAAAGAGAATGATAACATGGAGGGTACTGCGCGTGATTGCATACCCAACAATTGCATTATTAACATTTACAAGAAGGGTGGTCGCATACCCCCGCACATAGATCACCACGACTTTGTCGGACCTTTACGCACGGTTTCTTTTACGATACGAGTGTAATATCATGTTTGGATGCGACCTCCGGATAACGAGCCCGGAGTGAGTTCCGAGGGCCGGTAAAGATACCATTACCGGTAGGTTCCGTCATGATGCGAAGGGAAACGGAGCGGATGTCACTAAACATTGCATCCCGGGAGTACCGGTGAAGCGGATCTCGGTTACTTTCGAAGGATGGACGACGAGAAAACACCTTACCACTTCCAGACGGACCCGGAGCTAGAGAGCCTCCGGCCTTACGAGTTGTGAGTTACATGGAAAATATCACACCTCCAACGTACATCCATACGGCACCTTTGCCAAGGATGGCTTGGAAGGTGATGTTATTGACCATGTACCTCACTATTCAGACATGGATTTCTGACAGATACCTTTTTTGGATGGATCGACAAAGATCATACATAGTCCGTTTTGAGTCTACATGGATTGTATGAGATGTATTCCAGATCGAGTTGTATGATGTATCTTCGACATGATTGGAATGAAAGTGACCATGTCGCATTTTTGGCCTTCACCTCTTTTGTGCGAGATTGAGTCGAGAAACGCAATTAAAGTTAAATGAACTTCGAACAAAGAACAGAAAAGAAATAAAAACCAGAAAAGAATAAAAGAAAACTTTCCTTAAACATCTAAAAATGATGAACACCAAATTCACATGAACATTAAATAAACGATAAAATAAATTTGAATCGTTAAAGGACAAACAAAATGAGCACAAATTTTCAATCAAATTTCGAATTTAATCTTTCCAAATTTCAAATCAAATCTCAATCAAATTCAAATTTAATCTTTCCAAATTTCAAATCAAATCTCAATCAATTTCAAATTCAATCTTTCCAAATTTCAAATAAAATCTCAATCAAATTCAAATTTAATCTTTCCAAATTTCAAATCAAATCTCAATCAATTTCACATTCAATCTTTCCAAATTTCAAATCCAATCTCAATTAAATTCAAACTCAACCTTCCAAATCTGAAATCCAATCCGTTCTACTCTTTCCCTTGTCTGGGATGGAAGTGGTTGATTCCATTGACACGGATCGAATCTGATGGCGAGGAATTATATCCAATCCAAACCAGTGACTTCCGATCAACTCTTTTGAACGGGATATGTAACATCTACATATTCCCGCCTAATCTATTTCCTTCTATGAAAGTCTTTTACAACTTTCATGAAATTCTAGAAACACCAAAATTCCACACTTTTCAAATCAACACTACAAATCTTTACAAAGTCAATGACTATTCAAAATCAAATTCTTGGGGTTGAGGATTTTTCATCCGAGACTGCATTGCTTTAGGATTCCTTCCCTATCGCAATGGAATACATCAAAATCAAATTCTTGGGGTTGAGGATTTTACATCCGAGACTGCATTGCTTTAGGATTCCTTCCCTATCGCAATGAAATACATCAAAATCAAATTCTTGGGGTTGAGGATTTTACATCCGAGACTGCATTGCTTTAGGATTCCTTCCCTATCGCAATGAAATACATCAAAATCAAATTCTTGAGGTTGAGGATTTTACATCCAAGACTGCATTGCTTTAGGATTCCTTCCCTATCGCAATGAAATACATCAAAATCAAACTTTTGGGGTTGAGGATTTTACATCCGAGATCGCATTGCTTTAGGATTCCTTCCCTATCGCAATGAAATACATCAAAATCAAACTTTTGGGGTTGAGGATTTTACATCCGAGATCGCGTTGCTTTAGGATTCTTTCCCTATCGCAATGAAATACATCAAAATCAAATTCTTGGGGTTGAGGATTTTACATTCGAGATCGCATTGCTTTAGGATTCTTTCCCTATTGCAATGAAATACATCAAATTTAAATTTCTTGGGGTTGAGGATTTTACATCCGAGACTGCATTGCTTTAGGATTCTTTCCCTATCGCAATGAAACACATCAAAATCAAACTCTTGAGGTTAAGGATTTTACATCCAATACCGCATTGCTCTGAGATCTCTCCTCATTGTAATGGTTCAATCTAATCAATTCAATTTTCTTTTGAGGTTGAAGATGTTACATCTAAAACCACAAAATTCCAATTTTCATTTTAAGTTCGAATCCCTTCAAATTAATCTTAACGAAACATCAATCTAAATTGAAACTCAAACTAAAATTTGAGCTCACACATCAAAACTTAAACTGAAACAAAATAAAATCTAAATTGAAATTCTCCCAGATCATGTCGTTTGGGATTCACCTCCTTTTCCCTTCCCCAGCGAGAGTTCACGAATCTCCAGTCTCAGAGATATACTTGACACTCCCCAGCGGAAATTCTTCTACTTTGTCCTAAGTTTGTCACTTGGACATCTGTGTTGGTTTTGTTGATCTCTTCGGTCAACGCCAATACGTGCGGTGTGCTTGGTTAGCACACCACACCTATTGGGGGTCCATTTGTTGACCTCATTTTTGATGAGGTCCTCTCTTCTTCTCTTTAGTACTTAGGATCTAGCCTTAGGCTTTTCCTTTGACTATCTTAGAGGATTAGAATTGGGACCCACCACTTAGAAACTCAAACCACTTCTTAACTCCCTGCAAACTCCACAAACTTGACTATAGACCCCTAATCACCTATAGGGTTGAAATCGAATGTGGAAGTTTAAAGGATGAGTTCCTATAGGGCTCTTTGGCACTTAGGGTACCCTGCAGGTGGCATGGTTTGGTGAAGGGGCTGACTTACACATACACTACATTTATACACTACACTTTCACACACATCTTAAAAACACACCCATACCTAACTTGACCTCCGACTCATAAAGGTGACTCGCATGGATGGTCCTTAACCCACTAAGCCCTTGGCAAGAGGGTTAGGAACAACATAGTGGATGCCTCAAATGAGTCCCTTCATGGCTCATGTGGGCTTGATATGGCTTCAAGGCTCAACCAAAATGATTTTATTCCACTTACATTCACCCGATCTTCAATTTCCCAAATTTTCGATTTTTGACCCAGGACCCTACACACTTCAGCTTACCCAAAACCCTTGAAATTACCCAAATTTTTCAAAAATTTTCAAATCACCCAAAATTCCCCAAAATCATTCCTAAACATTTCTCTCCACTCAAATTGATCATTCATAGCCAAAAATACCAAAAATTCCAAAAATACCTCCCAATACCCTCCAAATACCCAAAATACCCCTCTTGACCCAAAAATCCAAAAATTCAGAAAATTCCCAGAAAATTTCATAAAATCCCAAATATTCCCAATTTCATTTTTTTCAACTACACCATGGGCCAATTTTGTCAATTTACCCTACTTTTTTCAAAACCCCCAATTTGACCCATTTTAACCCAAAGTGAACCCAATGTCAAACCAAACCTACCCAATTGACCCAAATTCTGGTCCAATTCAATTCTAAACTTCAATTCAACATTCCCAAAACCAATCTAGACCAAATCCAAGTCCAATTTGATTGACATGTGGATCCAATTTCACTTTTGGCCTTAAAGCCCAATTTGGACCTATGACCCAAACCTAACCCAAACTAACCCAATTCAACTCCAATTAACCTCAAATCTTTTCTAAACCTTCCTTAACATTCCCACAAACAAAACACTAACATGATTTGCCCAAAATTTAGACCCAAACCCCACTCAAATTCAACCCAAAGCTAAAAGGCCCAATTTTGACCTAGACCCAAACCTAACCCAAATAAGCCCAAACCTCAAAATCAAAACCCAACCAAAGCCAAAACCTCTTTGAAACACTCCCATAAACATTTCCCAACATTTATTTTACATCAATTTCAACCCTAGCCCAACATTAGCCCAAGTTAGCCCAATTTCACCTATATTGGCCCATTCACCAAAGAAGCCCAAATTCAACCCAATTCAAACCCAAATCACTCCCAACTTGTTTCAAAACACTCATGACACATCCATGAACTAAACCCAACATTTGTTTGGCCCAATCCTTCACAAAATTCCCATCCATAAATTTATTTTTAAACCAAAAGCCCATTTTCTTAAACCTTCCTAAAAGCCCAAATTTCATGTTAAAGCCCATATGACAAATTCTTCTCATCATACCCTTAATTAAAATCAATCCCTAAGTTTCAAAAACTCATCATGAAGCCATTCCAAATTAAGCCCCATACAAATTCCCATCAAAATACCAAAATTTTCTTAAATCCATTTCCATGAAATTGACTTAACTTTTCCCAAGCCAAAGATGAGCCATGAAGCCATGCATGAGCCACATGGAAGCCATGAGAGCCTCTTTACATGTCACCATTCCATTTTGGGCAAAAGGAGGAGACTCTTTCCTTAATTCCTAAAGGTGATTAACCACTCCCATGATTCCCCTTAACCATGCTTATGCCTAATTGTGCTTGGATGGTGACTTGACCCTACCGATTATGCTTGAGCCAAATCACTTTCTCTTCACCCTAAACCAAGCCTTGGGTGGTGCACCTAGCCCAAAGGGATGGGTTGACCAATTTGAGCCAAAATGAGCCTTCTCTCATACCATTCTGATCCAAGCCTTTTACACATGGCATTTGCCAATTGCTTACACTAAACCCCAGCCCAGACCCACCTGAACAAGATGGTGACCAGTGCACGGCCGGCCAGCCCACCGAGTCACTGGAAAACACCATGGCCGAGACCTTGGGAGGAGCCAAACTTTGGAATTCCACCTTGCTGAGCCGCCCCATGCCCAATGGCCACCATGGTTGTTCTTCCCATGCCCGGAGCAGCTGATCCCGACCCTTGGCCATCCCCGTGAGGCTCTCCGACCACCTCGATTTAAACCCGACCCCCTCGCGGCCATGGAAGAGAGTTGCACAAACCTTGCCGAAACTGCGCCAAAATTGTTCCAAACCCTACTCCATACTTAGAGCGGTTGATCCCCGGTGTCGAGTTGCCCTAATCCCCACCACAGAATCCGATTTCTTAACCGAAATTTCACCCAAAACCGGGACACTTTGCCACGGTGAGCCAATCCTCAAATCGATCGGTCCTACACCTTCACTAGACCAAGAGGAGAAGTTTCCCACCGAAAGCCCCATCTCCGAGGCCACCCGGTTGTTCCGGCCTCCAAGCTTTGTGATCGGTTGTGGTCACTTTCATAGCTAGGCAATTCACCGGACCGGGAGACTTCATCCGGAGCTTGTCGGGATCCAATCGAAGGTGACACAACCCTCAGATTGAAGCCACACTTCTCTGAGCAAAGGTATGAGCTAATTCTTCATCCCGAGCTTCTGGAGATTCTCCATTTCAAATGCTTTAATTTCAATGCATGATCACCGTATAGATGTGTTCGTCTCTTCAAGATGAATCCATAGAGCACAAGAACACCAAAATCCGTTAAGTATTGAGTGAGATATTAGGGATTTAGTGTGGACGGTTCTTGGGCTAGGAGGCTTGGGGACGATGAACGGATGCCGTTCATTTAATACACGCGCGGACGGACGGCCAGGATCGCGCCGGATGAGGAGACGGAACGATACAGCGGGCCCCCGGAGCGCTGAGTTAGATGGCGGCGTCGAATGGCCGCGCGATACGCGGCGTTTCGGAGCTGCCGAGGTTGACGCGGCGCCGCGTGGATAAATAGAAAATTAGGGTATTTTCTTATTTATTTAATTCCCTAAACTTCAAAAATCCATAACTTTGGGTAGAAAAATTAGAAAAATAAAATAAAAATACCCTCTTGCTCAGTGAACAGAGAAGAATAATGTGGAAAAGAAATCATTTAATTTCGACAAGTATTTTATTTTTAATAATTTATTTTACCATCCGCATTGTTTTAATTCTCCATGCATATGGGAAATTCACTATGGCATGAGACCATAGGGCTTTTGAAGCCTCCGAACTTGGGAATATTCCCTGAATTTTCCAAGGTCGGAGGCCATCCCTATGAGAAGTTATTGATTTTTCAAATTCATGTTGCTGTTTTGAGTATTTTAAATCCAATAATTAGCATGTTGTGAAATAAATTCTAGGAAAATTTGCTGGTGTTTCTTATGGCCAGAGGACCCTAGGAAAAGTAGGTTTTGAATTAATTCATTTAAAATAACCCTAATTGGCTTAAACACCCAAAATAGCTCCTTAATTAATTAGAGCTAATCATACATCAAATTGACTTGAAATCAATTCTCCACTGACCTTTAGGATCAGAGGAACCCACAATAAAAATTTGAAGTCGATTGGACTTAGTTAGCCCTACTAAACTGGGTAGGTTAAGCCATTTAGTCAATTTGAACTATAAAAATTCATAACTTTCAAAATACTTTTCAAAAATTCACCAAATTAGTTTTGGAGCCTCTCTGATATCGGCGGAGTTTAAGAAAATTAAAATTTCAATTTTCTAAAAAAGTTGATTTTTTATATTATTTTAATATTTTAATAATTAAAAAATAATAAAAATCACAAAAATAATAAAATTCACCAAAATGTCACATTTTGAATTTTAATCACTTAGGAGCAAACCCCATATTTTTCTTAGGTCTATTTGGTGAGATATTAAATTTTAAAGCCCTAAGGTAATTTTAAAATTAAAAAAATATATTTTTTTGGCATTTCCACTAAAATAATTCTAATAAATCAACGAAAAATCAGAAAATTATAAAAATTGATTCTCTGATTTCCTTGATATCAGAAAGATTTTTGAAAAATATAAAATTCATTTTTTAATCTTTATTTTATTTTTAAATTAATTAATACTCCAAAACTTAAAATAATCATAATAAAAATAATATAATTCAAAAAATCACCAAAATTGGTCCAAGTGGTCCTCTGGTCATTAGGAATGTCCCATAATTTTCTTAAGGACATAAACTTTCCCTTGGTTATATTATTAAATTTTCCTTGGAAATCTCTATTTTCCACCAAAAAATAATTACATAAATAAATTAATTACAGAAAAATCACATTTTCTCCTCTCATGTCTTTATTGGCATATGAGTGAAGTCACATAAAAATTTCAAGTTCATTTAAGCTCAATTTAGTGAATTATGAAATTATTAAGCTTGAAGGGCAAAGTGGTAATTAAAGTTTTAACCCTTAATTAAAACTTTAGGTTTAATAAAATTAAAAAGTAAAATATTTGATCTTAATCTGATTTGGATGATTGAAATTTAAATAATTAAAGGGTAGAAACCTATTAAACAATTTAAAAATAATTAAAATAAACCTTAATTAAATAATTGATTAAATTTGGAAGAATAATAAAGTTGGGATTATTAAAATAGGGATATTATTAGGAAGGGATTTGTTCTTTAATCTAAGGGTTCCTAAATTAATCATCTCAATAATATTCAATCCCCAATTAAAATGATAATTCAAATTTAAGTTTTAAAACGTTAAAGGACCTAATCATTAAAATCAAATTAAAGTCAAATTATTAAACTCTTTTTAAATTTTCAATTAAATTAAAATTAAAAATAAAATTAAATTAAAGATTAAATTAAATTAAATCAAATAAATTAAATTAACTTAAATTAAATTAAATCAAATAAATTAAATTAAATTAAATTGAACAAATTAAATTAAATTGAATTAAATTTAATTAAAATTAAATTAAATTAATTAAATAAAATTAAATTTAAAAAATAATTAAATTAAATTAAATTAAATTAAATTAAATTAAATTAAATCACATTAAATTAATTTAAATTAAATTAAATCATATTAAATTAAATTAAATTAAATTAAATTAAATTAAAATAATAAATAAAATCAAGTTAAAATTAAAATTAATTTAAATTAAATAAATTAAATTAAAATTGAAGCTAAACCAAATCAAATTAAATTAAAGTTAAATTAAATTAAAGTTAAATAACATCACTTAAGACATAAAGAAATTCAAAAATAAAATAAAGCAACTTGAACATTATTCCAAATTTAAACCCGTTAACTGAGATTAAATTAAATCACAAACCATTTGGACACCAATTTACCATCGAAAGCTTTGGTTATCATAACTCCTAAACAGAACGTTAAATGAAATGTTACTTCACCTATAGGATATTCAAATGTCCTAGTTCACTCGAGCAAGATAACAAAACTTGAATTCTCGGACGATTAATTCATTTGTATGATTAAATTCATTTGGACTTAAAACAATTCTAGCAATATTGAAAAGATGTTTAAGATTCTTCTTAAGCACTTCCTCAATATGACGGGATGTTTATAAGAACAACTAAACTTAATTGTTCTTTGATGAAGAAAATCATCCTCAAACCAAAACACAAGAACCTAGACGTCATAGGAAATGACTAGCTATATGATTAAGAATTTGGTAGAAAACCATAACCCTTCTCTTAGCTTTACCTAGGAATTTGCTTAAATATTCTAAATTGTGTTTAAGTGCAGCTTGGGATGACGGGAAGACCCTCCAGGTACGCTTTATTTTATTGCAATTTACTTATTGCAATTTATTTAATCGCATCGCACTTACTTTTCTTGCATGATAAACAACTGTTGCATGAAAACCCACACCTTTAGAATAGTCCCTAAAACTGAAACCAAAACTAAATTAAAAGTCATTGCAAGATAAAATTCACCGCCACAACATTTCAAAATATAAAACAACTCAAAATTTAATCACAAACAGAACACAAAACTGTAATTACAACTAAATTAAAACGTCTTGTTGGATGATCGGGAATACCTCGGATGATGTAACCTACGTGTTGCTAACGAGATTTCCCACGGTCTAAATGAAAGTGTGGAACTCATTCGGTTGAGTTTAGCAAATTCATCCGGACTAAGTGAATCCGATAAAAATAACGATGCCGGAAGGATGGAACCGTGGGATCTTAACTGGTGTTATAATCAACTTTAAGATTTGTTTTAATTAAAACATAAAAAACACTTGGAAATTAAGAAATCTCTCTAAACCAAAACACTTCTCTCATCTCCTGATTTATGACTTCTATAACTAAACCTCTGCAACAACAAGGAGCTCGGAGCATGGTGGGCAAGACGACGCCATCGTCATCGACAGAAACTCGAGTCTACTTCAGCAAAACTTTCTTAGAATTAAATAACTAAACCATAGGATTTCGAGGTAGTTTTCCTAGTGCAACATAAATCCTCAACTCTTCGTTAGGCATTTGCATGATCATGTCATGTAAATTAAGCCCTAACCGGTCTTAGGACTCTGAGGTAGTCGTTCGGTACGGCATAAACCCTCACATCTTCGAGGCTATTTGTATGATTTTATCATACAAATATAAGTCCTAATTAATTAAAATTGGCAAAATCAAAACATTAAATGAACATTAGGGCTTTCCTAAATTCAAGCCAAATAATAGGATAGTCGGGAAATTACCGAAGTTCGCTTCGAATCTGTAATTTCTCCTACCTTTCTTCCTTTGAATTCCCAAAACAAAATGTTCCAAATTTGATCCATTCCCTGTTGAAATTCCAAAATTCAATCCCTTGAAAACTTAAACTTTGAAATTCTTGAGAGCAGAACCACTGATTATTATCGAGAGTTTTCTTAAGTGATTCCCGTCACTTAAGATGTAATTAACTATAGGGGCTTGCCCTTATAGGGAATTTTAAAGAACCTGAGTAATATAAACCCCGTTTAATGCTTTCATATTAAGCGAGGAATTTGTCGGCTTATAAAATTGGTTCGCAGACCAAACGGATGTCACAAATCTTCTAGTTTATTTAATCGAGCCCCACCATCAAGCGTGTGTCTATCCTTAGGGATAGATACACGGTTTGTGGTGCGGTGCTCGTTTATATAAACTATTTGGGATGTGAAATCAGTTTGATTGCATATCTTAAAATTTTCAAACTTAAAATTATTTTCAAAATTGAATGCTACTTTCTAAATTATATATATATTTAAATTAAATTTAAAATATAAAAGATATCGACAATTGGGTCCGGTTTGACCATTTTAACCAAAGTCGACTTTTAGAGTCGAAAAGGGTGACTCTACTAGGTCAACAGGGTTGGTCATTGGGTCTAGTTTGACCATTTTGACCAAAGTTGACTTTTTAGGTCTAAAGGGTGATCTATTGGGTCAACAGGGTTGGTCATTGGGTCTAGTTTAATCATTCTGACCAAAGTTGACTTTTAGGTCAAAAGGGTGACCTATTGGGTCAACAGGGTTGGTCATTGGGTACGGTTTGACCATTTTGACCAAAGTTGACTTTTTAGGTCAAAGGGTGACCTATTGGGTCAATGAGGGTTGGTCGTTGGATGCAGTTTGACCATTTTGACCAAAGTTAACTTTTTAGGTCAAAAGGGTGACCTATTGGGTCAACAGGGTTGGTTATTGGGTCTGGTTTGACCATTTTGAGTCAAAAGGGTGACCTATTGGGTCAACAGGGTTGGTCATTGGGTTTGGATTGATCATTTTGACTAAAGTTGACTTTTTAGGTCAAAAGGGTGACCTATTGAGTCAACAGGGTTGGTCATTGGGTCTGGTTTGACCAATTTTACCAAAGTTGACTTTTTAGGTCAAAAGCGTGACCTATTGGGTCAACAGGGTTGGTCATTGGGTCTGGTTTGACCATTTTGACCAAAGTTGACTTTTTAGGTCAAAAGGGTGACCTATTGGGTCAACAGGGTTGGTCATTGGGTCTGGTTTGACCGTTTTGACCAAAGTTGACTTTTTAGGTTAAGAGGGTGACTTATTGCGTCAACAGGGTTGGTCATTGGGTCTGGTTTGACCATTTTGACCAAAGTTGACTTTTTAGGTCAAAATTTATTGACTCATTAAAAATGAGGTCAACACGCCGAAAGCATATTTTCCCGAGAGTTCGGAAAATATATTACAAGGAAGGTCGTCAATGACGAGCTTGACCCTGCCGACAGCAAGCCTTAACAGATATGGTCCAAAACTTAGTATTCTAGAAGCCCAACGACGGTGAGATTGATGCCACCGACGGCGAGATTGATGCCGCCGACGGCGAGATCATCAGTTCTCTCACGAGGTGCATCGAATGTGGACCAATTTTTGAAAGGATGCTTGGGCTACTCTTGGAAATTCTTCTACAACTATATAAGAAATAATTTGGGGCCGAAAAAAGGGTCTGCATGTGTTAGTTAGTGTTTATGGTGCCATTAGAGCATTAGAAAGTTAGTTTAATTAGTGTTAATTGTGAGGGATTCTTCAAGAGATTGTAAGAGTGGAAGGAAAGTGAAAGAATTCTTCCTCCTTGCCGCTTCGAAGGAGAATTTTGTGTGTTGTAAAGAAAGGAAGAGATTCAGAGGAACTAAAAGGAGTTTTCTTGGGGAGGAATTCGAGATAAGTTGTATTTACTTATTTTAGTTTGTATAACTTTGCTTTTATATATGAAATCCAAGTTTTGTCATATCTTCTCCATGAAATCTGAGTAGTTTCTCAGTCTTTCTCCTTATTTTGAGATTTTTGTGAAATGGTGATTTGAATTACTGTGCCAAGAGAATGTTAAAGAAGTTGTGATAATCTTTTCACTTCAATCTTAATTTACTTTCAATCTGGTCAATTGATTTGTTAATATATGTTGAGTTTAACAACTAAAGTGAAGATTTCATCCAAGATTTAGGGAGGTCAAAGTCCTTGAAAGTAGGGTGCAAATAAATAGGGAAATATTATTTATCGGGTGTAGAATTGGAGATTTTAGGGTGACAGACTAAAATCCTCAATTCGGTCCTATTGTTTTGGTGCTAAAGTGTAGATGTTAGCCCTCAGACGAGGGGAACGTGGGAGCTCCGAAGTGAGAGCCAATATCCTCCCAGCCTAGCCGCAAATTCAGTAACCAAGCATAGGATTAGTCAATGTTCTTTATGCTTGGACCAAAAGGTAAAGAATAGGTATGATCCTATTTGGCACAACACATTTTTAAACTAATTTTAATTATCCATTCACTCAAATTTCTTAATAAGGAGAAGGATGCTTGCTTATCTATTGAACCTCACTTTATTAGTAAACTAATTAATTGTTAATAGAATTAGTTTATTAGAATTCCATCTTATTTACGATTGCATATTAGTGACAGATAGGCAATTCAATTTACAAAGTTGTGATTCTGAATTGGTTTCTATAATCCTAGTTCGTAGCCACTGAAATATCCCTGTGGGATCGATATCCATGACTCCATTATAGCCCTGTATTACTTGAGCGATAAGTATACTTACGTTGATAAGATTAACTCTGTGATTATTAAATAATCTATACACATCTATATCAAAATCTAGCAATATTAAGTTTACGCAAAGTGCGTGGAGTGGTTTAAAAATCTGAACAACCAAGGAAAGACCAATTATAGACCCTCTTATCCTCCTGGTTTTAACCCACAATTTAAGGAAAATAAGTTGTCTACTAAAGAAATAATTTTGAATATGGGTAATTAAATTTAAGCTCAAAATGTTGTGATGAAGAACATTGACAATCAATTGGGCCATATTTTTACTGTGCTTAATAATAGATCTTCTGGAAATCTTCTTAGCAATGTTGAGATCAATCCAAAAGATTAAAACAAGGAGAAAATTAAGGCTATTCAATTAAGTAGTGGAAAAAAATTGGAAACAAGAGTACAAAAAGAAGTTGAATTTGAAAGATAGGAAGTGAACAGTGAAAAAGGTTCTAATAAGATATATCCAGACTTGAAATTTTCGATTGAACCAATGAAGATAACAGTTGAAGAACCACCTCCTCCGTTTCCTAAAAGACTAAAAAAATAGAATATGGATAATAGATTTGGAAAGTTCTTGGAAATTCTTAAGAAACTAACGATTAATATTTCCTTTGTTGAAGCATTAGAGCATATGCTTGATTATGCAAAGTTTATGAAGGATATTCTTAAAAGAAAAGAAAGTTCAAAGACCATGAAACTGTTGCACTTAGCGGTGAGTGTAGTGCAATTATTCAGAAGAAGCTTCCTGAGAAACTAAAGACCTGATAGTTTCACTATCCCTTGTGCTATAGGTGAGAAATTTTTCAGAAGAGCTTTATGTGAACTGGAAGCTAGTATTAATCTTATGCCTTTATCAACTTTTAAAAGATTGGGAATAGGAAAAATTTCACCTACATCTGTGACTCTTCAATTGTCTGATTGTTCTATCACTTATCCTAAAGGAGTTGTGGAAGATATATTAGTAAAGGTGGATAAATTTATCTTTCTTGTAGACTTTGTTGTATTAGATATGGAGAAAGATAAAGAGATCCAATTATTTTGGGAAGATCATTCCTTGCTACTGGAAGAGTTATGATCGATGTTCAAAAAGGAGAACTAACTATGAGAGTTAATGATCAAGAGGTAACTTTCAATATTCTGAAATCTATGAAATACCATTCATTTGAAAAAAAATGATGTGCGCTTTCGAATGGAAATCTTCAATTATTTGAGAGAAGGTCATTTTAAAGAAGTGTTTGAACAAAATTTGGAATGTGAGGATGAAAGTGAAAGTAAAGATGATTTGGATGATATGAAGAATGAAAAGTTAGAATTTGATCAGGAAAAATTTGAAAGTTTGGATACTATGGAAAATGAAGATAAAAGTTTAATTCCATCTATCATTAAACCCCCTGAACTTAGATGAAAGTTCTCCCTAATTATTTGAAGTATATGTCTTTAGGAAAATCATCTACCTTACCAGTCATTGTATCTTCGAATTTAATTGAATATCAACAACAAAAAATATTAAAGACTCTAAAAAGATATAAAAAGGCTTTTGGTTTGTCCTTAACAGATATTAAAGGAATTAGTCCTTTGATCTGTATGCAGAAGATTTTGTTAAATGAACAACATAAACCTAGAGTTAATCCGCAAAGGAGACTGACCCAATGATGAAAGAAGTGGTTAAAAAAAAGATTTTAAAGTGGTTAGATGCTGGAATTATATATCATATTTCTGATAGTGCTTGGGTAAGTCCAATTCATTGTGTTCCAAAGAAAGGAGGAGTGACTGTTGATGTAAATGAACGAATTGAAATCATACCGACAAGGCAAGTCACTGGTTGGCAAATATGTATTGATTATATAAAATTAAATGCCGCCACCAGAAAAGATCAAGTTACTGGTTGGCAAATATATATCGATTATAGAAAATTAAATGTTGTCACCAGAAAAGATCATTTCCCTCTACCTTTTTTAGACCAAATGTAGACAGACTTGCTGGACACAAGTATTATTGCATTTTGGATGGATATATCAGTTATTACCAAATACCTATTGCTCCTGATAATCAAGAGAAGAAAATATTTACTAGCCCTTATGGAACTTTTTATTTGAGAAGAATGCCCTTTGGATTATGTAATGCTCCTGCAACATTTCAAAGATGTATGATGTCTATATTTAGCAAATTAATAAATGATGAAATAGAAGTGTTTATGGATGATTTCTCAGTATTTGGAGATTCATTTGATGCATGCCTATGCAACTTATAAAAAGTTTTAGAGGTATGTGAAAGAACAAATTTAGTCCTAAACTGAGAAAAATGTCAATTTATGGTTGCAGGAGGAATTGTGCTTGGGCAAAAAATATCTGAATATGGCATGGAAGTAGATCCTGCAAAGAATCAGATTATAGAGAAATTACCACCTCCAACAACTATGAGATGGGTAAGAAGCTTTTTCAGACATGTAGGATTCTACAGGCGATATATTAAAGACTTTTCAAAAATTACTAAGCCTCTATGCCAACTTTTGAAAAAATATAAGAAGTTTGATTTTAATGATGAATGCTTAAAAGCTTTCGATTTATTAAAGGAAAAATTAATCACTACCCCTATAATAGATTTACCTGACTGGGAGAAACTATTTGAATTAATATGTGATGTGAGTGATTATGCTATTGGAGTAGTTTTAGGGCAAAGGCATGAGAAAATGTTTAAATATATACAACTCTAGTAAAATTGTTACTGATGCTCAAATTAGTTACACTACTATAGAAAGAAATTTATTAGCTATCGTTTATGCCTTTGAAAAATTTAGATCTTACTTAATTGGAGCCAAATGTATAGTGTATACTGATCATTCTGCTATTAAATATTTAATGCAAAAGAAGGATGCTAAACCAAGGCTGATTCGATGGATACTTTTAATGCAAGAATTCGATTGTGAGATCATTAATAGAAAATGGGTCGATAATCAAATAGCTGATCATTTATCTAGACTTGAATAACCTAATGTTGTTGAATTTAAAAAGAAAGTAATAGAAACTTTTCTGATGAGCAGTTATATAATATTACAGAAGGAAATATACCGTGGTATGCTGATATTTTAAACTACATTGTTAGTAATTGTTTACCACCTGAATTAATAATGCAACAGTGGAGGAAATTTAAACATGATGCTAAATTTTATTTTTTGGATGATCCTTATCTGTACAAGCAATGTAAAGATCTTATTATTAGGTGATGTGTGCCTTATGAAGAAACTAAAAGAATTATTCGAGAATCTCATGATTTTGAATTTGGAGGATATTTTGGAATTGATAGAACAACACATTAGATTTTGTAATCTAGATTTTATTGGCTTACTATTTTCAGAGAAGCTTATAGATTTATCAAAACCTGTGATCGATGTCAGAGAATAGGCAATATATCTAGAAGAAATGAAATGCCTCTTAATTTAACTTTGGAAGTTGAAATTTTTTATGCTCGGGGATTAGATTTTATGGGGCCATTTATACCTTCATTTAGAAATTTATATATATTAATTGTTGTTTATAATGTGTCCAAATGGATTGAGGCAATATCTTTACCAAAGTGTATTGCTAAAAGTGTTTCGAGGTTTTTAATGAAAAAATTTTTCACATGATATGGACAACATGAATGATATATACAGATATTTGACGGATGAAAGTGATGATTGGGAGATAAGAGATAACAAGTATGTGAGTTTTTTGACCACACAGCTAAATCCTACGTCCAAGCACATATATTATTTTATATGTGCAAAATCGCTCCCAACTATGAAAATCAGTAAAGTAACCAAGGAATGTGTTATATTGAACTATCGCATTCAAATGGGGATGCCTATTGATGATGGTTCTATAATTGTTAAATCTGTTTTGGAATTGATCGTTCATGGATCAAAGTATGGGCTTGGACATCTTTTCACCATATTTCTCCTCTGCAGTCAAAAAATTGGGAAAGAGTACTTCTACCTTGGAAGCATATTGACCCAATGAATGAACATAGTAACCATGCAAGTGGTGATATGAACGACATGAGTATCTTTGAAGATCAACCATCTCAGAGTTCAACACCTATTCCTCCTTAATTTCCTGAAAGTTCACAGATCACTTTGAAGAAAATTAAGAAATTGGAGAAGGAAATGCAACACCTGATGAATGCAATCAACGATCTATCTGACTTCTTTGATCATCTGGATTGAAGAATAAAGGAACACTTTGATCGTTATGGGTATCTTGAAAGATTTTTGATACATTTGATGAAAAGAAAATGTTGGATTGAGGGGGAGTCTACTGAAGAATTCTCGTTTCGTCCATTTTACAATCTGTTCATTCACATTCAATCAATTGGAGATTTAAGAGTTGATGATAGTTCTGAGGAAGAATGAAGACTTAATTATTATGTTTTTTTTGTTTATGTATTTAAATTGATTGCTTACTTTGTTTTGCTTTGCTTGGATGTTATATTTAGACTTGTTTCTTGTTTAGTTTTTAGCGTTATTGTGTTGTGGTTGTGAGCGACGCTGAATTTTAGTATTTTATGGCTTGATGATGTGTAGAGTTTAGTGTTATTGATGTGTGTTTGTAATTTTAATTTTATATATCAAAGTGATGTTTTGTATTGTTTGTGTTAAAAAATATTATTTGTCGTGACTTTAGTACGTTATTCAATGCTTAAATGGACTAATTAGACATCGGTGCAGGCTCGAAAAGATCAAAATTACAAAAGAAAGTTGGAAGCCTTGTTTTTTAACTAGCGCTGAATAGCACTATCACCAGTGTCAGACCGCGCCAAAAGATAGAGAGTTCGGCTTATTGAAACGAAAATTGCACAAAACAGTGTTGTCACCAGCGCTGGACTGCGATCGACCAGAAAAAAGCCGTAAACCCTGAAATTTCACGATTTAACCCTGGGAACCACCATTTTTGTCTAAACCATCATCTTCTACCTCCAGCCAAAGCTGATTTTTGCACCTAGGGCTCACTCGCATTTAAATTTGAAGCGATTTCATGGCCGGAAAAGTTCGGATTTCATCTTCTCTTGGTAAGAGTTTCATTTTAAACTAAATTTTTTTTATTTTGACCGTGGAAATCTCCTACATCAGGAAGATTTGAATTTTGAGTTTTTTAGGGAAAATTTGGAGATTTTCCATGGTGTTGGAGTTCTTATCTATTTAAAATTACTTTAGAGTCAATTATATTGAAATTTTGAAATTGATTTGGATAAATTTGATATTTTTAGAAAAACGGCTCCAAGAATGGCTATGGGGAAGAGAAAATTTGATTATGATGAGAGTAAATTTGTAAATTTCAAGGCTTACTGCCGCTTTAGCACATTTCTTAGCAATAAGAAGTGTAATCAGGAAAAAGCCCTTGAAAATCCTGGAGGTGTGATTGAAGAATTAATTGTAAATCATCAATGAGAAATTTTCTGTTATTTTACTGTTGAAGCGATGTTGGGGATTGTAAGAGAATTTTATGTAAATTTATACTATTTTGAGAGTGAATATATCCTTGTTAGATGAAAAATGGTAGAATTTACCCTTGCCCGCATCAATGCATTTTATCAGTTGAGAGAACCTTTTTGTGTGAATACGAAAATTTTCTTGTTACTAATGAAGCATTGAATATGATTATGAATTATTTGACTGATGGAAAAGGGGAATGGAAGATTAAATAGAAGCAAAAGGTTAACTTCCCCCTTTCTAATTTGAATCATATATAGAAAGCCTAACATTATTTCATTTCTACAAGACTTTTGCCTACCAGCCATCACAGCGAGGTTACTTTAGATACAGTTGTTCTCAATTACTGTATTCAGAACATGAAGAATATCAATATTGGAGCCATCATTCATAAAAATATTTTGACAAATTCAAAAGGAGAGACTACAGGTGGACTAAGACACCCCAGTTTGATTCATGCCTTGTGTATTCAGTCAGGTGTAACAACTGAAGATAATGGTGAGGTAGTCCATCCCCTTAAGCCAATAATTAAACTAAATATGAAAACCTATGAAGCCCATGTAGGATGAAAATGGAGTAAAAAAGCTGGTGTACCTTCTTCTAGTTGGGAGAGACCATCTACATATAGGGAACCTACTCTGCATGATGTTATAAATCAGTTAAAAAAGTTGAATACCTGAGTAGAGGGAATAGAAGCAAGGAATAAGATAAATGATGATTATCAAGTGCGGTGGTGAGAATATGATATAGCTTATCATGATGCACATATGAGATTCTTCAGGGAGACACTAGTGTTGTATTTCCTACATACCCTGAGTACACTCCATACTAGCCTGAAGAACCTGATGATGGTGGAGCTCCTGCAAATGATGATTAGTAGTTTAGTATTTTTTATTTTCATTGCATTTAGTATTTATTGATGTATTTGTGATGTACTAGAGACTCTGATGTGTATTTAGGATGTAATTTGTATTTGGATGTATTTGTTGTGAACTTTACATTGAATTGTGATGAATGTGATGTAATTGTAATTAGTCTGTTAGTTTAATCTATGATTGTAGCAGTTGGATGTTAATGTTATGTTTTAGTTGATTTTTTATGTTTTAAGATTTTAAACTTCTTCCCTTGCAAATTTCTAACCTATATGTGTGTGTAGAAATGCTCTTAATTATTTCAGGCCTACTATTTTAAATTTATGAAGAAGACCTACCTAAACTCAAAGGTATGAAAAGCCCCACATATTGAGGTATGAGTTATATATGTTTATATCCTATCTTTCTTCCCATGTTAATTGTAATTGATATTCAAAACTTTAAGTTTAGGGGAGGGAAAGAATTAAATATTAGTTGTTCTCATTTAAGAGTATTTTCAAAATTATTAACATGATTTCCTGTGATAGAGCTCAATTTCAAATAACTGTATTTTAATTTTATTTGAGTTCTTTAGTGGACTTGAATGAAAGTATTTGGTAATGAAAAGTAATTTCATAGGCTAAGATATTTGGTATAAAGAATAGTACTATAGTCAACTATTCAAAGTAAGAAAAATTTTATGTTTGAAATATTAAAAATCTTAAAACTTTATGTGAAAGGAAAGGATTGAGACTCTATGATGAATCAATAATAAGCTAAAGAAATGTCTATAAGGTAAATTTTTGTGGTAAGTTTCAAATCTAGGGTGAGAAGGGTGAAGTTCAAAATTATTAAAGGCTGTCCAGATATAGTAATCCTCACTTTAAAAAAAGCAAAAAAATGAAAGAGAAAAAAAGAGAAAAAGAAGAAAAAGAAAAGAAAAAGTGAGAAGCTTGAGGAGATGCCTAATAAAAAATTAGCTTCATTTGGACCTACCTAAAAGGAAAAACTTAATTGCTTTCCTAAACTTATATGTATAGATTAGCATCTTTACTAGTAGTGTTCTCATAAACGTTTTTTATTGTAACCCTTTTAAGAGCCTTAATAGGGCAATCTACTATCATTTTTGAAATGAATAGAAGGCTAGAACTCTTAGACTTGATTACTAGATAGCTTTAAATCTTCAAAATTTACTTGAATTATTCAAAGATCTTTCTGAAAATTTTACTATTGTACTTATCTAAGTCAAAGTTATGGTATTCTAGAAAATGTTCATTACAGTGGATCATTATTTTATGTATTAACTAAATTACTTGAGGACAAGTAATAGTTAAGTTTGGGGGATCTTGATCCACTGAAAATTTGATAGCTTTTTAATGTCCATTACATGCCTATTTTTGATGATATTGCACTATAAAGAAAGGAACTTATCTTGATTTCATGCAGGTACAATGATTTTAGGTCTTTGGAGCAAAAGGAAGCAAAAAGGAGCAAGTTTGGAGCAAAATGGAGCAAAATGCATTTTATTGAAGTAGTGTTGAACGGCGCTGTCACCAGCACCGGACCGCGCCAATTTACAGAGACTCTTAGACCAGAAGGTGGAAAATAGCGCCGGAAGGCGCCCTACCCCGATTTTAAACTAGATTCAATGTATTTGGCCAAATTTTGGAGGGATGCTTTAAGAAACTCTTGTGAAATCAATTACGGCTGAATTTAAACTATTTTAGAGCGAAGATTAGAGAGGGGGAGAGAGTCTTGAGTGTGAGGGAGTGAAGAGTGAGTTTGACTTTTCATTTGTTTAGAAAATCTTGTGTTTGTGTGTTCTCTTCTAAGGAGTGTAGGAGGAGAGGAAAAGTGTGAAATTTCTTCTTCCTTACTTATCTAAAGAGAGAATTGTGTGTTGTTGTAAAGAAAGAAGAGGAGTCAATGGAATTCCTTGAGATTCGCTTGGGGAAGTGTTTGAGATAAGTTATCCTTTCTTTACTCTATTTGTATGACATTGCTTTTATATATAAAATCCATGTTTTGTCATCCTTTCCTCATGAGTCTTGAGTAGATTTCTTTGTCTTCCTCCTTTTCATGTGATGTGTTGATGTTGTGATATGGAAATGATGTGCTGATTTATTATGAAGAATTTGTGATGACCTTTTCACTTTGAACTTCATTTACTTTTTGATCTGGCCAATTAAATTGTTAAAACTTGTTGGGAAACATATGTTCCGAAAGGATTCTGAGTTCCACAACAAAAGTGAAGGTCACATTCAATGTCCATGAATGAGTGACGTAGTTCATGGGGGTTGGGTGCAAATAAATAGGGAAATATATTTTGAAGGGCGTAGAATTGGAGATTTTAGAGTGACAAGCTGAAATCCCCAATTTGGTTCAGGGTTTGGAAACCAAAGCGAGATTTAGCCTTCAGGGGAAGGGAAGTGGGAGCTCTGGAGTGAGAGCCAGTATCCTCCCAAACTAAACACAGATTTGGGGACTGAACTTAATATTAGTCAATGTTCTTTATGTGCTTGGAAGAGGGTAAGGAATAGAAATGCTCCTATTTGGCACAATATATTTGCATCACTAATCTATGTCTCTAAATCGTCACATTATTATTGGAGAGGAAGAATTCTTTCTTACAATTGAACTTTTGTTATAAATTTAGTCTTGTATTTGTTAACTTGCTGGAAAGTTAGAACATACTTTGGTAGAATTAGTAACTGCAACTCTTTGTTTCTCTTTTAATATTAGTAATACTTCAAATTGTGCTGTGATTTATGAAGTGCTTTCTGTGCTACATTACAAAATTTACTGCCTCCCTGTGGAATCGATAACAAGGACTCCACTAGATCCTTTAATTATTGGAGTGATACGTATACTTGCATTTAATTGTGTGACTCATTAGAAAACTAAATCAATATATATATATATATATATCTGAGTTTATAAATTTTGGCAATTTAAAAAAGTCACACCAGGAGCCACCATGATATGACTCGGGACCCGTTAATTCACACTTCCAAATAAAATTCCTTACACTACTTATCCTACATTAATAACTCAATACTCAATGATTTCAGACTTGGATAAGTCATCCAAATCCTTCTGAGCAACTGGAGATATTTGCTAGTATCACATATAGATCATCAGGCTTATGTAAGTCGAAGGTCTTGGTGGCGAGGGCAATGACGTTAATACTAATGTGTTCTAAGCAAGGGATACGAAGTGGGATTTAGAATAGTATCTTATACCTCAAGGATCCTTTGGGAGAGAGGATAGGATTGATGATACTATTCACCAACTCTTAGAAAGATTGTTACCTCCAAATCTCTTAGGTTGCTGGTAGTTTTAGTTTAATTAGAGGGATTAATTTGTGGACCACTAAATTTCTTAAAATATATTTTTAATATAATAAAAAAATCTTTGATAATAACAAACAACACTTTTAATTGCTCAGTAAATTTTACATGCATGAAAAATTAAAGTAATTTTTGAAAACTTATAAAGGTCCACGAGGTTAATCACCTTTATTAAAATAAAGAATCACCCTTCTTATATTACTAGGTTGGTAGCTCATCTCTAAGGTTAAAATTATAAAGACACAGCCCAGCTCTAAGCCCCCACATTTTACTAAATTCTTACACTCTACCCTAATCTTATATATGTTACAATTGGTTTTTCTTTACTTTGATGAGTGTTTTCTTATGATTCACTTTAGTTTTTCTCATGCTAAATTTCTTATAATCTAGTTAGATTTCCTAAACTTGCTTAAATTTCTTGAACTTTATTATATCATGTCTGTTGTACTGAACACTTTTACAGCGGAAGCAGAGGCCCAGGTATACAACTTTATTTTTTTCTTTTTCTTAAAATGTACCTCTATTTCAGCGCTCTTATTGCCTTTTTAACTTTTGCATGTTTTACTTATCTGCTAGACCTTTAGGGTAGAGAACAGTAGTCTATTGACCTAGGATGAATCACTATAAGACATAAATACATACCCTTTAATAATGATAATAAGAAGATTAATTGGTTTAATAAAATTATAATAAAAACATAAGACATAAAAACATAAAATTTGGAGCTAAAACAACAAGTGGTTTGGAGTCACCGTCAGCAAGGAGCTTAGAGCAAACTATGTGGTTAGCATGATGAGGAGACAAGTAAAGAACATCTTCAAGAGATCAAACAATTTCTTCAACAACTAGACTTTATTTATTCATAAATAGCTTAATCCATAGGATTTTAAGGTGGTCCAGCTAGTGCGACATAAACCCTCATCTCATCCTTAGGCTTTTGTACAGCCATGTTGTGCAATATAAGCCCTAACTCTTTTAGGTTTCTAAGGTCTTCATGTGGTAAGACATAAATCCTCCAATCTTCTAGGCTATTTTCATAATCAGATATCATGCAAATGTAAGCCCCACAATTAATAAAATTGGCTGGATTAAAATATTAAAATAACATCATTTTCAAAGTTGAAGCAACACAATAAGATAGTTTAGGAAGTCATTGAAGTGCACCTCTAGATCTATGACATTCCCTACTTTTCATTCTTTTGAACTTCGACAATAAATGCTCCTATTATAACCATTCACTATTAATTCTTCCATGTCCCACCTTGAAAATTAGATCCTTAAATTTCTTGAAGACGAAACCTCTGATCATTATTAAGAGTTTTCTTTAAGTGACTTTGGTCATGTAAGATATAATTAACTATAGGGGTTTGGCTTTTTAGGAAACTAAAAAATTAATCATCAATATCAAGTAGAAGAACTTGACAGTCATATAACAAGTTCATGGGCCAAATGGATGTCAAGTAGCATGCCTATCATTTGGGATAGCGCATTACGTGTAGGGTTAGGCTTGATCACTTGAATTATTGAGAATATAAGATCTATTTAGTCTCATTTTCAAAAAATTAAAATATTACTATTCAAAATCAAAATTATAAATCTACTAATTTAAATTGTTTTTAATAAGCTGATAGATTCCAAAAGTTAACTAACAGCTGAGAGGGCATTTATTTGCCCTGAGGGAGCCATGGAGAGTATGATTGTAAGTCAGCATTGGTAAGATTTTTTTATAACACCTCTATAACTGTGATTTTTGTGGTGAGATATTTCTATGCCAATCTTCTTGAAGCTTATGATGATTTCATTTTTGTAAGAGAGAAGCAGGTTGACATCTATCCCACTTGTATTAATGCATTATTTTCATTAAGAGATGTCTCTGAGAGTTATTACTCTATCTTCACTCCTACAGATTCTCACTTAGATGAAATTATCAGATTCCTGACTGTTGGTAGGGGGAATTGGAAGATCAGAAACGATCATAGAATTAACAACTTTCTTCTTCCCAGCTAAATATAATTACTAAAACATGACATTAATTTATTTTTGTCAAGTTGCTTCCCTTTATCAGTCTAAGTGAGGTCACTAGGCATAAAGCCTCTCTAACTTTATGTATCCAAATGATGAAATCTATTTACATTGGTTCCCTGATTTGTCATTCTATCTTCAATTCTACGAAAGGGGGATCTACTCTTGGTTTAGGGCACCCCTCTACTACATTTTCCCTATGACAAAATTCTGGTGTATCTTTTGGAAGCTAAGAGGACTAGCTTCATCATTTTAAGCCTATCTGCAAAACCAAATTAAATTTATTTATAATTAAACTCTCTATTGTTGGAGTTGGGGCCAGTACTTCTCAGCCTTCTACCTCTTATTCCCAACCACATTCTTCCACTAGTCTAGCTTCTATGTCGGAAAGATTGAAGACATTATAGGATGATACCTCCATCATTCAAATGATGATATATAATTTGTAAAATCAGATGTCACATATGGATTGGCAGAATAAAAGCAAATACGATCATTTTTTCACTTTCGAGGCCGCACATTTGGAGATGTATCGAAGAGACTAGTGGGTTGGAGGAGAAAATTCCATTAAGTTCCTAGTATGCACTCCTTGCCAGCCTTATGAGCACAACCACTAGCTAGTGGAGGAGGATACAGAGGAGGATTCTAAGGAAGATGATGAAGAAGAAGAAGAAGATGAGGAGGAGGAAGAAGAAGATGATGATGATGATGATGAGGTGTGGTATTTTTTCTCTTATGTGGATGTATTGGATGTGATTTCCTATTGTTGCTAGTGCATGGATGTTATTATTATTTCCTACTGCTCTTACTGATGAATTATTATTGGATTAGTCTGTATTGTTATTGTGGAGTCCTTATAATTCCATTGTAACCATTAAAATTTATTGTGTTATCTTATTCAGTATCGTATTTAGTTTAGATTTACCTTTTTTTCATACATGTTCATTCATGTTTATATGTATTAATATTATTGATAGGTGCAAGTGATAGGAAGTATTTATATACTATTTTCTCCATATTTACATTCATGTCTTAAATTATTGAATATATTTAGAAATTAGGTTTGAGGGGAGAAAATCTTTTAAAGTTTAAACTTGTTTGTCCTAAGTGAATTGAGTTTGAAGCACTACTTTATTTAACTTAAGTAATGTGGCGTTAAATTTTGATTTATTACAATTTTTAAGGAGAAACACAGTCTACTTACTTTAAACTCTATGTAAATTAGGATGGACTAGTGTTGGGCTAATTATGCAATTCAAAATGTATAAAATGATCTTTTTTTTAAAAATTTTAAAAAGTATTACATATTTATTAAATTAGCTACATTTCAACATATAATTAACAAGAATTGAGCCTCCATAAAATTATATTTTCATCTAACACTTCTTAAAACTTTTGAAATTTTAAAAAGAAGAAGAATGTGAAGTGTTTGATTTAAAGATATGGTGATTAAATTCAAAACTATTACAAGGCCGATCTAGATATAGTAATCCTCATAAATTTATGTAAAGGATTGAAACTTCATCCTAAATCAAGAAGAAAGAGTATAAAATAAAATGTAAATGAGGAGAAGCCATATCAAAATTTTGTTTCACAAGATTCTATTAAATTTTTAAATCCAATACATTTTTAAGTTATTAAGGTTGAGGAAGTATTAGTAAACTTTTTAAAGGGAGTGCTTAAATTCAATCTACTTAGCACCTAATGTACCCTATTAGACATGTGTTAATTTCTTTTTAGAGGTAAATAGGAAATCAGATTTTCTTAGTTGGATGCATTAGGACTAGACTAGTTTATTATAGTTATGATATTATTTTCACTATGAATCTCCTGAAGAATAATTATTAATAGTTTATATGAAAACCACACCAATAAGTTAACTAAAGCTTTATTGAAATCCTTGTGTTACTTGTGGATAAGTAATCTTTAAGTTTGGGGGATTTTGATGTGTATATAGGCACGCTATTATTTCTTTATTTTTGCACATTTTTTATGGATGATATTGCACTAAAAAAAATGTATTTTAATGTTTTCCTTGTAGGTATAACACGTACTGGAAGTAAGTAAGTGTGGAGGAGACCTGCAGAAAATGGAACACAGGGAAACTAGCGCCTTGATGATGGACCCCTGGGCTCCTCGGCGTTGGTCTCAACCTTGGTAAACCGAGTGGATGAAGCTTAGGCACCACAAACTTGGCGCCTTAGTGCAGCGATGCTAGAACCTAGGCTCTGCACCCTTAGGTTCCTAGGTGCCCATAATGTTCCTTGTAAACAGAGAGCCTGGTGCATAGGCGCTAGCCCCTGGGCGCCAAGATGACAGAAACTTGTTGGAGTAGTTTTGGCAGTTTAGGAAGCCTATCATGGGGAGTTGTGTAGAAGGCCATGAGGGGATTGTATGTTGTTGTACAAGATTCTCTAAAAGGGAATGCATTAGGAGTTGTGAGGATATATGAAGGGAGGATGCTATTAGGTCCAGGATTGAAAAAGGTGTGAGGATTGAGTGGATTGGCTTGTTGTAGAGTCTATCCTTCTTCTTATAGTGCAGAGCATAGAGAGAGCCTTCACGAGCAGTAGCCATGAGTCAGGAGAAACATTGGTGGAGCATCTTTAGATTTTTATAAAGGAGAACAAGAAAATTTTATTGTGTCTTTGTTATTGTATTTCTATTGTAAACATTTTGTTATTGGAATTCTCTTATTTCAATGACTTGATGTGTTATTCCTCTCATGCTTCTTGAGTAGACTTCTTTACCATACCTTGTAATGATTAAGTGGGATGTGTAGGGATGTTAAGTGCTATGAAATTACTTTTAATTTTTGAATGTGATGATTAACTTTCATATCATCATTTACTTTTCATTCTGGTCAAGTGAAATGTTAAATTATGTTATAAACCACGATGACTCGGGCGAGTTATGGTAGAATCAACTATGTTAGTCACGCTGAACTATGGGGTATAGGTTGATATGCCTCGTAGAGAGATGCAAATGTTAGGCAAATATTCATTGAAGGGTTCAAAATGGGATTAAGAAATTAAAGTCATTTTAATGAATCTTATTTATGCACTCAGGAGAGGGTAAAGAAGAGAGTTGCTCATATTCGTCACTAGCCATATTTATAATTTGTACTTTACATTTCTTGTACTCCACTTACATTATTAAGAGGGAAGGAATCTTTAGAACCTGATATTCATCAATCTAATACCTCGTTAAATAGGATTTTAGTAGGATTTCAACTTTACTATTGTTTGTAATAGTATAGGGTTAGTTTTAAGACTTTAACCCAATCTAAATTTCATTCTAAGAATAAAATCAGTAGGCTAGAACTTTCCTTAGTCTAAATTCCCTAGTTCCATGTGGGGTCAACATTCAGTACTCAGAAATCTGATATTACTGATATGACATGTGCACTTGTGTGAGCCCCCAGTGTGTTATTGCACCTAGAAATTGGGTATCATTTGATCTAAGTTCGGTTAGACCTAACGCAAACCCAAGCTCAAATAGGGCTAACCCTGGACCATTAAAGATTAACCATGATGTTATTTTCTTAAGACCCATGCTAGGTTAGGTCTCTAAGGTTGGATTTAGTGTTTTAAAATTAAATTTTAGGGTGATTTAGGCTAAACAGAACGTTTTCAATAATTTTAATCTCCTATATTTTTATTTTAGAGCTTTTAAGGGTGGGAATTATCATTTTAGGACTTAATTTCGCTGCCCTAAATTTCTTGTTAATTTTCATTTGTATTTTTAAATTTCTGATTTTTATAATTATTTTGCAAAATAATAACAAATTCGGTAGAAAATTAATCATTTTGATGCTAGAGAAGCCTGTGACCTTAAAAAAAATAGGGAATGTTTCCAAGGGAGGGGGCAAGAATCACTAAAATTCTTATAAATTTTGGGCTTATATTTAATTTTTAATAGTTAAAATACTATATAGAGCATTTAATTAATTAAAATAATAAAATTTTGTTATTTTTAATTTTTTAATTAATTTTCCCTCTATTCACTGAGTCCAGTGGTATTTTTATTTTTTTATTATTAATTTTTATTTCCAAAGTTATAAATTTTAATTTTTGTAGGCTTTTGGATTTAAATAATTCAGAAAAACCAAATTATTTACTTATCTAAGTCAACGTTGACTCGAACCTCGTAGTCATCGAATGTTTGTGCAACTCTCCCTATTGGGTGAGCATTCCACTTGGATTCCACGTCGTCTCGCGATCCGGTGCTCCCCTTCCCACTGTATGGCGATCTAATTTAATCTTTATCATGTATTCCTAGTACACAAAAATGGATGACATCGGTTCATTTTTCACATGGGACAGACAACCATGAGTCGTCCTTGTTCAAACCCTAAATCCTTATCTAATTCTGAACCAAATCACTCTAGTTTTGTACCTATAGCTTCATCTTGGTGAGACGAACATATCTATACAGTTCAGTGGGCATGTATTGTTCATTTCTTTCCTAAAGACCAACCTGAGAGAAACTTTTAGGGGTATTGATTCATACCTTATCCCAAGTGGTGAAGCTTCGATTAGGCTAGATAGAGACGATCGTATTGATGTCATGAAGCTCCTCCTTATCTCAATTTGATTTGAAATTAGTCCTAGCTATGAGCTAACCAAATGAGGTCACATTTTGGTCTTGGAAGGTTTAAGGCTGATAGATAGCACAATTTTGATTAGGGAGAGTGTCCTTACACTTGGGGAAGCTTTTGAAAAGGTCAAATTTGAGTATTCAGAGTTGATGTCGGGGGCCAAAAATGTCACAGATTAAGCTGGTGAAATTAGGGATTTTTGGTGACCAAAGGGGCTTGGAAATGGTGGGGATGGTTTTCTCTGGCCAAGGAGAGTGTTTTTTGCTATTGAGAGCAAGAGGATTTGAGGGCTATCAATGGAGCTAAATGTGCGCCAAGATATCTAAGGCTCCCTCCTTAAATAGCCATGAGAGGCCATGAGGGAGGGCTTGGCATGGCATGGGGAAGCTCAAGTGGTTTTTTAGAGGATTTTTAGAATAATTTGAAAATCTTTTGGAGAGGGAGAGAAGCTTTTGCAATTCTCCATGTATTGGACATGGTGGTGTTAATGGGAGTGAGGACGCATGGGAGGGTGCTCATGGTGATTGGGAGGCCTTTTGGCGTGTGGCAAAGACCAGTGTTGATCTAATATTGGCTCCCCAAAGCCTAACTTGGCTCCCCAAGGGGGGTCAAAGAAACCATGACCATGGTGTCATGTGCCTTCCCCATGTTGAGTTGTGTTAAGCATGTCTTTCACTGCTTGGACTTGTCTTGATTTGTCTTTTGTGTCACCCACATGTCATGATGGGTTGGCCTTGTCTCACGAGCAACCCAAGAAAATTGGGTCATGGGCTTCAGGTGACATGTTTATGTCTCTCATTTATATTCTTACATGTATATAAAAAAATTATTGATTTAAAACCTATGTTTTTGTTTAGATATATATGTGTGTGCATGTATGAATATATGTTATATATATATATATATATATATATATATATATATATATATATATATATATATATATATATATATATATATATATATATATATATATATTGATAGACACACACACACACACACACATATATGTGTATATATAGACACACAAATAGATATGTATATGGATACTTATGGATATAATTATATGTGTGTGTGTGTGCGCGCGCGCGCGTGTGTGCGCGTGTGTGTGGATGTAAATGTATGTATACTTATGGATATAGTTATATGTATGAACTTTAAGTATGCATGTGTATGTTTATATGCGGATGAGTAAAGTAAAATGGAACCAGGTGGATAATTCATATATCAATTTACTTAGGTCATTTAATATAATATTTCATGTATTTTTATCATGTGATATCAATGTAAATGTAAAAGCAAAAGAATAGTGAAATCTCTATGATGTGAATGATGAAATTGCATGAATTGCATGTCAATAAATGTTTACTTGCTTTCCTTGAATGTGAGATTATTTGCATGTTTATTTACTGCTTCTTGGGAAGAGAGATAATAATGGGAAGGGTTTAAATTGATGAATGAGAGATATAGGAGAACAAATGATGCTCGTCTGTTCCGAATAAGAATGTAAAAAGCCCAGCAAACACCTTCTAAAATTTTAAAAGAATTAATATTTTAATATATTAATATATTAAAAGTGCTCAAAAAGAAATATTTTTAAAATTCTCATTAAAAGAAAGCCTCTTCTACTTCAATTAAAAGTCCTCTAAAGATTTAAAAGCCTATGCAATGATTTTTCTACTCCAAATACTCCAAATAAAAGTGCTCTAAAATTTAAAAGCTTTTTCAGATTAATAAACTCATAAAAAAGATTTTCATTATGTATACCAAATAAAAGTACTCTAAAATGAAAACATTTTTAAGTTTTAAATCAACATATTAAAGAAAGAGACTTTTATTTGCCAACTAACTGAGCTCAAACTTTATAATTTAGAAAGTGCTCAAGGAGAAAAGTTTTAAACGTTTTCAAGAACTTTTCCTAAGATTTTTTTAAAGATGATTCTCTTACAAAATTGTTTTAAAAAAAAAAATCTAAAATTTAAGATTTCCTTTCGAACAAGTTCTTATAAAAGGAAATCTCTTTAAAATTCCCTCTTTTGAGAAATCTGTTCTTTATAAAAGATTGAATATCAATCTAGATCATTTAAATTTTTAAAACATTTTCAAAAACTTATTCTTAAGGAAATCTCTTACTTAAAAATTAAACACCATTTTCAAAAGATAATTTTCTTAAAACCCTTGAGCCTTAAAAATTTTAAATATAAGATTGTCAAGCTCCTTTTATTTGCTTAGCCTAGGCATGACTTATATATTCACTTAGATGGAGTGACTACTTGAATGAATATATTTCTCTTTGGAAACGTATGAATTCGTAGACTTAGCCATCTGAATATATAAGCCTTGGGTTATCCAAATTTAAATAACTCATAATAAAGATAAACTTATATTCTCAAATGTATTTTTTTTAATGAAAAAAACTATTTTTAGAAAAATCAAAATATCTTTCATGAAAATAATACTTTTTATTACTTTAATAAGGAATATATGTAAATCTTTTATATGAGAAAATTAAATTAAAAAATTTAACTTCATTTTCTCAGAATATATCTTCAACCACGATTAAAACCCACAAAGGGAGAACAAAACATTAGGAAGAAAACTAAAACATTTGGAAAAAATAAATGTGATGGACAATTTGATCAGAAACTCCCATAGAATGTAAAAATAACCAAACAATACCTAGAAAACCTTGATTTGTCACCATGACTAACAATTTATAAGAGAACAAATCACAATTAATTATCAAACTCTAAAAAATAATTATAATCGACCAACTCGAATCTTTTCAAACCACACATTAGGATAGTTCTAAACTATGACCCTAGGGTAGCAAACATAGAAGATAACCTTGGACCACACGCATACACTAAATTAGTCAGTCTAAAATCCCTACCTTAGTTCAAGGTTCCCCAATATACCAGAAGTAAGGATTAGGACTTATAAAATAAATTGATTTACCCCTAAAGTCTATGAGTATTTTAGAAGGAAGTATTCCATGCTCACAACAACTTTTATTACAGGAAGGTCTACATTAAGTCTTTGCTAAGAGATATGGGAGAATTTTTATTATTCAAGCGGTTATTTTTCTGAGGCTACCAATGTACCCGAGATGATGGAAAGTCATGGGCATCATGACCGGGTGAGTGGTGCGACTTTTTTATTTTGTCAAAATTTATGAACTCAAATATATATATATATATATATATATATTCTTTTTTTTTTTTGAACTCAAATATATATATATATATATATATATATATATATATATATATATTGCTAATGAGTCACGCAATTAAACGCAAGTATGTGTATCACTCAAGTAATACATGGCTCTAGTGGAGTCCTGGTTATCGATACCACAGGGAGGTTTTAATTTTATGGTGTAGCACAGAATTTACTTCTCAAATCACAATACAATTGCAAGTAATTTCAATTCTTAAAATAAAGACAATAATTATAGTTACAATTTCTACCAAAGCACATTCTAAACTTCTAACAAGTTAAACTAACACAAGACTAAATTTATAACAAATTTCAGTTGTAAGAAAGAGTCTTCCTTCTCTCAAATTATAATATGATGATTATTGTGACATAGTCAGTGATACAAATGTATTGTACCAAATAGAAGCATTCATATTCTTTACCATTTTCCAAGAGTATAAAGAACATTGGCTAATCCTAAGTTCAGTCCTCAAATCCGTGGTTAGGCTGTGAGGATACTGGCTCGCACTCTAGAGCTCTCACTTCCCTTCCTCTGAAGGCTAACTCTCGCTTTAGTTTCCAAACATTAGGACCAAATTAAGGATTTCAGCCTGTCACTCTGAAATCTCCAATTCTATGTCCATCAAAGTATATTTCCCTATTTATTTGCACTCAATCCTCATGAACTACTTCTCTCATTCATGGACATTGAATGTGACCTTCACTTTTGTTGTGGAACTCATAATCCTTTCAGAACATATGCTTCCCAATAAATTTTAACAATTCAATTGGCCAGATCAAAAAGTAAATGAAGTTCGAAGTGAAAAGGTCATCACAAATTCTTCATAATAAATAGGCACATCATTTCCATATCACAACATCAACACATCACATGAAAAGGAGGTAGAAAAAGAAATCTACTAAAGACTCATGAGGAAAAGATGACAAAATATGGATTATATATATAAAAACAACGTCATACAAACAGAATAAAGAAAATACAACTTATCTCAAACACTTCCCCAACCGAATCTCAAGGAATTTCTTTGACTCATCTTCTTTCTTCACAACAACACACAATTCTTTCTTTAGATAAGTAAGGAAGAAAAAATATCTCACTTTCACTCTCCTCTTACACTCCTTAGAAGAGAACACACAAAACCAAGATTTCCTAAACAAAATGAAAATGACTCTCTCTAAACTCTCTCTACACTCTAAACTCTCCCCCCTTTTCCTAAATTTGGCTCCAATGTAGTTTAAATTTGATCATAACTGATTTCCAAAGATTTTCTTCAAGCAGCCCTCCAAAATCTGGCCAAATACATTGAATCTAGTTTGAAATTAGGATAGGGCGCGGTCCAGCGCAGGATAGGGCGTTGTTCAGTGCATTATTCCACCAATTGGTCGCAATTCTCTGTAAAATAGCGCGGTCCGGCGCAAGTTCAATAAAATACACTTTTACCCCACTTTGCTCCAAATTTGCTCTTTTTCGCTTCCTTTTGCTCCAAAGACCTAAAATCTTTGTACCTGCATGAAATCATAAAAAATACCTTTCTTTAAAGTGCAATATCATCAAAAAAAGATATAAAATGGACAGTAAAAAGCTATCAAATTTTCAGTGAATCAGTGAGTTACACCCAAATTTTTGTTAGGTCGCCTATAGTTTCCTTTTTAGAGGTATTTAGGTTATGGTAACCTTCATCTTGAAATCTTTTCATTTTCCTACCTTTTTTACTAGGATATCCTCAAATAAATCCTGATCCAATCTAACCTATTCCACCAAAAAACTAACCCAATTAAATCTCAAATCTAGCTCATCTTTCAGTTAGACATGCTCAAAACCAAATTTAAATCAATTGCAATCCAATTCCAATACAGTATTAAACCTGATCAAATATAATCTAGTCAAGATCCAATCAAATTCAAATGATTTCTCAAACCTCGTCTATTGATTCAAGTTCTACATCATCATTCTAACATTTAATTGTCGGGCTCAACCCTAAGGATAGGTCATTTTTTAAACTCAAGTGAAGTCAACCTATCTAATCTTATCTAGTTCACAAGTCTTCAAATCTCGTTAATCCATAAGCATTTCATTAATGAATAGAAACAATATAAGGCATAACTGTAATTGAAAGTTTTCTTAAGAGCAATTGTTAAGATGTATTTAAATATTAGGGAGCCCCCTCATAGGGATACCAGACCCCTGAATTAATATAGATCTTATCATACACCTGTAGAGAAAGGGAAGAATCCTAGTTTCGTAGATCCATAAATATCAAAGATTTTCCTCAACTAGATTCTTAGATCCATTCTAAGATAACATTTTTGTCTTTAAAGATTGTATATCAATTTTCAAATTTCATCTTGTATCATTTAGATAGAAGTCTTTTGAGATCTATGGTGGCTACCATCTATAAAAATAGTTTCACAGATTCTTTCAATCTCTTATCCAGGTTGCAAAACCGTAACTAGAATATGCTTATTTATGATTAACCTAATCGTTCCACCGCATGATAGGCAAAAGTCATAGATCATGACAGATTTTAACATCTTAATTGATCTAACTAAGAGTAAATGAAATCTAGAAGGTTAACTAACAAAATAAAGATGTGAAAGATCAAAAAAAGTTACATGGAACGGATTTTGAAAACCAAAGAAAAAACCACTAACCCTGCATCATAAAGACATAAAAGAGATTCTAGCCATAAATAATAAAAAAAAGTACAAAAAAAATAATTATAAGAACAATAATAACTTGCCATCTCCACAAGAGTTTAAGATCCCTCTTTCAATCAACAATCTTATAAGAACATCAAGAAACAAAAGTAGAAAAGAGAAGGAAAATAGCCTCTAAGTCTTTAACCCAAAGAGAGGATGAAAATCCTGAAGGAGAACAATCTCACACCCAATACCCTCTCTAACTATCACCTCCAGTAGCCCAAGATGACCTAGAATCATTCCAATGAGCATAGATTTAGTGGAAGCACATCAAAGGCAATGTATTTTCTTCTAAATTTCCTTCAACAACCAAGCATGGGTGCGCCGCAAGCCCGGAGTGGGCATGTCAGTGGTTTAGTAGTCAGGCGCCGGGTACTAAGGAGCAAGTTTGAGCGCTTTAACTCCATCGCATGATAGCTTGTTAGTGTCGCGAATCTGGCTTGGGTGCGAAGGAACGCCGTGGGTGCACTGGCTCACAACTTTGAATTATTCGCTCCAATTTGTTTTTTCTCATTCATGAACCACATCCAATCTATAACCTGCTCAAAGAAATACCATCCTTATGCATAATGGAGTCATAAAATTTGCAAAAACAATGCTATACAGGCTAGTACTTCACAGCATATTTCTTTCACATCAACTGCCATATGAGAAGTGTGGTTGGCAAAAAATGATAATTAAGGCACGACAATATTAGAAGAGTATTTTGATGCTAGCAATAGAAGAAGAAAATGAAGATAAAAAATTATATCATGAAATCCACATTGAATAATAACATTATTTATAATGTCATAACATATGAACTAACCAGCTTATAAGTAAGGGTCGTCATTAGAAGAAAATGGATTGATCACCAATATATTAAAAAAAAGAATACCTGTTTTCTTGAGATTTTTTCTCTCTATTGCTAGGCTGTAACCACTTTTCTAGCTCTTTCATTGGAGGTGCTTGCTCCATGGATGAATTGGGATCCAACAACTGTTTTTCATTCTCCCTATCCTTTGACTATCAAGCTGAATAGAATTTAGTAATTATTATGTTGTTCAAATGTTGTATACCATTTCTGAGATACTTTAGAACTATTAGAGATCTTAACTCTGGCAGCAATGATTTGTCTGAACTCAAATTTCTTGCCCACTTATTAAGCGAGGGCAAGCTATTTGATGATTTTCCCCATAGTTATGGTTCTTCAGAAATTGTTCAATTTTCTAGCTTCTTTTTGCATCATTGAAAGTTAGACATTTCTTGTTGTTTTACCCTCAAAAGTGTGATTTAAAACTGAAGCCTTCAAGCAATAATATAATGTATAAAATAATAGCCTTTTTCTTTTTCAGATTTTATATTCCGTTCGGTGAACTTTAAATTGATGTGAAGCGCTGCTAATTTCATGGGAAATTTTGCAGGCTTTCATTGTCCTTTTTTAGCCTTCGTGTTTACTGCATTCTTGAAGTCCAAAAGTGCAATAATGTATTACATCAGGCCCTTAATGTTGACGGCCTTATAGAGCTTTCTATAGTTTAAAAATCTCTGTTTTTTATTCAATCTTCGTCAAGAGATAAGACCTAAAAGGTTCTTCTTGTAATGTTCGATATGGGTTTAAAAACCCTTGAATTTGCATTGCGATTAGTTCTATAGCAAATATCTCAATGCAAATCCAGGGGTTTAAACCTATCCTGATTTAATTTGTATCAAGAAATAACACAACTTTTGCTCTTCTACTCCTACCGTATACTTCGTGGAAAAATGCTACATCTTTTGCATTTCAGACTACCATAAAAAATTCCATTTGTTAATGGAGGAGGCGACAAACTTCCAATTGAAGCGAACGCACATAACTATGTAATGTATAAATTTGTTTTTGTTATTTATTTATTTATTTATCTTTAGAGTTATTCCCTTCTGATCCATAAGCGTCACTGAAAGGCACATAATGCGAAAACAATAATCTAAAGCAATTATTAATGCATTGGATTTGTTTTTTATGGATCTAGAAACTAATGGAGCTTTTCCGCATACAATCTTATCATTTGTGCTTTATTCAACGATCATATAGAATGTGCCCAAAACTTGTCTGTGATTCAGCATTTTTCTAATCTATTGGCGAATCTAGAACAACTCCCACCACTTAATTCTTTAATCCCACAACCCCAAAGATACAAGTTGATGCAGATAGAGATAAGAGGATGTGAATCATACTTGCCAGGTTTCGACTCCACAGGCTTTCTGCTATTATGAACAACATGTCAGCTCTGGATAAAGCCAAGAGCATGGTAAATGAAGATGTTATTTAATTAATTTTCTTTCATTAGGTTCCAGTGTGCTTCGCATGCTTTATTTTGGATTAATTTAGCTATTTATTTATACGATTTGATTTTGTTGGCTAGATATGCTTCATGAGGCTCTGCTCCACATAAGCCATAAAAAGTGAAAGGAATCTTAAAGTTTAGATTTTTTTAAGGTTTTAGGATATGGTTGATGCATAGCACTTCTAAGGTTAATATATAATATACATTAAGCATGAAATATAGTTTCTTTCTTTTTTTCTTAAGCTCCGAAAGTTTTAATTAGCATTTATTGGTAAAGCTAAGTTGATGTGATTATGATGTATTTTATGAAGTAAAATCATTGCCGCTTCACCAATCATTAAGTCACAAAGAATTGCTGCTGCAAAATGGTGATTTTCTAAACATATTTTTCATATACAACAACAACAACAACAATGAAGCCTTAATCCCACTAAGTGGGGTCATGAATCATTTTTCTCCATTGTGTCCTATTTAGTGTCATGTATTCATTTAATTCTAATAAATTAAGGTCCTTTTTTATAAAATAAGACTAAGTCTTCCTAGGTCTACCTCTACCTTTCTTAACATAAGTCGAATCTAAAACATGTACTCTCTAATCGGATCATCAGATGGTTGACGTTTAATGTGACCACACCATTTAAGGCGACTCTCTCTAATTTTGTCCTTCACTGGAGCTACACCAACCCTATCACGCATATATTCATTTCACATTTTGTCTCTAAGTGTAAAGCCACTCAACCACCTAATCATTCTCATCTCGGCAACACTTAACTTAGTATTATGCTTCTCTTTTGAAAGAAAACATTCAACACCATAGAGTATTGCAGGTCTCACCACCGTCTTATAAAATTTCCCTTTCAGTCTAAGTGGTACTTTTCTATCACACAATAGGCCAGAAGTATTCCTCCACTTCAACCAACCAACTTGAATTCTACTATTAACATCTCCATCTATATCACCATCGCTTTGAACAATAGACCCTAGAAATCTAAATGGTTCACACCTTGTAATAATTTGATCACCCAAAATTACACTTCTGTCACTAAAGCTACTATTACTAAAATTATATTCCATGTATTCAGTTTTAGTTATACTCAAATAAAGGCCTTTAGACTCCAAAAACATATTTTTCATATAAACTAAAATTATTATTTTTGGGATAAGTTAAACAAAAGAAACTTAGCACTAAACGAAGCTTCTGTTTTAGTGGCTTCGTAGTAATGATTAATGCTTTTACACGTAGAACTAATCAGAACTAAGTTTGTTTCCAATTATAATTTAATTCAGTTCGCATGTTACAGCGTATCTATGCTATCTTGATTTTACGAAAGTTAATGTGACTTACCTCAGCGAAATAAATAAATAAATAATGTAATCGGCGAACCCATAAAATCAGATTTCAGACAAAGGAGACGTTTCAAGAAATAACTGGAAACAAAATATTTTATTAATTTACTTCTATTCTATTTCTGTTTAAGTAGAGGAGAGCACTTCCTGTAAGGGGGAAAAAAATATGTACCTTCTTTTATTTTTTGATGTAACGATGGCTTCCGCAAAGTATCATTTCTAGTTAATTTTCAATGTCAGCTAGTTGCTTTGCTGATTTATTTAGGAAGATTAACATGCATACCAATCAATTCATATATATTTACCTTTTTAGAAGCTAAACTTCAATTTTTACATAATGTCACCTTGCCTACGTATGAAAAGGTATATTTTACTTTTAAAGTGATGGTATTTTTTAGTGATATGAAAAGTTTAGGTGGTAATTGTGAAAAGAGCAGTTTTGGTGTTTGATATGTAAATACATAGAAGTTTGGTGGAATGTATTTAAATGTCCCATTATTTTATTATATTAACTCAAGGGTACTGTTCTATTAAGCCGTGGAACTAAATTTGTGCAATGCATTATTTTTTAGAATGTCTTCGTGCTTCTCTTTGACTATTACTTTCTTGTTATTTTTAGAAATCTTGCTTTCACACCTCTGTTTGACTATTTGTTGAATTCCAAACTGTATTTTAAAATATAAGCTCCGAGAGTTAGAGTTGAGGAGAGAAAAGAGAGAAAAGAGAGAATGGAGAGAAAAAGAGTCGGAAGTTTATTTATTCATATTTTGACCTCGTACTTAGATAGGTCTAAAAATTACAACTACAAAGGAGATGGAACATTTATAACAACTGTCCAAATAATTGAATCAATGTGTTTGTCGAGTAAAAAATGCATATATAATACAAGTAAAACATAAAGCTTCGTCGATCGTCAAACTCTTCATGGTCGATCAATTATGGCAGTTGATCGCGTGCAAGATGATATTTGATGAGGGAATCAGTCAATCGATCATAGGCTTAAGTTCTAGTTTGGTGAGAGGTCAGTCGGTTGATAATGCGTCTGTTGATCTTATTGTGCACTCCGTCGATTGCTTGGTCAATCTCGATCACGCCTTTTAACTCTGAACTTTGATCGTTTAAGACTCCATCGTAGTTGTTTGATCCTTTGAAGATTCTTGTTGACATTTTTTACCATATACATTTCTCTTCCACGATTTTCTTGCTCCTTGATAGCAACAACTAAGATAAGAACAAAAAATTTATTTAGTAATAAATGACACAACAAACGAAGAAATATATTTAATAATTAATTCTCCCTTGAGTTTTGTGTCCAGTATTTTTAATAAATAGGGCATGAAGACTTGCATTTTTCATATTTCATTCAACGCCTCCTAGTCTTCTGAGCGACATTATGGCTGATGAGACAATTAGATTTTGGCTTTGGAAGGCTTTCGTTATCCTTCAACTGTCACAGCCGAAAAGAAAAATAGAAAAGATATAAAGATGAAGTGGTTGACACTAGAAGCTGAGCTGATCGACTAACTTGCTTCTTCGGGAAGTTCTGACATTCTGCCGCCAATCAAAACACTGAAAATGGATCCTCATCAAATAGTTTTGCATCCTGATCCAAACATGGGTTTGGTTGTGGAGAAAAGCCAGCGAGCCATCCCACTTGCCGAAAAAACTGTGGGTAATCAAAGAAGGTTGAAGGAAAAGATGGTCGTCAATTCTCCTTCACCCTCTCTGCTGAATAAGGGCAGATGTCCTTCGACTCAAAGAATATGTTAATTCTTCATTAACCTTTCTGAATTATACAGATATATAGGTATGAAACCTTTCTTTTCTTTAGCAGCTTTTAATAATTCTTTGATATTACTCCTAATATAGATGAGTCGACTGCACTGGAGTATCTTACTATTGGTGGGTCATCAAAGAACGTTATTGTTGATTATGAACCAACGTCTGTGGCTGAATAGATCAATCCGGTCCCATTATCTCTTCTGTCGATCGACCAAGGTGTTTAGCAGTCGATCAACCCATTCAGCAGCTGCTAACAGTAGCATTTGGAGAGTCGGCAGCTTTCCTCCAGTTCAATGGAGCAGCAAATGGGGGACATGGTCGTTCCTTCAACAAAGGAAACCAAAGAACTTGCTAGTGTGCCTATGCAGATTTTGCTAGCTCGTTGTGCAAGGTTGGAGGCAGAAGTTGTTGTATTTCAAGGTGGTTCAGTCGACACTGTGAGGTTAGAGGCTGAGGTTGCTGCGTTTCAGACAAAGTTGGTCGACATTGTGAAATTGAAGGTAGAGGTTGCAGTACTTCAAAGCGCATTTAGCGATGTACAAGCTAGAGCCATTAGTGAGCTAACTGTTTGGAGTAAGTTCTATCAAGACATCGACCGAATGGAGCAAATTACGTTGGGCAGAGTTGGTCTTCCGTAGGATGCTTTGGCAAGGGTATGCCTTGGGTAAAGCAATGGAAGAACCTTTTATTAAGTAATTCCATTAAAAAATGTAATCATTTCAATTCTAATGAAATAATATTTCAATTAATGTGAAATGATATATGGTGTGACACTTATCGCTTTGTATTGATTTGACCTCGACACCCACCCTTTATATAGGGCATGTGGTCACCTTTTAACTTTTGCGCTTTTGTATCTTCTTTCATTTACTTCCTCTATCCTTTGATTCTCTTTTACTCTTTTCTTTGTCTGCATTTTTTTATGGGTCTGAAGTATTCTCCTATTCTCTTCAGAACTTACCCCACCATCGATGCATCTATTATGAGCGCATCCGACTTATAGAAAATTCAAAAGTATGTCTTCTAAAAGAACATGATTCTATGACAAGCTCGGGAGTTAGATCAGCCAACAAGAAACTTTAGCCCAAACTTGGTTTTCTACAGGGACCAGTTTAGTATGACTTTTATTTCCTCTCAACTTTAAGTTGCGAAGCATCTTCAATAAGTACGGAGTCATTCCAGTGTAAGTCCTCCCTAATTTGATTGCTGCCATCATGACATTTATGATCTTCTACTGTCGGGAGGCAGTTCCTTAGTCAACTGACCTATTCAACTATTTTCTACTCTTCCAAGGTTGAAAAGGATGGATTTTTCATGTTCTCCAACAGGAAGAAACTCCAGTTTCTTAGAGTTAAGAAGAAAGTTAAAGACTGGAAGAAATAGTTTGTGATCGGCTCTTGCATAGGCAAATTGGGGATTTACATCAAGTAACAGATATTTTGCAGAAAAGTTCAATTCCTTATCGCAAGAGTTGCACGCCATCAGAGCGATGCTTACATGACATAGACTATCGGTCCCCAATACACTATGGAGAGAATAGTTAACCGAGTGATGAAGGTTCAGATGACTCATGACCTGTGGCTCGTTTCTCACACTGTGGAAACCCCTTAAGCGAAAGCAGTTTCAAAACAATTAGCAAAAAAGTAACAGAAGATGATGTTCCCTCCATCAAAGAGTAATCTTTTAGAGGGTCATCCTCTTAGTGGTGTACTTGAAGTGATGGCTGACACCAACAGAGCTAAGATTGTTACTTCTAGGTCAAAAAACTCAGTGGTAGTCCAAAATATTGTAACCAATGAGGTTACTAATATTTCTTGATCACATCTGGCTGGTGCAGGTAAAGGTAAAGACAAGAATACAGCCTCCGATGAAGAAGCTTCAAAAGGAGTCAAGGGATCAAGCACATCTCTACCCGGGACTGACCAACTGATCGACTACCCCCCAAGTTGATCCACAGTCACACGCTACCCTTCTATTTGATTCATAGGAAGCTGGACCGTCTTTCATAGATTTTCTTAAGAGAACTAGAGCCAGTCGCCCCGACCCCATTTCCATGTTTTGATTCACCACATAATAGGAGACTAAACCATCCTCCGCCTACGAACCCTCGCCATCTCTCAAAGGAAATGCGGTATGTCAGAAAGGGAAAGAGCTGGAGGAAGATTTAAATCTCCTCCCCCCCCTTCATTAAAAAGGAAAAGGAGGTCTCACCTCATCAATTTAATTGATACTTCAAAGGAATAATTTTTAATTTTGAAGACACCGAGGGAATCCCAGTTGTCATGGTGGAATTAGTGTGGTTTGAAAACTTCTACCATGCCTTGAAGAGACTTGGTCACTATGAGATTTTATATCAATCAATGATCCACTGACAATGTGTGTGTCATAATTATGTTTATCCTGGTAATAGCACTAAAAATCTTGGTTCTCTCTCTAGCAATTAATTAAATTCTTTAAATATATTTTGCACACTATGGTTTCTCACGTAAGTATACGTATCAATTCAGTAACATAGGGCTCTAAAAGAGTCTGGAATGTGGTACCCACAAGAAAACAATGGAAACCTAAAAAGGACAATATTTTAGTCTACTAAATTCGAACTTAGTTTGAAATTTTAATTTCTTGGTTTGTGCGGTCATGACTACAGTAATAATCTAAAATTTCTTCTATAGAAATTTTAACTATACTACATAAATTTGTTTTTACCAAATTCTAAAAGTGCTATTTTTGTGGTGATTGTAGTAATATGTAGATGTGGAAGAAATGTGAAATAAAGTAAAACACATGACAAATATGAGCATAAATCTTGTTTACCCTCTTCAGAGCGTGTAAAAAAGCTAGGATTAACTTATCAATTAGTCTAGACTATTACTCTAGAATCCACAAAGTTATCCACCAATAAATTCATATCCCTAACATTTGCATCTCCCTATAACATACTTTGTTTCATACATTATAGTTCAATTTGATTCCCCAGTCTTTTATGTCGTAGATCTTTCGTGTCATTACAGGTTAACAAAATTTTTTAACAATTCAATTTGGCCATATTTAAAAGTAAATTAAGTTTAAAAGGAAACTATCACAAGTATAAATAAAGGACTATTTCACATTCAATCCAAAAATCCTACAAATTTACTATATCACCATAAAAAAAGGCAAGAGATTCTACTCAAAATTGAAGAATGTTGGCAAAACTTCCAATGTTGACTAAGATACTACTCATCTTGTAGTTGTTAATCAACGCAGTAATGACAATCGCATCGTTATACAAGTTCCTCTTAGAAGGAAGATCTACATCTATAAAAATAATAAGGGAGTGGTTATGCTTGTAGGAAGAGGCAAAACATACCTCTCTAGATCGAAGCCTCCTATGACTAGATTGACGGGATGACTTTCTACCTCCCCTTGAGATAGTCATAATAGTTCTAGCTATGTGAACTGCGTTCGTCTGGACAGGACCATCAGATAACTCATCGACTAGAGCTAATCCCTGCCACCAGTTATGTCCTACGATAGCAATGAAGTTCTTATGATTCACAACATTGATTAGCTCCTCTACCAAGTTCCGGAGATGACGAAACCTCTCTATATTATGCCCATGATCACGATGGTAATTGAAATACTTGTTTGGATTTAGGAGGGTAGGTCTAGATTTCATCGGAGGAACTATTCTGACAAACTCCTTATTTTGAATGGACTCAACCAACTTTTTCATTCAAACATTCACCGTACTACGACAATTCAGCAGCTCCTCAACCAACTCTGACATCTCCCAATACACATGTGGTTGCTTGTAGTATTGAAATGGTCTGTAGTCAAAATTTTGATTATGACCGTGGTTGCCCTTACTATTGCCTCAGTATTCTCGAGGTTGTTGGTTGTTGTTATAACACGGACAACCGGTGGGCTTTTGTTTATTATTCATCCTCCATCTCATGCCTTCCTATTCTTCGATAGATGATCAACGATTATAGTTTGAAAATAGAGGGACCAGTAGCATCTTATTCAACAATTTGATTGTTGGCCATCTTTAACAGTTTGGGGAATGACTTGGTCATACTTGAATCGCATGTCTTTAACCTCTTGTGTTAGAGCAGTCTGAGCAATTAGTGGTTGCAAGTCCTTTACTTCCAGCATCTCCTTCTAGAATTGAGTGATATAAGAATGTAGGCACTAGTTCTCTCCTTACTTATTTGAAGCAAACCCTGAGATTACTTCCTCTGCTTCTATAAATTGGTGAAGTGTGTCACAAAGAGTTTTTTTAACACAACAAAGGTCGCAATATTACCAACCAACATATTGAGAAACCACCAAAGAGCTGACTCCATCAATGCCGTTAGGAAAAGCCAACACTTCATCATGTCATTTATCTGTAACACTCCGACCGATGATTCAAAAGAAGCTAGGTGCTCGATCAGATTATTCTTCCCCTTATAAGGATCCAAATGAAGAATACTTAAATTCTCTAGTGGTACTACCTCCATGATCTATAGGATGAAAGCATTAACTGCGACGGTAGAGCAAGTGCTTCGACATGTTCTACACGAAGCTTAACTATCGATGTAGGCACAATGCTATCCATGTGTTGGGAATCTCCTTGCCCTTCGGTTGCCCGAGCGCTTACTCGATTGTTGGGCTCTGACAGCTTATCAAAGGAAACCCTCTTAAAACAAGCTTCTTAAGGTCCCACCTCTATTATTGGCTGATCATTCCTTTGAAAAGTGCTTCTCGAAGGGCCACAAAGTTCACCCATCAATTTCCTAATTGACCGACTCCTGATTGAATTCCTTCGACTCTACGTCTCCTTGTTGTCATTCCCCTTCATAATGTGCTCCGCTTCTCGTCTGTGACATGTTAACGCTCACCACACCACATTTTAGTTTGTTAAATTCTAAACTGTCTTTCGAAATACATACCCTAAGAACTAGAGCTGAGAGAAGAGAAAAGAGAGACAATAAAGAGAGAGAGTCAAAAGTTCCTTTATTCACGTTCTGACTTCGTACTTATAGGGTTCTAAAAATTAAATTTACTAAAGAGAGGGAACAACTATGGTAATTGCCTACGTTTCTTTCAAGTAAAAAAATCCATTTATTATACAAGTAAAACATAATGCTTCATCGATCGTCAGATGCTTAGTGACTCATCGATTACGGCAGTTGATTGCATGATAGGTCATTTCTGTTTAGGGAATCGGTCGATCAATCATAGGCTTTCGTTCGATTTTGGTGAAAGGTTTGTCAGTCGAAACATCTATCAGTTGGGTCCGCCAACTAGGTCTGTTGGTTGATAATGCGTCGGTCGATCCTGTTGAGTAATTGGTCGGCTGTTTGACCAATTAGGATTACACCTTTTGAGTCTGAACTTCGATCATTAGAGGCTCCATCCTAGCTATTTGTTAAAAAATTAGGGCGAAAAAAAAACAAAAATCGACGCAAATCCAGAAAATACACAGAGATTGAATGAGGTTCGACAAAGCTGTTTACGTCATCGGGAGCAGAGCGGCGAGTTTCTTTTCAATTTCAGAAAAGAGTACAAGACAACTCCTAGGGTTACAAACAAGACTTATATATTACCCTATAGTACAATATATAATTATGAAAATACCTATATACCGTACCGCAGGGGCGTTGCCCTCGTACCACCAACCCACATAATGTAACTCCCCAATTGGACAGATGCTTCCCCTCCACTCCGCTCGCGAGCTCCGCTACCCTCGCTCACTCCGTTCCGCTTCAGCATCTGTCCCTTATCTGATATATGAGCCATACCTAACACCATTTGATCTCTTGAAGTTTCGTGTTAACATTTTTAGCATACACACTATTATTTTCCTGCTATTTTGTACAAATTTTTGGATAAAAAACTGCATATCACAACTAGATCCATTAAATGTTAAGAACTATCAGAAATTTACTATCTACTTTAATGACAACTTTAAGAAGATTAATTTTATCAAAACAATTTTAATGAGTGCCGCTTGTTTTAAAAAATTAGTTTTGTCACAATAATTTTACAACTACCTTTACAAAAAGCTGCATCTTCGCTGTAAGGTGAATAAAAGATATTAAATTTTATCGAAGATGTTTTGAAAATTAATTTTGCTTTAGTTTTTTTGGTTGCCTAAGATTTTTTTGTTTGCCATCTCGTATTGCAAACTAGAATTTATGACTGTATTCAAATCATAATAAAATTTGCCATCTAGCCATTAATTTAATGGACTAGTATAAAATTTTCTTCTTTTTTTTTCATTAGCACATAATTCTTGTAAGTTTATTAATTTTTGCATGTCAAACATCTTTTCCTACGTATGAAAGGGAAAAAAGATTTGGGTGCTCAATGTAAATTTTTATTATTTATTTTATCAAAACTTTCTCTTCTCTTTGTACATAAAATGATCTTTTTATTTATAAGAAATTGAGTATTATTTATTGATATTACATTTTTTTTACCGTGCTTTGTGAGGATGTTTCAAGATATTATTGGTAATTTACAATGACAGTCTCTTCAGTCAGGATTGAATGCCTTCATTTGTTTGAATATATTCAGCCGGCTTTGTAAGCCTTGATTCATTTGAATGTATCGAGTTAACTTTGTAGAACCTGGTTTGTCCCAATGTATCAGGTTGGCTTAGAGCCTTCGTTTGTCATAATGTATCTAATCGGATTTATGAGCATTCAGGTCTTCTATTGGTAGACCTTCCTTTGTCGTTCTCCTTTCTTCTAGGATGTTAGATCTCCTCGAGCATGACCATACTTTTTATTTGAGAAATAAAGCTAAAATAACTTCCTGAAACAATGATTGGAACCGTTGCCACTTGTCATAAAATCAGCCCAAAAGAAACTATGGAACGCTTCATCAAGTTATTGGTTTAGATGGCTATTTTAGGAAATGGAGAAGTTCAGTTTTGCTTCAACGTTTTCAATATGAATAGAGGATAAGCATCTGAGTTATTTAATCGATGACTGATTGAATATTCCCAGCTGTCATGGAATAATTTGACTTCCTTTGTAGATTCTTTTCATTCCTTCCTTCTCCTATATCCTCTTTTATATCTTTTATTTATTCCGATTTTAATTCATTTGGTACAATTTTTTAATGGATAATGATTGAAGAATACATTCCTTCAGGAGAGATATTTTTGACGTGAGCTTAAAATTTTTAAAAATAAAACTAAAAACTGTGCATTTGATTAGCATTTTTCTAGATATAGTAGTTGGTATTGATTTAATATAATATTGATATTAAAAAAATAAATAAATAATACAGAACAAAAAATATTGATTATTCAGCTATGGTCATAGGGTTTAGGCTACAGAACACAAGCACCACTTGAACAGAACCACAATAATGAATCTCTGACACTACAAGAGTTGAAGTTGATGAGACTGACGAAGGCTTAGTTGGTTTTGAAAAGTTCATAATATTCTTTGAACTTATTGATAAAAATATATTATTCGGTTTGGTTATGCTTTTCTTATGCTTTTTTACTATCATTTTTTTTGGTCTGAAAATGTTCTTAGAACGCCATTATTTTGCATGAATTAGAACCGCTCAATAGTTAAGAAACGGGACAATTAAAACAGCAAATATCTTTGAAAAAGAAAAAAAACAGATAATTTAAAGGGAATATGAAGTTAAAAGAAACTTTATATAGAAAATACATAACATGATTAATCATGCAAATCCCACCCTCCAATTTCCAGCCCAACTTTTCCAAGCAGCTAAATAAACAATTTTTATCCATTTTTCTTCTCAAAATCCTTGCACAAGTCCTTTACATGTGTGACAGACTCATAAAATGAGCAATTTGCTCTTTAATCAACGTCCATCTTGTTCTTTGAGGTTCCTTGAACAAATTTATGTTCACTGCATTCCCAACTGAGAATTCAGCTGCAGTTGCTGGTTGAAGAAGGGTTGAGAGACGTCAAACTGGTTGTAAAATTGGGCGAAAATGCTTGAACTTCTCAGCTTCTTTGAATGATTCAGTTGACCTCCATAATCCTCAAAATAGGAATTATCAGCCGTTTTTTGGCGCTTCAGGCTTTGTTCGGCAACCAAAACTGAAGCTTGCGGTTGATTAGGTTGCGTGCCGTAGCAGCCGCCATTGCTGCAGCCCATATTATTTGCGAATGAATGGTTTAAAATCGAGTTAGAAACGGGATCATGATTTGTTAATGGCACATTCATGGGCGTTTCGAGCAACCCTGATAACAGAGAGAAATCAGCCTCCTCGACGAGGAACTCAGAAACAGAGAAAGACTTGTTAATCCTGTTCGAGCTTGCAAGGTTCATCGCTCCTGTTTCGTCATCTAGGTCGCGATCAACCGAAGAATGATGTCTGGTTTTCTGATAGATTCGGCAGAGAACCCAGTCATCCAGCTGCAAATAAAATCAGAACAAAGTTACCTCATGTCTGAAACAGAGCAAACAGAACAGCAATCAAAAAGCTAAATTTCTGCTCTCTTACTCTCATAGATCCTTCTCTAAGCTTCAGTTGCTTGCTTTGTTTGCTGTGAAGAGTTTCAGCAAGTCTGTACTCGTGCATGATCCAGTTAGTCTTCTCCCCCTTTGGAGGCTTCCCCTTGTAGAACACCAGAGCCTTCTTAACGCCAATGTTCTCATTCCGTCTGCTCGCCGTGATCGGTTTGTCTGTACCGGTTGCTTTCCAGTAGCCAGACCCGGCAGACCTGTTCGGCCGCACTCCGTTAGGGTACTTGCGGTCGCGAGGGGTGAAGAAATACCACTCTCTCTCCCCAAACATAGCTTTAGCTGATCAAAACAGGCATTTCAGCAAGGTTAGATCTCCAGCACATCTATTGATTGAAATCCAGGCGGATGATAACTTGAAGAGTAGAGCTTACCAGGAAGATCCCATGGGTTGAACTTGTATATATTGATGTCAGCGATTATGGCGACAGGGCAGGGAGCTGATGCTGCTCGCTTGCAGAGGTAATGGAGGATAAGCTCCTCATCGGTAGGGTGGAAGCGGAAGCCCGGTGGGAGTGACGGCGAGGTATTCGACATGTGATAGATAGAACAGAGGCAGGCCTCCCTGTTTCAACGAAAGTGGGGAGGATAGGAGGTGGCTACAGAAGTTGGAGGGAAAGGAGAGCGGACGGTCGTTTTATGCGGTTTGGGATTTAGGACATGGGTTGGTACTTTGGTAATTGAATAGGGACAGAATCGTCTTCTTAAGTTTCATTCATGGACTGGACTGGACCGTTCGGCCTTCGTGCAGCATGGACTGGATCGGAATTGACCTGGCTGTTGCGGACGTCAGCAGTATAAAGATTTTTTTGTGGCACGTGTCGTGTTAAGGATCTAAGTTTCTGTGGGCCCAGTGAGGTTTGCCGAAGGCGATTTTTAGACACGTGTCATTTAAGGATGTAAGTTCCAGTGGGCCCATTGAGGATTGGCGGCGGCGTGTGCGTTGTGCCCGATCTAAATGAAGGGAATTTAGTACAAACGATTATGGCCGTTTGATTACTGATCGAAGGTGTGCGGCTTACGGCGTTAGAGATTCCTTACGTGGTGCCGCTGGACACGCGATTGAGAAAACGAGATAGTGCGGATCGTCCGAGGTACGCGCCGTCTGATTGGATAGTTTCTAGTTGAAGGGCCCCACGTCTACATTTCATGAATTATTAAAATTACCAAATTATCACTGACGTCATAAATGGATGAGAGGACATGCATTTAAGATACACACAAGGGAATTAAAACCACCCAATTCTTATGCATTTATTTATTTCACATAAAAATTTTAGTTTTTACATACACATCTAATTTAACACAAATCACATTTTTTTAATAATTTGTCGTATTTGTAAAAATTAAACCTTTGATATGACACACTAAAATGTATAAAAATTGTGCGCTCGATATGTAAATTTCATATATATATATATATATATATATATATATATATATATATATATATATCCGTCAACTGTGTATTTATTGGTAGAAATTGTCTCTTTGAAGATTGTAAGTCTCATCGAGTCACGAGATCAAACCACTCCGTCGGATTACGGGTAGTGAGAGTGCTTCTCAGAATAGTTAAGCGAATGAGAATGGTCGAGGAATAATATAATCAACTCCTATCGTTATATATATATATATATATATATATATATATATATATATATATATATATATATATATATATATATATATATATATTTGTGTGTGTGTGTGAAGCCTTGGCTCATTGGTTGGGGCTTTTGGTTTAAGTCCCTCGGGTTAAGGGTTCGAATCCCACCCATTATGGGTTGATTTGAATAGCACACCAGACTGGAAGGGGGGTCCGCTCCTCGGTCAGTTCCACCTATGGAGTTGATCGGCGGTCTCCGATTATTGATCAATCTTATTATAGCAAATGAGGTTCTCTTGTTTTAAAGACCCTTATGATATGAATTCCATCAAGAATTATTGTTGGGAGAAGTGAGAAATTAAGGTGAAAGATGCATCGATATAAGCTGGTTAGCATCGATAGATGAAGATAGAAAGTTGCGATAAGAACGTATTTGCAAAGGATATGATTTCAAAATAATTAAGCCAGCAATTTATTGGAAAAAGTCATTGATGAGACTATCGATGTTTGGAAAAAAAAGATTTGTTCATAATTCTTTCAACTAAATTAATTTAATACTAGATTTATTTAAAAGCTTAATTGAGCCGACTCATAATCTGGTCAACTAAAGCTATTCAGGCTTGTATGAAACATATACAATATATTTGCATTAATATGAGCATAAGCACATAGCCGAATAATTTGAACTTGAAAGCTCGTTAACAAGTCGAGTTTGGGTGACTTGGATCAGTCAAACTTTATCATCAAAGAAATAAAAATGTATAATTAGAGTAATATTCATATAGTTGGAAATATTCATTTATTAAATATGCATTATACTTTAATTTATTCTTATTGGACCATTTGCATAAAGTAGATTCCTATTCTCTTTTGTATTTAATTTTTCTTTATAATCATGCTTGGTTCTGTTGAATGCATTTATCAAAATATTAAGTTTTATTCAAATCAATTTATTTATCTCATGGTTATTAAATGCAAGTTTTTATTATATCCAAGTAGATGTATATAGCATGATATTGAAATATGTTGGAAAAATAAATTAAAAACTCATTCGAGCAATACTTATCAAAACCGATTCATATGTCATATTTTAGTTTGCATTTTTTTTATTGTTTACAGTTGTATGATATAATACATATAAAAAATAACTCTTAACCTTGTGAAGTATTCAACTTATTTAAGAGGATAAGCTTATATTTATCAAATTAAAAAATCAAAGAAAAATGTTGAATGCTCTACCATTGTACGAAATATCATTATAAAAAATTGTAAAATGATCAACTAATATATTTTACTAATCGTTAGTCCTTTATACTTTTTCCAAATAAAGAAAATGAGAAGTAGTTGACCTCATCAAATAGTTCAAATATTGAAGTAAAAAATACAATTTCTTATGATTATGATCTATCCATCTGGCTAAATGATAGGTGTTCATTGAACTTAAATGTAAACCAACTTCTAGTCTTTACAGTTGATTTGGATTTAGTTAGGAAAAGATTTTAGTTAGCTAAATAATTGACTTAATAATGGCATAATTTTGACCATTATAACTCAAGAATGTAATGTGATCAGTTTATAACTTAAGAATGGTTATTATGATTGACTTAGGAATGACATAAATTTGACTTAAGTATGTTATAGAACTTGTCTAACTTAGGACAATTATCTTATATGGAAAATTCAAATATTAAAACTGTTAAAAGCTGATGGGTTTGATTCGTTCTTATATATTCAAACCTCACTGCCTCACAAAATCTAAGAAAAATTTTGAATGCTCTAACATTGCATAAAATATCATTATAGAAGATTGTAAAATGATCAACTAATATATTTTACTAATCGTTAGTCCTTTATACTTTTTCCTAATAAAAAATGAAAAGTAGTTGACCTCTTCAAATAGTTCAAATGTTGAAGTAAAAAATACAATTTCTTATGATTAGGATCTATCCATCTAGTAAATGATAGGTGGCCAGTGAACTTAAATGTAAACCAACATCTAGTCTTTACAGTTGATTTGGATTTAGTTAGGATAAGATTTTAGTTAGCTAAATAATTAACTTAATAATGGCATAATTTTGACCATTATAACTCAGGAATGTAATGCGATCAGTTTATAACTTAAGAATGGTTATTATAATTGACTTAGGCATGACATAATTTTGACTTAAGTAAGTTACAGGAACTTGTCTAACTCAGGACAATTAACTTATATGGAACAATCAAATATTAAAACTGTTAATAGCTGATGGGTTTGATTCGTTCTTATATATTCAAACCTCACTGCCTCCCAGATTTTTTATAGATCCAGATGGAACAGTTGCCAAAAATCATGATTATGTTATTTGACAAATGGTGGACAGAAACATCACAGTGGCAATTATTTCCACCATTTAACCTTCTATTATTCCATACATACTCCCTCTAACCATGAGGACTGAACTTTGGCCGATCTTGGAAAAGAGATTCCAAGCCTTAAAGAAATCTTAGCTTAATCAATTAAAGAAAAAAGCTTCACAACATTACTATTGGAACAAGCATCATGACACAATGATCCGCGATTTTGAATATACTTAAAAATGTAAGAATTCGACACCACTACTAAAAGATATAAATTCTTGACAATAGCGCCAAAAACTTGACTTGGAGCGTAATTTTAATTTTAGTAACAATAAAATATTATAATCTTTTAATCGCAGAGTTACCTTTAAATGCAAGTATGCGTATCGCTCAAGTAATACAAGGCTCTAGTGGAGTCCTGGTTATCGATCCCACATGGAATATATTAAAGCCTACGGACTAGGATTATATAAACCAATTCAGAATCACAATTAAATTGAAATTGCCTATTTGTCACTAATACGCAATCAATAATAATATAAATTTTTTATTTAAACTAGTTTTACTAACAATTTACTAATACTACTAAAGTTAAGTTCAAATATATAATAACAATAATCTTTCTCCTTTGTTAAGATATTTAAGTGAAGCAATAATTATAATTAGTTTTATATGTGTTGTGTTAAATAGGAGCATACCTATTCTTTACCCTTTGGTTCAAACATAAAGAACATTGACTAATCCTAAGCTTGGTTACTGAATCTGCGGCTAGGCTGGGAGGATACCAGCTCTCACTTCAAAGCTCCCACGTTCCCCTCGCCTGAGAGCTAACAATCTACACTTCAACACCCAAACGATAAGACTGAATTGAGAATTTTAGCCTGTCACTCTAAAATCTCCAATTCTACGCCTGATTAATATTATTTCCCTATTTATTTGCACATCTCCTTTCAAGGATTTACCCGTCTACATTTCAAAGAGAAATGTGATACATAGTAGTTAAGAATTCTTAGCCACGGTCGGATCTTAAGAATTCTTCGCGATTTTAACAATACAAATGACCAATTCATATAGTAAAGTAAGTTTAGGTATAGTATCATCACAACTTCTTTATAATAGGTTTGATATACTAATTGATATAATCATTTCACAAAAACATCAAAACAAAGACAAAGACAGAACAACTACTCAGAATTTATGAAGAGGATGCAATAAAACTTGGATTTCATATAATAAAGTATAGTTCTACAAACTATAGTAAATAAACACAACTTATCTTACATTCCTCCCTAAGCAAACTCCTTGAAGTTCCTCTGAATCTCTTTTTTTCTTTACAGTACGTGAAATTCTCCTTCGAAACGACAATGCAGAAGAGATCTCTCACTTCCCTTCCACTGTTACAACCCTTCGAAGAATTCCTCACAAAATCCATATTTGAACTCACTACTCTCTAAATAACAACACTAAAATAACTCTCTACTCACTAATAGACATAGACACACTAGTGGACTCTTTTAGACACTTTGGACTCTCTAGTAAACACGTAGGAGACCACTTTTTCGGCCTAAAGTGATTCTTTTTAAAGTTGTAGAAGATTCTCTAAGGGTTTTGCAGACATCCCTTCGAAAATCGTCCACATTCGACGTATTTCTGAAAAGAACTGTCGATCCCGCCGTCGGCGGCCTTTTAGAAACAGTACTTTAAACAGGCCCGCCGTCGGAGGCCTCGACCTCCGCCGTTGGCGGCCTCCCTTGTAATTTATTCTGAACTCTCAGGAAAAGCACGCTGTCGGTGCTATCGACCTCGCCGTCGGCGCCCTAAGTCAAATTTGCATAATTTGGTCCTTTTTGCTCTAAATTCGCTCATTTTTGCGTATTTTCGCTCATTTGTCCTTAAATCTTCATACCTGCAAAAAAGCACCAAAAATACCTTTCTTTAAAGTGCAATATTATCAAAATCAGTAGAAAATAGGCATGAAAATCTTAACCTTTTTTTCTTGGGTCACGCAATATATAATCAAGGTTCAAAATTTGGTGGGTAACATTGTTGCTGCAAGGTCCAAAGTGGACATAAAGGATATAATCCTCTATAAATGCTCTATTACTCAGTTATTATAGATTCAAGACAGCCAACCACACAAATCTACAACCTCTCTCGCTCAAAGTTTTTTATGCTCTCTTTCATAGTGAAGAATGCAACAACGCTCAAGAACATACAAGAGTTACACAACATGCAACAATGATAACTTTCAAAAACAAAGGAAGTTTAAATAATCCAAGAAATTACAATAGGAAACACATCAATCTCAAAACACGCAAAACAAAAACATTCCAAAATCAAGATCGGTCATAATGAATCTTTAATAAAAACTACCCACAAATTCTTTTGTGACAGCATTTATAACACAAGCACCAACTCAGTTACAAGATTGGATTCTTGACACTGGGGCCACAACTCACCCCACAACCCAGAATGAACTTCTTCAAACATCCCAACCCTATAAGGGATCAGAACAAGTTATGGTCGGTAATAGACAAAGGTCTGACATAACACATGTGGGTAATGGGATATTACCCACACCTAGTCGTAAGTTAAAGCTTTCCACATTATTTGAAATATCACAATTATCTCATAATTTAATATCGGTTCATAAAATAGCTAAAGATAAGAATTACACCATTTCTTCTAATATTAACAAGTTTCAAATTCAGAATTCAAGCACAAAGAAAGTTCTTCTAGTTAGTCTTGCTAATCATGGGCTTTACAGCTTAACTTCATTACAATCTACAATCAACTCAAATATTTGGCATCAAAGACTCGAGCATCCACATAATATTGTTTTCCTTATGATTTCATGTGCTCATCCTCATCTACACATCTTTCCATGTAGTTCAAAATGTTCAAATTGTTTCCAAAATAAACATCAGAAATTACCTTTCAGTAATAATACTCCTACTTATCAAAAATTAGAAATTTAACACTTGGGGGCCTTTTCCCCATTCTTTGATATAAGTATACAAACATTATGTCATATTCAGAGTTCTTTTTTTCTATTACTATTGGAGCATTCCTTTATGTCACAAACTAAAAATGCTGCTCAATTCATATATTTGCATAAACTTTTACAAAATCAAATTCACATAAATATAAAATATCTTCGCTCAGATGGTGAAGGAGAATACATGTCAAATGAGCTCAAATTTTATATGCATGAAAGCGACATTCAACACCAATACAACTGCTCTTATAACCCTGAGAGAAACATCATTGCTGAAAGAAAACAACATCACATTAACGAAACTGCCCGTTCCCTTTTGAACTCTCCTATCTTACTCATTAATCTTTGAATAGAAGTTGTCCTCGCTGCTACATACCTTATCAACATACTTCCTTCTAATAATACCTAAAAATAAATCAACTTTTTAACTCCTATACCAACAACCATCTAAATATCAAAACTTGCAAAACTTTTTTTATCTGAATTACCTATGCCAACACCATAATAAATCACACAAAGTTTCATCCAAAGCTCCTTAATGCATATTTGTGGGCTACAGTACTCAACATAAAGGTTACAAATGTTTTTATACTCTGAACAAGAAATTCTTTTTTCTCGTCATGTAAAATTCATTGAAGATATCATTTCTGCTAAAACTTATATTGTCGCTCCTCTCTTTTTAGCTTCACTCTTCAATTACTCACCTACCTTACTTATTCTGACTTCCACCATTGCCTCCACTTCTTTTTCGTCATTTCCTAATCACCCTATCTCTACCATTCCCACAATTCCTCTCAACACTCAATAAAAAAACATTCTCACCTCCCCCACTCAATCCGAGACTGTTCCTTCCTCACTTCTCCTCTATTTTCCCCCCATTTCGCACCAGATTCCTTTCCCCATGCACAAACAACATACTATGTTTACCATAGCAAAAACTGTAAATTTAAAACCCACAAAAATTTTTGATCATCAGCATAACACTTACTCCTTAAATGAACCAACCACTTACAGTCAAGCTGTTCAATATTCTGAGTGGTGTAACACCATGCCAGAGGAATTTCAGACTCTCAAATAACAAGGCAATTGGGAACTTATTCCGCTTCCAAAAAATAAAATTATTTTGGGATGTAAGTGGAGATCTAAAATCAAATATCTTAATTATGGCACAATTGTATGACATAAAGCTCACGTGGTTGCTCAAGGATACTATCAACAACAAGGGATAAAATACAAAGGGACTTTTAGTTCTGTGGCAAAGTTTTCCAAAATAAAATTTCTTGTAGCTTTAATAGCTAACAAAGATGGTATATTTAACAACTTGACGTATCCAATGTCTTCTTAATTGGAAGTTAGATGATATGATTTATATGAAATAACGATCATGATTTATTAATACTCATTACCCTCACTATGTGTGTTAGTTACAAAAAGTCATACATGGTCTCAAACAAGCACCTCGACAATAGTATTCAACTTTTGGCACTTTTTTATGCCAATATTATTTTACATTAAGTACTTGTTGACCTCACTTTTGTTGAGGTCTAGTCTTTCCTTAGAAGAGCCTAAGATGTAGCCATAGGACTTTTCTGGTGACTATCTTAGAAGACTAGTGATGGAACCCTTCCTCCTTAGAAATTCAAAATGCTTCTTTGGTTCACTTAGAGTTTCATATGCTTAAGACTAACCTCTAGCACTTAGTAGGATGAGGTTAAGCATAATGAAACTCAAGAGGAGTCCCCTATAGGATGGTCAATCCTTAGGATAACCTTAGGTGGTCTGGTCTGGGTTAGGCTTGCTCACACACTCACACCTACACTACACTTACACTCACTCCCCCAAATGCTAAACCAAATTCTCTCAAACTTGATCCCCTATTCTTTTGGAAACTCATGTGGGTGTTTCCCCAGGCTCTTAACCCCAGGATATGGTTTGGCTAGAACCAACATATGGAGGATCCAAATTGGGATTTCCCTTGGTCTATGGCTCAAATAGTTGGGTACCACCATTGACATCTCCAATTGACCATAATTCTACCAAATTCCTACTTTTGACCCCTTACCCCTTACCCCAAACCCTAATTTCTCCCCAAAATTCTCAAAATTACCCAAATTATCAAATTCTCTCCTAAAATTATTTCAAAACATTTCAAACCACTTGAATTGACTAAAATACCTTAGAATTCTAAAAATTCCAAAAATACACCCCAAATACACAAAATTACCAAAATGCCCCTCCAAATCCAAAAATTCCAAAAACTTTAAAAATCTTTAAAATCATACCAAATCATCCCAAAATCAATTTGATCCAATTCATTGAGCCTAATTTGACCAAATTGATTTATTTTGACCAAAATCCCTAAATTGCCTCTAAAGGCCTAAAATACCTAAATCACCACCAATGTCCAATTTCATCCAATTTTAATCCTAAATAAAAATTAATCATACCCATATCAATCTAAATCAAATCCAAGTCAAATTAAACCAATTTTCAAACCTAATTTCAACCCAAATCAAAAAGCCTCAATTTTGGCCATATGACCAAAATCCCCCAAATTGAACCCCATAGCCAAGTCAATTTCCCCAAAATTGATTTCTAAACTCTTCCAAACATTCCCACAAGCCAAATTGATCCACCAATCACATTTGAGCCCAAACATCACTCAAATCCAATGCAAGCCAAAATACCCAATTTTGCCCTAAACTAGCCACATGCTCAAATATCAGCAAATTGAACCTCCTAACCCCAAAATTTCTATCCAATTCCTATTCAAAACTCTTCATAACATTCCTCTAGACCAAATTGAACCATTAATTGAGCCATAGGCAAGTTCTATCCAATCCAAACCCAAGCCTAACCCAAAGTCCCCAAAATTGGTCATATGCCCAAATTTCACCAAATTGACCTTTCAAATAATTTCAAAATCACTCCAATCCTTTTCTAAACCCATCATGACTATCACACACACCAATATGAACAATCAATTGGACCCAACTCAAGCCAAAACCCAACCTAGCCCAACCTTGACCCCATTGCCCCAAATTTGAACCAAGACCCAATTGTCATCCAAGCCTAGCCAAATTGACCAAAGCAAGCCTTCCACAGCCATCAAGTGAACCCTAGGAACCACCGTAGATCCACTTAACCCAACTTAGTTGGGACATGGACCAAGGGTACCCTAATTTGGCGGATCTCCTCCCATAAATGGCTAAACCATATATTGCATTGCCTAAAGCTTTCCCCCAAATCAATTAATCACCTTAGTGACCTGCCTACTTAACCACCTAACGTCCTGAGCACCTCTCATGGCCTGGCCGGCCAGCCTAATCTCCGGAGGAGCCAAAATCGAGAGCCACGCCCCTCTCTAAATTGAACCCATATTGACTCATCCAAGCTCGCTCATCCTCATTGGTTGATTGTGCCGGTCATCCCTCCAGCTGAGCAAGCCATTGCACCCACCAGGACCCCTGAGCTCAGCCCAGCAGCCATGGCTATAAATGGATCTCTCCACGACCAAAGGGGAGATGCTGAAGTTTCTTGGGGAGACTCTGTTCAATTGCTTCCATAGCATCCTAAAGACATCCTGGATTCATCCTCACTATTCTCCAGCCCTAGCTCCCACTTTTCAGAGCTAATTTCTCAGCTCAAGTTTCAGCTGAAACCGAGACAAAATTCTCCACAGCTCCACACTGCACCAAAGTTCAATTAAACTTTCCCACACCATCACCAGACTGAGAGGAGAAAGTCCCCCACAGAAGCCCCTTCACAGAGCCTCTCCAACCTAGACTTCCATCAAACCCGAAATCTCTCCCTGATCAAGTTCTGGTGCAAACCCAACCAGAGCTCAAATTAGTTCTTGCTGGAGCTTTGCAAGGTCACAATGAACGTGCTAAACACTTCTGATTGAGGCTACACCTCTCAGACTAAGGTATTGAACTCTCCCCCTAAGCCGAGCTCGTCTTGGGTCTATATGCTTACACACGGTATTGCATACTGTATAAACCGTATGAATATGTTTGCCTAGGCTAGATGCGTCTGTAGAAACAAACTTAAGGAGATTTGATTTAGCCTAGGCAAAGATCTTAGGGTTAGAAGGTGGAAGGCTCTCGGGTTTGACCAGATGAAGATGATGAACCAAGACCATCAGATCGCATGTGTAATGAACGGATGGTCAGGATTACGTCGGACGAATGATCCAAATATAAAGCACGAATGCGTGGCTACTAAGTCAGAAGGTGGCATTAAATGGTGAAGTGACGCGTGGGAGCTCCAGAGCTGCCTAGGATGACGCGACGCTGCATGTTTAAGTATAAAAATAGGATTATTTTGTATTTATTTAATTCAGTAAACTTTAAAAATGCATAACTTGGTGTAGAAAAACTACAAAAATAAAATAAAAATACATTATTAATCAGTGAACATAGGAGAAAATTGTGGAAACAAATTTAAAGTTATTTGAATTACATTTAATTTTAAATTAATTAAATACAATAAATCATATTTAGAGCATAACTTAGCACAAACATTTCACCATGGCATGAGGTTTGGAGAGCTTAAAGGTTCTATGGTTGGGGATATTTTTTGATTTTTCTAAGGCTAGGGAGGATCTCTAGGTAGAGATCCTTAATTTTTAAGTTAATCCCCTCTGTTTTAATTTTAAAATTATAATAATTAAAATATAAATTAGAAAAATACAAAACTTGTTATTTTAGGTTCACTATGGTCAGAGGACCCTAGGAAAAATATAAAATGGGTTTAAATAATTAAAAAAAGTATTAATGGTAATTAACTCATTAAAATCATTTAAAAAATAAATAATTAAAATATAAATAGAAAAATCATAAAAATAAACTCTCACGGTAAATAATGGTCACAAGGACACTTCGTAACAATTTAAAGTTAATTGGAGGTAATTTGCCCACTAAAATGAATTTTTCAAGTTAAACGGCATTTTGGAATTAAATAATTATAATAAGTAAAATATATGCCAAAAAATTATAAAATTGATTTTGGGAGCTCCTAGTAACCAGATGAAGTTAAAAAAAAATTGGAATTAAACTAAACATTTCACTTTAAACTTATTTATAATATTTAAATAATTAAAAATATTAAAAAAAATTAAAAAATCATAAAAATCATACAAAATACCAAAATACACCAAAATGTCACATTTGGTCTTTTGATCACTTGGGAGCAATTAAAATAATTTTCCTAATTTTCTAAAAAAAATATTAATTTTTTAAAAGCTGAAATTAAATTTTCTTTAATTTTTATGAAAATAATTCTAATAATTAAAACATAAATCATAAAATATGAAATTTTATTCTTTCGGTTTCTTAACTTTAGGGAGATATATGAAAAATATAAATTTAATTTTCAACTTAAATAATATTTTATATTTCATTAATACTCAAAAGGAACAAATAATTTTAATAACTAAAATAAAACTAATAAATCATGAAAATTGTTCTACTTGGTCCTCTCACTAAGTGGAACCTACAATAACTTTCTCAAGGACAAATAATTTGTTTTCGTTAAGTTATTAAATTAATTTTGAAAATCCTCTTTTTTACATTTAAATAATTATGAAAATTATATAAATTCATAAAAATCACATTTTTCTCATCTGATCTTTTAATTGACCCATAAGTGGGATAACATAAAAATTTCAGTCATTTGATTTAAATTTAATGAATTATGAAGTGATCAGGCCTTTAGGGGCAAAACTATCATTATAGAATTTAAGCCTTAATTAATATTTAGGCCTAATTAAGGGTAAATGGGCAATTAATGATCATAAATTAACTTGTCTAAATGATTGAAATATAGGGAATTAAGTGGTAGAAACCAATTTCATATAATTGTAATTTCCTTAATTATTATAATTGGAAGATAATTAAATTAAATGATTCTGAAGTGAGGGGTCTGATTTTGGAAGACAATAACTCACCAATTTAGAACCCCTAATAAATGGTTTAGTGCTAATTCAATAATTCAATGTGAATCAAACATCATATAACTTAAAATTTCTAAATTGAAAATTTACCCTTTAGGTCTTAAGGGCTTAGTGGTGAACTAGACTTAATCTACTATGGACTAATGAGATTTAGAAAAGGAAATATAATCAACTACAAATATCTTTGAAACACTATAAGCCCAACTCTAAATTAATTGGCTAAAATTCTTAATAAATTAATTTGCCTTAAGAGCCCTCACTCACATAATTCATAAATGGAACATCATATGATAGCTACCCCACTTAAGGGATAATTAAAACATCAAGGTTCACTTACCATAAGGGTACACTGTGGATGAGTTATTTAGTAATATAATAAGTTCAAATGAACTCGAGATGATTTCAAAAGGGTTGTGAAATGTCTAGGGTATTCCTCAGATGTTTTCACAAGTCTTCTGGATATCTTGGAGGGAAACTGGACTTATTATGCTTTGCTAAGGAAATGCATTCTTTACATGAACAAATAGGGACCCACTAAGTTATGACTCGGTAGATACATTTCAAACACGTAATTCCTGCTTTTCCTTTCATGCAATTTTGATTCCCTACAAAATTATACGTACAATGCGAAAAGCTAATCTTTTAGTTTGAGTGCGAGAAGAGGACTAATATGCTTTTACAGCTCATAGTACTTTCTTTTCCTGCGTTTACTATACCGCATTTTCCTGCTTATAAAACTTGCATGTCAAAACTGAAAGTTTAAAATAGCTACAGAACCAAAACTCAAAACAAAAAAAAGACTCATAACAAGCAAAAATATAAGACAACTCAAAATTTAATCACAAACAAAATAAATACAACAATTGCAACTAAATTAAAGCGTCTCTTTGGATGATTGGGAATCCCTCGGAAGTGGAAACCTATAGTTGCTAATGAGTTTTCTCACATTCTGAATGAAAGTACTGAATTCATTTATTTGAATTTGGTAAATCCATCTCGGCTAAGTGAATCTGAAGAAAATAGTGGTGCCGGAATGAGAGAACTGTGTGATCCTAATCTGTGTCGCTATAATAAACTTAAATCCCCCCTTATAAGACATGTGACATTATATTTGACTCATTAGAAAACTTGAACTCTGAACCATGATACTTCACTCAACCTCTTACATTTGACACTTCTAAAACTTAACCTGTTGCAACGAGGAGCTTAAAGCAAATACCGTGGGTAGCACAATGATGAAGTGAGCAACTCTACAACAGCAAATCTTCTTTAGAAATAAACAACAAGCCATATGACTTCAAAGTAGTTTTTCTAGTACAACATAAACTCTCACTTTATCTCTTTAAGCCTTTTCACCTCGTGCAATATAAGCCCTAACTTGTCTTAGGTTTCTGAGGTTGTCATCCGATATGACATAAATCTTCCTGTCTTTCAGGATATTTGTATGGTAGGAATCATGCAAATGTAAGCCCTACTTAAAAAAATTGGCATGATGAAACATATGATAATTTCCCTTTCAGCCAAACCATAGGATAGATTGGGAGGTCTCTAAGGTTCACCTTAGGATCTGGGACGTCCCCTACCTTTCTTCCTTTGAACTATGAAAATAAATGTTCCAAACTTGAGCCACTCACTTTTTGGAATTCTTATTAACTCATTACTTTCAAAAATCTTACATTTTGGAAGTCATGAAAATAATATTTTCTGATCTAAATCGAGAGTTTTCTTAAGTGACTTCGATCATTTAAGATGTAATTAACTATAGGGGCTTGCCCTTATAGAAAACTTTAAGAACCCAATTTAATGTAAATCATATCTAGTTGTTTTATATTAAATAGAGGAACTTGTCAGTCAACATAAATGGTTTGCAGCCAAAATGGTTATCATAAATCGTTAGTTTATTTAATCGAGCCTCATTAGTAAGCAATGCATCTATTTTTCACGGTAGATGCAAGGTTTGCAATAAAGTGTGTTTTTTTATTTAAGCTATTGTTTATATGATATCAGTTTTGAATCTCATATTTTTCAAAATTAAAATGATATTTTCCAGATTATATATATATATATATATATATATATATATATATATATATATATATATATATATATATATATATATATATATATATATATATATATATATTAAATCTATTTTAAACCGGGCATCGGGATACCCGTTCCAGCGACCGACAACTTTTAATTTGGCCACCCAAAGTACTACTGCTGATCTACTATCATAACATAAAAATTTACTTATTTGTATATGTTGATGACATTCTTATAACTGGTAATTGCACTCATAGAATTTAGACATCAATTGAAAAGCTGAGTAGGCAATTGAACTTAAAACAGTTGAGCCAGATTTCTTATTTTTCTGGAAGACATATCAAAAAATTGGTGGCAATTATTTTTTAAATCAAAAGCAATATATAAATGACCTGCTACATAAAATAAACATGCAAAATGCAAAACCAGTCATGTCTCCCATGTCCACCACTTCAAATAAACCTTTCGAATCTAGTATATTATTCAAGGACCATAATATGTACAACCATATTATAGGATCTCATCAGTATCTCGCCTAGACATAACATTTTCTATTAATTACCTCAATCAATACATACATAATTCTACAAACACAAACTTTTAACAATTAAAAAGGCGGCTTCATTACTTAAAAGGAACAAGTGATTCTGGTCTTCCTATCATATCTGTTGATCTATGCTTAAGTGCCTATACAGACTCATATAGGGCTAATGATCATCAAGATCACAGATCAACCACTGCTTTTGTGTTTACATCAGATCTAATCTATTATCCTGGTCCACAAAGAAACAAACTATGGTGGCCAGGTCTTTCACATAGACTGAATACAGAGCCATAGCTACTACTAAAATACTTTGGCTTTAACAACTAATACAAGAAGGTAGGAATAAAAAATTACCTCCCACGACAATCTACAGTGACAGCATGTCGGCAATAGCCATTGTTCAAAATTCCGTCTTCCATGCGAAGACTAAGCATATTGAAGTGGATTACTGCTTTACAAGAGATTATCTAAAGCTAATAGTATTCTGCTCAAGCACAAAATGAATAAAGATCAAAATGCCAACATTGTTACCATACCAGTGTCTATCATGAGTCATCAATACCTGACTGATAAGTTGACGATCATCAAACCAATCATCATCTTGAGGAGGGGGCTAAAAGGATATGATTTGGTCTCATGCAATCCTTCGACTTCATTAAGCTCCTAGTCTCCTTTTGTTTCCTCAATGTCTCACTTCCGCCTCCGCACTCTATACAGAGTTCAACTGTTTAGGGCTCTGACATTCATATGCAGTTACTTATAAGATTGTAAAGTTGTTGTTTTAGCCTTAGGCTTAATTACATATTTGCCATTCTTATGGACACCTTGTATATGGTATTATGTATGGGAATGCAGAACATAAATAAACGTAGGACTCTCTAGAGTCCTTTTTATCTCCCTCTTCTTCTTCTAAGTTAAGGTTCTCAAGTTTTAGAGACCGTTATGATAGGAACTCCATGAAGAATTATTCCTGAGAAAAGTGAGGAATCACGATGAAAGATGCATCAGTGTAGTCCGGCTAACATTGATAGATGAAGAGAAAAATATACAATAAGAACTTTCTTGCTAAGGAGTTGATGAAGGAGAAAAAATTACGAAGGTAAATTACTAGAAAAATTGATTGACGGGACTACCGATGTTTGAAAATGAAAATTTGTTCATAATACTTTCAATTAAATCAATTCACTGCTAGAATTATTTAAGATCTTAATTGAGCTGACTCATAATGTGGTCAACCAAACATATTCAAGCTTCTATTTAAGCATATACAGTATATTTGCAGTAATATGAGCATAAGCACATGGCCCAATAATCTTAACTTGAGAGTTTGTTAACAAGTCTAGCTTGAGTGGCATAGCTCAGTTATGTTACAAGGGAAATTTAATTATCAATGAAATACAAATATACAATTAGCACAATCTTCATATAATTTAGAATATTTACGTATTAAATACACATTATATTATTATTATCCCGCCATTACATAAATTAGATTCCTACTCTTTTGTATGTAAATTTGATTTATAAATAGATTTCTGCTGTTTTTTTTATGAAAGGCATTTATCAAAAAAAACACATTTCATTCAAATCTATTTATTTGTATCAAGGTTGTTAAATATAAGCTTCTATTAAAAGCTCATTCTATTAAATCGCATGCAATACTTTAGATAGCATTTTTTTTATTGTTTACTGTTGTATGATATAATAAATAAGAAAAATATCTTAAAAGCTTGTGAACTATTTAACTTATTTAGGTGAGCGAGCTTGTATTATTCAGGTAAATAATATAAGAAAAATGATTTGCACAAAATATCATTATAGAAAACGAGAATATGATCAGCTTATATATATTTTACTAACCGTTAGTCTTGTCATTTGGCCTCTTCAGTTAGTTAAACATACAGGTAAAAAATATATTTTCTTTCCTTATGATTAGGATATATCAATCTGCCTAAATGATATGTGTCCATCGAACTTTGATGTAATCCGGCATCTAATCTTTGCCATTGATTTGGATTTGGATAGGATAAGATTAGAGTTGGATAAATAATGGACTTAAGAATGGCAAGATTTTGACCAACAGAACTTAAGGAGGCTATATTGTACAGAAGGAGAAAGTGAGTTTAGTGGGTTGCGGCTAACTTGCATGCATGATAAATTTTTTTCTAATATTTGAAGTAATAAGTAGATGATTAGAGAGGTGAATATGTACATATTGTACTTTCCTTTTAAAGTGTGTGTGCGCGCGCGCGCGCGCGTGTCTATATATATATATATATATATATATATTCATAAATACACACACAAATATATTTATATCTACTTGTATATACTAGTATATATGTATAGGTATATGTATATATGTGTGTATGTGTGTTTGTATTTATGTATGTATGTATTCATGTATGTATCGACAAATGTATATATGTATATTCATACATACAAACATATATTTATATCTATATGAATATATTGATATGTGTGTGTGTCTGCGCGCACGCGTGTAGAGAGAGAGAGTGTGTGTGCGTTTGACATTCACTGAGGGTCTTACTAAAAAATAAGTCTGATAATTGTTATATGTGGCCAAATTTCGATTTTTAGTTGATTCATTCACTTTGTAGCATATAAATTTAGAGAAAATGTCTTAATTGAAATAAAGTGATTGATATAGCTTGTAGTGCTCACATTTTGATTTCAAGCACTGAAGTTTAAAATTGACACCTTCACAACTTTGATTTTGCTATAATATTGTTGATTAGGTTTTTGATGCATGGCATCTTATATAAGATATTATTTAAGAGATGATGTGCTGTGTGAATATTTATCAATTAACCAAAGCAATGTAATATAAAAATGTATATCAAAATTTGCACTTGGATGTGTCATTGACTGTCATGTTAGTGAGGGATTGCAAATATAAATTTTAGAATGTATGTACATTTATTTTAAGTGTCATTGAGTACTCATTAGTTTACCAAACATGATTTTGTATTTTTTTTAATTTTTATTTTATTTTTGTAATATTTTAAGCAAAATTTACCATTTTCTTATAAAAATACATTTTTGTATCAAAAATTCATATTTTGATTTTAAAATTTTTATGTGGCATTTCTAAAGTGACTAAGTTGAATCAAAGGGCATTTTATGATATTTTGACCTTTATTTGAATTTTAATAATTTTCTTTATTATTTAAATAGATAAATATTAGGAAAATATTTTTAAAAGTGCATTTTTATTTTTCATTGATGCCCTGACTTTGGTGAACTCAACAAACTTGATTTTATATTTTTATGATTTTTATTTTAATTTTTACAATTTATAATTAAAATAGAAGTGACTAACCACAGTAATTAGGGCTTTTTGATTTAAGGGTATTCTCTGACCATGAAAAAATCAAAGAGCATCCCTAATTGCATAAAGAATAAGTCCACAAAAGTTCATGTCATTATAAGCAATATTTCATTTTTTATAATTTAATTAAATGATGGGGTATTTTATTAATTAATAACTAAAAATTAAATAGATAGTTTTTATTTGTGGTCCATAATATTCTTCTCTGTTCACTAAGAATAGAGGTATTATTGTTTTATTTTTCTAATTTTTCTACACCAAGATATGATCTGTATTTAATTAAATTAGGAAATACCCTATTTATCGACTTAACCACGGCGACAATGCGTAAACCTTAACCTCCCCGAAACCCCACGCGTTGTCTCGCGATTCACCGCGCTTACCACGCAGACACTGACTTACCCCCGGTTACCACTCCATCTCCTTGTCCAACCCAATCCGAGCTACTCATTTTAAATACACGCGAATGGATGACATCCGTTTATTATCCCAAATGAGCCCTAACTCGAGAACCGTCCACACTCTAATGCTAAAATCTCACTCAATACACAACAAACTTAAGTGAGGTTTGTTCGTACACCTTCATCTAAGTGAGACCAACACATCTATAGAGCTAGGTGGATATGGATTGTTATTTCTTTCACAAAAGTCCAAACCATGGCAAAAAATAGTTGTTTTTGAGCTTTTCCTTTGACAAAGAGGTGATGTCGGGTTAGTTGAGAGCTTCACCTTGCATCCACGAACCTCCTCTAAGTGTTAGATTCTTCTGTGGTGGAGCCTAGGTATGACCTAAACCAAATGGTGAGTCGGGTCTGGTCAAGAATTTGGCTATAGGCCTTGGAAGAGAGGGATATTGATTGGGAAGTGTTTTAGAAGTGTGGTGAATCTTTTGGAACAATCAATTTAAAATTTTGTGGGGTTTGTTGAAAAGGTCAAAAATGTCCGGGTTTTTAGCTTTAAAAATATGTTTTTATGGTGGGAGGCAGTGGCTGAGCATGGTGGGAATGAGTTTCGTATAAGCTTGAGAATGATTTGGAGCACTTTGGCAGGGCTTCACTAAGGTTTGTGCATGCACTTTCTCATAGCTGTGAGGTGATGCCCTATTTATAGGACAAGAAATAGTGGCAAATTAAGATGGCTAATGGGTGGAATATGGTGCTTAGGTCAAGGTAAGGTGGAGGCCAAGCTTCAATGGGGATGAGCCACATTTGAGGGGACAATTTTTGGTTTTTTTTTTTCCTTGGGTGACTCTCGGCCTTGGGCTCGCCACCAACCATAGTGATCGGTCAAGGCATGGGTAGTCACCATCCACCCATGGGAGATTTTTGATGGGCTATGGTGAAGTCAATTAGGTGGTGACAAGTGTCCACGAGTTTCATTTGAATGGAATAGGGTTTGGGTCACTTTAGGTTTAACTTGGGTTTCACTCATGGAAATGGGCTAGGGTCACCCTTTGGTTGGATCTAGTGGTCAGGCTTGGAGCACGAATGGTTAAGTCCCTATCATTGAGATTAGGTCTTAATCATGGGTTAGAGTGAAACATGTGTATGATTAATCACTTTAAAAGGAATCATGAAAGTTGGTCCTCCTTTTGCCACTTTAAGGAGTGGTGTCATAGTGTGGCTCAAATGACTCACATGTGGCTGGGAGGAGGCTCCATGGCTTGCATGTGGCTTGGCTATTTTCATGAAGAAAGATTTTAGGTATTTTGACATTTTTTGTGGGTATTGTCATGGAACCAAATTTGGGCTATTTTGATCATGATATTAGGACTCAGGGTTTGAATTTTAATTAAGTGGTCTAAGAGGAAGATTCATGTCATGGTGGTGGGCATTAGATTTAAAAGAAATTGGAAGTTGGGATTGGTTTGATGGGCTTTTAAGAATGAGTTATGGACAATTAATTTGGGCTTGAATTTGGTGAGCATTTAAATCAAACATGGTCTTGATGAATTTTGGAAATTATCTTGATGATGTTCAGGGCATGAATTGGGTGAAATTTTATTTGGCATATGGGTTCGATTATGATGGAAATTAGATTTAGGGTTGAGTTAGGTTGACTTGGATTTGAATTTGGGTAGTTTTGGATTTGAACTTGAATTTTAGTGGAATTAGGTTTGGATTTGGAATTGATGGACTTAGAGGAAATTTGGTGATAACTGGGGGCAATTTGGGAATTTTGGTGAAAATTCGGTCACCTTTATATTTTTGGTAATTTTAAAGATTTTGGTTAGTTTTAGGAAATTTGGGAAATTTTAGGATAGTTGGGTAATTTAGAGGGGTTTTAAATGATATAGGTGGAAAAGTGGGCATTTGGACAATTTCAGATATTTTTGGGAATTTAGCAGTATTTTGGTGATTTTGTGGTATTTAGAGGATTTCTGGAAAATTTTGATTTTTGGGTGGATTTGGGGTTGACTTAGGTGGATGTAAGTATAGTAGGGTTCTGATGAGTGGATGGGGTGTGTATGATGAAGTCATCTAAGGTCATCCTAAGGCCTCATGATCCTATGGGAGCTTGTTTTTGAGTTTCTACATATTATTCTCAACAAACTCAAACAAATGCCAAGGGTTTTAAACCACCCATTTAGGATTCATCTAAAGAGCTAGGAAGTGGTTAGAACTCCTAAGAGGTGGGTCCCATCACTAATCCTCTAGGATATTCAATTGAAAATTCATATGATTAGATCTTTAATTCTATGACTCGATCTTACAAAAAATAATGTCAACAATGACACTGTAGTCAGAGACAAAAGAGAAATTAATCTTTGTAGAATAAGAGGCCAGCACCATACAATTAAATTGCTCGATTGGCCACACCAAAATCTTGGAGCTTGATACTAGGGTCATAGATGGATGTCTTTCACACTAAGTTGACATTACTCTGGGTCATCCAAGATCAGTCGCTCGGGGTGATCAATCTAAAATCTTTTGGAGAGTATCATCATGCCACCAAGCAAAGCACTAAGACAAAAGATTAGTAGAGTAAAAAGAAGGAAAAATAGCAGAGAAGTATGAACTCATAACACTATGCCCTATATATAACATATAGAGGTAAAAATAAATTAAACACAACAGTCATTTCCATAATAAGATGATAAGAAGATCACATCATCACATAAAATGATAAAGATAATAATTTTATTCAAAAATTGACATTTTAAATTTATAATAAAAACACTCAATATTTAGTATAAAATGAATAACTTAACAAGTGGATCAATCACTAGTTTAGCCAAGACAAGCCCCAGCTGAAGAAACCTCCTATACAAGAGCTTGCTCGATACTAATTTGACTCATCCATTCTAACTTTGCTTTAGCATGGCACATCAACGATCTCTCTAAGACATTAACAACTCTCGACGAGGGGTTTCCAACACCTCTTCTTTCCTTTACACCTTTTATACATGAACTGTTAGGTTGTGCATCTCGTCACCCTATTGGATCCCCACCGAACTACTAAAGGAGCTCTCAATTGTTTTTGACACACTGAGCAAGTGACCTAGGAGAAATTTTGAGTAGGTCAGTTGCTTACCTGTGTCAGTTAGAGAGAATGTTAGGGTGATCAACCCTATCATCTTCACCCAAGAATTAGCTACCTATGCTTGGCGTCTGGTCTGCAATCACTAGCATGCTGGTCAATTTTTCACTTATGTCGATCAGAGACGAATCATCATCCAAAATTATCAAAGCTAGGTCATCTACAATAAAATGCATCATAAAAAAGAAAAGACTTCTACAAAAGATCATATTCCACAAATAATACCAATGCTCTTCTTATTTGGAATCCAATTCCACTTAAATATCATAATTAACTTAGAACTCTCACTAGGAGACACCAATGAAAATGTTGGGACATCCTTAGAAGCCACTTGAGCAATCGAGTCAACTGGAGAGTCTTATGTCGTAGTTGAAGGTTGTGCATTCAGATCGATGGTAAGATTGGTTAGCTGAATGTTTATTTGTTTAATATCAATGAGTGAATTCGATGACCCCACCTGATCCAACATTTGGCAAATAAAGTTTTTCTTCACTTTGAATTTCTTCTTCCTCTCACTAGCCAAGTTGTCATATCCTTACAATTTCACAAAGACGAAGCGCATCAGATCCTTGAAGGGAAAGTCACTGTAGGGTTTTGACAAATTCTCCATCACAACATCTAAAAGCCAACAAACTCAAATGAGGAAAGATGTAGAGCAACTTAATGGAAGGAGTCTTATCGTAGCCTTTTATAAGAATCAAAGATACAAAAGTCAAGAGAGTTCAATTTTTGAATTGTTAATTAAAATTGAATTTAATGTACTCTTACATTAATTTTTTTTTTATTTTTGTTATAGTGTCGCTTTCAGCAATTTGGAGAATAAAGGTACTAAAATATGCATATCAAAAATATGTAAGCATTGATCTTAAAGAGATCCAACGATCATAAAGGAAAGATTAAAATGAAGGCTTGCCCCTTGCCAGGAGATATTGAGGCCCACTCGACTGACCGAGCGAAGCCATATGAGCCAAAACAACAAAGCCAAAGTCGATCAGACCACGAGGTGGACAAAAAGGCAACTAGATGATCCAAGCTAGTCCATTCGACCAGAAACGAGACAGAGCTTTCGAGTCAACCACTATAACAAAACCTACTTGATACGAGAACCCGCTCTCTAGTAGAGTTGATCCAAGGAAACATCCAGCTCCAAAATATCTATAACCATCCCATGGATGCTCCAGAGGCTCCACATTTAGGATTAAGGTTTGGTAACCAACCAAGAAAAGAAAATCAGCCAATATCTATCCAATTCAGCTGACTGAACCGATCAAACTTAGTTTAGCCGACCAAGCCAAAGAGTAGCCAGATGATAATACTATACATGTAAAATGCTAGAAATACTCTAGAGCGGATCTCTTATAAACATGGGTAAAAATGTAATATCGTCATTGCACCATTTACTCTATAAATAGAGGAAATATTTTATGAATAAGACAAGATTGATTATTATTCATCTCTCTCTCTTTCTTCTTTCTTTCTATCTCTCGCTCTTTTTGCACTATTACTTAGGTTCATTCACAGACACATCAGATTCAACATATCTATAAGCTAATAATGAGATAGTAGCATTAGCCGCTAGTGTATTGTTGATTGACAATCACAATCGCCTGCTCTAACATCAATGATGGTGGCAACAATATTCACCATATTATAACTAGCAATGATAATGTTTACATATCATGTAGATGGTCGGAGGCCATGGATGCTTGCGGTGGTGGCAATGATGATTGCCCGTAATACTAAGGGCTATGATAATGATGATTTTTTTATGAGAAGCCCATATTTGTTTAACTAATTTTAAAATAAATTTTTAAAATACATCAGGAAATTCTATTAATTTTTTTATCATGATCAATTCCATTTTTTATATCTTAATTTTAAACCTTTTTAATAAATAATATTTATTTCATACATTAAATAATTATAATAATAGTAATAATAATAATAATAATAATAAGTATTTTCAAACCGCAGGGCAGCAGTAACTGATTATGACGACGATAAGTACAGCATTAATCATTTTGGACATGCCACTCAACTACTATTGGAGGTGCGACTAATTAAAAAATAAAAATAATAAGTAAAAACTTACTAGAAAGCTAAGTTGATCCACAATACTAATAAAGTTAGAATTTTGACATCGTTTGGAAAGTTGAAAGACGTATATGCTTGGTATTATTCCACTGCGATTTCAGTGGATAGACACTACGAAAGCAAAAGCCACAAGAATATTTACAAATCAAATATATATTATTTTCATTTTCTTACTTTTTTTTTCCTTTAAAGAAAATGGTTCGGTTTCTCAAGAGCTGTAATTAATTTAAAGCCATGGTCAGCAATGTATAAATACTAGAAATCAAATCACTGAAAATCATATTATCTGAAAAGAAAAGGAGCAAATCATTGAGGCTTCTCCCCCAATCAAATTCTACTCTACCCGCATCCTCTAACTCAGCTCAACAACAACCTGAGTCATCTTTAGGTCTAGCACATACTTTGCCACAACCACAGCAAATTAAAGTGAGGAGGAGCTTCGTGGCATCAAGGCGATCGTCTATGTCAAGCCCAATCGATGCCTCATCACTTTGGCTAAGGTTATAGCTAGAATTCATCATTTTTGCTCTGGGTTTTGTCTTTTATGAAGCCAAAGTACAATAAATGCCCAATTGACCCTATAGATATGTTCGTCTCACCTATATGAAGCTGTAGGATCAAACCCCATGCAATTTGGTTGAGTGTAGAGCGAGATCTTAGGGTTTGATTGCAGAATGCTCTCGATTCTCTATGTCATGAGGATGATGAACGGATGCCCTCCATTTCTGTGTATTTCAAACGGATGAGCAAGATTGTATTGGGCGGACGACGAGACTGAATCATCACACCAGATCGAGGCCTGCGAGGTGGCACACATGGAAAGTGTGACAAATCGCGGAGCGCAGAGTGGAGTTATGGAGTGATCGAGGATCGAGTCAGTAATGCGTGGGTTAAGTCAGATTTCTGGGTTTTTCTGAATTAATTTATATCCATAAAATGTTTATAAACTTCAAAAATTCATAACTTATTAATAAAGAAAAAAAAATTAAAATAAAATACTCCTTAACTCAGTGATCAGTGAAAAATATAATAAAAATAAAAATAATTAATTTATATTTAATTTTTAATTAATTAAATATCTAAGAGATTATTTTAATTATTAGAAGTAAATAAAAACATTAAAATATGAAATTTTCATGGTTGACTCTCTTTGACATCTGAGATATTTTCTAATTTTCTCAAAGTTAGGGGATCTCCCTAAACCAAAATGTCTAATTTCAATTAAACTTATAATTATTTAGAAAAATAATTGTTAAAAAATAAAATCAGAAAATATAAACTAAAATGGAAATTAAAAAGGAAAATTAGGGCGGCATCCCTAAACACTAAAATGTGAATTTTCACCTTTGAAAACATATAAAAAATTAGAGCATTAGGGGTAAATCTGTAAAACTGCATGCATTATAGCACAAATCGTCTCCTAAAGTTGAATTAAAAATAAAAAGTGACTTAAAATACCTTAGGACTACATCCTAATGAAAACATTAAGTTATTTAGGGAGGGTTGATCTCATAATTACCCATTTAATTGTGAGTTTATCTCACTCAACTAAAGCTCTAAACCTAATTTGGACCTAATCTAATTCAGGCCAAACTTAATTCAAAATAAATTTAACCCACTTAGACTGAACTCAACCTAAGTGACTTCAGGGTTAATTTAGATGTGGCCCTAATCTAGACCTAATTCAAACTAAACTCAACTCTAAGTTCAACTCAGGCCTAGCCTAACCTAGACCAAACTTAGTCTAAACTCAATTTGAACTTAACCGAGACCTAATTTAAGCTAAACTCAACTTTAAATTCACCCAAATTCTAACTCAACTTAGATCTAGCCCGATTCAAATCCTAAACAAAAATTAGGTCTAACCCAACTTAGACATAACTCAACAAAACTCAACAACATTGAAGTCTACTCAACCCAGACCTGATTCAACCAAACTGTGAACATAATCTAACATAGGTCGAACCTAACTTAGACCTAATTGAACTTAACTCAAGTTTTTAATCTTACACTTAAGACATAGGTCTAGTCCAACCCTATAACTAACTCAACTGAACTTAAATTTTGAACTTATCCTAGGTCTAACCTAACTCAATTAAGACTTAATTAGACCTAACTAAACCAAAGCCTAAATCCAACTTAGGTCTAAGCCAAATTGGACCTAAACCAAACTAATTCAAATTGTGAATCCCAAAACCTAACTCAAGCCTAGTCCAACTTAAACTTGAGTCAACTGAAATAAAACCTGGGTCAACTCGACCTAACTCGAGTTCACCCAAACTAAGTTAAAACAAATCCAGGTCAACCAAACCTAGCCTGGTTGAACCCAATCATTCCAAACTCAGCCTAGGTCAATCCGATCTAACTTAGGTCAAACCAAAACAACTTAAAACAAACCTAGATCAACCAGCCTAGCCTGGTTTAAATCGAATCAACTTAAAATTAACCCCGAGTCAATCCGACCTAACTCAGTTTAACCCAAACTAACTTAAAGCAATTCGGGGTCAACTCGACTTAACTTGGGTTATCCCAAAACAACTAAAACAAATCTGGTTCAACCCGATCTTGTTAGGTTTAACCCAAAATAAGAAAACCTAACTTGGGTCAACTCAACCTAACCTCAAAACTCAATCATGGTCAACTCGATTTAACTCGGATAAACTCAAAACAACTTAAAAGAAACTTGGCTCAAACCATCCTAGCCTGAGTTAACCCAAATCAACTTAAATCAAAATCGGGTCAATTCGAACTAACTCTGGTTAACCCGAACTAACTCAAACTGATTCTGAGTTAACCCGACCTAACTCAATCATGCTCAAGTAACCTAAGTTAAGGAGTGTTTGACCACTCATAAGAAAATAAAAGCACACAGAGGATGCATGGGCTAAAATGCAAAACAAGCATAAAATACACCATAAAAATTATTAAAATTTGAACTTCAACCATAAATTACAACCTGGTTTGAGAAGAAACTTCAAAGGATGCAACCCATGGCTGCTAACGAAGCACCTTCCTATCATTCGTGACTAATCGAACAACAAACCCAATGACCCTGAGAGGACGAAACCATGATATCTTAATTGGGTCATTTAAAAAAATAATAACAAAAATCACAAAATTTAATTGGCTAAGAAGTCTTAAGCAATATAAAATTCTCAACCTCTTAAAATTCAAAAAATAAACTGAAACATAAATGAAATACTAATGAACAAAGATCTCCGAATGCAGCTTTAACCCTGCTGCCCGAGTCTACGAAGTTCTCTTGGAGGATGCAACTCACGGTTGTTGAAAAAAATCTTCCAGTCAAAGTAGGCTTGACCACCTATTTAGACTAAGTAGATCAATGAATCCAATAACGTCCGGACGATGTAAAGTCATGGGAATCTTGACTAGGTTGTCCTAAATAAAAAATGATAATAATCTAGATAAACACATTTATTTCTTTTATATTAAAATGTAGTCTACTGACTCTGTTTCATAGGACTATTCAAGATAACCTACAAAATGTCGCATTAGATTTGCTTTACAAGCTATCATGTTGTGCTAACTTATTTTGCTGGGCTATTTTAAATAAATTAGATATTTTAGTAACCTAGGATTTTTTTGAGTCTTTTTATTATGTAGAGTTAGGCAGTGTTATGGTCAACAAACTATAGGCATCTGAGGTGTCCAAAAGAAGACAAAACATGAAGCAAACAATGAACATCAAGTAAACCATCAATAGTACTGTGGATGATGTCTGTTGGTGAGTATGACATACATTAGGCTTGGTACCCATGTTGTCAGTTTGTAGGCATTCATTCGGTAGGTTTGCCCAAATAGTTGGTTGGCATTTACTTTTTTGCATTTTGCCTAGATTGCCGGTAGGCTCACATAAGGACTAAGCGTTCTACCCCAATCTTAATAAATTCAACTTATCTTTTTGAAATGAAACTCATAATTCAAAATAAAGCACATGAATCACCGCATTCACAACCATTAAACATCATACATCTAAACAATCTTGATTAACATAAAATAAAACTGAGCAGGAACTCCCTTTCGATCTAAGAATATGACAAAAACATGATCTATGGGCATATGCATAACATTTTGCTCTTAATTTTTATCTTCAGACTCTTGCTCATTGCATGGAAAGGGGTAGCTTATAATTTCAAAATTTGATATATATTCATCATCAAAGACTTCAACAACCCTGCACACAGCCTGCTTTGATGCACTCAACCCCAATTAAAACTAAACATTTGAGTATGGTGAGGTGCATAATGCTTAAAATTAAAATTAGAAAATATTTTTAAATAGTCTTTTGACATTATGCATACCATACATAGGTGGTTTGATTTATAATCAAATTGTAATGCCCAAAACTCTGAATAAACAATTACCTACCCTATCTTGTATCATTGAGACCGACCATGCATGTTTTTAAATGCAATTATGTGGCTTATGCGACAACGTTTTTCAGGCAGGGTTGTAAGTTTATTGCATTTCATGTATTCTTTCTTTTAGGTTAGGGCCCCAATGTTTCACTTCCCTTAATGAACTTCATTTTAGGACTATGAGGTTCTTTATTCAGTTATAAATCCTCACATTTAGGTCCCTGAGTGATTTTTTGTCTTGTGATGCTCGACTACAATTACGCTGTAATTATATTCCTTAATATGCCAAAAACTTGATCCAAATTATATTTAGCGTCTAGTGAGAATAAATGTAATTTGATAAAATTTAAAGAAATAAATTTCTCACTAAAAATACTACGCAAGTATACGCATCGTTGATGTAATATATAATTTTCAATAAAAACTTAGTATCGATCCCACGGGGAACCCCTAAACGAAATAAAATAAAACTCAGAAATTTTAATTTTAAGAGAACTTTACTTAAGGTTACAGTAAATATCTAAAGTATTAATGGTGAAATTAAGTTTATTAATTTCTATACGTGCAAATAAAAGTAAATACAGTGATTTAGAGAATATATAAATAGAGACTTTCTCCTTGCAATTGATTCATACTTAGAAAAGGATTTCAAATATTTAGAAATTTAAATGTGCTATTTTGAAAAAGAGAAACATACTTGTTCTTTACCTCTTCCAAGCATAAAGAATATTGACTAATCTAAACTTGTTGTCGGCATGTATAGAAATGCTGATTAGGTTCTAGTCTCTCATTTGTAGATTACCCACTGTGTACTCTCTATAGGACCTACCATGACCCTTAGTTCCAATCTCTATAACAAATTGATAAAATAATATAGCCTGTCACAATATAAACATTAATCCTATGCCCCTCAAATATTATCTCCCTATCTATTTGCACTCCCCCTCAGACAATCGCCACTGCTCTTTCTAGGGTCAAATGTGATACTTACAGGCCAAGAAATCTTAGCCCTTTCGGATCTATAAGTTTCCTCAACAAATTTTAACAATATAAGTGGCCAAGTTGTAAAGTAAATGAAGTACCGGTAAAAATATCATCACAATATTTAGGAATAAAACAAACTCTAAACAAAATCAAAATCACTTACTTAATTGCTTCATATTAAAAGGAGAACAAAAGAAAACTACTTAAAATGCCTGAGGATAACAAAACAAAATATATTTATAAATTCAAATCCAAAGTAGAAGACATAAAGGCAAAAATATAAATACTTATCTGAAATGCTTTCCCAAGAATACCTTTGAAGTTCTCAGACTTCTCTGACTCAACCAAAAATTTACAAGGCTCCAAACTTTAGAAATCATAAAGACTCACAAAGAAAACTACTCACACTCTTTACACACTCACACACTATATGACTCACTCTATCCGACCCTCTTAGCCTCTTGGAATTAATCCCTATATATAAAGCTTAAAAAATGACCAAAACCTACTTCAGACATCTCTTCAAAATTCAGCCTCACTCAATGGATCTTCTAGAATATAATTGTTATGCCTAGGAGTCAGCCACGTTTAGCATTTGGTGCCTAGGCGCCAGTTCTACTGGTTTGAAAATTTACTTAAGTTAAGCCCATTCAGCTCCTTGTTGATGTATTTTTGCTCCTTTTTACTCTTAAACTCTCTTTCTTACACCTTCAACCAAAAACATGAAAATACCTTTCATTAAAGCATAATATGTTAAAAAATTGAGCATAATATGTGCATAAAATAGGTAATTTTTAAGTTGGATCATCCTGTAGCTCTAACATTCTAATAAAATATTAGAATATAACATTAAAATCTTTCTTTTAAAATGACAAAATTACGATAATGCAACAATCTTAACCGAGAGTTTTCTTAAGTAAATTCAGTCGCTTAAGATATAATTAACTATAGGGGCTTGCCCTTATATGAAAAAGAAGACCCCATAAATAATCTAAACCCTATTTAGTCTCCAGATTAGATAGGAGAAGTGACTTGCCAGATTTCAAATCACTGATCAGTGTTGATATCTAACACTTCCATTGTTCAAATAATCAAACCATCGTAAAGTTGTATGTTTAACTTTTGAGGAGGTTTACTACGTTCGGTAACATGCTTGATTATTTGAGCAACCCAAATCTTCAAATCAAAAGGACATATGAAAGCACCGTGTCACTTGAAGAGCGGCAGAAATTAATAAAACAAACCCCGACGGGGCGGACAACAACTTTAGGAAAAAAATTGTTTCAATTGTCATCAGATTGATTTGCATGATCGTTAATAGTAGTAATAAGCTTCAAGCAAATTTTAAATGAGCTTTTGAGCCTTACTAAAATCTTGAGAGAGAAATCAATAGTTAGTTAAGATTGAGCTCACGAGTTAAGTATATTTAGACTTCAGTCAAGGGAAGAGGGGTGCTGAAACAGAGGTCAACATTAAATATTAAAGGATATACCTCATCATGTCAAGTCTAAATCCAAAAAGTAGGTTTAAATCTCCATTGATATAAATCATATATGACATTGTCAGACGAAAAGTGTGATTGATTTTGGTGCTTTGAATATGGTCACAATAACTTACCCTCAGATAGATATGTTGAGAATATAGATGTAGCTTGCTTCAATGTCTGACACTATTTCAAGAACACTTCATTAATTCCTTTTCTATTTTGATATAATCTATTTTAAATTAATGACCTTGATGTAGGAAATCCATAAATAACATATATCATCGAAGAGTTAGTGTTAAGTAAAGAGAACATAACAAAAGGAGAAAGTATAGATAAGGAGATTATATATACAAAAAGAAAAGATATCATATTTAATAATATAGCTTAGGCTTTTCAATGTCGATTGAAAAATTAGAAAAATAGCTATATGTTGGTGTCGCAATCTTAAAAAAAATTGTTGAGCATTGAACATAAGCCATTGCCCTTATAAAAAAAATAAAGATTATGGAACCATAACAAAAAATATAAAGGTTCACTCATTTACTAAAGGTTGTTTACTTGTATAGCATACAATTCTTATGCATTACCTGAACTTTTACATTTACACCCACAACAATTAAAAAGTTAATATCACATAAACGACATCACAATTACAAAATTTTAAATGTGAAACCCTTTTTTCATGCATAGGTTTCAAGCACCAAAATGTCATATACATATACATATATATACAAATATATTGGGGAAAGAGCAGTGGTGGCTCCCTACGCGTTAATTTAAAAAAGTGTTACAGGTGGAGAGGGAGGTGGATCCCATTCTAAAACCAAAAGAAAATACAGTAAAACTCACCCGTAAGGGTTCTACTTCCCTCAGTACAACTCACGTAAAAATTATCTCCAAAATACAAAAGAACACTAAGCACAAAAAGAGAAGCAAAAACCAAAACTGAGTTGTAAGAGACTTTAAAACCTGTGAGCTCAGAATTTGTCCAGAAGGGTAGCACAGAAGACATGAGCTTTAAATCCGCAAATAGATAACATTTGAAAAGGTTTTCAGAACAAGTTGAGACAAAAGGAGAATCCCTGGTAGTCCAAGCAAAAGCAACCTGCAAAGGACAGTGAAGACAGTCTGCAAAGAAGGGAAGATACCAGAGTATTCTTGCCCAGAAGGAGTGCTAGAAATGACCGTTAATGTTAAAGTGGCAAGACACAAAAGCAACGTGGCAGATAAACATGAAATGTATAAAATAAAAAACCATAAAAACTAAATCAAGTTATGATATAGGGGAGATTTAAAGAGTCCCCAACCAAATAGGGTCACAGAGAAATGGGTGGGTTTAACCCCACCATAGGAAGATTACCGGCACTACGAGCCAACCAGTCAGCGGGTAAATCAGGTTCCAGTGGGGGGGGTGATTTTCCAGACAAAATATCATAAAGAATTTTTGATTCCATCTCAACACACAAATTGTTAAAAGAGAAAGCAGCAGCAGTTTGAATACCCAAAAAAACTGCCCAGCATTCAGTCATAAGGGGGCCATCTGAGATAACTGGTGAATTAAAGTAACATAGACATTTTCTCAGATGGTTCCTAAAAAGACCCCCAACCGCAGCAGAGATGGAGGACCAGCAACCATCCACATTAAGCTTAACCCAACCCAAAGAAGGGGGGGTCCAAAGAACTAACACATGTCTGGCATTAAAAGAGGTGGCTTTAAAACATTTATAAAAATAAGCTAAAATATAAGAAGTGGTAGAAAGGGAGTTGGGAGAGGAGGTATTGTACTTATGGAATTCCTAGCATTCTAAAGGAACCAAAGAACTACAAGAGGAAAAGGATGAAGGCAACCCTTTAAATCCTCCTGCAGTTTCCAGCGCCAGAGATAATTCACCAGGATGCTATCATGACGCCAAGTAATACCAAAATGAGAACCAAAATGGTTCCAAACATTTAAAGAGTAAGTGCAGTTGAAAAAAACATGTATGTAATCTTCCTCGGCCTCTTTACAAAGAGGGCAAATAGAAACAAGCCTCAAGCCTTTTAGCTTTAATATATCATCCAAAGATAGCAATAAAGTAAAATATCTTCATAAGAAGAAGGAGATAGAGGGAGAGAAAATGTTGTTCCAGATTAAGTGTCCCCAAAGCCATTCAGGAGAAGAGTGTTGGTGAGCATAAATTACTTTGCTAATTGACTGGGAGGGAGTCTTCTTCCACATAGGAATATCTTTTTTGTTAGCTTGAATAGGAATAGTGGAAATCTGTAAAGCTTTAGACTCCCCCACCAGAGAAGAAAGTAAGTTCAAGTCCCAATCACCCTGATTCCAGCATTTAGAGACAGTAAGCAAATTTGTGTGAGTAGGGGGGGAAGTGTTTTGGAGAGAAGGCATACCCTAGTTGTCCAGCCAGAAGAACAGGTGACCCTCCCCAAGATCCCAATAAATAAAAGAGTTAGTCACAACTATGTCATTAAGGATGGCTTTCCAGATCTTAGAGTCTCCCACCTTCCAAACCACTACAGAAGGATGAGAAGATTTACAATACTTAGATAGCATAAACTTCGACCACAGGAAGGTTCCCATACAAAAGTTAAACCAAAGTTTACACATATTGATTTCAACAACATGTTGTAAAGCTTTAAATCCCAAACCTCCAGACTTCTTGGGTTTACACAGCTTATTCCAAGACACCAATATCTTCTTTGCATTCCCCCCACAACACAAATATTTGTTAAACAGTTTTTGAAGACTGTTCAAAGAAGTCTTTTTGGGGCTTAAAACTTGCAAAGCATAAAGTGGAATACTCAAAAGAATACTAGAAAGAAGAGTTAACTGACCCCCATTAGAGAGGAAAACATTCCTCCAATCCGCAATCTTCTTTTTAATTTTATCAAGAACCTTAACCATTTGAATTTGCTTAGTCCTCCCCTTGAGCAAGTTAACCCCAAGATATTTGAGGGGCAGAGAAGTGTGTCTATACCCAGTGAAATTATCACCCCAAGATATAGTAGCACTAGGGAAATACTTTCCAAAATAGAAAAGACATTTTTCCCTGTTAAAAGACAGACCAGAGCAGCCCTAAAAGTCATCTAAATTAGACATTAATTTTTTAATAGAAGTTTTAAAAGCATTAGCAAAAACAATAACATCATCAGCATAGGCCAAATGACTAATCATAATATTGGATTTGTGTCTATACTGCGTGGTGGGGTGGATAGTCTGAAAATGATTAAGCAGTCTAGAGAAATAGTCAAAAACAAGAATGAAGATTGTTAGGGAAAGAGGGTCCCCCTGCTTGATGCCTCTCAAAGTAGAAAAAAAGCCATAAGTATTCCCATTCTCCATGATACTTTAATGGTTTTTAGATAATCATTGTTTAACAAGATTGCAAAAACCAACATCAAAACCTCTAGCCTATAAAATGCCAATATTAAAGTCCCAGCTTAAAGTATCAAAATCTTTTTTTATGTCAAGCTTAAGGACAAGATTGCTACCTCTACACTTATTATCAAGATCTTCTATAAGCTCTCTTGAGCAAGAAGAATATTATCAGAGATGTCCCTACCCCTTATAAAAGCAGACTGCTGAGGTGAGATAAGATGATTCAAATGAGGTTGTAGACTAGCAAACAACAATTTACTAATAATCTTAGAAATGATAGTAGTGAGGGAGATAGGCCTAAAATTTTTCCAGTTGGTTTTGTCATTATTCTTAGGAATTAAAACAAGTAAAGCATCCATAAATACTTACTAGGGTCATCCCCCATGAAAAAACTTTGATAGCCAGAGTAACCTCCTTTTTAATAATATCCCAGCATGTAATGTAAAAAGCAGAGGTAAACCCATCAGGGTCAGGGGATTTGTTAGGGTTAAAATCTTTGAGCACGGCAAAGATATCTTGCTCAATAGGAGGACCAGATAAGGATAAGGAAGCCACATAATTCCTTTCAGCCTGAAAGAAGGTGGAATTAACCATAGAAACCTGCAGATGATCAGCATAGAGAGAAGAGAAGTAAGATACATCATCAACCCCAATATGATCCAGATCAGTAAGAAACCTCCCATCTTCAGTAAAGATTTTAAGGATAGTATTTATGTTTCTCCTATGCTTAATAGTGGCATGAAAGTATTTGGTGTTTCTGTCACCATTAGAAAAATGAACATCATTAGCTTGTTGTCTTAAAAAATCCTCCTCAATAGTGATCTGATTAAGAAGGTGATGGTGGGCCTGGGCTACCTCATCAACAATAGAGGGGTTGGAGACAGACTAAACTTCAAGGTCATCAACAATATTGTGTACATTAATAACATTAGTATGAATGTTGACCTCATTTTGTGGTGAGGTCTTTTCTTTTCTTACTGCTTAGGATCTAGCCATAGGACTTCTCCTTGACTATCCTAGAGGACTAGAATTGAGACCCATCCCTTTAGCAATTCAGCTACTTCTTGACTCCTCTTGGGACTCCACTTGGATGGTTGCAAACCTCTAAATAACCTTGGAAGGTTAAAACCACCATATGGACAACCAATAGTGAGTTCCTATAGGATTGTTTGGACTTAGGGTGACTTTGGGTGACTTGGGCTTCTCTTGCACACACACCCCCTCTAAGCCACTTAACCTAAACCCTGAACCCTTGCCTTTCTACCCTTTATGAAACTCACAATTACTGAATCCAAGCCACTAATATTTGATTAAGATGGCTAAAGTCAATATGTGAAGGATCATAAAGTAGTTACCATTTGGCTAGACTTGGTCCCAAACTGGTTGGACTTGGCTAAGTCCATGGCTCACGCTTCCAAACCCTAATTCATTTCCAAATAATTTTTTTTACTCAATCTTGACCCCACTAAAATGATCCATTTCTTCCTTATTTAAAGCCCCATTCATTTTTGCCAAAATTTCTGGTTTTGACATTGGGTCCCTTAAACTTACCCAAAACTACCTAAATGGCCCCCACAACCACCAAAATCATTCAAAAATTCTCAAAAATTAACCAAAATTCCTCAAATTCCTAAAAATCATTTTAAAATAATTCCCACCTCTCAAATCCACCAAAATACCGCAATACCCTCCAAATACCCTAAATACCCCTTTTGGCCCAAAATTTCAAAAATTCCACAAATTCCCAGAAAATTCCAGAAAATCTCAAATACTCCCAATTTCATTTTGTTCAACTACACCATAAGCTAATTTTGCCAAAATAACCCACTTTTATTAAAATCCCTAATTTGACCCATCTTTAACCCATGTGAACCCAATGTCAAACCAAATCAACTTAATTGACCTCAATTTTGCCTAAACTCAATTCTAAACTTCAATTCAACATCTCCAATACCAATTTAAACCAAAACTAAGCCCAATTTGGTTCACATTTGAGTTCAATTTCAACTTGAAACCAAAACCCCAATTCTAACCTATGACCCAAACCTACCCAAATTCAACCCAATTCAACTCAAGTTCCACCCAAATCAACTCTAAACCCTCCCTAATACATCCCTACACCAAATAAAACATCAATTGTCCCTCAATTTGAACCCAAACCCAACTCAAAATTCATTTGAAATAAAAACCACAAATTTGCCTTAAGGTTGTCAGCTTCCCCTAAAACTCCAAATTGACCCCTAAACCCAAAATTTCCACCCAATTTCTATCCCAAACCTTTCCTAACAATCGTTTAAAACATTTTGAATCATCAATTGGCCTTGAATCAAACTCTAGCCAAACCTATACCCAACCTCACCCATGGTGACCAAAATTGACCAATGCTCCAAAATCTTCCAAATTGAAACTCCAAATAAACTCCAATCCACTTCATGTCTTCATGAAAAGTATTCCTTACAATCATCTACACAATGTTGATCAATCAATTTGATCAAATTCAAACCCAAACTCAAGCTAGCCCAACCCAAACCTAACTGAACCCAATTGAACCTATGTTCCAAATTAAATCAAACCAAACCAAATTTGACCAAACCAACCTCTTGGCTGCCAACCCTAGGCCTCCTATGGTGGGTTTGACCTGACCTAACCCATGCCCCATGATCCATGGACCAATGGTCCACCACTTTGGACCAATGGACTAAGCCATAAGGCTAAGGCTAAGTCCCATTCTTCAACTCTTCTTAAGCAAGCTCCCTGCCTAATTTAACTGAGCAAAACTCCTCCTCCACTCCTCCTCAGCCTGCCCAGCTGCTTAAATGTTCTTTCCAGCCACTCCAGCCGCCGGAACAGCCACGCCTGAGCAGCCCATGTGTCCTTGAAACACAAAATTTGGCCTGGACAGTGGCTAATCCTTTCAGCAGCCACCTGCCCTGCTCTGCCCTCACCCTAAGTGGCCCAAGGCACTCATTGCCTGGCCCTGAGCTCCCCTCTCTAGCCATGGCTAAAAAACTCACACCTTTCAGCCTTGCCAAATGTGCTAAATTTTTCTCCACAGAACTCCCCCAAATTTTCCCTAGAGCTCCTCTTAGCCTAGAGAACTTGATCCCCACTGTCCTCCTGCCCTGAATCCCACCAACCGAGCCCAATTTCTCAGCTGAAAATCAGGCCAGAAATAAGACACCTCTTGAAACTCCACCAAAACTAAATTAAACTCACCCACACCTTCACAGCACCAAGAGGAGTTCCCCAGTGAAAGCCCCCTCTCCTAGCCTCCCAATTGCTCTATCGGCCAGAGCTTGGAATCGGACTTTGAGGAAGTCACACCTAGGCAGCTCACCAGGACCAGAGACTTCATCTGGAGGCTCCTTTCACTCAAACGAATGTGCAGAGCTTCTCTGATTGAGGCTTCACCTCTCAGAGCCAAGGTATTGACCTCTCCTCCCTCCTGATCTTCCAATAATTCTCCATTTTGTTTTGTGCAATTTCAAAGAATGTCACCCTGCATGAAAACTGAAACCTTTTAGGATAACCACACAACTTAAACCCAAAACTAAATTAAAAGTCACAACAAGGTAAAATTCACCGCCAGAACATTCAAAATATAAAACAACTCAAAATTTAATCACAAACAAAACAACAAAACTACAACTACAACTAAATAAAAAAGTCTAGTTGGATGACTGAGAATCCCACAGATGATGTAACCCACATGTTGCTAACGAGATTTCCAACGGTCTTAATGAAAGTGTGGAACTCATTCAGTTGAGTTTAGCAAATTCATTTGGACTAAGTGAATACGATGAAAATAACGGTGTCGGGATGACGGAACCGTGGGGTCTTAATCGGTTCTGTTTAATCAACTTTAAGATTTATTTTAATTAAAACATTAAAACATCTGAACCTTAAGATTCTTCTAAACCAAAACACTTCTCTCATCTCTTGATTGCCACCTTCTAAAACCAAACCTCTGCAACAACAAGGAGCTTGGAGCACGATGGGCAGCACGGCCATCTTCATCAGCAAAACTCGTGTCTACATCAGCAAAACCTTTCCTAGTTTTAAATAACTAAGCCATATGATTTTGAGGTAGTTTGCCTAGTGCAACATAAATCCTCAACTTTTCATTAGGTATTTGCATAATCATATTATGCAAATTAAGCTCTAACCTGTCTTAGGACTCCGAGGTAGCCGTTTGGTACTACATAAACCCTCACATTTTCGAGGCTATTTGTATGATCATATCATACAAGTATAAGTCTTAATTAACTAAAATTGGCAGGATTAGAACATCGAATAAATACTCTTAAATTGAAGCCAAATAATATGATAGTTGGGAAGTCACCGAAGTTCACTTCGGGTCCGTGACATCCCCTACTTCTCTTCCTTTGGACTCCTAAAATAAACTGTTCCAAATTTGAGGCATTCCCTATTGAAATTTCCAAAATCCAATTTGTTTGAAACCTTAAACTTTAAAATTCTTGAGAACAAAATCACTGATCATTATCGAGAGTTTTCTTAAGTGTCTTCGGACATTTAGGATGTAATTAACTATAGGGGCTTGCCCTTATAAGGAACTTTAAGAACCTGAGTAATATAAACCACTGCTTAATTCCTTTATATTAAGTAGGGGAACTTGTCGGCTTATAAAATTGGTTCGCATACCAAACAGATGTCACAAATCTTCTAGTGTATTTAATTGAGTCCAATCATCAAACAGTGTGTCTATTCCTCAGGATAGATACACAGTTTGTGATGTGGTGCTTGTTTATATAAACTATTTGGGATGTGAGATCGGTGTAATTTCATATCTTAAAATTTTCAAACTTAAAATTATTTTCAAAATAAAATGCTACTTTTCAAACTATATATATATATATATATAAATTAAATTTAAAGCATATAAAATAAGCTGTACAATTTCTGGCTACTCCGATGGGGAATTGTTCCTCTCTTCATTTTGATCAGATGGTTTTGCTTTCATAAATCGGTAGTAAGTCCATGCCCCTAATGGATCATACTATCATTTTTCTGTTGACGCATCTTGTTCATTTCTGTCTTGAACAGATACGATCAACCCTTTTGGATTTTGGAGCCACTTTTAGACATCCTTGAACAGAGAGGTTATGAAATCCTCCTTTTTCACCTCTCCAAAGAGGCGAGGTGAGACCCCCAATTGGTGTGGCTTAAGACCAATCTACCGAATCGAGATTCCTATGGGGTTCTACCTTTCCTAAATTCAGGATAAAGGTCCCACGGCTTCCTACTCTTAATCGAATCTTTATCAACTTTCTATTTCTCGATTCCTCTAATTAACTACGAACGAAATAAAAACATGAAACCTGCAAAGCTTTGCGAAATAAACAAAAGAAATCAAAACGAAATTAATGAAACTTGTTCGGACTTTTCTTGAATATTCTTTCTTTCGTCCAAAGATCGTTGCGACGATAAGGGAAATATAGGGTAGCTCTGACATCCCGAATCTTTTCTGCAGAAGATGTCTGCACCGAAGTTGATCTTTTCCTTCGCTACTGGGGACTGACTTCGCAATCAACTGGGATGGACTTCCTGACAACGCAGTCATCCACTTTGGACAAGGGTTTGACCAGACGGACATTAAGTTCGGGGACGTCACTGTCGCCTTACTGAGGTCCAAGACACCTGAATCTGTGGAACCTATAGTGGAGTTCAGCTTGAAGTCGACTCAAGAGTTTCCTCCCCTGAAGAGGGTCCCAACTGGAGGGAACACCGTTGCCCGTAAAAGATTGGCCGTCAGAGATGATAAGACTACCTCCCAAACTGTTGTCGCTACCCCCGCTGGTTTAATCATCACTGCACCTACCCCTGCTAAATGAAAGGGCAAGGAAATCCAGACCAGTGATGAACCTGTAACTGTGGGGGGTACGACTTTTGCTATGATACAGCCCGTCTTCGAGATAGGGTCTAGCTCAAGGATGGCACCCTTAACTAAGTCTCAGGGAAGGAATAAGAACAGAAGAACGGCTAAAGCTAAAGCCGCTGAGGTTGTCATTCTTAAGGAAATTCCAGAGGAAGAAGAAGAACTACCAGAACTTTCACCTCTGTTAGAAGGAAACATATTTTACCCACTTTCTATCGCTCCTGAGAAAGAAAGTGCTTAGAAGATCACTGTCGTGTTACCCCGACCGGCATATTACGATGAGCATAAAAGACGAAAAGCAAGAAATACACCGCTCACTCGAATACGGGCGATAATCGAATGTCTATCAAGAAAAGATAATTGCTCTGTGCCTGAGATCCTGACAAGGATAGGGAGAATACCCGCCAAGGCACGTCTCAGACCAAGGGTACTTCCCCCTACAATTCAAAAGGAACTCCCACCGAAGAAGAGGAGATTGGGTAGCAAGAAGTTACCAGCTGTGGTATCTGACCCGCATCTTAGTAGGCATACCACCTTTCAACCTACCGTCGATGGACCATCCTGTTCTATGCACCCAATTGCAAAAGGATGGTGTGGAGACCTAAAGTCGCGGAGCCAATCCGGACAGAGCAGCCAGAAATGAGAAGTTATGATGCCGAGTCTGGAGCTAAGAGGAGTATTGCCGTCTCAGAGACAACTCCAGAGAATGAAATTCACCAGCTGCAGTATACCAGCCATAGGACCGTTAGAGGAAAGTCACTCGAGGTCACTCTGGAAAGGTTAAGATCAGACATTCAACAGTTAGCCAAAGAACGAAAAGAAAGATTTGAAAATGAAGAAAACTTGTCAGGATACATGGATGAGGATATTGCTGAAATCAACATGGTCTAGACACGAGCGTCGTCAGCCCTACTGGGAGCTCCAGCAGCTACAGAAGGAGAAAATCCGGAGGTGATGATGCTCCGTCTTCGAGAGAAGGACGACATAATTCAACGAATGGAAAAAAAATGGAGGATATGGCGGCTGCTCTAGCCACACTTTAGAGTCAGCCTCAGCCCCCAAAGTAGACACCCCCGGAGGTTATTCACATTGCCGACGGAGGGAAAGAAGTCACTTTCGTCAATGGAGATGAGCAGCCGAAGAAGGATTCCACTCAAAGTCTAATACCAGAAAAGGACATTAAGAATATGGTAGAACAGCAGGTGCGAGAAGCTTTAGCCCAATCCAAAGGCGGGGCATTGATTCTGAAGGGTAGACCGTACGCCAAAGAATTTTATGCCGTGCAATACGCTAAAGGCTTCGTACCACCTCTGTTCAAGACTTTTGATGGAACGGGAAACCCTTGACATCATGTTGCACACTTCCGCGCAAGTTGCTGCAACGCCGGGGGTAGCGACGCTTTGTTGTTCCGCCAGTTTGTCAGCAGCCTTTCAGGAATTACCTTTGACTAGTATGCGGAGCTGCCCAACGGCTCGGTAAAGACATTCACAAAATTGGAAAAGCTATTTGTGAAACAGTTCGCTGGAGCTCAGCACCACATCACCATAGGTGATCTTGTGGTCGAGCAACAGAAACCAAACGAAACTTTGGTGGACTACATCCTGCGATGGAGGAATTTAAGCATGAAATGTGGGCTGCAGCTCCAGGAACAGCATGCCATTGGAATTCTGCTAAATAGTATTCACGGGCCGATAGCCTTTCTCCTCAAAGAATTTACAATTAAGACATTCGAGAAATTGCTCATCAAGGCCGCAAGTCTACAGGAGGATGAGAAACAATTCAACTTCACCGATAAGAACCATAAGCAGAAGCCAGTCAGAGCCTTCGAGAAGAAGTCTGGGACTGTCGCAGCGGTAGACAAGGGCAAGAAACCGATGTAAATATGAACGAAATGACCTCAGCAGAACTATCAACAACCTCCACCGAGTTATCAACCGCCTCAGCCGAACTATCAGCCATCGCAGTAGTATGGCCAGCAATCATCTCAGCAATACAACTAGCAGCCGTTTCAGCAAAAGTGCAGCCTGACAAAACTTCTGAAGAAGGAATACCCTTTCAAGAATGAAGCGGTCGACAAGATGTTCCGTAGTCTGATCAAGAAGGACGGATTTCAATTGCCAGAGCCCATGAGGCTGAAGAAGTCGATAAGAAAGATCATTCGATGTACTTCCCTTATCACTAGATGATAGGACACAAGATCGAGGACTGCTTCACTTTCAAGAACTGGCTCGAGAACAACCTTCGACAAGGGAACATAACGATTTCGAAAGAATACATGAAGGATCCCCAGAAAGGAGGTTTCGTTAATGTTATTTCAGCAGATCTTATTGTTCCAATAGACTCGTACACAACCAACGATGGATGGAGTACAGTTTGGATGAAGTCTTCGAAGAAAATTTTGGATCACATTCAAACTGCTTTGGTGCGCGCTTCGATTAAAAATTCAAAACCTGTCGAGTTGGCACTATCAATTGCAATCAAGGAACCGCCCCAGAAGGAGGAGAAGATCGCAGAAGAAGAGAAGACCGAGGTTCCAAAGAGTAGAGTAGGGGCTAGATTTCCTAGGATGGTTGTTTCTGATTTGGGGGAGAAATCCCTCAAACCTCTGACTCTGTATAATTATTTGCTCGCCCCGGCGGGGTCTTATAATGATAAGAGTTATGGTGTTGGTAACGTTTTGACTGTTTCTAACAATTACTTAACTAACAACAACCGACCTAATCTGAATATCGATTTCGAAATGAATAACTATTCTCAAATCCTACAAAACATCGATGACAGCGATTGCTATGGCCTGGAAGATGACGAACCCGTCTGTGAATTCCAAGGATCTCCTATTGCGATTGAGCTAGAGTTCTCAGATACCGAAGTGACTCCAGAAGAACCTACTGCTCCGATTCAAAAAGAGGAAGCGTTTGCTAATCCAGAATCAAACTCAGAGGAAGAAATAACAGAGGTTAAACTTAGAAGTGGAAAGGTTCTACCCCCGAGAGTAGGACCGAAAGATAAAGGAAAGCAGGTGGTTACTCAAGAAAAGCCTACCCCAGTAGAAGAGTTGCCCGTTTGGGAAGAAGTTGAAAGACCAGACAATAAAGTGGAATATAATGTGTTAGCCCACCTTCAGATGTTGCCCGCCGAACTGAGCATCTACGACGCTTTAATCCCTTCAAAGGAAATGAGAGAAACTCTGATCAAGGCCTTACTTGATCCAGAGATTTTCTTAGCTCAAATGGCCGGCAAATCCTTAGATGAGGTTTGCTCGTTAAGAGAACAATTTGGTGTCACTTTCACGGGCAGTGACTTACTACTCGGGACAACCGATCGCAATCAACCCTTGTACATTTCATTCGTCGTCGGAAAGTTTACGCTCTTTAGGGTGTTAGTTGATCTGGGAGCATCAATCAATATAATGAACCTTCAGACATTAGCCTACTTGGAAATTGATGCCCGCAAGCTTCAAGCAGACAAAATGTTACTAAGAGGCTTTAAACAGAAAGGAGAATGAGCTCTTGGATCAGTAACACTGTCAATGAAGATCGGTGACTTAGCAAGGGCAACCACAAAATTCTACATAATTGATTCTGAAACTTCATTCAATGCTCTAGTGGGCCGACCATGGATCCATGAAAAACGGATGGTACCGTCGTCTCTACACCAGTGTATAAAGTATTATGAAGGAGGACAAGAACAATGCATCAAAGGTGACTTGCAATCGTTTTTCGTGCATGAAATTGGAATACATGAAGATGTTGCATACTACGCACCTCAAAAAAAGACAATTTTCTCTAGAAATGCTACGCCAATTGAAGTAGAAGAGACTTAAGATGAAGAAGAGCCTGAAATTCTAGTTCAACAATTACTCACCACTCCCTTACGGCGAGATGGTGAAGGTTTCTCCAGAGCTCGCATCCGAGGTCGAGACATGGGACGAGGTTACAAAGAAATCCAGTTATTAAAGTTGATTGGGAAGACAATTCCGAAGAAGAAGAAGAAATCAAGAAAGAAGCGGCAACAATAAGTCAGAAGAAACCTCAGTTCAAGGTCTCACTAGAAGATGAAAAGAATGAAGAATATAAAGCAATGTACGACAAGATAAACCACTATGTACATACTATGACCCAAACCCCTATTTATCCTAGTAAGATTGAGGGTATGGTGGTCAAGGATATACATGGTCGAGGTGCTAAGCCAATCAAATTTTACCGTGGTGCTTCTTCTTCCAAAACTGAGAATGATGCAAAATTTCAAGATGTTGCTTCATCTGAATTAATGGAATTGCCTTTTGAGTGGTATTCTCCCTGTGTTAAAAATTTGGTTCAATGTGGTGTCTTACCTAAGCAGTGGTCAAAAGACCAATCACACCGCTTTGAAAAGTTATGGAGTAATGCCAGAAGGCCTCCCAACTCAAAACATGGTCTTTGATTCGGCACGGTAGGGCCAGCTGACAATTCATAATTTTGCTTGGTTGTCACTTGTGAGCCTAATGAAGACTGCCTGAAAACTTCAGATGATCTCGAGGATCTGCCAATTGGAGATGCTCTGCTAAAATTTCAAGAAGAAATTAAAACTACAATAGATGAGTTAGCAGAAGTTAACTTAGGTACTAGCGAAGAGCTTAGGTTGACCTTTGTTAGCTCCTTACTCAACAATGAAGACTCCGAAAATATGATCAAGCTATTAATGGAATTTAAGGACTCTTTTGCTTGCAGTTATGATGAGATGCTGGGATTAGCTCCAGAAGTTGCAGTTCACAGGCTAGGAGTAGATCCCACTGCTGTTCCAGTCAGACAAGCTCTAAGAAGAATGCATCTAGAAATCGAACAACAAGTTATAGCTGAAGTTAAGAAGCTAATCGACGCTAAATTTGTCTGTGAAGAACAATACCTGACTTGGTTGGCCAATGTGGTACCGATCAAAAAGAAGAATAGTCAGATCAGAATCTGCATGGATTTCAGAGATTTGAACAAAGCATGCCCAAAGGAGGAATTCCTGCTACCAATTCTCCAGAATTAATGATCGACATCACTTTGACACACAAAGTCTTTTCTTTCATGGAGGGATCGTCAGGATACAACCAGATAAAGATGGCACTGGAAGATGAAAAGCTCACAACCTTCAGAATGTCAATCGGAGTATACTGCTACACAGTGATGCCGTTCAGATTGAAGAATGCAGGAGCAACCTACCAAAGAGCAATGACAAGGATTTTTGACGATCTCATTCAAAACCAAGTCGAGTACTACGTGGATGATGTGGTCATCAAGAGCAAACTGAAGGAAGATCATCTGTATGATTTGAGAATTGTTTTCAAGCGATTAAGACAATTTAACCTTAAGATGAATCCCTTGAAATGCGCCTTCGGCATTACCTCTGGGAAATTTTTAGGATTTGTCGTCCGACATCGCGGAATTGAAATCGATCCAGAAAAGATTAAAGCTATCTTAGAAATTTCGCCTCCCAAAACCTTAAAATAACTACGATCCATTCAAGGGAAATTGGCATATCTTTGACACTTTAATTCGAATTTGTCAAGAAGGTGTCAGCCTTTTTCTGCTTTGGTTAAGAAGGAGGTCAAGTTTACTTGGGACTCCAAATTTCAACATGCCTTCGATGACATCAAACAATACTTAATGACACCTCCTGTATTAGCAGCCCCAGTCTCGGGTCGACCGTTGATACTTTATACCGCAGCTTTAGATGACTCCCTCGGAGCCTTGCTAGCCCAGGTCAATGATGAGGGTAAAGAAAACACTCTCTACTACTTAAGTCATCGCCTAATTCTGACAGAAGTAAAGTATCCTCCTATTGAGAAGCATTGTTTGTCCTTGGTCTTTGCAGCCCAAAAGCTTAGGCATTATATGCTCTCTCATAAGGTCAACCTTATCTCGAAGTTTAATCCATTACAATATTTGATGACCCAACCGACGCTTTCCGGCAGACTTGCCAGGTGGTCGATGATACTATTGCAATTCGATATAACTTTCGTTCCTCTTCGTGCCGTAAAGGGACAAGTCCTAGCAGACTTTCTCGCAGCGCACCCTTTACCGGCAGAATCGCCTCTCAACGACGACTTGCCAGATGAGCAGATAATGAGCTTAGAAGACTCTAATGATCAATGTTGGGAACTGTACATCGACGGGGCGTCATCAGCACAATGAGACTAAGAATTGTAAACGATAGTGCCCGGTAAGGCAGGAAGCGGACTAATCTTTATAACACCGGAGCGGGGAATGTTAAGGTACTCCTACCATTTGACAGAATCATGTACGAAAAATGAAGCAGAATATGAACTGGACTGGAGATAGCCATTTAGATGGGGATAACTGATTACGACTTTATATATTAAACAAGAATTTATGAAGTCGAATTTATATATTTAGAATGATTTAGTAAAGTCACAAATTTAATGCAAGTATACGTATCATATCAAGTAATACAGGGCTCTAATGGAGTCCTGGTTATCGATCCCACAGGGAGGTGAACGTTCTTTAAATCAGATAATATAGCACTAAAATCCAATACCCAATGTAACAATCACTTAAGTGTACTACCACTAGTTAATGCAAACTATAATAAAGCTACTACAATTATTTCTAATAACTGAACTATATTAACTAACAAACACACTATCGTATGTGATTTATAAGATACTTCTATATGAAAAGTGTCTTTCTTCCTACATAAAGATTATTATGTGTGGATGATGAAGAATGGTAATTATTTGTGTTGGGCCAAATAGGAGCATATTTACTTCTTTACCTTTAAAAGAGTACCCCCTCTTCCAAGCAGGTAAAGAATATTGTCATATCTTAAGTTTAGTTACTAAATCTAAGGCTAGGCTGGGAGGATACCGACTCTCACTTCGGAGCTCCCACTCACCCTTAACCCGAAGGCTAACCATAGGCTTTAGTTACCAATCTTAAGACCAAATTGGGGATCCCATTCTGTCACCATGAAACCTCCAGATTGAAGTCCATCAAAACTCATTTGCCTATTTAGTTGAACTTAACCACCATGAACTACGCAATTCATTCACAGACATTAAATGGTTTCTTCATTCCTGTTGTAGAACATTCAATTCGTTTGGAATTAATGTTCCTTAACATGTTTTAACAATTAAATTGGCCGGATTAAAAAGTAAATTAAGTTCCAAATTAAAGAAACATCACAACATTTATAACACTTAAAGGGCATATCATTTCCACATCACCACATCATAATTACTTCATGCAAGAAGAAAGACAAGGGAGACTACTCACTAACCATGGAGAAGATATAAAAACACATGGATTTTATATATAAAAGAAGAGTCATAGAAACTACAATAGTAAATACAACTTAACTCTTTCTCTTCCCTAAGCAAATTCCTTCAAAGTCCCCTTGATTCCTTTTCTCTTCCTTGCAACACTTGATTCTCTCCTTGGAACAAAGATGAAGAAGCAATCTCTTACTTTACTCCCTCTTCTCCCCTCCTTGAGAAGAATCTCTCTTAAAATCACAAACCACTAACTCTCTCTCACACTTTCCTCACACTCTCTACAACAATTCTCTTCTCTTCCTCCTCTCTATTTTCGTCTTGGACACTTAATTTAATGTTAGGAACGAATTCCCCAAGAGTTTCTTCAAGCACCTCTTCAAAAATCCGCAAAAACTTTTGAATTTGAAGTGAACCATATCGTGCCAATTAAATCAGGAGTCTCTAGAATAGGGCGCCGGCGACGCCCATTCTGGCGCCGGCGGCGCCAGGGTTGTTTTCCTCCAAATTGCTCCATTTTGCTCTAAATTCGTTCCTTTTTGCATCTTTTCACTCCAATCACCTATAATCATCATACCTGCAACAAATCATGAAAAATACCTTCCTTTAAAGTACAATATCACCAAAAATAGGTAAAAACATATAGCTAAAAGAGTATATATTTTTGGTGCATCAAAATCTCCCAAACTTAAACTGTTACTTGTCCTCAAGTAATCCTTTTACTACATAAAAATATAACTCTAGGCAATGTACTTTTCAATTGTAAGAGACCAAAATTTTTCATTCAAAAGAATATAGTGTTTAGATTTTCAGAAAAAGTTTAGCAACTCAGGTCAACATTACATGTATAAGAATATTCACTACTTAAGTCTAAGAGTTCTAGTCTTCTATTTATTTCAAGATGAACCTTAATTTGTTATATTAAGAGTGCTTTAAAGGACTATGTGAAAAAGAAGTCCATGCAAACTTTATTAGAATGTAGGCTAGTACCTTAAACATAAATTCAGAAATGAAATCAAGATCTCCCTTTAAGGTGATTCAAGTGAAGCCAATTTTTTATTAGGCATTTCCTTAAGCTTCTCCTCATAACATTTTTCTTTTATTTTATTTTTATTTTTATTTTTATTTTTCTTTTTATTTTTATTTTCTTTTATTTTTCTGAGGATTACTATATCTGGATAGTCTTTAATGATTTTGAACTTCACTTCCTCTTTATAAAGTTCAAACTTAAGTCATCTCTTTACTTTATTGTTAAGTACAAGCTTTATTATTTATCATAAAGTTACAATCTCTTCTTAACACACAATACTTTAAATCCCTTAATATTTCAAAAAAAAAATATAGTTTTCTTTACTTGAAATAGTTGACTATAATCAAATCCTTTCATACCAAATATCTTACTTCTATAAAATTAACTTTTATCACTAAAAAGTTTCGTCCTTTCCTTCCATAATATTCAACTGAATTGAAAAGTTTTAGTTATCCTATAATGTGGTTAAATTGCCAAAAGTTATGCTAATAAAAATTTTTATAAATATAATAATTGAGAAAAATTAAAAGTTTAGCATTTCTCTACCCTCCCCCAAACTTACATTTTTCAATAAATTTGAAATAGTTGAGAGTAAAAGAAAACTAACCTTTATGTGCTGAAATTTTCAAATCTTCATAATTTACTCAGTATTAATCAAAATTTACGACTAGCAAGCATGAAACAATTAGTAGCGGTGATATAATAATTTTAAATATTTGCATGGGTAAAGAGAAATAAACATTAAACAACTAAATATCTAACAGAACATTATAACATAAAGTAAATTATCACACCACATAACAGTCAAAACGTAACCAATTCTCTTAAAATCACATCCCTAACTCTCTCTCACACTTTCCTTACACTCTCTACAGTAATTCTCTTCTCTTCCTCCTCTCTATTTTCATCTTGGACACTTACTTTAATGTTAGGAACGAATTCCCCAAGAGTTTCTTCAAGCACCTCTTCAAAAATCCGCCAAAACTTTTGAATTTGAAGTGAACCGACATAGGGTGCCGGCGGCGCCTTGTCGGCATATTTTTAGGTTGTGTGTTTTCTTTTGAAAAGGGGTCACCTAACAGAAGTTGTCGGCGAATTTTTTTTTAATTTAATTTAAATAAATAATTTGAAAAGTAGTATTTGATTTTTTGAAAATAATTTTTAAATTTGAAAATTTTAAGATATGACATCAAACTGATCTCACATCCCGAATAGTTTATATGAACGAGCACCGCACCACAAACCGTGTATCTATCCCTAAGGATAGGCACACTGCTTGATGGTGGGGCTCGATTAAATAAACTAGAAGATTTGTGACATCCGTTTGGTCTGCGAACCAATTTTATAAGCCGACAAATTCCCCTGCTTAATATGAAAGCATTAAACGAGGTTTATATTACTCAGGTTCTTTAAAATTCCCTATAAGGGCAAGCCCCTATAGTTAATTACATCTTAAGTGACGGGAATCACCTAAGAAAACTCTCGATAATAATCGGTAATTCTGCTCTCAAGAATTTCAAAGTTTAAGTTTTCGAGGGATTGAATTTTGGAATTTCGATGGGGAATGGATCAAATTTGGAATATTTTGTTTTGGGAATTCAAAGGAAGAATGGTAGGAGAAATTACGGACTCGAAGCGAACTTCGGTAATTTCCGACTATCCTATTGTTTGGCTTGAATTTAGGGAATTCCTAATATTTATTTATTGTTTTAATCTTGCCAATTTTAATTAATTAGGGCTTATATTTATATGACAGAATCATACAAATAGCCTCGAAGATGTGAGGGTTTATGTCGTATCAGACGACTACCTCGGAATCCTAAGACCGGTTAGGGCTTAATTTGCAATGCGAATGCCTAACGAAGAGTTGAGGGTTTATGTTGCACTAGGAAAACTACCTCGAAGTCCTATGGCTTGGTTATTTAATTCTAAGACAGTTTTGCTGATGACGATGGCCGTGCTGCCCACCATGCTCCGAGCTCCTTGTTGTTGCAGAGGTTTAGTTTTAGAAGTCATAAATCAAGAGATGAGAAAAGTGTTTTGGTTTAGAGAAATCTTAATTTCCAAGTGTTTTTTATGTTTTAATTAGAACAAATCTTAAAGTTGATTATAACGACACCGGTTAAGATCCCACGGTTCCATCCTTCGGCATCGTTATTTTTATCGGATTCACTTAGTCCAGTATGAATTTGCTAAACTCAACTGAATGAGTTCCACACTTTCATTTAGACCGTAGGAAATCCCGTTAGCAACACGTAGGTTACATCATCCGAGGTATTCCCGATCATCCAACGAACGTTTTAATTTAATTGTAATTGTAGTTTTGTGTTCCGTTTGTGATTAAATTTTGAGTTGTTTTATATTTTGAAATGTTGTGGCGGTGAATTTTATCTTGCAATAACTTTTAACTTAGTTTTGGTTTCGGTTTTAGGGACTATCCTAAAGGTGTGGGTTTTCATGCAACGAGTTGTTTATCATGCAAGAAAAGTAAGTGCGATGCGATTAAAGAAATTGCTGATAATGTAAATTGCAAGAAAGTAAATTGCAATAAAATAAAAGCGTACACTGGAGGGTCTTCCCGTCATCCCAAGCTGCACTTAAAACACAATTAGAATATTTAAGCAAATTCCTAGGTAAAGCTAAGGTAAGGATTATAGTTTTCTACCAAATTCCTAATCCTATAGCTAGTCATTTCCTATGATGTCTAGGTTCCTTGTGTTTTGGTTTGAAGACGATTTTCTTCATCAAAGAACAATTAAATTTAATTGTTTTTATAAACATCCTATCATATTGAGAAAGTGTTTAAGAAGAATCTTAAACATCTTTTCAATATTTCTAGGATTGCTTTAAGTCCAAATGAATTCAATTACACAAATGAATTAATCGTCCAAGAATTTCAAGTTTTGTTGTTATCTTGCTCGAGTGAACTAGGATGTTTGAATGTCCTATAAGTGAAGTAACATTTCATTTAATATTCCGTTTAGGAGTTATGATAACTAAAGCTTTCGAGGGTAAATTGGTATTCAAATGGTTTGTGATTTAGTTTAATTTCAATTAATGGGTTTAAATTTGGAATAGTGTTCAAGTTATTTTAAATTTATTTTGAATTCTTTATGTCTTTGGGGATGTTATATTTAATTCAACTTAATTTAATTTAATTTAATTTAATTGAGTTTTAATTCTATTTAATTCAATTTAATTCAATTTAGTTTGATTTGATGTTAACTTAATTTAGTTTGATTTGATTTAATTTTAATTTAATTTGATTTGATTTGATTTAATTTAATTTGAGTTAATTTAATTTAATTTAATTTAATCTTTAATTGAATTTAATTTAATTTAATTTGATTTAATTTAATTTAATTCAATTTAATTTACTTAATTTAATTTAATTTTTAATTTAATTTTATTTTTAATTTTAATTGAATTTTTTTTAAAGAGTTTAATAATTTAATTTTAGTTTAATGATTAAGTTTTTTAATATTTTGAATTTGAGTTATTATTTTAATTAAGAATTGAATATTGATGAGATAATTAATTTAGGGATTTTTAAATTAAAGAATAAATCTCTTCCTAACAATATCCCTATTTTAATAATTCTAATTTTATTATTCTTCCAAATTTAATCAATTATTTAATTAAGGTTTAATTATTTTAAATTGCTTAATGGGTTTCTACCCTTTAATTATTTAAATTTCAATCATCCAAATCAGATTAGGATCAAATATTTTACTTGTTAATTTTTTATTAAACCTAAAGTTTTAATTAAGGATTAAAAATTTTAATTACCACTTTACCCTTTAAGCTTAATAATTTCATAACTCACTAAATTGAACTCAAATGAACTTGAAATTTTTATGTGACTTCACTCATATGTCAATAAAGAACTTAACCCATTTCACGGCGGTAGTGTAGCATAACACTTCCCGACGTCTTTGCTTCACTATCTCTTGACTCTTGTAGTCGGACTCTCTAAACCTGCGATTCACAAAGCCTCTTTCCTTGATAATCCTTCTCTTCATCATAGCAATGGAATAGACATTGCGCCTCGAAACTAACGAACTTCCCGTCGATTGTAGATGCTTGAGACTAGGGAATTCGATGGGGTGGGAATCCATGGGATGCGAATTGAGAAAGGAGTATTCGTTTCTCTCGTGGTTATGGATTTAAAATGGAGTTTTAGGGTGTTTGAGGAAGAAAATCCCGCTAAAAAATGCCAAAAACCACATTTTAAAATGTAAAAACCATCACTGAGAATTTGGGCGCGTGACTCAGTAGAAATCGGTATTATAAAAGAATAGAACTCCGTAGCGCCTGTTACGGAACGACGGCGCAGTGGTAAAATTTTCACCGAACTTTGTTTAGCTCGAAATACTTCATTTTCATAATAAGATCCAATATATTTTTATTTTTAACTTATTTATGGGTAATTAGGATTCTTTAATATTAAACTAAAAGTACAAACAACAATAAGCAAGCAAACTCGACACACAAATACACGTAGGTTGCCTCCTAAAGCGCTTGGTTTAAAGTCGTCGGCCCGACAAACCATTCGATTAACTAGGATGACTTGTGATAAAACCTCTTTACTGATGATAAAAACCCTCGAAAAGGTTTTAAACGATGCCCATTAACCTTGAAAATATTTCCGAGTTTTAGGATCCTCGATATCAACGGCTTCGAAAGAATGAACTTTTACTACGGTAAAGGTCTATCCCATCTGGACTTAAAGTTTTCCCGGAAATAATTTCAATCTCGTATTATATAATAAAACTCTTTGTCCAGTTCAAATCATTTTTTCAATATCTTGCGATCATCTTACAATTTCATTTTCTCTTTATAAATCCTGTCATTAAGATATGATTCATTTCAAATTTCTTCCAACTCATTTATTTGCATAAAATCTTTTCTCCCGCATTTCTCGAATTAAAATTCAACGCCAATAAACGATATGCTTTATGCTCCAATTCGGCCGACAAATGGCAAGTTTTGCAAACACTAATCTATAAGGAGAAATTCCAATAGGGGTCTTAGCGGTCTATAAGCCCATAATGCGAGTGTCTAATCTAATAGACTAATCTAGTTTATGAATATTCATTGTTTTCTCCAAAATTCTTTTAATTCCTGATTCGATACTTCCACTAAACCACTGGTACGGGGTTGATAACCGGTAGAGATTCTATGAATAATGTTATATTTCCGGTTAATCTCTTAATTTGATTGTTTTACGAAATGGGATCCACCATCGGTTATAATCATTTATCGGCATTCCATATCTTGTAAATATATATTTCTTTAAAAATTTAGAAACACTTCGAGCATCACATCTTGGTAAAGCGAAATGACTTAATCCATTTTGAAACATAATCAACGACGACCAATATATATAAATTTCCCGAATAGAGTGCAAATGGTCCCGCAAATCTAATCCCCATACATCAAAAATTTTAACATAGAAATTGTTGTAATTGAGAGGCATTTCGTTCTTCTAGAAATATTACCTACTCTTTGACATCGATCACAAAATTTAACATATTTATAAACATCACGAAAAAGAGTGGGCCAATAAAATCCAGTTGTAAAATCTTATAAGTTGTTTATCGACACAAAAATGATCTCTAATTCGGAATCATGACATCTACCGGAATGATTGGATTAATTTTTTCATGTGGCACACATCTTAATAATCGAGATCCTTACCTTGTTTATAAAAATAGGGCTCATCCCAAAAATAAAATTTAGCATCATATTTAATTTTTTTTGTTGTTACTTGTATTAAAATATGATGGTATAATATCACTTACAATTTAATTCACAATATCAGCATACCAAGGCAAATTCTTTTCCATAAGAATATACAATTGTTCATCAGAAAAGTTTACGCAACTTCCTTCTCGAATTCAGAAAATCTATCATATTCTATTCTTGACAAATGATTAGCAATTTGATTATCGAGACCCTTTCTTTATCAACTATCTTAAAATCAAATTCTTGCAAAATGAGTATCCATCTAATCAATCTAGGTTTAGCATCTTTCTTTTACATTACATACTTGATAATTTGAATGATCGGTATGCGAAAACATACTTTTTTTAGTTTCGATTAAATAAGGTCTAAACTTATCGAAAGCGCAAATACTATAGCTAATAACTCTCTTTCGAAGTGGTATAATTAATTTGAGCATCACTAAGAGTTTTACTAGCATAGTAAATAACTTGAAAGTTTTGTATAAATACCTTTGCCCACAACGTAACTCGATAGCATAATCAACAGCATCACACATTAACTCAAAGGGTTTCTCCCGATCGGGTGAAACAATTATAGGAGCGATGATTAATTTTTCTTCCGTAATTCAAAAAAGCACACAAACATTCATCATTAAAATCAAACTCTCTCGCGACCAGTGGGTGGAGGTAATCTCTCGATCGGTCGAATTTTTAGCGGGATCGACCTCCATACCATATTTAGAAATTTTATGCCCAAGCACCATTTTCCTCGACCATAAATTGACACTTTTCCCGAGTTGAGAACTAAATTTGTTTTCTCACAGAGTTCCAAAACTTTTGCCGAGTTTTTCCAAACAAATATCAAATGAAGTTCCAAACACGGAAAAATCATCCATGAAAAATTTTATTCCATAATCTATTATACTACTAAAGATAGACATGATAAATCTTTAAAAAGTTGCGGAGTGCGTTACACAATCCAAAAGGCATTCTTCGAAAAGCAAATGTTCTATAGGGGCTAGTAAATGTTGTCTTTTCTTGATCCTCGGGAGCAATAAGTATTTGATGATAACGGTACATCCATCCAAGCGATAGTACTTGTGTCCGGCAAGTCACATCCCGACATTTGATCGAGAAAAGGTAGAGAGGAGAAAGTGATCTTTTCAGGTGGCAGCATTTAGTTTTCTATAATCGATACAAATTCACCATCCATCACAGTAGGTAAATTTCATTCCTTTCATCAATACCACGATCACTCCGCCTTTCTTCGGTACACGATGAATCGAGACTTACCGAAGCTATCGAAATAGAATAAATAATTCCAGCATCAAGCCATTTTAAAATCTCCTTTCTTAACTACTTCTTTCATTATAGGATTTAATCTCCTTTGCGGATAAATTTTAGGTTTATGTTCTTCATTTAATAAAATTCTATGCATACGGATCAAAGAATGCAATTCCTTTGATATACGCAAGAAAGTCCATCCAAAAGCTCTTTTGTATCTTTTTAAGATTTCCAATAATTTTGTTCTTGATATTAGGTTAATTCGAAGATACAATAAGCAGTAAGGTAGATGATTCTCACAAACATATACTTTAAATGTTTAGGGGAGAGTTTTCATCTCGAGTTCGAAGGTTTAACAATAGATGAAATTAAACTTTTATCTCCACCTTCCATCGTATCTAACACTTCAAATTTCTCCTGAATATACTTCTTCAATTCCTTATTTCTTCTCATTATTTGAATTTGTTTCATTTTTAGTTTCATCTTCGATTACATTTTCATACCCCACTTTCTTTTCGAAACATCTCTTTAAAATAATCATTTCTCAAATATTCGCATGCCACTTCCATCCTAAAACATTCATTATCTTTTGCAATGGAATACTTCATGAATTTCAAAATATTAAAGGTCACACTCTTGATCATTAACTCGGATAGTTAATTTTTTGAACATCGGTCTGACTCTTCCGGTAGCTAGGATGGTCTTCCTAAAATAATTGAATATGCTTTATCTTCCTCCATATCAAGCACAATAAAATCCACGAGAAAGATAAATTTATCACTTTATAACATATCTTCTACCACTCCCTTAGGATAAGTAATAGAATGATCGGCTAATTGAAGAGTTACGGATATAGGAGAAATTTCTCACGGTCCCACACGTTCTTTTGAAAGTTGATAGAATAAGATTAATACTAGCTCCCATATCACATAAGGCTCTTCCAAAAAACTTTTCACCTATAGCACACGAGATAGTAAAACTACCGGGATCTTGAGTTTTCAGGAAGCTTTTCTGAATTATTGCACTACACTTTCCGCTAAGTGCAACGGTCTCATGATCGAAAGTGAACTTTCTCTTGTTTTTAAGAATATCTTTCATAAATTTCGCATAATCAGGCATACTGTTCTAATGCTTCAACAAAAGGTATATTTATTGTTAACTTCTTAAGGATTTCCAAAAATTTTCCAATCTTATTGTCCTATTCTTCGCCCCGATCTTTGAGGGAATGGAGGAGGTGGTTTCTCGACGTGTCTTCATTGGTTCAGAGGATATTCCGGGTGCGGATAAATCTTATTTGAACCTTTTTCAATATTCACCTTCTCCTTCTCTTCTTGACTTTTTTCCGTGTTACAGTTTCTAATTCTTTTCCCTCCTTAATTGAATAGCCTTAAGTTGCTCCTTGTTTTGATCTTTTGGATTGATCTCCACATTACTATGAAGCATTTCGGAAGGTCTATTATTAAGCCTTGATGAGAAATATGTCCCAATTTACTTTAAATGTGTGCAGTCGCAACACCTTGAACTTGTAATTGGTTACCCATATTGAAAATCATTTCATCTATAGACAAATTCTTATCCTTAAATAGTAGGTTATTATAAATCCAAGAAGATAAGATTGTCTAAAGTTAGTATTTCCTTGGTTGGTTGACTTTTCAGCGGGTTTTATAGAATTGTGTCCCCATTGTGGGTTCACATTAGCATTATTATTATTCCGATTGAAGTTTGGGTGATTCTTCCAACAGGAGTTATAATAATTCGAATAAGGTTTTTATTGAGTTTTATTAATCGCGTTCAAAGTTTCATAAGGTGTTTGAGATTCGGTTATCTGCTTAGAAATGAATTTTCCTCAACAACGGGGGTAGTTAGAATAATTCATTCCATATTAGTATATTTTCTTAGAAAGTGTTGTTATTTGAGAAACTATCATAGTCGTCGGGGGTATTTTTGGAATCTTTGGTATTTTTGGGTATGGATGATCAATTTGAGTGATGTGGAGATGTTTGGGATTGATTTTGGAAAATTTTGGGTAATTTGGAAATTTTGCAAAAATTTGGGTAACTTCGAGCGTCTTGTAGGTTTACTAGTGTGTAGGGTCTCGGGGTCAAAAATTGAAAATTTGGGAAATTGGAGATCGGGTGAATTTAGGTGGAAAGAAATCATTTTGGTTGAGCCATGAAGCCATTTCAAGCCCATATGAGCCATGAAAGGACTCATTCTGAGGCATTCACTATGTTGTTCCTAACCCTCTTGCCAAGTGGCTTAGTGGGTTAAGGACCATCCATGTGAATCACCCACACGAGTCAGGAGGTTAAGTTGGGTATGGGTGTGGTTTTAGGAAGTGTGTGGAAATGTAGTGTGTAAGTGTAGTGTAAGTCAGCCCCTTCACTGCATCAGTGCCACCCAGTGGCAGTCCTAAGGCCAAAGAGTCCTATGAGAACTCATCCTTTAAACTTCCACATTCGATTTCAACCCTCTAGGTGATTAGGGGTCTATAGTCAAGTTTGTGGAGTTTGCGGGGAGTTTAGAAGTGGTTTGAATTTCTAAAAGGCGGGTCCCAATTCTAGTCCTCTAAGATAGTCAAAGGAAAAGCCTAAGGCTAGATCCTAAGCACTAAAAAGAAGAAGGGAAGACCTCATCAAAAATGAGGTCAACATGGCGTAAGTCTTGCACTTAACGAAGATGAGCTGAAAGCTGGTGTTGTGATCGAGGGTGACTCAAACTTTGCGCAGCTGAAGCTAGAATATAAAGAAACCGCTTGGACCACTGTAGACCTCAGGGAGTCCCATGAAAAGACAGTAATGAAACTCAGCGAGAAAGTTCAGCATACTGCAAATCAGAAAAGGAAGTTCAACGCGATCGACGATGCTAAGACGAAATCAGTGATAATTGTCGCAGGAGGGAAGCTTGTCAGTGCCATCCCTACCAAAATCTAGGGGGAGAGGAGAGCCACTTTGACCCCAAATTAAAGGAGAAACAAGAACCGCCGTATCCACAAGATGCTGAAGAAATTGACGGACGAATAGAACAAGGAAGAAATTCCGATGACCACAGCAGCTGCCCCAAGGAGGCCAGTCCTCAGGAGCACCATAGCAGAGGTTGTTCCGAAGGAGGTTACTACATAGCCTACATATGAGACAGTGATGATTCCAGGAGAACGTGCTGGCATGGAGCCGTACATCCCTTAGTACGTCACTAGACCCCGACAGTTCCAGATAATTCCAGAGCACGAGTTGGAGATGATCTAGAAGGTGCGGAAACAGAATTTTAAGTACTTTCAGAGAATCTGAGGCAGATATGTCAACATCCTGGAAGGGATGGAGTTACATACGGATGTCTTTTCTCACTACGAGCAGAGTGAGATTGTGGATTATGTCTCCGAGCTGAAGAAATTGGGTCGTGCAGGACGACTATGAAGCAAGACTTACTCCGAGCCGAAGAAATAGAAACGGGGCAAGGGGAGGATTATGATCCAATTCAGATGTTGTTACAACTTTGCTGATGTCAAGAAGGGAAATCCACCAGGGATAATTCGCTACGATGAGGTGGATCCACTGCCAGTTTTAATTAAAAAAATGATAAAGACGATGGTGGCTTGGCGAGTCTTACCCGATGACTGCATACCAAACAGCTGCATAATCAACATTTATACAGTAGGAGACTGCATTCCACCTCACATCGACCATCAAGATTTTGTGAGGCCCTTTTGCACTATTTCCTTCATCAATCAATGCAACATTATGTTCGGGACAGAACTCCGGATAGTCAACCCCGGAGAATTTCGAGGGCCAGTAGAGATACCTCGCTGTGTAGGCTCTGTCCTCGTACTACAAGGAAATGGTGTAGATGTGGCGAAGCACTGCATCCCAATAGTTCCCTACAAACGGATCTCCATCAATTTCAGAAGGATGAATGAGAGCAAGATTCCAGTCTACTTTCGACCAGATCCAGAATTAGAAAATTTGCAGCCCTACGAGCTGTAAGCTACATAGTAGTAACACACCTCTAAATCACACTTACGTGGGATTCTCCTCCGGAAAGTGGCTTAGAAGGTGATGTTATTACCTATGCAGTTTACTTTTCAGACATGGATGGATCAAACAGATAGTTTTGTCAGACAACACGAAGATACTAGTACAGTCTGTGTTCAGATATACATGGAGTTTATCAGAAAGTTTATTTTCAGAAAGGTGTCATCAGAAATTATTTGATGGAATCAACTGATGTACTTTTGACACTTTTAATGGAAATGACTTTGTCGTATTTTACCTGCAGTTTTGTGCAATTGATCGCAAGCGCCACTAAAACTGAGTTTGACTCGATTTAAAGAAAAAGTTGAACGAAGAACGATCTGAATGAAATTGATAACAATGAAATGAGAATTCAAATTTAAAATCCAGATAAAACATAAAACCAAAACTCAAAGAAAACCAATTTAAAATCTCAAATTGTAAACGAAATAAATGAATATAAAACTTCAAACGAAACTTAAAAATCAAAACAAAATCAAATCACTAAAAAACACTAAACAAACAATGAAAACGAATTCCCGAATCTGAGATACCCAGCCTCCGGCTGTTCTCAAATATTTTCGACTCCCCGCGATTCCTTTCCTCTTTTGAGAAGGTCGACTGAGTCTACTGACACAGAACCGCGAAATTTTTGATTTGGTTCTGATGGCATGGATTCATATCATTCGCCAAACAATCAAACCTTGATCAACTCTCTTGGGATGTGAAACACTTTCATGTTTCATTCCAATCTTCTACTACACTAAATTATCCACAAAATCTTCAAAACCCAAATCAAATACCAACTTTTGGGATTGGTACCTAAATTCTAGTTCCCATCCTTCTGAGGCTGGTACCTAAATTCTAGTTCTCATTTCGAGATCGATACTCAAATTTCGATTCTCTTCTCTGAATTTCCACCAAATTTTCGCATTCTATCCGAGAATCTCTTCCGTATTCTAATCCTCTGAGCTAGGTGTGAGACCAACAAGGCATCCTATTCTCCGAGCTGCCAACCTCACATCCTATCCGATAAACTTTTCTGCATTCTAATCCTCTGAGCTAGGTGTGAGACCCATAAGGCATCCTATTCTCCGAGTCGCCAAACTCGCATCCTATCCGAGAAACTTTTCTGCATTCTAATCCTCTGAGCTAGATGTGAGACCAACAAGGCATCCTATTCTCCGAGCAAGGCATCCTATTCTCCGAGCTGCCAACCCTACATTCTATCCGAGAAACTTTTTTTCATTCTAATCCTCCAACTCGGATATGAGACCAATAAAGCATCCTGACTTCGGTGACCGCAAATCCCGCACTCTTTCCGAAAAATTTTTCCGCACTCCTGAAATCTCGGGGTCAGTACCTAAATTTTGATTCCCATCCTGAGGGTTGACGTAATGTCCTGAATGGTAGTCATTTCGTCTACTAGATCCAGGTCAGACGTAATGTCATGAACGGTAACTCGAGCTGGTATAGTCTTTTCTTGAGGTCGATACCTAAATTTTGACCCTCTTTCTGATATCGATACCTAAATTTCGATTCTCATTCTGAGATCAGTACCAAAATTCTGATTCTCATCCCTTCCGAGGCTGGTACCTAAATTCTAGTTCTCTTTCCGAGATCGATACCTAAATTTCGATTCTCATTCGGAGGCTGGTACCTAAATTCCAGTTCTCTCATTTCTGAGATCACTACCTAAACTATGATTCTCATCTTTTTCGATCGATACCTAAATTTCGATCCTTACCTCGAGGCTGGTACTTAACTTCCAGTCTTCACCCCCTTTCAGATTTGGACTCTGCTTTTGTTAATTCCGAGTTCCCTTTCGATTCTAATCTCGAATCAATTTCAATCAAATTTCAAACTCCAAAATCAAATTTCAACCAACTTCAAAATTAATCATAAACCAAACTTTAATCAAACTCCAGAATCGATTTAAACAAACCGAAAGATCAAAATCAAAATTTGATCAATCAGGTTGAACTTCACCCCTTCCTCCCCAGTAAGAGTCCGGGAATCTTCAGCTTCGGAGACCTACCTGATACTCCCCAGCGGGAACCTCCCCTTTCTCTATTCTGTTCCAAGTTCGTGAACTTGGGCTGTTTGTGTTAGTTGGTTGATCTCTTCAATCAACGCCAATACACACGGTGTGCTTGGTCTGCACATCATACCTATTAGGGGTTCATTTGCTGACCTCATTTTTGGTGAGGTCTTTTCTTTTTCTTAGTCCTTAGGATCTAGCCATAGGACTTCTCCTTGACTATCCGAGAGGACTAGAATTGGGACCCACCCCTTTAGCAATTCAACCTACTTCGACTCCTCTCGGGACTCCACTGGATGGTTGCAAACCTCTAAATCACCTTGGAAGGTTAAAACCACCATATGGACAACCAATAGTGAGTTCCTATAAGATTGTTTGAACTTAGGGTGACCTTGGGTGACGGGCTTCTCTTGCACACACACACACACCCCTAAGCCACTTAACCAAACCCTGAACCCTTGCCTTTCTACCCTTTATGGAACTCACAATTACTGAATCCAAGCCACTAATCTTTGATTAAGATGACTAAGGTCAATATGTGAAGGATCATAAAGTGGTTACCATTTGGCTAGACTTGGTCCCAAAGTGGTTGGACTTGGCTAAGTCCATGGCTCATGCTTCCAAACCCGGATTCATTTCCAAATCAATTCTTTACTCAATCTTAACCCCACTAAAATGATCCATTTCTTCCTTAATTGAAGCCCCATTCATTTTTGCCAAAATTTATGGTTTTGACATTGGGTCCCCTAAACTTACCCAAAACTACTTAAATGGCCCCCACAACCACCAAAATTTTCCAAAATTCCTAAAAATTACCCAAAATTCCTAAAATTCCTAAAAATCATTTTAAAACAATTCCCACCTCTCAAATCCACCAAAATACCCCAATACCCTCCAAATACCATAAATACCCCTTTTGGCCCAAAAATCCAAAAATTCCAAAAAAATCTCAGAAAATTCCATAAAATCCCAAATATCCTAATTTCATTTTATTCAACTAAACAATAAGCTAGTTTTGCCAAAATAACCCACTTTTATCAAAATCCTTAATTTGACATATCTTTAACTCATGTGGACCCAATGTCAAACCAAATCAACTTAATTGACCTCAATTTTGCCCAAACTCAATTCTAAACTTCAATTCAACATCTCCAATACCAATCTAAACCATAACCAAGCCCAATTTGGTTCACATTTGAGTTCAATTTCAACTTTAAACCAAAACCCCTATTCTAACCTATGACCCAAACCTACCCAAATTCAACCCAATTCAACTCAATTTGCCCCCAAATCTACTCTAAACCCTCTCTAATACATCCCTAAACCAAATACAACATCAATTGTCCCTCAATTTAAATCCAAACCCAACTGAAAATTCATTTTAAATCAAAACCCCCAAATTTTCCTTAAGGTTGTCACCTACTCCTAAAACTCCAAATTGAACCCCCTAAACCAAAAATTTCCACCCAATTTCTATCCCATACCTTTCCTAACAATCATTTGAAACATTTTGAATCATCAATTGGCCTTGAATCAAACTCTAGCCAAACCTAAACCCAACCTAACCCTTGGTGACCAAAATTCACCAATGCTCCAAAATCTTCCAAATTGAAACTCCAAATAAACTTCAATCCACTTCATATCTTCATAAAAAGTCTTCCTTACAATTATCTACACAATGTTGATCAATCAATTTGATCCAATTCAAACCGAAACTCAAGCTATCCCAACTCAAACCCAAGTGAACCCAATTGAACCTATGTTCCAAATTAAATCAAACCAAACCAAATTTGACCAAACCAACCTCTTGGCTACAAACCCTAGGCCTCCTAGGGTGGGTTTAACCTGACGTAACCCATGCCCAATGAGCCATGGACCAATGGTCAAACACTTTGGACCAATGGACTAAGCCACATGGCTAAGGCTAAGTCCCATCCTTCAAGTCTCCTTAAGCAAGCTCCCCGCCCAAATTAATTGAGCAAAACTCCTCCTCCACTCCTCCTCAGCCTGGCCAACCACCTGACTATCCTTACCAGCCACTCCAGCCGCCGAAACAACCACGTCCGAGCAACCCATGTGTCCTTGAAACCCAAAATTTGGCCTGGACAGTGGCTAATCCTTTCAGCAGCCACCTGCCCTGCTCTGCCCTCACCCTAAGCAGCCCAAGCCACTCATTGCCTGGCCCTGAGCTCAGCTCTCCGGCCATGGCTATAAACCCCACACCTTTCGGCCTTGCCAAAGGTGCTGAATTTTTCTCTACAGAATTCCCTCAAATTGTCCCCAGAGCTCCTCCTAGCCTAGAGAACTTGATCCCCACTGTCCTCCTACCCTGAATCCCACCAGCTGAGCCCAATTTCTCAGCTGAAATTAAGGCCAGAAACAGGACACCTCTTGAAACTCCACCAAAACAAAATTAAACTCACCCACACCTTCACAGCACCAAGAGAAGGAGTTCCCAAGTGAAAGCTCCCTCTCCTAGCCTCCCAATTGTTCTATCGGTCAGAGCTTGGAATCGGACTTGGAGGAAGTCACACCTAGGCAGCTCACTAAGACCAAAGACTTCATCTGGAGGCTCCTCTCACTCCAACGAACGTGTCGAGCATCTCTGATTGAGGCTTCACCTCTTAGAGACAAGGTATTGACCTCTCCTCCCTCCCGAACTTCCAGCAATTCTCCATTTTGTTCTGTACAATTTCGATGCATGTTAGCCGCATAGATAGCTTCGTCTAGGCTAGACGCGTCGATAGAGACCAACCACGCATGATTTGGTTGAGTCTGTAGCGAGATCTTATGTCTAGAAGGTGGACTGCTCTAGGGCTGAAACAGATGGGGACGATGACCAGCGACCGTCCGATCGCGCGTATATCGGATGGACGGCAGAGACGAAGTCGGATGGAGCCGTGGAACTGAAAGCTCGTGTCAAGTCAGATGGCGACGTCGAATGGGAAAGCGCTGTGTGTATCTTCGACTTGCAGTAGGTTGAGGTGGCGCAGCGTCAGATAAGTAGGAAATTAGGGTATTTTTGATTTATTTAAATGCCTGAAACTTTAAAAATGCATATCTTTGCATAGAAAAATCATAAAAATAAACTAAAAATATCCTCTTGCTCAGTGAACAGAGGAGATTAATGTGGAAAAAGAATTAAGTTATTTTGTTAAGTATTTTATTTTTAATTAATTTAATACTATTCTGAGTATTTTAATTCTCCATTCATGCATACAATTCACCATGGCATGAGACCATATGGCTTTTGTAGCCTCTGATCTTGGGAACATTCCCTGAATTTTCCAAGGCCAGAGGCTATCTCTGTAGAAAGTCATCTATTTTCCAAGTTTATGTACCTGTTTTGGTATTTTAATTTCAATAATTAGCATGTTGATTAATAAAATCTAGGAAAATTAGGGGGAGTATCTCTGCACTCGCAGGACTCAGGAAAATTATGGTTGGACTTAACTCACTTAAATGAACTCTAATTCGGTCAAAACTCTAAAATTAAGATTAAAATAATTTGGGATAACCACTCATTAAAATAACACAAAATCAATTCTCCACTCGATCCTTAGGGTCGAGGAGTCTCACATAAAAATTCGAAATCAATTGAAAATGATTTAATCCACTAAATGAATTATTTAAATCATATGGACACTTTTAAACTTTAAAAATTCATAAAACCCAAAATGTATTTAAAAAATTCACCATATTCATTTTGAGGCCTCTCTGGTATCAGAGAACCTAAGAAAATTAAAATTGGATTTTTTCCAAAATTTTCATTTTTAGCTTATTTTTGAATATTTTAATAATTAAAAAATAATATAGTTCACAAAAAATGTCATATTTGGTCGCCTAATCACTTGGGAACCAACCAAATATTTTTCCTAAGTCCCTAAGAAAAGATATTGAATTTTAAAGGCTTAATGTATTTTTTAATATTAAAATTTGATTTTTTAACCTCTCTCACAAAAATAATTCTAAAAATTCAAATAAAAGTCAGAAAAATAAAAAATTTGTTTTTCTGAGTTCCTTGAGGCCAGAGAGACTTAAGAAAAATATAAAACTTAATTTTGAACTCTAATTTAATTTTATAATTAATTAATACTCCAAACCTTAAAATAATTAAAATAAATATAATTTAATTCAAAAAATCACCAAAATTGGTCCAAGTGGTCCTCTATTCAGTAGAAACATTCCATAATTTTCCTAAGGATATAAACTTTACCTTGGTCATGTTGTTGAATTTTCATTGAAAACTTTTATTTTTCATTAAAATAATTATATAAATTAAATTAAAAGCAGAAAAATCACATTTTCTTCTCTAATTTCTTAATTTACACGTGAGTGAAGTGCATAAAATTTTTAAGTTCATTTGAGCTCAATTTAGTAAGTTATGAAGTGAACAAGCTTAAGAGGGCATAAAGGTAATTAAGGATTTTAACCCTAATTAATTTTTAGGCCTAATCAAAGGGAGGGATGAACATTTGATCCTAAATTTTCTCTTGGATGATTGAAACTTAGGGAATTAAGGGGTAGAAACCCATTGATCACCTACAACATCAAAATGAAATCCTAATTAATTAATTCATTTAAATTTTGGAAGAATAATTAAAATTTGGATTATTAAAATTAGGGATGTGACTTAAGAAGATGCCAACTCTTTAATCTACAGTCCCTAAATAGATTAATAATATTCAACTCTTAATTAAATCTAAATAATGATGATTTAAATTTATGGTTAAAAGAGGACCAATCCTTAATTAAATTAAAATTTTTAAAACATTAAATGATTTAATAATTAAGTTAAAATAAACTTAAAACATTAAAGTTAATTTGAAATTACTTAAAACTTAACCTAAAACAAACTTGAAACATTAAAAATTAATCTCAAAACAAGTTACAATTAAAATCAATCTAAAGTATTTAAAACAAATTTGAATCATCAAAACTTAATGGAATTAAATAATTCAAACACCTCTTTAACCTAAGCAATTTTAAACATTTAAAAAATTAATTTGAAATTTTATAACAATTCAATCTTTGTGATTAAATCCTTTAACAAACTAATTTGCCCCTGAAGGCTTCCACCTTATAACCCTTAGGTGGAGTATCACATGAAATGTTACATTACTGATCGGATAATCAAATGTCCGAGTTCACTGAGCAAGAAACAAAACTTAACTAAATTCTTAGATGATTAATTCACGTGTAAAATGAAATTCATTTAGACTCGAAATAATCCCAGAAGCATTGAAAAGATGTTTATGACCCGTCCTAAGAACTTTCTCAATATGATGGTGTGTTTTAGAAGAACAAGTGAACTTAATTATTCTTTGGTGAAGAAAATCATCCTTAACAAAACACAAGAACCTAGACGTCATAGGAACTGACTAGCAATAGGATTAGGAGTTTGATAGACAACCAGAACCTTCCCTTAAATTTACCTAGGAGTTTATTATAAATATTTAAATGTCCTGACATGTGTTTTAAGTGTAGCCTGGAATGACGAGAAGACCAGCCAGGTATGCTTTTATTTTATTGTAATTTATTTACCTGCGTTGTACTTTCTTTCTTGCAAAGCTTGCATGTTAAACAAGAATGTCACCCTGCATGAAAACTGAAACCTTTTAGGATGGCCACAAAACTGAAACCCAAAACTAAATTAAAATCCATAATAAGATAAAATTCACCGCCACAACATTCAAAATATAAAACAACTCAAAATTTAATCACAAACAGAACAACAAAACTACAAGTACAACTAAATTAAAACATCTTGTTGGATGATCGGGAATCCCTCGGATGATGTAACCCACGTGTTGCTAACGAGATTTCCCACGGTCTAAATGAAAGTGTGGAACTCATTCAGTTGAGTTTAGCAAATTAATTTGGACTAAGTGAATCCGATGAAAATAACGGTGTCGGGATGACAGAAACGTAGGATCTTAATCTGTTATGTTTAATCAACTTTAAGATTTATTTTTAATTAAAACATTAAGACATCTGAACCTTAAGATTTTTCTAAACCAGAACACTTCTCTCATCTCTTGATTGCCACCTTCTAAAACCAAACCTCTGCAACAATAAGGAGCTTGGAGCACGATGGGCAGTACAGCCATCTTCATCAGCAAAACTCGTGTCTACATCAGCAAAACCTTTCCTAGTTTTAAATAACTAAGTCATAGGATTTCAAGGTAGTTTTCTTAGTGCAACATAAATCCTCAACTTTTCATTAGGCATTTGCATAATCATATTATGCAAATTAATCCCTAACAGGTCTTAGGACTCCAAGGTAGTCGTTTGATACGACATAAACCCTCATATTTTTTAGGTTATTTGTATAATCATATCATACAAGTATAAGTCCTAATTAACTAAAATTGGTAGGATTACAACAACGAATAAATACTCTTAAATTGAAGCCAAATAATAGGATAGTTGGGAAGTCACTGAAGTTCACTTCGGGTCCGTGACATCCCCTACTTCTCTTCCTTTGAACTCCTAAAATAAATTGTTCCAAATTTGAGCCACTACCTATTGAAATTTCCAAAATCTAATTTGTTTGAAACCTTAAACTTTGAAATTCTTGAAAGCAAAATCACTGATTATTATCGAGAGTTTTCTTAAGTGTGTTTGGACATTTAGGATGTAATTAACTATACGGGCTTGCCCTTATAGGGAACTTTAAGAACCCAGGTAATATAAAACATGATTAATTCCTTTATATTAAGCATGAGAACTTGTCGGCTTATAAAATTGGTTCGCTGACCAAACAGATGTCACAAATATTCTAGTTTATTTAGTTGAGTCCTATCATCAAACTGTGTGTCTATTCCTCGGGATAGATACACAGTTTGTGATGTGGTGCTCATTTATATAAACTATTTGGGATGTGAGATCGATTTAATTTCATATCTTAAAATTTTCAAATTTAAAATTATTTTTAAAATAAAATGCTAATTTTCAAACTATATATATATATATTAAATTTAAAACATATAAAATAAGCCGCACAATGAACTTTACCAAAGACATCAAAGTTCCACTTCTTGAGAGCAACAACAAGTTTTTTGTGAAAATGCCAAAGAGTGTACCATGGAGTGCCAGCCACATCAGGTTTCCAAGCCTGCTTAACCAAACTCAGAAACGTTGGGTGAGAAGTCCAAGCATTAATGAATTTAAAATGATACCGGGCAGGCTTAAATTGAAAGGCCAAAGTAAGTAAAATATGATTGTGATCCGAAGTGACATGACTAAGGTGATTAACTCTGCACACATTGTAATAATTAAGAAAATCAGTATTTCCTAAGAATTTGTCCAGCCTTTGTAATAGAGTACCACGTCCCCACGTGTAGGGAGAACCAGAATACCCTAAATAAAAAAGACCAGCATTGACCAACTTTTTATATGTATGTAATTTAAGTTAATAGTATCAGCACCAAAAACATGATCCCGCTTTAAATATAGTTGTATGATTTAATTTATAATGTGGATTCTACGCAAGTATATGTATTGTATCAAGTAATACAGGGCTCTAGTGGAGTCCTGGTTATCGATCCCACAGGGAAGTTTTTAACGTAAATATTATCGACTAAATTTAAAGCAATTACTTACTAATAAAGTGAACGTAAATTCTAAATAACTATAATAAACTAAAGTAAACTAATGCTTGAAATAAGTTGATTTAATTAATTCAGAAAAAGTATCCTTCTCCTTGTTTTTATAAAATTAAGTGAACTGATGAATTTAAATAGAATTTTTTAAATTGTATTGTGACAAATAGGAACATTCCTATTCTTTACCCTTTGGTCCAGGTGCAAAGAACATTGACTAATCCTATGTTTGATTACTGAATCCGCGGCTAAGCCGCGAGGATACCGGCCGTCACTTCGCAGCTCCCACGTTCCCCTCACTCGAGGGCTAACATCTACACTTCAGCTCTCAAACGAAGGATCGAATCGAGTATTTTAGTCCGACACACTAAAATATCCAATTCTACGCCCGTTAATTAATATTTCCCTATTTATTCGCACCCGCCTTCCAAGGCTTTCGACTTCCCGTAATATTGGATGTAATTTTTACTATAGTTGATAATTCAACATATTTTAACTACTCAATCGGCAAGTGACCCGACCCGCAATTACGCAAAGAATTAACTTCCAAAAGATGGCAAAAAACTTGACCCGATTTATAAATAGCGGCTAGTGTGCAAAGTCTTAAATGATATAAAAATTAGAAAATATTTTACACACTAGGGGTACTACGCAAGTATACGTATCGTTTCAAGTAATATAGAGTTTTCTTTAAAAACTCCAGTATCGATTCCACGAGGAAGTGAAGTAAGAGGTCTTTAGTCAAATTCTAGTCTACTACTAATAGTCCTTAGTTTGGAATGTCGATTAAAATTGTGTTTTATCTAAAAACTACTCCTAAATGCAAGTGTTAAATGTAATAAGTAATTATAACTAAGTGCAAATAATAATTCTAAAGATAACCCTTTTGGATGAATTGGTTTGGAGAATTTTTAGATATTAAAAACTACTATTCTTATGTAATGAAATAGTATAATGTATAGGATTGAGATGCATTTAATATTATATGTGCCAAATAAGAGCAATCGTATTCTTTACCCTTTGGTCCGTGCATAAAGAACATCGACTAATCCTATGCTTCGGATACCGAATCCGCGGCTAGGCCGGGAGGATACCGGCTGCCACTTCGAAGCTCCCACGTTCCCCTCGCCTGAGGGCTAACATCTACACTTCAGCACCCAAACGATAGGACCGAATTAAGGATTTTAGTCTGTCACTCTAAAATCTCCAATTTTGCGCCCGATTAATATTATTTCCATATTTATTTGCATTCAACTTCTATGAACTTCACCATTCATGGAATTTAAATGTGGTTCGTACTTAGTTGTAGAAAGCATAGCCCACTCAGATCGTATGTTTTCACAACGAATTTTAACATTACAACAGGCCTTAATTGCAATGTAAATGAAGTGCAAGTAAAAACCATCACATTTATATCTAAATTAACTTTTAACTTGCATCACAAAATCCTAAGAATGAATTCTACTCATTAGAAAAGAAAAGTAAATTGAAAACAATGGCATAATCATCTCATGCCACTATTTCCAAAGAAGAAGAAAGAGTAAGAGAAATACATCACAAAGCACGAAGAAAACGCAAAGGAAACTTCATTTAAACAAAGCAAATCCACTACATAAATGTTTACAAAATCATAAGATAATGAAGAACAATACTTAGCTTTTTTCCCTTTGAAAGAAAGAGGAAGATCTCTCCCACAAAGTCTCCCGTCAATCCATGCAATGCTCGTACAATCCCTTACAAATTCTCTCAAAAATCTCCTCTCCAATCTCTCCAAAAGGGTAGAAATCTACATTTCTACTCTTAATCTAAGAATCCTAAACATTCCTCTAAGTTTTTCTCCAATTTTTTCTCTCTAATCTTCTCTTAATCTCTCTTTTTCTAACCTATATTCGCCATTTTTAAAGAGTTTGGATGAATTCCCAAGAGTTTCCTTACGCACCCCTTCGAAAAAGCGTCCAAATACGTCGAATATTGGCCCAAAACAGCCAAAAGTTGGTTCGTGGTCGTTCGGGCCGCTGTCGGCGAGTTCGAGCTCGCTGTCGGCGAGTTTTTCGGCCACTTTTCGGTGGTATCGGGAAAATCTCGCCGTCAGCAAGATTGATCTCGCCGTCGGCTAGATGGCTCTGAGCAGCTTCACCGTTTCGCTCCGTTTGGCCCCGTTTGAGCTCCATTTCGCCCCGTTTCAGTTGTGTTGTGTTCGTAAGAGATAGCCCTACAAAATAAACATAAAAACAACCTTTCTTTAAAGTTTAATCTCATTCAAAAATATGCAAAAAGTATAAAAGAGATTAAACATCGAAAGACTTATCGAAAGGTGTCAGGGCAGAATTTCATTTCTTGCTCGTTTTTGCTCCAAATTGCACCGTTTTTGCTTCCTTTTGCTCCAATCACCATTTCTTGTACCTAAAGCCAAAAAACATACAAAATACCTTCTTTTTAAAGTGTAATATCATCAAAAAATAAGTAAAATGATATAGCAAAAAGCATATATATTTTACGCGTGTCAAATACCCCCAAACTTAACTGTTACTTGTCCTCAAGTAACACTTTTACTACATAAAAATATAACTCAAGGCAATATAATTTTCACCTCGTAAGACACTAAAATTTTTCATTTAAAAGAATATAATGGTTAGATTTTTAGAAAGAAATTTAGTAACTCGGGTTAACACTACAAGTATAAGAATATTCAACAATCAAGTCTAAGTGGTTCTAGTCTTCTATTTATTTCAAGATAAACCATAATTTGTTACATTAAGAATGCCTTGAAAGACTATGTGAAAAAGGAGTTCATGCAAACTTTATCAAAATGTAGGCCAATACTTTAAATATAAATTCAGAAATGAAATCAAGTTCTCCCTTTAGAGTGACTCAAGTGAAGCCAATTTTTGATTAGGTATCTCCTCAAGTTTCTCCTCATAAATATTTTTCTTTCTCTTTTCTTTTCTTTTTTTTTTCTTTCTTTCGGGATCACTTTCAACCCCTTTTTTTTACTCTCTTTTTTTTTCTTTATTTATTTTTTTTATATGAGGATTATCAGTATCCTGAGAGCTCAGTAATGATTTTCAACTTCACTCTCCTCTTTCTAAAGTTCAAACTTAAAACATATCCTTACTTTATAATTATGTATGAGCTTTATTATTCATCATAAAGTCACAATCTCTTCTTAACACATAATACTTTAAGTCTCTTAATATTTCAAAAATACAGCTTTTCTTTACTTTAAATAGTTAACTATAATTAAATTCTTTCCTACCAAATATCTTACCCTTATAAAATTAACTTTTATTACTAAAAAATTTCATCCAATCCTTCCATAATATTCAATTAAAATAAAAAGTTTTAGTTATCTCAAGCGAGGTACAATTGCCGTAAGTTATGTTAATAATTTTTTTCGAAAATATAACAATCGAGAACAAATAAGAGTTAATATTTTTCTTCCCCCCAAACTTAAATTGTAAAATATTTTGCAATTAATTTCATAAAATATAGCAGGAAGAAAAAGTAAAGATTGAATATACTTGCTACTACAACATTCTATCAAATTCATATTCATGCATAATCAGGATAAAATGACTGCAGGAGAAAGTAAATCTAGCCTAAAATATACTTGTAATAAAATTACACTAAAAGGAAGTATTTTCATATCAAAATTCTATTTTTCTTCCTACCCCCAAACTTAATTTTTAACATATATAACATTTAGTACATAAAATATAAGCACGAAGAAAATAATTTAGAAATTCTATCTACCACAAATGTCTATCAAAACCATTTACAAGTATTCATTAGGATATAACAATATGCAGCAGAAAGTGAATCTAAACTATCATGCCAGAATGAAATTAACTAAACCAAAGTCTAACTAAGCATATCCGGTATCGCAAGGGAATATAAAATGTTCTTCAAGACCTAAATAAAGTTGTAACACAAATATAAACACACATATAATAAATACAAACACAAATGATAAATGAGGATATTTCATCCTTTAACTCATCCAATCTCACTATGTTACCTTCAATTTCTAACTGAATCACTACACTAAGTAAATTAGGTACTTTCAAATGATGTTATAGATTATAATCTCAAAGATAAGATTACCCCCGATAAATTGGTTTCCGGACACCAATCTCGTGCATCACCTAATCCGTATAATTAAGCACCTCTAACAGTTATAAAGATAGTGTGAGATCATCCATATGGTATTCATCAAATAGGTTCGCGACTCCTACCTAATGAAAATAAAGTTGCAGAAAGGAAGTAACAAACAAAGATGAAACTATAATAAGAAGTTAAGGAATCACCTCCCTCAAGACACACTAAGATCAAACTACTAACAATCTAAACATCTACCAATCATCAATCAAACTTATCAATACATTATAAAGCAAACATCATGCAACACTAACAATCACGACTCTCAAAACATACTAAATCAAAACACACTGATAACTATGGGTTGCCTCCCATAAAGCGCTCGGTTTAACGTCATTAGCTCGACATATGATTCCACCCGGATCAAAATTCCATTTAAGTAATCCTCAATCAATCGCCCAATCATTACTGCATCCAGTGGATTCCTATAAAATCCTTAAATTTTAATTTTTCATTTAGCTCTTCAATTTCAGTTGGATTTATATCATTGTTCCTTATATTTCCTTCTAGATCCAATATTCTTCTATTGATTTTCTGAAATTGCATATTAATATCATCCTTGAAATTGATAAGAAATGGATATTTATAAGATACTTCAATATCTTCCAAATTTTGGATCGTATTCTCTTTAAATAATTCAGATTCAAGATCAAATTCTTCTATGTCACTCTTATGATTCAAGTTATCTTCCAATTCTTCCCCTTTATAATTATTAAATGATGGAGGATCTATCTTAGTTGAGAAAATAGGTTTTTTTTTAATTCCTTAGGAATTTCTTCTAGTGGTCTTTCAATATTCTTATCCTCTTTTCTCAACTCAAAGTTCTTTAGAAATATATCCTCAAATTCTCTTCCAAGTCTTAGTTCAATAATTTTATCTTGTTCATCATTCAATTCAGGTTTTTCTTGTGATTGAGTCGCATCTAAAGATATTAAGACTGGTTGTGTAGATGAATTCCCTAAATAGATAGGCTTTAAAATTGTATGGGTACATCCATCTTATGTTCATGAGATTATTCAACAGATGGAACTAAAAGTTTACTATTTTTGGTAGCGTCCATCATTTCACACCTCTCCCCGAACATACATACGCCTTCTTTACATAACATTTTTACTCATCATGAAAGTCTATTTCAATCTCATTTGTTAACTTACTCTCAAAACTTTCTTGGAAATGTTCTTTACTTAGATAATCAATTTTATCCATCAAAAAACAATCATCATCTTTTCTCTCACTTGAAATTTCATAGTCTTTAATACATCAAAAGTGACTTCATGGTCATTAATATTCATAGTCAACTCTCCTTTTTGCGCATTTATCATAGCTTGTCCAGAAACAAGGAAAGGTCTCCCTAAAATAATTGGAATTTCTTTATCTTCTTCCATATCTAATACAATAAAGTCCAAAGGAAAGATAAATTTATCTACTTTAACAAGCACGTCTTCTATAACTCCTTTTGGATAAATGATAGATCGATCGGCTAACATAAGGGTTACAATAGTGGGAGAAATATCGATTGAACCTAACCTTTTAAATATAGATAGAGGTATCAAATTAATGCTTACTCCTAAATCACATAAAGCTTTTGCACATAATTTTTCTCCACCGCACAAGGAATTGTAAAGCTACAAGGATCTTTAAGTTTCCGAGGAAAATTTTTCTGAAGTATGGCACTCGCACTCCTCACTTAGTGCAACCGTCTCGTAATCCCCAAATTTCCTTTTCTTATTTAATATATCCTTTATAAACTTTGCATAACTTGGCATCCGTTCCAAATCTTCAGTTGAAAGGAATAATTATCGTTAAATTCTTAAGTACTTTCATGAACTTTGAAAATTTTTTATCCAACTCATGCTGTCTAAGTTTTTGAGGAAATGGAGGTGGTGGTTTTTCCAAACTAATTTTAGTTGGAGATATTAATTTTTCCAGATCCTTATAAACATGTTCTTCAGGCCTTATAGTTTCCTTTGTTTCTCTCACAACTTCTTTCTCTTTGCTAACCACGTCCTCTATCTCTCTTCCATTTTTTAATTGGACAGCTTCTATTTGTTCATTAGTGTTCTCTTTAGGGTTGATCTCATTGTTGCTAAGAAGTGTTCCTTGTTGTCTATTGCTAAGTGAATTAGCAATTTGTCCCGCTTGATTCTCTATGTTTCTAATCGCAAAGATTTCGACTTTGCAACCGGTTTCCCATTTGCGATACCACTTCTTCCATAGACATTTTCTTACCCTCAAATTGTTGATCATTGTTAGATTCCGGTGGATATGAAGGTATATAGTTTGTGTTCCCCTGATTATTCCAACTTCCATTAGGATTTATATGATTATTTTCCCATTGTTGGTTTCCATCGTCAGTAGTAGGATTCCAGTTAAATTTAGGATGGTTCTCCCAACCTGGGTTGTAAAAGTTAGAGTACGGGTTGTTTATGGTATTTAAAGTCTCATATGATAATTTAGAATCAATTATAGGCCCTAATGAATTTTCCTCACTTATAGGAGTAAATCGAGGTCGGTTCATTCCAAATTGGTCCAACTTCCTCGATATCGCGAAGTAATCCGAGATGCAAGAATTGTAATTATATCCGTATCATGAACACTAGCTACATTTTTATGATTTACCCTTGTAGAGGGCCATTGTAATTCATTTGTAGCTATTTCTTCAATTAATGCATGCGCTTCATCAAATGATTTTGAAATTAATGATCCACTAGCGGCAACATCAATTATAGACCTAAGGGATCTTACTAACCCATTATGAAAAGTTTGAATGATTAACCAATCAAGCGAGCATGGTGTGGACACTTTCTTAGGAGTTCCTTAAATCTTTCCCGAGCTTCGCATATTGATTCCCCTTCATACCGACAAAATGAGATAATATCGTTTCTAAGTTTAGTAGTCCTCAAGGTGGAAAATTCTTAGCTAGGAATTTCGACTTAACTCCTCCCAATTTTTAATAGAGCCAGTGTGTTAATGAATATAACCATATTTTAGCCTTATCCCTTAGTGAGAAAGGAAAAAGCCTTAGTCTAACAACGATCATCCGACATACCGTTATAGTGAAATGTAAGCACAAAGTTCTAGAAAATTCGATAAGTGTAAATAGTGGTTCCTCCAAAGGAGTTCCTCTAAACTGATTGTTCTGCACCAGTTGGATAATCTCAGAATTTATTTCAAATGACTCTGCTTCTACGACAGGGTATTGTATACTTAAGTGAATTTCATTTGTCGTAGGATTTATGAAATCCCTCAATAATTTATGATGATTTTCCAATTTATTATCTTGAAAGTTTTCCATTTCCACTTCTAGTTTTTTGAGTTCTTTCTGAATTTTTATTTTTTTATTTTCTTCAAACTCGGGATCATAAGGTACAAGTCCTACAGATCCTTTGTTTCGCATACGTAACACAACAAATAATATATTAACAATTAAACAAATAAACAACGAAATATATTCAACACAACAAAATATTTTTACGAACACCATATTTTTCACACAAACAATTTTTTCACAACAATGTATCATACAACAAAAAATTTTCACACAAAAATAGTTTTTACTACACTACAGTTTTCCAAATCTAAGTCTAATTGCTTCAACTGAAATTCTCCTAAAGTTCTTACAGAAGCCTTCCCCGGCAACTGCGCCAAAACTCGACCCGACCCGCAATTACGCAAGAAATTAACTTCCAAAAGATGGCCAAAAACATGACCCGATTTATAAATAGCGGCTAGTGTGCAAAGTCTTAAATGATATAAAAATTAGAAAATATTTTACACACTAGGGGTACTACGCAAGTATACGTATCGTTTTAAGTAATATAGAGTTTTCTTTAAAAACCCCAAGCATCGATCCCACGAGGAAGTGAAGTAAGAGGTCTTTAGTCAAATTCTAGTCTACTACTAATAGTCCTTAGTTTGGAATGTCGATTAAAATTGTGTTTTATCTAAAAACTACTCCTAAATGCAAGTGTTAAATGTAATAAGTAATTATAACTAAGTGCAAATAATAATTCTAAAGATAACCCTTTTGGATGAATTGGTTTTGAGAATTTTTAGATATTAAAAACTACTATTCTTATGTAATGAAATAGATAATGTATAGGATCGAGATGCATTTAATATTGTATGTGCCAAACAGAGCAATCCTATTCTTTACACTTTGGTCCGTGCATAAAGAACATCGACTAATCCTATGCTTCGGTTACCGAATCATGCGCTAGGGCCGGGAGGATTCCGCCGCCACTTCGTAGCTCCCACGTTCCCTCGCCCGAGGGCTAACATCTACACTTCAAAGACCCAAACGATAGGATCGAATTAAGGATTTTAGCTCGTCACTCTAAAATCTCCAATTCCGCGCCCGATTAATATTATTTCCTATTTATTTGCATTCAACTTCTATGAACTTCACCATTCATGGAATTTAAATGTGGTTCGTACTTAGTTGTAGAAAGCATAGCCCTCTCGGATCATATGTTTTCACAACGAATTTTAACATTACAACAGGCCTTAATTGCAATGTAAATGAAGTGCAAGTAAAAACCATCACATTTATATCTAAATTAACTTCTAACATGCATCACAAAATCCTAAGCATGAATTCTACTCATTAGAAAAGAAAAGTAAATTAAAAACAATGGCATAATCATCTCATGCCACTATTTCCAAAGAAGAAGAAAGAGTAAGAGAAATACGGCACAAAGCACGAAGAAAACGCAAAGGAAAATTCATTTAAACAAAGCAAATCCACTACATAAATGTTTACAAAATCATAAGATTATGAAGAACAATACTTAGCTTTTTCCCTTTGAAAGAAAGTGGAAGATCTCTCCCACAAAGTCTCCCGTCGATCCATGCAATGCTCGTACAATCCCTTACAAATTCTCTCAAAAATCTTCTCTCCAATCTCTCCAAAAGGGTATAAATCTACATTTCTACTCTTAATCTAAGAATCCTAAACATTCCTCTAAGTTTTTCTCCAATTTTTTCTCTCTAATCTTCTCTTAATCTCTCTTTTTCTAACCTATATTCGCCATCTTTAAAGAGTTTGGACGAATTCCCAAGAGTTTCCTTACGCACCCCTTAGAAAAAGCATCCAAATACGTCGAATATTGGCCCAAAACCGCCAAAAGTCGGTTCGTGGTCGTTCGGGCCGCTGTCGGCGAGTTCGAGCTCGCTCGCCGGCGAGATCGATCTCGCCGTCGGCGAGATGGCTCTAAGCAGCTCCACCGTTTGGCCCCGTTTTAGCTCCGTTTGGCCCCGTTTCAGTTGCGTTGCGTTCGTAAGAGATAGCCCTACAAAATAAACATAAAAACAACCTTTTCTTTAAAGTGAAATCTCATTCAAAAATATGCAAAAAGTATAAAAGAGATTAAGCATCGAAAAACTTATCGAAAGGTGTCAGGGCAGAATTTCATTTCTTGCTCGTTTTTGCTCCAAATTGCACCGTTTTTGCTTCTTTTTTCTCCAATCATCATTTCTTGTACCTAAAGCTCAAAAACATACAAAATACCTTTCTTTAAAGTGTAATATCATCAAAAAATAAGTAAAATGATATAGCAAAAAGCATATATATTTTAGGTGTGTCAGCCAGATTGAAGTAAATTAAGTTTTAAGTAAAAATTATCACAATTTATTATACTATATTAGATGCTTTTATTTAATTTCATCGATCCAAATAATTTTCATAAATAAGGAGAAAGACTAAGAAAACTACTCAGAATGCATGGGAATAAAACAAAGCATGGATTTCATTTAAAGTTAAAAACAATAAACAAAGATACTTATCTTAATTTCCTCCCCAAGCTGACTCCTCAAGTTCCTTTCGACTTTTCCTTCTAGTACAACAACTAAACAAACACTCAATTAAACTAATGAACTCACTAAACTCACTTAAACTTACACTCAAGACACTAGAAATGAACACATAGAAGACTTAAAAGACACACACACACTCTATAATTCGGCCTCTATTTATAGAGGTAGGCAAAGGTCCAAGGGGTGCTTAAACACCTCTTCAAAAAGTGTCCAGGTTCAATGTATAAGCATTTTGAACTAGCTCGCCTCCGGCGGGAAACGACCTCGCCATCAGCGGGGCTTCTAGAAGGTCTTCAAACCACGGGATCTCGCTGTCGGTGGGCTCGGGCTCGCTGTCGGCGAGGTAGTTATAATTCCTTCAGAAATTTCTCCTCACGATCTCGCCGTCTGCGGCCTCGAACTCGTCGTCGGCGAAGTAGTTATATTTGCATGAATTTCTTCCTTTTTGATCCAAATTTGCTCGATTTCATGCATTTTGCTTCTATCACCAATAAATCTTCATTCCTGCAATAAAATAAAGAAACTACCTTTCTTTAAAGTGCAATTTCATCAAAAATAGGCATGAATTTCTTAACATATTTTTCTGTGATCAAAAAAGCATATACAACTGCTAATAATTCTCTTTCAGGAATCGTATAATTTATTTCAAAGATCATTTAGAGTTTTACTAAAGCATAAGTATATAACTTTGAAAATTTTATCATATCTTTCGCCTAAGAATCGTTCCTATAGCATAATCACTAGCATCACACATAAGCTCAAATGGTTTCTCCCAGTTAGGTGAAACTATTATAGGTGTTGTAATTTATTTATCTTTTAATAAATTTCAGCATTATATAATAGGAACTAAATGCATTGTGCATACTGCTATAAAATATTTAATGCAAAAGAAAGATTCTAAACTAAGACTAATCAGATGGATATTATTAATGCAAGAATTTGATTTTAAGATAGTTAACAAAAAGGGAACTGATAATCAAATTGTTGATCATTTATCAAGATTAGAAAATCACGAATTATCTAATATTGATAATGAAATTTTAGACATGCTTTTCCTGATGAACAACTTTATAATATTAATAAGTTGAAAATACCTTGGTATGCTGATATAGTAAATTATATTGTAAGTGACATTTTACCACCTATGTTAACTTTGCAACAACAGAAAAAATTCATTCACGATACTAAATCATATTTTTAGGATGAACCATACTTATATAAGTAATGCAAGGATCTAATTATTAGAAGATGCGTGCCTTATGAGGAAATTGAACCAATTATTCAAAAATGTCATGATTCTGATTTTGGAGGACATTTTGGGACAGATAAAACGCATATAAAATTCTACAATCTGGATTTTACCGGCCTACTCTATTTAGAGATGTATATAGATATATTAAAACTTGCGATAAATGCCAAAGAGTAGGAAACATATCAAGGAAAAATGAAATGCCTCCGAATTTTATATTAGAAGTCGAAATTTTTGATGTTTGGGGATTAGATTTCATGAGACCTTTTATTCCTTCATTTGGAAACTCATATATATTAGTAGATCGTTGATTATGTTTCCAAATGGATTGAAGCACAAGCTTTACTCTAGGTGTGATGCTAAAAGTGTTTCAAAATTCTTAATGAAAAATATTTTTACTAGATTTGGAATGTCGAGAGTGATTATCACCGACGGAGGAACTCATTTTAGAAACAAATATATTCACAAACTAAGTAGAAAAATATAATATTATGCATAAGATATCAACTACTTATCATCCACAAATAAGTGGATTAGATTGAAGTTTCTAATCGAGAGATTAAGCGTATATTAGAAAAGTTTGTAAATCCTAATAGATCAGACTGGTCTATAAAACTATATACTGCATTATGGGCATACAGGACTGCTTATAAAACTCCGATTGGAATGACTCCTTACAGGCTTATATATGGAAAAACTTGTCACTTACCAGTTGAACTAGAACATAAAGCATATTGGGCGATTAAAGAATTTAATTATAATATGAAAGAAGCTGGTGAGAAGAGATTGTTGCAATTAAATGAATTGGAAGAATTAAGAAATGAATCATATGATAATGATAGGATTTATAAGGAAAGAATGAAATTATGGCATGATAGGAAGATTAATCAGAGAAATTTTGAACCGTGACAAGAAGTTTTGATTTATAATACTAGATTGAAAATATTTCCTGGAAATCGAAATCTTGATGGTTAGGACCTTTCACCATAACTCAAATATTTTCATATGGAACTATAGAAATTGAAGATCCAAAAACAGGACATAGATTTAAAGTAAATGGACATAGATTAAAACCATATTTTGAAAACATACGACCAAATTTTAAAGAGGTTTTAATGCTTAGTCAACCTGAACATTAACTAAATTAGGTCGGGCTGACGACGTTAAACTAAGCGCTTTATGGGAGGCAACCCATAGTAGTCTTTTATTTTTAATATTTACATATTAGTGAGTATTTTAAAACAAATCTTACTACTCATAATTTTTATTAGAATCATCACAAAAATTGAACCTATTGTATGAGATCAGAAAATATTCGGACCAGAGCGAAAACAGGAGATTTTTGTGAATCTCGCCGACAGCGAGCCCGAGCCCGCCGACGGCGAGATCGTGACATTACTTCGGCCGGCTTTATAACTAAGTCGTCGACGGCGAGGAACTTCCCGCCGACGGCGAGGCAGTTAAAAATTTGGTTTCTTAAAGATTTTTCGTGCAGTTTTGGAAGGATCTAAGACATTCCTTCATAAGAAATTATTCCAAATCCGATTTTACACCATTTTCTTCCTTAGGAACAATTAGATATCAATCCATTCCATCAAAAATGGCTTCCAAATTCCTAGAAACCACAAAAACTGAAGTTTTCAACCGGAGAAAATTTGTTAGTTTGGAGGCACAACGAATCTTCAACAAAGGTTTGATGAAGAAAAGACTTATCAAAGAAAGAGGATTCGTCAATAGAGGAGTAGAGAATGCTACTACAAAAATCAAAGAAATGATCGCATAGCGATATTGGGAGGTATTTTGTTATACAACTTCCGCTGTAGTTATACCAGTAGTCAAAGAGTTTTACTCTAATTTACATGCGATCAACAATGGAAATGTGTACGTCAGAGGAAGATGGGTAACATTTACTCCTGCAAGGCTAAATGAATTGTTTTCTATAGAGAATACCTCTGTTTGTCACTATTCCAACTTTGTGCCTTCAAGATACAATATGAACGAGATCTATAGATATCTGACCGACGAACCGGATGATTGGGAGTTACGAGAAGACGGGTATGTTAGTTTTTCTGCATCACTTTTAAACCCTGTCTCAAAGCACTGGCATTTCTTTATATCATCAAAATTATTACCTACCATGAGAGTAAATAAAGTTTCAATGGAATGCGCTATTTTAAACTACTGTATTCAAATTGGATTACCTATCGATGTTGGATCAATAATAAGTAAAATCTGCATTGGGATTAATCGTGCATGGGTCAGTGCATGGACTTGGACACCCATCTACTATATTTGCTTTATGCAGTCAGTACCAAGTTTCTTATGAGGCTTGGGAAAAAGTACTTTTACCATGGAAACCCCCGGATCCTACCGATATGTTTCCCACTTTGGATAACAATGATGAGATCACCGTTATTTCTGACTGAGCATCACAGAACAATCCTTTAGCAAGACTTATTACTGATAAGACTAATTTCATTCTGAAGAAGATTAAAGGATTGGAGAAAGAATTGCAAAATGTGATGAGTTCTATTGACAATATCTCTGATATGTTTAATCATATTGATTGGAGAATGAAGGAACACTTTGATCATACTGGACATCCGGAGGCTGGTTTTATTCATCTACTAAGACATTGAAAGGATGGATTAATGAAGAATCTACTTGCAGAATTCCCTTTCGGGCCTTTCTACAATTTATTTGTGCACTCGCATCGCATTGGAAATATCAGAGAAGATATTAGTTCAGATACTGAAGAGTAGGAAGGATTTATATTGTTTATGTTATATTTGTATATGTGTGTGTTTGATTTTAGGTGTTTAAGTTTTATTATGAGTCGAACTTTTTGATGAGATTTATGTAAATTGTTGTCTCAGCTTTTAGAGTGTTGTGGTGTGGATTGCGATGCTGAGTATATGGATTTGAACAATTAAATTAAGTGTGTGTGAAGTTGTTAGTGTGAAATATGTAAGTTTCTTGGATTTCATTTATGAAGTTATGTTGTTTGTTTTGTGTGACTTTTTGTGAGTTTAAGTACCTAATCTATTAATTAATATTCAAATTAAGTGATCAGAAGATTGATTAAGGGCAATTTGAGATTGAAAATGATTGACGAATTTCAAAAATTGAAAATTTTTGGAACATCGCCGACGGCGAGAATTATCTCCCCAACATCGAGAAAACCCACTGACAGCGAGACCGAGCTCGCCGACGGAGGATTTTTCCAGAAACTTTTGCCTTATGGAATTAATTAGCTCGCCGACGGCGAGAAAAACCTCGCTGACAGCGAGAACGCGAAAAAACCTATATTTGACCAGTCAACCGACACTATTCATCATCCCTTTCCTCAAATTTTCGAAAAAACCGACCTAGGGCTTGAGAGATCTCGGATTTGAAGCAATTTCAAGACTTTTTGACACCAGATTTCATCTTCCCTTGGTAAGAGTCTCACTCCTATGCAAAAATTTTTTATTTTCACCATGAATTTCTTCTACATTGGGATATTTCGAAAAATTTTGAAATGTGAAGAAAATACTTGGAAGAATTTCATAGAAATCGATTTAAATGGATTTTAATTGTTGTAGGAAGTCTTCTTAGTAATATTTTGGAGTTTAGTTAAAATTTTTGTGAATTTCACAAATTGAGAAATGGCTCCGCGACAAAAATGACGATTAGATTTTGACGAAACTCGATTCATTAATGCGAGAGCACAAACACGATATTTTTAAAACATACAAGCAAGAAAGTGCATACAAGATCGAGTTTTCAGGAATCCAGGACGAGAAGTAGAGCGAGTTATAAAGGAGCGAGGATGGGAAACTTTTGCTACGTTACCAACAGAGCAGCTGTAGAAGTTGTGAAGGAATTCTATACAAATTTAACACAGGCTGAAGATGCCCCGGTTAGAGTTAGAGGATTTTTCGTAGATTTCAGCGCTGCTAGAATAAATGCATATTATGAAGTTCAAGACACCTGGAGCGAATATGAAACTTTTGGAACTATGGAAGGACCATTAGAAGAGGTGATTGACTTTCTCACCGATGGGAAAGGAGTACGGAAGTTAAAGCGACGGGAACGGGTAAACTTCCCTCTTCTATGTTAAAAGCAACATCTAAAGCCCGACATTATTTTATTTGTTCTACTTTGTTACCTACCTACCATCATAGTGAGGTAACAAGAGATAGAGCATTTCTAAATTTCTGTATTCAGAACCAGAATAGTATTAATGTGGGAAATGTTATATACAAGAATATATTAGCCACTGCTAGAAATGAAAGTGGAGGAGGACTAGGACATCCTGGTCTTATCTACGCACTTTGCCAATTATCTGGGGTAGAGGCAAGAGATGATGAAGAATGGATAGAGCCTATGAAACCCCTTACTCAGGCTAATATAAAGAAATATGAATCCCACGAAGGATGGAGATCTGGGACAAGGTATTATGTACCTTCTTCAAGTATAGATATACCCTCTACAAGTTATGAACCACCCCCTCAGTATACCACTCCTACCCTTCAAGATCTGATGAATGAGTTAACCCTGAGTAGAAAGAGTTTTGAGTTATTTGGAGAAAATATGGAGAGAAGATTTGAGCATATAGATCAAATGATCGGAGGCTTGGAGAGAAGACACGATTATGATAGTGAATATCTCCAGCGGCATTCAGAGTACGAGATTGAATACTATGAAGCTGAGCGTCGTTATAGGAGTGGTGATTTAGATGTTGTCCTTCCTGAGTGTCCCCGTTATTCACAAGTACTGCACCGTTCAAGCCTTCTCGACTGGAGATCAGGGTGACGACATAGCTTGGGATTTTAATATAGAAGATTAGAATCTTTGTTTGTTTAGTTTGTTTGATTTGTTTAGATTTGTTGTTTTACAAACTTTGTTTTTTCTGTGTATAATATTTTAGTACTTTCTGTGGTCTTTGGATTTGATATGTTGTTTGTTTGCTTGAGCTATGATATTAGATTTTTTTTTATATGTGTTAAATTAGTTGCAAATTTTTATATATATAGGATGTTAGTTTTTCGTTAATGTAGTGTTTAAATTTTAAATGTATGTGTAGTAATAGATTAAATTTTCTTTGTTATGTTTGATACTTATTTTAAAAATTTCCATCCCTGCACTTTCTTTTTAAATATTATATATGGAAGAATACTAACAGTACAGGTTCTGTAAGTAATGAAAAAGCCTGCAAAAATTTCAAAGAAAAGAAATACCTAAAGCTCAAAGGTATGATGAATTTTATTTATGTACTTTCCCTTTTTCACTACGTAGTATAGATAGAAAAATTTAAGTTTGGGGGAAGGTAAAAATACAAATTTAATTATTAAAATTGTTCTCAATATCTATATTCAAAAATTATTATTAAATGATTTTCTATAGTAATTTTCAAATTCAATAGATATGAGTTGCTTTATTTAATTGTTATATAAAGTTAAAGAAAATAATTCTAGTAATTCAATTAATTAATAGAATGAGATATTTGGTTAAAAGGAATAAGAATATAGTAAACTATTTAAAGTAAGGGAAACTATATTCTATAATTGGAAATTCTTAAGTACATAGATGAAAAAGAAATGATAGAAACTCAATAAAGTAAAAGTTATGAAATATATATAAGCAAAGAAATATTTTAAGTTTTAAATTTAGGAAGAGAAGTTGAAGTTCAAAATTATTAACAGGCTATCCAGATACAGTAATCCTCACTTGAAAAGAAAAAGAAAAGAAAAAGAAAAGAAATATATATATATATATATATATAAGTGAGGAGAAGCTTGAGAAGATGCCTTATCAAAAGTTGGCTTCAATGGATTCAATCTAAAGGGTAAAACTTAATTATATTTCTAAACTTATATTTATGGATTAATATTTTACTAAATAGTGTTTTCTTGAATTTCTATTATCTAAATATCTTAAGTAATTTACTGTTTTAAATATAGTCATTCCTGAAATAAATAGAAAGCTAGAAATCTTATACATGATAACTAAGTAATTTTATCTCTATAAAATTAATATAAATTACTTAGAAATATTTCTATTTAACTTTATTATAATATTATTTAAAATTAATTCATATATTATTTGAATTGAAAAATTCTATTATAGAAATCATTATCTTTATTTAGTATTAAAATTACTTGAGGACAAGTAATAATAAAGTTTGGGGGATTTCATCATTAATGGAGTCACAAAAATGAGATATTAAAGCAGAATCAGGTCTAGAACCGCCCCTGCGTTCTACAGGGGACGTGATCATATTAAAATCCCCACCCACAAGCCAGTTAACAGTGATAGCAGTACTCATGTGGATAAGTTTTTGCCAGAGAAGGATTTTATCAGGCAAAAGAGTACTAGCATACACAAAAGTGGCCCAGGCATTGAACTCTTGCATAGAAAATTTGATAAGAATACACTTCCTGTCATCCTCAATGATTTGCAAATGTAAATTCTTCTTCCAAAAAATCCAAATTTTTTTATGATGACTACAAAAATGTGAATAATATTTAAATTTTCTCAGTACATTAACTCTATGAACAGTAACTAAAGGCTCAAGTAGAACAAAAATAAAAGGTTTATGGATCCTACAGAGGTGTTTGAGACGATTAAGGGAATTGGGGTCCGCAACTCCCCTAATTTTCCACACAAGAATGTTAAACATGAATTTTGGAAACCCCCTCCTAGTGACTCTTAAGGGTTGCTGCATATGCTCAATATGATCACTATCAGAGTGGTAGTCCCGGTTAGTGGCAGGTGTGGTAGGAGGAATATGGTGAGGATCAGGTTTCTTCTTTACCTTTCCTATGACTTTGAATAGTCCATTCAGTTTCCAGAGCTTGGTTATCATGAGTGATAGCGATAGTAATGTATTCTTGGTTTGAGAGGCATTAAGGGGGAAATCAACTTCCCCTACCACCAAAGGAGTGTAGGTAGAAACACCTAGTAATTAAATATTGGCAGTAGCCTGAGTAACAGAGTGATCAGTCTCAGAGACAGAAAGATCATGGGTGTTAAGGGGCTGCAGAGTAGCAGGAAACGGATCAACAAGAGGGAGGTTCACATTAACAGTGTGTGGGTGAACAAAATCCTCATCAGTTAACACAACAGCCACAGTGCCCTGGGCAACCAACGGGAGACCATCGGTGCCAACAAGAGAGAGGTCCTCAATACAGTCAGAAGACTGTAGATTGGTAACAGGTAAAGTGGGGGTAATGATGGCAGGGGCAAGTTCAGAAGGGCAAGGAAGAGGGAAGGGGTAATGGGAGGAGGTAGAGTTGAGTCTAGTGCTTCAGGGACAACAGGAAGAGGAGCATCAAAAATGGTAGGGGGCTGTGAAACAGGCTCAGGCAGGTGACCCACAATTTTATATTATGATATTTTTAATTTAATTGCAATGAAGCCAAAAACTTGACCCCGCTATATTATATGTATAGAATTATAATTGTTTATGTTGTGGATGCTATGCAAGTATACGTATCGTATCAAGTAATACAGGGCTCTAATGGAGTCATGGTTATCGATCTCACAGGGAAAGAGAAAATAAAATAACAGCTAATTTTAAAATCATAATAATAATTCTAAAATAGTATACGAAAATTTGGAGTTCTAAATTTAAGCGCAATAAAGTAAACTAAGTATTCTAATCAGGTAACTTAACTAAGTAGAAAATTAATTCGTATTGAAAGTGCAGGAAATTAAACTAATTGCTAAATAAGTCTTAACTATTCAGAAAAAAGTATCTTTCCCCTTGTTTAGAAATTTAAGTGATTGATGAATTTAAATAGATAATTTTAAGGTATTGTGACAAATAGGAGCATTCCTATTCTTTACCCTTTGGTCCAGTGTAAAGAATATTGACTAATCCTATGTTTGATTCTGCGAATGCGCGGCTAAGTCTGGGAGGATACCGATCGCCACTTCGAGCTCCCACGTTCCCCTCGCCTGAGGGCTAACATCTACACTTCAGCTCTCAAACAATAGGACCGAATTGAATATTTTAGTCTTTCACACTAAAATGCTCAATTCTACGCCCAGTGATATTATTTCCATATTTATTTGCACCTTCCTTCCAAGGCTTTTGAATTCCCCGAATATCAGATGTAATTTTTACTATAGTTGATAATCAACACATTTTAACAATTCAAATGGCCAGTTTGAAAGTAAATTAAGTTTTAAGTAAAAATTATCACAGTTTATTAATATATATAAAAGTACTTCAATTTTTAGTTTATCAAGTCACTTAATTTCATAACAGGGAGAAAGACTAATAAACTAATCAGAATGCATGGAAACTAAACTAAGCATGGATTTCATTTAAAGTTAAAAACAATAAATACAAATACTTATCTTAATTTATCCCTAAGCGGACTCCTCGCAGTTCCTTTGACTCTTCCTTCCGATAGACAACGAAGACTCACTAAAAACTCACTAACTCACTAAATACTCACTTATAACACTCAAGGACTCTCTAAGACACACACTAAGACACAAAACTGCACACAAAACTGGACACCAAAGACTTAATTTCGGCTTCTTTATATAGAGGTGAGCAAAGGACCAAGAGGTGTGTAAGCATCCCTTCAAAAAGTGTCCAGGTTCAATGTATCAGAGCCATTTGAACTAGCTCGCCGTCGGCGACTGAACTACCTCAGCTGTCGGCGAGGCTTCTAGAAGATCTCAAACTGCGCTAGCTCGCTGTCAGCGGGCTCGGGCTTCTGTCAGCGAGTCAGTTATAATTTCCTCAGAAATGTCTCCTCGTAACCTCGTCGTCGGCGGGCTCGATCTCGCCGTCGGTGACTCAGCACAAATTTCATTATTTTCTTTCTTTTTGCTCCAAATTCGCTCCTTTTTATGATTTTTGCTTTTATCACCTAAATTATCCATTCCTGCAATAAAATAAAGAAAATACATTTCTTTAAAGTGCAATTTCATCAAAAATAGGTATGAATTTCTTAATAAAATTTTCAGCGATCAAAATCCCCCAAACTAACTTATTACTTATCCTCAAGTAATTTTAGTACTACATAAAAATAATGAGTTTTATAATAAGATTTTTCAATTTAAATAACTATGAATTAGATTAAGTAATATCATAATAAATTTAAATAAAAATAATTCATGTAATTTAATTAATCTTATAGAAATAAATTATTTAGTTATCGAGTCTAAGATTTCTAGCTTACTATTCATTTCGAGAACGACTATATTTAAAAGAAGAACTACTTAAGATATTCATATGATAAGAAATTCAAGAAAATACTATTAGGTAAAATTCTAATCCATAAACATAAGTTTGGAAATATCTAAGTTTTTCCCTTTAGGTTAATTCAAATGAAGCCAATTTTTGATAAAGCATCTCCTCAAGCTTCTCCTCATTTTTTTTTATAATGAGGATTACTGTATCTGGAGAGCCTGTTAATAATTTCGAACTTCATTTTCATCTTCCTAAATTTGAAACTTAGAAATATTTCTTAGCTTATACATACTTCATAGTTTTTACTTCATTGATTTTTCAATCTTTTCTTTTTCACTTGAATACTTAAGAATTTTAATTTTAGAATATAGTTTTCCTTACTAAAAATAGTTTACTATATTCTTATTCCCTTTAACCAAATATTTTATTCTATTTAATCAATTAAAGTGCTAGAAATATTTCATTTAACCTTTTATAATAATTAAATAAAATAATTCATATTAATTAAATTGAAAAAATTTTGCTATAAAAATCATTTTATAATAATTTGAAAAATAGAAATTTGAGAACAAGTTAATAACTAAATTTGTATTTTACTCCCCCCCCCCAAAACTTAAATTTTTATATCTAATTTAAATAATGAAAAAGAGAAAGTAAATAAATCATACCTTTGAAGTTTAGGTATTTCTTTTTTTTCTTTGAAATTTTTGCGGGCTTTTTCATTTTTCATTGAACTCGTACTGTTAGTATTCTCCATATATGTATAACAATTTAAAGAAAATGCAGGGATAAAATCTAAGATAAGTATTAAACACAACAATTAAAATTACTATATATTAAAAACAATTGAACTAACAGATTAACAATTTTAAAGACTTAAAACTATACAAAATAAAATAAAAACATACTAAAGAAAACTAACATCCTATTTAACATAAAAACAAATGGAATTAACTAACACAAAAACAAAAACTAACTACTATAACAATTCAAGCAAATTAATCTAACTAACATCCAATGTCTCAAAATATGAAGTACTAAATATTACAAACATATAAAGTCCTCAAAATAACTTACACCAAACAAATAAAACAAATAAAGTCCTAATCTTCAGCATCAAAGTCCCAAACTATATCATCCCCTCCTTGATCTGTAGGCTGAGAAGACTGAGCAGGATGATACTGAGTGTACCTGGGGCATTCTGGAAAGACAACATCTAAATCTCCACTCCTATAAAGACGTTCAGCTTCATAGTATGCAATTTTGTATTCCGAATGTCGCTGGAGGTATTCACTATCATAATCATGTCTTCTCTCCAGATTATCAATCCTTTGATCAAAATGATCAAATCTTCTCTCCATTGTTTCTCTAAACTGCTCAAAACTCCTCCTATGCAAGGTCAATTCATTCATCAGATCTTGTAGGGTAGGTGTGGTAGGTTCAGGAGGCTCATAGCTAGTAGAGGGTATATCTCTACTGAGCGGAGTGAAATAACTTCTCACTCCGATCTCCACCCTTCATGAGATTCATACTTCTTAATGTTGGCAGTATGTGAGTGGTTTCATAGGTTCCACCCATTCTTCATCATCTCTAGCCTCAACTCAGCAGAGTTGGCGAGTGCAAAAATCAATCCGGGGTGGCCCCGATCCGGCTCACACTCATTTCGAGGAGTGGCGGGATGTTCGATAAATAACTCTCCCGATGTTGATGCTTCGTTATTCCGAATGCGAAATTCGAATTGCTCTATCTCGTGTTACCTCACTCGTGGTGATATGTGGGTAACGAGTAGAACAAATAAAGTAATGCCGAGCTTTGGAGATCGCATTTAATTTAGAAAGAGGAAAATTCACTCTTTCCTGCTGCTTAATTTTCCAAACTCCGGTCCCATCAGTGAGAAAGTTAATGACTTCCTCCAGTGGTCCTTCCATTGTTCCAAAAGTTTCATACTCGCTAAAGTGCGAGTCATGAACTTCATAGAACACGTTAATTCTTGCAGCATTGAAATCTACAAAAAACCCTCGTACCTTTACTGGTGCATCTTCAGCGGCAGTCAAATTGGCATAAAATTCTTTAACCACTTCTACAGCTGCTCTATATTGTACGTAACAGAAATTCTCCCAACCTCGTTCCTTTATAATCCGCTCTACTTCTCCTTCCAGATTTTTGAATACCCGATCTGCAATGCACTTTCTTCCTTGTATGTTTTCAAAATATTTAGCCTGTGCTCGTGCATTGATGAATCGGTTTTCGTCGAATTCTACTCGACGTTTCTGTCGTGGAGCCATACGATCGATCTGTGAAAATCATGAAAATTTTCACTAAACTTAAAAATAATACTAAGAAGGCTTCCTACAACATTTGTAAGCAATTTAAATCAAATTCCATGGATTTCCACCGAATATTTCTTCCACATTTTGATTTTTCCCAAAATTTGCAATGTGGTGAAAATATATGGTGAAAATAAAAAATTTTTGCATATGAGTGAAGCTCTTATCAAGGGAAGATGAAATCCGGTGTCAAAAAGTGTTGAAATCGCTTCAAATCCAAGATCTCTCAGGCTCTAGGTCAGTTTTTGTGAAAATAAGAGGTTGGGGATGATGAATAGTGTTTTTGACCGGTCAAAATATATGTTTTTTTGACCTCGCTGTCAGCGAGATTTTTCTCGCCGTCGGCGAGCTAATATTTTTCAGAACCAAAAACTCTCGGGAAAAATCCGCTGTCGGCGAGAAATTCTTCGCTGTCAGTAAGATCGATCTCACTTTCGGCGGGATTTTTCTCGCCGTCGGCGAGATTCCAAAAATTTTAAATTTTTGAAATTCGTCACTCATTTTTATCCTTGATTTGTCTTATATTATATTTCCGATCACATCATTTATTAATTTAATATGAGGATTAGCTACTTATACACAAACAAATTCACACAACACAACAAATTAACTTTAATATTGAAATCCATGGGATGTACAAACTAACATAATTTAAACTCTATAATCTAACTTCAAACTTCAATTCTTACTACTAATCAGCATCGCAAACCAATCTACGACACACTAAATGCTGATACAAAACTATGACCCATATCTCAATTAAGTTTGAGATATTCAAATCATCACTCCACACATAATAAAATCTAAATCAAATCAAATAACATAAATTCAAACATACTATAGAAATCTTTACTACTACTCTTCAAGGTCAGAATCTTCATCTTCTCCGATATTTCGATATGACGATGATGCACAAATAAGTTATAGAAAGGCTCGAAGGGAAATTCAGAGCAGATTCTTCGGTGATCCAACCCTTACGTCTCGGTAAATGAAGAAATCTAGCTTCCAAGTGTCCAAAATGATCGAAGTGTTCCTTCATCCTCCGATCAATGTGATCAAATAAATCGGATATATTGTCGATTAAATCTCTCACATTACGTAGTTCTTTCTCCATTCCATTAATTTTCTTCATAAGTAACTCTGTTTTATCTGAAATAGGCCTTGCTATAGGATGATTCTGTGAAGCTCTATCAGAGATGAATGTAATGTCATTATTATTGTCCAAGGTAGGGAACATATCTATAGGATCAAGCGGCTTCAAGGTAACGAACCTTTTCCCAAGCTTCATAAGAAACACAGTACCGATCGCATAATGCAAAAATAGTAGATGGGTGTCCTAGTCCGTGAACTGACCCATGCACAATTAAACCCAATGCAGACTTAACAATTATTGATCCCACATCAATAGGCAATCCAATTTGAATACAATAATTCAATATAGCGCATTCTTTCAAAACCTTGTTTACCCTCATAGTAGGTAACAATTTAAATGAGATGAAAAAGTGACAGTGCTTTGAGACGGAGATTCAAAAGTGATGCGGAGAAACTAACATACCCGTCTTCACGCATTTCCCAATCTTCGGTTCATCGATCGGATATCGAAATATCTCATTCATATTATATCGAGAAGGCACAAAATTTGAATAGTGACATACGGGGTGTTTTCGATAGAGAATAATTCATTTACTCTTGATGGAGTAAACGTCACCCATCTTCCTCGGACGTAGATATTCCAATTGTTGATCGCATGTAAGTTAGAGTAGAACTCTTTCTCAACTTGGAATAACAACGACGGACGTAGTGTAACGAGAATACCTCCGGTGCGGTATGCGCGATCATTTCTTCTATCTTAGTAGTGGAATTCTCTAATCCTCGATTGACAAATCCCCGTTCCTTGATAACTCTTTTCTTTACCAAAACCTTGTTGAAGATCCGCTGCGCTTCCGCACTCACAAATTTTCTCCGGTTAAACACTCCAAATTTAGAGGAATCTAAGAATTTGGAGGCCATTATGGTGAATGGAAGGAATTATAGTGAAGAAGGCAGATTTAGAAATAATTAAGAATGGGTTTTTACTAAGGATTTGGTGTTGAAACCGTCCAGATCAGCATTCAAAGTATAAATAACTCATCTTTATAACTTCCTCGCTGTCGGCGAGAAGTTTCTCGCCGTCGGCGACTCAGTTATAAAAACTGCCTTTCAGGTTCTCGCTGCCGGCGGGCTCGTTTCTCGCTGTCAGCGAGCTAGATAAATAAACTGAATTAAATTAGGCACGAACCTTGCTATCGGCGAGTATCGACCTCGCCGTCGGCGAGATTCCAAAATAATGTCCAATTTTGCTCTAAATCGAATAATTTCTTTTCCCATCATAAAGGTTCGAATATGTGATGATTCTTAATAATAAATGAGTAGTAAAGTTTCAATAATATAAACTAACTATTAAGGTACAATAAAAATAGATAACTAATATGGGTTGCCTCCCATAAAGCGCTTGGTTTAACGTCGTCAGCCCGACCTAATTTTCATTATTAATCGAGTCGATTAAGCATTAAAACCTCTTTATAGTTAGGTCTTATACCTTCAAAATATGGTTTTAATCTATGTCCATTAACTTTAAATTTATGTCCAGTTTTTGGATCTTCAATTTCTATAGTTCCATATGAAAATATTTGAGTTATGGTGAAAGGTCCTAACCATCGAGACTTCAATTTTCCAGGAAATAATTTCAATCTAGTACTATATAGCAAAACTTCCTGTCCTAGTTCAAAATTTCTCTGATTAATCTTCCGATCATGCCATAATTTCATCTTTTCCTTATAAATCTGATCATTATCATATGATTCATTTCTTAATTCTTCCAATTCATTTAATTGTAGCAATCTCTTCTCACCAGCTTCCTTCATATTATAATTAAATTCTTTAATCACCCGATATGCTTTATGTTCTAATTCAACTGGTAAGTGACATGTTTTTCCATATATAAGCTCGTAGGGAGTCATTCCAATCGGAGTTTTATAAGCAGTCCTATAAGCCCGTCAATGCGATTAGTACATTCTAATAGACCAATCTAACATATTTGGGTTTACATATTTTTCTAAAATACGTTTAATCTCACGATTAGATACTTCAGCTAATCCGCTAGTCTATGGTTGATAAGCAGTGGATATCTTATGAGTAATATTGTATTTTTCTACTAGTTTGTGAATGTATTTATTTCTAAAATGAGTTCCTCCGTCGGTGATAATCACTCTCGGCATTCCAAATCTAGTAAAATATTTTTCATCGAAATTTTGAAACACTCTTAGCATCACACCTAGGTAAAGCTTGTGCCTTGATCCATTTGGAAACATAATCAACAGCTACTAATATATATGAGTTTCCAAATGAAAGGATAAAAGGTCCCATAAAATCTAATCCCCAAACATCAAAAATTTCAACTTCTAATATAAAATTCAGAGGCATTTCGTTTCTTCTAGATATATTTCCTACTCTTTGACATTTATCACAAGTTTTAATATATCTGTAAACATCTCTAAATAGAGTGGGCCGGTAAAATCCAGATTGTAGAATCTTATAAGCGGTTTTATCGGTCCCAAAATGTCCTCCAAAATCGGAATCATGACATTTTTGAATAATTGGTTCAGATTTCTTCATAAGGTACACATCTTCTAATAATTAAATCCTTACATTGCTTATATAAATATGGTTCATCCCAAAAATAGGTTTTCGTATCATGGATGAATTTTTTCACATTGTTGCAAAGTTAGCATAGGTGGTAAAATATTACTAACTATATAGTTTACTATATCAGCATACCATGGTATTTTCCATTCATTGATATTATATAGTTGTTCATCGGGAAAACTGTCTATAATTTCATTTTCAATATCAGATAATTCATGATTTTCTAATCTTGATAAATGATCCGCAATTTGATTATCAGTTCCTTTCTTATTAACGATCTCAAAATCGAATTCTTGCATTAATAGCATCCATCTAATTAATCTTGGTTTGGAATCTTTCTTTTCAATTAAATATTTGATAGCGAGAATGATCGGTATGCACGATACATTTTGTTCCAATCAGATAAGGTCTAAATTTATTAAAACCATATACTACCGCTAATAATTCTCTTTCATGAACTTGTATAATTTATTTCGAGTATCATTTAGAGTTTTACTTAGCATAGTATATAACTTTAAAAATCTTTTCATATCTTTGCCAAAGAACTGCTCCTACGACATAATCACTAGCATCACACATAAGCTCAAATGGTTTCTCCCAGGTTAGGTGAAACTATTATAGGTGTTGTAATTAATTTTTCTTTTAAGAGCTCAAAAGCATTCAGGCATTCGATTGTAAATTCAAATTTCTTGTCCTTTTCGAGAAGTTGGCATAGAGGTTTAGTAATTTTTGAAAAATCTTTTATATAGCGTCTGTAGAATCTAGCATGTCCAAGAAAACTTCTTACCCCTTTTACCGTAGTTGGAGGTGGTAATTTAGCTATAACTTGAATTTTTGCAGGGTCCACTTCCATGCCTTTTTCCGAAATTTTATGCCCTAATACAATGCGCCCGCAACCATAAATTGACATTTCTCCCAATTTAGAACTAAATTTGTTTTCTCACATACTTCTAATACTTTTTCAAGATGAGTTAAGCATGTGTCAAATGATGTTCCAAATACGGAGAAATCATCCATAAATACTTCTATTCCATTGTCGATTAACTTACTAAATATAGACATCATACATCTGCGGAATGTTGCTTGGTGCATTACATAATCCAAAAGGCATTCTTCGAAAAGCGAAAGTTCCATAAGGACTAGTAAATGTAGTTTTCTCTTGATCCTCAGGAGCAATTTGTATTTGATGATAACCGGTGTATCCATCTAGAAAACAAAAATATTTATGTCCGGCTAATCTATCTAACATCTGGTCTAGAAATGGTAAAGGGAAGTGATCTTTCCTGGTGGCGGTATTTAATTTCCTATAATCAATACATATACGCCAACTAGTAACTTGTCTTATAGGAATAAGATCGTTATTTTCATTGGCAGTGATGGTCACTCCTCCCATCTTAGGAACACAGTGAATTGGGCTTACCCAAGCATTGTCAGATATAGGATATATGATACCATTATCTAACCATTTTAAAATTTCTTTCTTAACTACTTCTTTCATTATCGGGTTTAATCTCCTTTGGGGATCTGCTTTAGGTTTATGTTCATCATCTAAAATAATTCTATGCATACAGATTGAAGGACTAATTCCTTTAATATCTGCTAAAGTCCAACCAAAAGTTTTCTTATATTTTTTTAAAGTTTCTAAAAGTTTTGTTCTTGAGATTCGTTTAATGCAGATGAAATAATAACTGGTAAAGTTGAAGAATTACCTAAATAAGCATATTTCAAATGATCGAGTAATATTTTTAGCTCGAAGTTCGGGAGGTTTAATAATTGATGGAACTATATTCTTGTCGGTGTTTTCGAGTATTATCCAAAAATTCAAATCTTTCCCGAATATAATCTAATTCTTCATTATTATCTTCAATTAATTCGAGTGTTTTCTTTTTCTAATTTATCTTCGTAATATTCCTTAAAATGTTCTTGTTGTAAATGTTCAAGTATTTCCATCCGAAAACATTCATCATCTTTTTCTAGCGCGAGGATATTTCATTGATTTTTCAATATTAAATGTAACTTTTTGGTCATTTACTCTCATAGTTAATTCTCCTTTCTGAACATCAATCATAGCTTTTCCAGTAGCTAAAAATGGTTTTCCTAAAATGATAGGAATTTCTTTATCTTCCTCCATATCTAAAACAATAAAATCTACGAGGAAGATAAATTTATCCACTTTTACTAACACATCTTCAATAACTCCCTTAGGATAGGTAATCGAACGATCGGCTAATTGAAGGGTTACTCGAAGTAGGTGTAATTTTTCCTAATCCTAATCTCTTAAAAATCGATAGAGGCATTAGATTGATGCTTGCTCCAAAGTCACACAAAGCTCTTCCATAAAATTTTTCTCCTATAGCGCAGGGTATAGTGAAACTATCAGGATCTTTTAATTTTTCAAGAAGCTTCTTCTGAATAATAGCACTACACTCTTCACTAAGTGCGGCTGTTTCATTATCAGTGAATTTTCTTTTCTTATTTAGAATATCTTTCATAAATTTTACATAATTTGGCATCTGATCTAAAGCTTCGACAAAAGGTATATTGATTGTTAATTTCTTCAATATTTCAAGGAATTTAGCAAATTGTTTATCTTTTTTATGTTGAGCTAGTCGTTGAGGAAATGGTGGTGTAAGTTTTTCAACAGAAATTTTCATAGGTATTAAAGGATGTTCTAAGTTTGAATTTTGTTGAATTGTTTCTATTTCAATTTACACTTCCTCTTTTTGGCTTTCAAGTTCTTTTTGAAATTGAGGTTCTAATTCTTTTCCACTCCTTAGTTGTATTGCTTTAATTTGTTCTTTTCCTTGATCTTTAGGATTTATTTCCACATTACTAGGAAAAGTTCCAGGTATTCTATTATTTAGCGCAGTAGCATGATATGTCCAAGTTGAGTTTCGATATTTTTAATAGATGTTCCTTAAATTTGTAGTTGATTTCCTAGAATTTGTAGTTGATTTCCTTGATTTTGTAGTTGATGACCCATATTCAAAATTAATTCATCCATAGATAATTTCTTATTTTTGAATTGAGGGTTATTGTTATTAAATCCGGTGGGTAATTAGGTTTATAGTTTGCATTTGCTTGATTAGGTTGATTCATCCATTGTTGATTAGATGTGTTATTCCAATAAAAATTTGGATGAGTTTTCCAACCAGGATTATAATAGTTTGAATAAGGGTTATTAGTTCTATTATTAATAAGCATTTAAAGTTTCATAATTAGATTGAGATTCTATGATTTGTCCAGATGAGTTTTCTTCTAGAGTAGGAGAGTAGTTCATTCCAAAATGATCTAATTTCTTAGATATAGCAGCAATTTGAGAAGCTAGCATAGATATTGCATCGTTTTCATGAATGTTGGCTATCTTTTTCGGATTTACTCTATCAGCAGGCCATTGGAAATTATTTGTTGCCATTTCTTCGATTAATGCATAAGCTTCATCAAATGGTTTAGACATTAATGAACCTCCAAGTGACGACATCGATGATTGATCTTAAAGATCCTACTAATCCATTATAAAATGTTTGAATAATCGACTGATACGGTAACGCATGATATGGGCATTTTCTAAGAAGTTTCTTAAATCTCTCCCAAGATTCATATATTGATTCTCCATCTAACTGACAAAAAGAAGTTATATCATTTCTAAACTTAGCAGTTTTAGATGGTGGAAAATATTTGGATAGAAATTTTTGTGATAATTCTCCCCAAGTTTTAATAGATCCAGGTGCTAACGAATTCAACCACATTTTAGCCTTATCCCTTAATGAAAAAGGAAAAAGTCTAAGTCTTATAGCATCGTCAGATCTCCTTGATATTTAAAAGTAGCACAAAGTTCTAGAAAACTAGCAAGATGTAAGTTAGGATCTTCAGTAGGTGAACCACTAAATTGATTGTTTTATACCATTTGGATAATTGCAGGTTTAAGTTCAAATGAATTAGCGACTACATCGGGGTTTTGAATAGTTAAATGAATTTCATCCGATGTAGGGTTGGCATAATCTCTTAATGGTCTTTGTTGGTTCATATTTTGATTTTCAGGAATATTCGTCATTTGTGTTAAATTTATAATTTGTTTCTTTTGTTTTCTAATTCTTTTAATTGTACGCTCTAATTCAGAATAGTAAGGTATTAATTTTTCGTGTCCAAATTTGCGCATACAATTTTTAGAATAGATATTAATTAATTTATTATGATTATTTTAAAATAGTCCGTTACTTTAGTAAATTTTTCTTACTTTCCCCGGCAACGGCGCCAAAAACTTGGCCTACAATTTTATATTATGATATTTTAATTTAATTGCAATGAAGCCAAAAACTTGACCCCGCTATATTATATGTATAGAATTGTAATTGTTTATGTTGTGGATGTTACGCAAGTATATGTATCGTATCAAGTAATACGAGGCTCTAGTGGAGTCCACGGTTATCGATCCCACAGGGAAAGAGAAAATAAAATAACAGCTAATTTTAAAATAATAATAATAATTCTAAAATAGTATACGAAAATTTGGAGTTCTAAATTTAAGCGCAATAAAGTAAACTAAGTATTCTAATCAGGTAACTTAACTAAGTAGAAAATTAATTCGTATTGAAAGTGCAGGAAATTAAACTAATTGCTAAATAAGTCTTAACTATTCAGAAAAAGTATCTTTCCCCTTGTTTAGAAATTTAAGTGATTAATGAATTTAAATAGATAATTTTAAGGTATTGTGACAAATAGGAGCATTCCTATTCTTTACCCTTTGGTCCGGGTGTAAAGAATATTGATTAATCCTATGTTTGATTATCGAATCTGCGGCTAGGTCGGGAGGATACCGATCGCCACTTCGGAGCTCCCACGTTCCCCTCGCTCGAGGGCTAACATCTACACTTCAGCTCTCAAACAATAGGACCGAATTGAATATTTTAGTTGTTCACACTAAAATGCTCAATTCTACGCCCAGTGATATTATTTCCCTATTTATTTGCACCTTCCTTCCAAGGCTTTTGAATTCCCCGAATATTAGATGTAATTTTTACTATAGTTGATAATCAATACATTTTAACAATTCAAATGGCCAGTTTGAAAGTAAATTAAGTTTTAAGTAAAAATTGTCACAATTTATTAATATATATAAAAGTACTTCTATTTTTAGTTCATCAAGTCACTTAATTTCATAACAGGGAGAAAGACTAATAAACTACTCAGAATGCATGGAAACTAAACTAAGCATGGATTTTATTTAAAGTTAAAAACAATAAATACAAATACTTATCTCAATTTATCCCCAAGCAGACTCCTCGCAGTTCCTTTGACTCTTCCTTCCATTACAATAAGACTCACTAAAAACTCACTAACTCACTAAATACTCACTTATAACACTCAAGGACTCTCTAAGACACACACTAAGACACAAAACTGCACACAAAACTGGACACCAAAGACTTAATTTTGGCTTCTTTATATAGAGGTGAGCAAAGGACCAAGAGGTGTGTAAGCGTCCCTTCAAAAAGTGTCCAGGTTCAATGTATCAGAGCCATTTGAACTAGCTCGCCGTCGGCGACGAACTACCTCGCTGTCGGCGAGGCTTCTAGAAGATCTCAAACCGCGCTAGCTCGCTGTCAGCGGGCTCGGGCTCGCTGTCAGCGAGACAGTTATAATTCCTTCAAAAATGTTTCCTCGTAGCCTCGTCGTCGGCGGGCTCGATCTCGCCGTCGGCGACTCAGCACAAATTTCATTATTTTCTTCCTTTTTGCTCCAAATTTGCTCCTTTTTATGATTTTTGCTTTTATCACCTAAATTCTCCATTCCTGCAATAAAATAAAGAAAATATCTTTCTTTAAAGTGCAATTTCATCAAAAATAGGTATGAATTTCTTAATAAAATTTTCAGCGATCAGCAGGACATCAGACAAAATGGGGTTGGGCTCAGCAATGGGAGGTGCCTGAGTAGTAGGAGGATCAGAAAACGGTTTCACTGTGTTCTGAGGTTTTAAATGAGGGTGAAGCCTATAACAAATAGAAGCACTATGCCCTAACATAGCACAGTGTGAGCAGTAGGGAGGATGAGCCCCCATGACAACCTTCTGCCAGTAACCATTATGATTGGAACCAATCCGGACTTTGTCAGGTTAGGGTTGAGTAATATCTCTCTCAACCAAAAAAAAAGCATCAGAAGGCTGGGTACGGTCTAGGGTGGGATTGTCCAAACGAAGAGGTTTGCCAAAGCCCTTGTCTAAAGAGAATAAAATTTCATAATTAAAAAGGTTATACTTATACCCAGGGAATTTTACCTAGACAGGAATAACAGGGATTCGGCTCGGGGGTCAAAATCCACACTCCATTTAAGAATTTTCATAATACAATTGTCAACTTTTAACACTTTCCGAGCGAAAACAGTGGTATAATCAATGTTGTTAGACAATTGTATAAAGATGTGTCGACCATCTAAATGACCAATGTGCCAAGAACCAGTTAATTTTAACATATCAAATTCCTTACGAATTAGACCAAGTTTAGGGTGACCATAAAGAAATTTCTCAATCAAAGCAAAGCGACAAGGAGATGCTAGAAAGTTGGTTTTCTCATCAGTAAGGAAAAGTGCAGGTTTACCATTTTTCCTTCCAAGTTTACGAATAAACTGGTAATCACCACCTCCAACTTCGATAGCATCGTGAAACGCCTGTGGGAAGAAGCAGGAATGCTTAACAGTAGAAGGAGTAGAGTCTCCCGAGACCACGGCCGCAAAACTCCGCGACATCAGGAGGAACCCTAACCCTAGCTCACAAAAATCGCAAAACCCAGAGGTAGAACAGAAGACAAAACTACTCAGCAAAACATTTGAATCAAGAACCAAACACCGAACCAAATCGCAAAAAACCCAAAAGTAACAGATCAGCGAGTTCAGGAGATAAAACACTAAGAAAAAGGAAGAAACAAAAACCTATCTAAACGCCAAAACAGAAATCGAAAGAAGAAATCAAGAAAAGTGAAAACATAACAACGGAAAAACCAAGATGCGAACAAGAACCCCCAAAACTCAGGGAAGAATAAACCTAAAATGCAAGAAATCGGATCCACAGAAAGAAGCCGGAGAGAAGAGTAAAGGGAAGAGATCACCAGCCGAGCTCTGGGGAAACGAGCAGCAAAAATCGGAGCCCTAGCCTCCTCCATTGCCAATCGCTTGCAGATCGCCTCTAACGACTCTCCTCTTCAACGCCATAATATTTATATATATATATATATATATATATATATATATATATATATATATATATATAAAGGGAATTTACATGCATATCACATAATTCTTTTGTAGTACATATTTAAAATGTAAACAATGATATTTTCATGCATTACACTCTGCAGTTTAATTTCACATCAGAAATATCACTATTACTACTTTTAATGAAATCAAATATTAATTTTCATGCATAAATTTAAAGCACTGAGATGCCATGTACTATAAAGATAAATATATAGGTGTGAGATACATAATAACATAAGAATTGTGTGTTAGGAATGTCATTTTGCTTTTAAAAAGGAAAATTTACATGGGCAGCACACAATTCCTTGTATTTAAATTTTTATGCTTACACACATATCACTACAAACTTTAATATCATGTCAGGAAAATCGATTTCAAAATTCTCAATTTTTAAAAGTAGAGTACATATTTTCATGCATGGACGTGAAGAACCAAAGTGTCACGTATATAAATATCAAAGTTCAGGTTAGAGATAGATAAAACATCAGCTTTGTGTGCTAGTTATGTAAATTTCACGCTAAATTTTAAGTGTTAGATGGGAGATGACCAAGGTAATGAGCCCTAGGCAAGTAACAGTCAAATGCATCATCAAAACTATACAAAATCAAATTTTTTTTTGAAATTTCACATACTCAAAATACAAAAAACTAGCTGTTCAAATTAAACAAAAATATAGAGGAAGATTAGAATCAAGATTAACTATTATTTGAAAGTAAGAACAAGAGAAACTAATAAATTCTGTGAATATGGATTGTAGAGCATTCGATTTGTTCCAAAGGTCACAGGCACGGCCGAGAAAGTAATAAGGGATTTCAAATATTGGTTCGATATAAAGACTGTTTTTTACGACTTTTCAACAGTCAATTGACCATGGCTTATTATTTTTTTGATAGCCAATGGGATCCATCTTTGATTACAATAACTGGACCTATAATTATTAATAGCCAAAAAAACTAAGGAATGACTTTCAAACAATTTATGCCAATTGCTTTATAATTTGATATGAGCAGACGGGTTGGAACACCGGTGACTATGTGGAGCCGGAAGAAATGTGATTCACTTATAAGATACAGTTTAATCCGTAGGCAGTCCATCGGTTACAATAACTGTGATTAACCCATCAGAAATATAATCATAGAATTTTCTACACTTTAGACCGTAATTTTTTTCATAGGGTTTAAATGCTATTTCTCTATTGCAAGAATTGACAATATAATACAATGGAATCTTATATTTATCTCACAGGCAATCCTCTTCTAGGAACGAGTTACCTATTAGATTAAAGTGATTCAACCCTAAGCCTGATATCCTAGTCTTACCTTCCCAATAAGAACTTCTCATCAAGGAATTGAGGGTCAGCTGTCAGACTAAATTAATCAATTGACAAAAGCTAGTTGACCAATTTAGTCTTACTAATCTGAATCTAATCATGCTGATTTAGCCTCATTGAGTCGAAGTCATATAGTATAGCCAGTCGAGCTAGAGAGTAATCGAGCAATAAGTTCATATATGTAAAAAATCTTATTATGTATAGCCCCCATTAAAAGAGAGGAAGAAATATAATATCACTACATTGTACCAACTTCCCTATAAATAAGAAAATCATTTCACGAATAAGACAAGACATGTTACTTTTCATTTTTGTTCACTCATCTTTTTGTCGCCCTCTCTCTCATTTCTTATATTTTATTTTTTGGGATGTGATTCACAAACAAATCAAAATTCAGAAAAATTAAAATAAATCTATATGTCATGAAATTTTTGCTTTAATCATCGCATATAATTTCTACAAGAAGATTTTGACAAATCATAAATTTGACTTGAGTGAGAAACATATATGGGAAGCAAAATAATACACATGACATGCATTTTATTATTGATTATAAATTATATTACTGCAAAGAATGCCATTTGTTTAACAAAAAATAGTTTTGTATCCACATAACTTCATAGATGCACAGTCTTTCTTCTCTGTCAAGAGCAATACGTAAACAAGCCCAGAAAATAGTTAATATATCTTTCCATTTCATTATCAACAAATCGATAAGATCCCACACCACATATAATGTAGATGACCTCATCGTAAACTCAATAATTGTTTTAATAAATTTAGAAATTAATTAAAATAATATAAACTGCTTTAATATCTAAAATTAAAAAAATAATTTCGAATTTTGCATTTTCAATGTAAACATCCACGTCCAACAATGTAGCAATAGCAAGCTACCTTAAAGGTCATTCATGGCATGAAAGCATCATTCATTCACAAAGTATACAATGCATTGAACCTTGAATGATTGCTCGTTAGTTGGACACGTGATTGGTCATGCTTAATTTGCCTACGACTTCTCACTCTTAAACGTCCCTTTCTGCCAAAAGTAGAAGGATAAGAGCTCATAGAAATTTGGGAGAAAAAACAGCTTTTTTAAGCAAATTAATCTAATTGAAAATATTATTGTTTGCTATATATAATATAGATAAAATAATATAGTAGATTACTCCAATTATTTTTTATTAAAAACATACTTAAGATTTAGTCTAATCAATATATTTTAGATATGATTGCTTAGGTGTTCATCATTTCTTAAATTCATATAGTTTTCTAGAACATTAAGGCTTTGTTGGGGCAACTTATCTGTAGTGGTGGCATTTTGAAAATGCCGCCTCATAACGGCATTTCAGCCGCTTATTCAAAAATGTAGTTATTTTTTACACTAAATGCGAAACACGCATCAAACTCTGCGGTCCACATTCCAAATAAGCGGTTTATTTGGATAAGCACAAGCTGTCCTAAACGCACCAAGTGCCGCACCCAGCTTTTATTAATCAAAATAAAATTTGCTATAAATGTATAAAAAATCCCTTCCATGAAGGTACGGGAGGCAGTAAGCAATTGCCTTTAGAGATGATCTCTTTAACCTTTCCAATAATATTGGCTTTTTAAGAAAATTCAAGGTAATATTCCTGTATATCTCATAGGATACTATATTATTCTTCGAATGTTTCATCTGGTTATTCAGATAGAAATCCTCCGAAATCTATGATGCATATGAAGTTCCTCCAAATGTGCCACTATGATAACTAACCAGTTGAATATGAAATTACTTATATGAGCCACTATGGTATACATAGTCAGAAAATTTGAAATATTCCGATAAACATCGTCCAATATATATATATATATATATATATATATATAAAGCTGGCCACCATATCCTTCCATAACGTGGTTACGTTTCATACCAAAAGCCACATTAAAAGGAAAAAAAAAAACCTTTAACTTCGTGAATTTTAAAAAATAAACGAGAGAAATATTACATGCATGAACCTCAGTTATGTGACCCATACGTCAGGCCATAGAATTTAAAAGTCCCAACTCATTATTGAAGAAAACATAAAGATGGCAATGCGTGTTGCTGTTGATGAAAGGGCACTTGGTGGAGGCGAAGGTCTTTATTAGAAAGCCACTTCATTTTTTGGCAATGTGAACTTTTATGGCTTTCTTCTTCTGCGTGTCACCACAAGAAAAGTCATCAGGTGATGAGCTGTGAGTATAATACTCGCACAGGTCGCTAAGGGGGAATAAGGCTTAGGTTTAACTGATGCATGCAATTAATAGCGTCGTTATCATTTGAAAAAGGCATTTAGGGGATAATTGATGAAGAAAAAAGGCTCCATGCTGATCAAGAATAGTATTTGTGGGTTCCATTGAGTTGGTTTTAGTTTAGATCAACCATGCATTATGTCCCTTCAGTCAAACCCATCATTGTCTTTCATTATATTTGGGGGTATTTACATGCATGCCACCTAATTCATATTTATTTACATATTTACATCTAAATTTCATTTTTTTTTTAATATTTATACCACCCAAATATTTCATATCACATCACAATATCACTATTTGAACTTTTGGAAAGTGAAATACACCTTTTCATGGATGTTTATGTATACATTAATGTTTGGGTGTTAGAAATGTAAATACAAGGCATATGAGTGGTATGTATGTCAATCTACAAATTTATTGATTTATTTATTTTATTTGTTTTCATAGGATAATTATAGGATAAGATCTAAATTTTGGTCAACACTTGAGCGGAATGAAATCAATGGTTAATCAAATCAAGGGTAGTTGAAATTTAATATGGATAATAGAGCGAAACAATAATTCATTTAAGAAAATATATATCCTAATATCATAATTTGTTATTTGATTAAGTTGTCATGTCCAAAATGAATCATTTAAGAAACCAATTGTTTCTTGTGTCACATTATTTTGAGAGTAGATTTTATAAGTCATTTAATTAATTAGGATAGAATAGTGTGCACTTTTGATGGACCATTTTTTGGGTTTAATACATCAAGGTTCTGTCATATGTCATAGATATAAAATAGTATTCCATTCTTATGACATAGATGAATGAATTATTCTATGCTATAGGAGTATGATTATGGTGATTATGATGCTGTGTTGAGGTTTATATAGACTATATAAACGCCTTTTCACATGATTTTAAATATAAATAAAAGTTATAATACGATCAAGTTGATAATTTTGAAGAATTAAATAAATAGGCCAACCTTTTACTTTAACCTAATTAGTGGTCCATGAGGACATATAGCTTGCATAGAAGAAGTTAACAAATTAGTTACAATAATTTTTATGAAACGTGAATTAAGTCTTAACCCAAAAAATTATTCAGTGTGTAGACAAATCGACAATATCAGCTTGAAAGATAATTTACTTTAACATTTGATCATCGAAATCTCGCGTGTAAATATAGGTGCACTAAGTGAAAACACGATTAAAATATATCTTAGTGATCATTAAGATATCGTGCTAATTAAGATTAAAATTTTTAATAAGCTGTACTATTGGTTATTTGTAGCATCCGGGAAAAATAATTTTCAAATTATTTTTGAATGATGAGAGTTGTAACTCCATAAAATTAAATATAAAGAGAGACATTTATACACAACTGTCACAAAAGTAATGTGGCTCCCAACATAATTACTTTTAGCCAACTATATGTAACTAAAACTAAAAGAAAATCATTTCCATTGGATAAAGATGCAAAATAGAAGAATTATAGGTAATTAAGAAAGGGAAATAACAATAAAAGAGCCATAAGTATCAAAGATTTACGTATAATAGAAAAAGGCTCATCTCCATCCAGAGTTGTCAGCTCGAACCAACAACATAGCTTAGAGTTGCGATCAACTAGATTGAAAAACTATAGCTTTTTATCTAGTATCCCAAATAGCTCCCACAAGAATAAAGGACTAACAAACTTAACCTGGTGCTTGTCATCGAACATATAATAGTTAAGATTCTTCAACTCATTCTAGGTTTTTTCTAGGTACAACTTGCAATTCTAATGATCAAAACTAAGGCTACTTTGGTATAATGCAAATCATATATATATATATATATATATATATATATATATATATATATATATATATATATATATATATATATGATTTGCATTATACCAAAGTAGCCTTAGTTTTGATCATTAGAATTGCAAGTTGTACCTAGAAAGAACCTAGAACGAGTAAATTTAATGACAGAATGTTAATTATCAATTGAAATATAGCCCAAAATAAATAAATTTTATAGCTCAAAAACACTATAATAGTAGTAGTGGCTGGAAGAAAGAAAAGTGGCCAACAAAAGTCCCTATTAAGTAATAACTTATCGATTTTTGTGTGCAAGTTTTCTTTTGCTGTCTTCTTTTGATCTTTTAAAAAATACATATTTAAGTGTACAAGAATTATGGAAGAGTTTTAGCTATGTGAACCATTACATTCTTTTCCTTGAGCCTTGATGGAATTGATATGCATGAGACCTTACAAAAGAGAAGCATCAAGCAAGAAAAAATTAATCCTAGCAAGAAAATTCTTTATCTCTCATAAATATGGGCATTCTATAAATAAATGGTGGTGGAAATTACTATGCAATTTGCTGAGATTAAACGAAAGTAGTGCCTCTTGTCTAATCCTTTTAGAAAAAAAATTTACTTTATTTTTTATACATTTAAGCATGCCATACAAGTATAAATAAAGAAACGTAGCGACAACCATTTAAAAAAATAAATTATTTACCTTTAAAGTTGCATATAGTATAGAATCTAGAATTTTATTCTATCACATTCCAAAGTAATTTGATAAAGCGGAAGGATTAGGACACGCTAATGTTGAATAATAATAAAATCATCAACTTTTGGATGATTAGGAAAACTCAATAAATTTTTTATATAGTATCCAAAATCTCATTCAATGAAACACCATTAAACCCAGGATCAATAAAGGGATAGAAAGTATGACCATTGATGAAAGGAAAAAATATTCATAGGCACATTTGAGTTAAAAATAGGTGGGAAACATAGAAGAATAATCATATAGAGTTTAAGATACAAGGCAGTTTTTCAAATACTTTTTATTTTGCACATAAAAATTTTAACATTGAGATAAGGAATGTCAAAAATATAGTTAAATTTGGGCATAATTGCTTGAAGATACAAGAATAATATGTTATTTTTGTTGAGAATTCACTTTTATAATAGAACTTAATTAATGACCATGGTGATTATTTTCTTAACAAGAATTAAAAAACCGAGGCGGTGTTCAGCTAGTAAGAAACGTATTCATGATAAATGATTTAAAAAGAAAAAAAATGAAAAAAGATATGAATTTGCACTTCAAACAAATATGATATAATTTTAGCTTATCAAATAGAGTTTAAGAAACCTGTAGCCATAAGTTTAAAGAAGGATAAGCTGATCCTTAGTATTTATAAGGAAAGGAATTGCATTTCATACTAAGTAACCTGACCAAGAGAATTAATATTGTTAATAATTATAACAAAATAAATCTCAAATTTGTTTAGATTATATAAAATGCTCTTAATCAATCAAAAGTAGTAACATAATTATTGATTAAAAGAATATTATGTTTATTAAATAATTATAACATATTTTCTTTTTGTTAATGAATCTCTTTTGTTGTGTTTCTAGCCAACAAGATATGAAACAATTTTAAATACCTCTAGATTTATGATTTTATGTGTATTACTTTCTATTAAAATCTTGAATTTTTATGTGTTGAATGCTAGTTGTTGTTCAATTTACTCGGAATTTTATTGAATTTGTATGTTATTTATATGCGTATTTGTAACCTAATGTGACATATAGATATAAATATGTCGTCGAGAAATAATTTTATGCAAATTAACATATTCTTAAGTATGATGGAAATATCATTACTTGGGAATTTGTAATCCATTTAGAAATAAGTATATGTAACTAATCATTGTAATTCATGTAGGCATGTAATGCATTAGAAATGTTTATTGGGTTTCTTATATATTAATATAAATTATAAAACAAAATTATACTTGATTGATAATATACTCAAGTTAAAGAATTGCAGGACATTTGTAGAAGTGAGTCATAATCCAAGTTGTTATCTCATATGGTCAACTCTCATTTCCATTTTAAATCAAGCTTCATAGTTAAATTTTATTCAACCAATTTTTAATTAATAATTTGATAATTATTGAATTTTTTTTAAAATTTGTAATATTTAATTTATGAAATTTCTTTTATTATGTTTCTTGATGGAACATTATACTATGTATTATAGGATAAGTCCGATAAAGAAATGATGACATTAAACCAGAAGAAGCCTCAGTTCGAGATTTTCATAGAAGGTACAGAGAAAAGTGAATATGAGTCGATGTACGATCGGATTAACCACTACATGTAGACCATGACCTTAACTCCGATCTACCCAAAAAAGATTGAGAGTATGGAGGTTAAGGTGGTCTGTAATGTTGGTTTTAAATTGATCAAATTTTATCATGCTTCCTCTTCTTCTAATTCTGAAACTTGTGTAAATCTTGAAGAAAATGATTCTAATGAATTAATGGAATTACATTTACCGTAAAATAAAGTAAAACGAACAGTTTCACTTGCACAAACTCATACTACTAGTCTAAAGCTTTTATCTACAAATTAACATACCGTCTCAACAATATCATTACAAAATACAGTTTCAACCAACTAACCAACCATAAAAAAAATTAAAAAAAAAAAAAAAAAAAAAGTTGAAGCAATTTCCTTTTAATAAAACTTAATATATCGTGAATGAATACTAACTGAAAATGACTCGAGATCACAAAAATTAAAAAATCACCCCAACTTTTAAGTGATTTTCAAATGCAGATGTAAGAATTAGACACTTTAAAATATTTTAAATCAACCAATTTTGTTTCGAACTGGTTGCATCAAATCCAAAAAATCAACAAAATATTAAAACAATACACTTTGAATGCTTTTAACTGTTTAATTCATTTTTGTCCATCAGTACACCATATTCTCATCTCTCAATATCTTTTCTTTGTTTACCACAATCTGTTATTATGTTTTTTCAAAAAAAAAAAAAAAATATATATATATATATATATATATATATATATGCATATAATAAGATATCCTGATAAAAAAAAAATGTCAGCATATAAAAATATTTAAAAAAATTAGTTTTTATTGAAAATTTAATCTTGGAAGCCCAAACGACCAACCTCAGCAAAAATGTAGACAAGGTATTGCAGTTTTAAATTCTTGCCTTCCTATCAAAGTTGCATGTCTGATTCATTGTTTGTTTTGCTTCATCATTTTCAATTTCCAGTGGTCACCACATCCACCTACAAAGCTTCCTCCATCTACTCATCATCCCCACACTCTCCATATTTATTCACAACAGAACGTCCATCAAAGTCATGGCTTGCACCACAAAGAAGCAGAAGCAGCAGCCAAGGCTTGCACCAAAATTGATCCCTGGAAGCAGATCAGCAGTGTCTTAAAGACTTGAATTGGAATGAACTCGAAGCCCTGTAAACAGCATCGATGGCTACAGATGGGGCATTTGATATGGCCTATAAACCAGGATTTATTTCTTCTAATCCCTTCTTTATCCGTAGCTGAGGCTTAACCAGCCCTACTTTTACCACCACTTTGAAACTAGGGTATCATCTGCGAATACAGATTGGGATTAAATTAGAAATGCGAGAAGATGAAACTAGATAAAACGCTCAGTTATGTTCCACGTCCTGCAAAGAGATGGTGGTGATGTGAATCTCATAAAATAATATAAAGATATCAGAGAGAATTCAGGATGGGTTCATTTTTAGGATTATTCTTTCTTCCAAGTTTCATCTAGAGAATTCAACCAATCAATATTTTAATTAGCATTCATAAAAATGGGACGGAAGCTATGGTGTGTAAAAAACGATAAGGTTCAGTAATAGAACTACTTCTAAGCTTATCCTAAACCTTCCGTTTACACTATTTATTAATTCAGAAATTGGTGTAGAACTTAAACCTTCCCCTTCCCGGCACAAGAAGAGGGTTTGAGACCCAGATATAAAATAATTGACAAGAAAAATAAAATATTGTTCCCTTGGAAAAAATTGTCAGGATATCCAATAAGCTTTAAGAACATGAAGAATTTATATAACAAAACCCTCAAAAGCAAATGCAACAATTTTTAAGTCCATACGACTTGCTGAGATGATTGTTCTACTTTATATTTGTACAAACGTAACATTTATCACAAAATCATCAAAATGAGAAATTATTAGATGTTAGCCAACAATCACCAGAGCTTGAGTAAGTTACATCATTGATACCCTTCAATTTTGTACTTGATCATGATTTTTATCTTTTAAATTAATATTGTTGGAGTCTTCACTTTAATTACAATAGTTGGACACTTCTTTGTCTATTAAAGAAAACAAAAACTAATTTCATCCACTCTTACTGTCATAAGGTCAGCGAGAATAAATTTTCATTATTTATTGCTGAGATTTTCACGTCATAGGAATAATTTCAGAATTTAATAACTTTATATTGGTGACTAGGTAGGATTAAGGAACCAAGGGACCATCTGGTAGCAAGATTTGAGTAGGATTTAAGTAGGGTTTAATATAAATCCTGCCAGACAAAAAAATGACAGATTTAAATCCTAAAGGATCTTGAATCCTGTTTCTCCTTCATTTTTCCTTAAATCCAACTAGGACGTGGATTTAATCCCTTAATGAATGAACAGAAAGACCAGAGTTAGTCGAATAATAGTGATGTGGAAAAGGGAGATTTACATGAGTTGATACTTGAGCTAACCCAAATCACAATGAAAATGCAAATAATGCTGCCGAAAACTTAAAACAATAATAAAACGATAATAAACGGCAATAAACACCAACAGCCCCTAGGGTTAGGACGGGAAGGTGGTGAACTGCAGCTGAACAGTGGCTAGGTTGATTGTTTAGCAGGGGGAAGGTTAGAGGGTTGTGGAAGCAAAGCAAGGAGGTCAGCAGGGGTTACGTCAGCAAGTAGACAAGGTTATGAGAATTGCAGCAACAAGCCGGTGACAGTGAAGGGGAAGGAGAGTTGGCTGCCAGCTAGAAGGGCGGCAGGCTAAGAGCAGGCTGCGGCAAGCCAACGGCTGGATAGAGGAACAAGCAACTGGAGGGAGGCTAGTGGCTAGATGGGGAAGTTGGTGGCTAGAACATAAGGGTACAAGACATAGCAGTCGGGAGATGTAGGCGGCAGCGAAAAGAGAGGCAGGGGATGGGGATAAGTAGAGATAATCACCACCATGTTGCAACATGCAGTTGCAGCACCACCTGTCCTTGAAAATAACCATAGAAAGAAAAACAGCTGTCACGACAAGCTGTACCAAAAATCTAAAAACAAGCAATGCCCTGCAACAAGTAGAAATAGCATAAAAATAGACTTGGTAAAATAGAAGGGGCACCACTCGCTTGGGCTGCAACCCTAGGAGGATCGGCCGACCCTCCTAATCCCACCCTGAACCGACTGAACCGGTTCATGTGAATAGCCCCGTACTAGTCAACCGAAATTGAAGTGAGCTTCGACCTCATTCATCGAACCTTCTGTCTGTCCGTTGTTGGTGATGGTGTTGTTGCGACCTCCCGATACTGATGCCTCTTCGATGACAACCCTCAAAGCTCCTACATCCCATTGATGACTGCCTTGGCCCCCAAAACACTGGAGGAATTTTCTCCACTTGCTAGCAAACATCCAATTCGATCCAGCTTTCTAGGTGCAAGCTATTGGACAAAACTAATACTTCTTGTCACACATCGTCTGTTGAATCCTTCCAAGGTAATCCAAGGTTAACTCAACCCGCGAACAGTGGTGGCCATGGCGGTAAGGAATAGATCGTGATGTCCTGAAATGCTCTCTGTCATGATTGTCTCAAGTCTGGAATTGGCGCCTAAGTCCTATCATCCTCTATCGTCACTAAAACTAGTCCCACCAACGCTTCTCGGCTAGCAAGGGAACCTGAGATCTCGGTTTCTGAGAAGGTAGAAGGTTGATACGTTTACCACCTTTAGTGAAGGAGTAGGTGTTCCTGTATCCATATGTCGAGTCTTGCGGTCATACTGCCATGGTCTCCCTAGCCAAAGATGGCAGACATCCATGGACACCAAGTTGGCTTTTAACCAAAAACTTTACTAGATACCTGTTAATGCTGACCCTATTCTCCTTCAACCACGTCAAAGAATAAGGCTGGGAATGCCTTTGATTCATTGCTCTAACATCTACGTAAACGTCATGTTCTTGTTGTTCCCTCCATTGAGATGATGAGACTACATGCTTTTTCGTTCACTGTGCAACGGGTCTAGAACATGTGCGGCGGCGAAGCCCTCTTATCCTTAGTATTCCGTCAAACCACGAGCACCTAGCCCTAATCCGGTGAAAAATAATACACCTCACCCTGCTTTTCAACTGCCAAGCCCTGCTCGGTAAAAGACACGACTCAACTCATCAGGCAGTTGGAGGCGATGTGCCAAAACCCATGGCATCTAAAGCATTTTCAGGCGACAACAGTAGTACTTGTGCTACTCTTCTCGAGCTTCTTCTCACTCAGTGTGCCTCTGTCCTTATCTGAACAAGCTTTCTCAACTCCCGAGGTGTGCTCTTGTTGATGTCTCCAACTACAGGGGACCGACTAAATGGTGGTGGTTGTATGCTCGATTTTCGCTGTCTCTCTACCATCAAAGCTAAGATCTGGATATCTCCCAGTAACCAATGGGGTTGCAGAAAGTTGTTGATAGTGGGCTTCAAACTCCTAAGTTATCAGGCTATGGAATGTTCCTCTAACTCGAACAACTCATACTTCATCTGTAACTGGTCAAACTGAGCCTTGAACTCCTCTGTTGAAAGACTCTGCTATAGATGGTAGAGTATCAGAAACATATCCTGACGGTAATGAGGAATGTATTTTATCTAAATCTCCTTTATAATCTTCTCCCACCTAGAAATATTGTCAAAGCCCACTCTCTTCCTCTACCTCTACAAGAATACGCTCTTCCTCGACTTGATGAATATCTGCTTCACCATTTTATCCCCCGACACTTATTTGTACATGAAGATTCTCTCAACTGATTGTAGTCATTCAACGAAATCGTTATTATTTAATCCTTCATAGAACTCGATAAGTCCACTTCAATTCTGAAATCTCTGGGTTCTCCATATGATGCATTCTCTCTCAGTCTCCTCTGAAATTGAATTCTAAAACATCGTACCTATCTTGCTCATCACTGAAGTCTTTCCTATGGAAAGGGTTCATGTCCTCATCCATTTCTCCTCTTCGACTTTCCCTATAACAATCGAGGGAAATTTCCCCCTTCAATCATCCATGTCTGTAAATTTTTGTATTTGGATAGGCTCAGGCATGTATCTACTTAGTGACGTAGCTAGGATTCGGGATTTAAAAGAGGTGTTGGGGAAAGTAAAGAAAATTTTTGGAGTGGTGGTTTGGGTAGGGATGGATACTAGGAAACCCAAAGATAGAACTAGGATTAGGCTGGCTCTAGAACTGATTGATACCGGAGTTAACCGAAACTGCAATGGAAATGCAAATATTATTGTTGAATTCTTAGAGAGGTTACAACAAAAACTCTTAAAACAATAATAAAGCGACAACAAACACCGACGAGCCCGAGTGTTAGGGTGGGAAGGTGGTGGGCTATAGCTGGATAATGGCTAGGTTGACTGGTTGGGAAGCGAAAACCAACAGTAGAGGGATGGAGGGGTTACAACAGTAAAGGGAAGGTTAGGGGATTGTGGCAGCAACGAGGTGGGCAGAGGTTGCGGCAACAAGGTGGTATGGACATAAGAATTGCGACAAGAAACAGGTTAAAGAGAAGGGGAGTTGTCCACAGGCTGGATGGGGAAGCAAGTCAGGAGCAGGCTATAGCAAGCCTGTAGCTGAATAGAGGAACATGCAATTGGAGGGGGGCTAGTGGCTGTATGGGGAAGCGGGCAACTGGAGCCTGGAGCATAAGGATACAGGACATAGGGGGTGTCAAAAAAGGAATGGACAGGAGGTGCGGCAGTGAACAGAGAGGTGTGATCCCTGATATTTATGCTTACGTTTTTATATATGAATTTATTATTCTTTTTAATGATAACTCTTTATTTACGACGCCAAAAACTTGATGTCAATGCAAATAAGAGTTTTAATTGTTATTATAAAATGAGATTCTACACAAGTATACGTATCGTTATCAAATAATATAAGACTTTCTGATTAAGCCCCGAGATATCGAACCCACAGGAAAAAATGTGTAAAAATTTTTAAAAGAAAAAAAAACAGAAAAATAACTTTTTACTTTTTAAGAAAGATCTTACCCAAACTAAAGACAATATTATAGAAAAAAAAAGTTCGATTTTTGTGGTAATTTTTATAATTTAAAATAAAAGTAAACAACTACTTTAATTAGATTTTTGTAATATGAAAGCAAATGCAAATAAAATATCATTTTCCATATTATGAATCAGTAACAAGAAATAGAATTTTATTGTGGAAGTATCTAAAATGTGTTGTGTCAAATATGTGCAATTAGATTCTTACTAAATATGTTATAAAGAACATAGGTTAATCTAGTGTTTTAGTAATCTTGAAAACAGGCTAGGCAGAAAAGATACTAGCTCTCACTCTAGAGTTTCCTCTTATCCCTCTACATGGGGGCTAATATCACGTATCAAAACATAAAACAGTAAATCGAATTTGGGGCTTTAGCCTGTCACTCTAAAGTTCTCTAATTCTACACCCATCAAAGTATATCTCCCTAGTTATTTGCACTCAATCATATGGACTACATTCTCACACATATAATCTCATGTGATTCTTACCAATATTTGACTGAGACAATACACATCGGTTCTTACATGTTCTCACAACAAATAATATCTTAATTGATCAAATCAAGAAGTAAATGAAGTACAAGGTTTTGAATCATCACAACTTCTTCCAACATTATTTCCTATACTTCACACCACATCAATCCATATCTTAATTACTTCATTTTAAAGAAAAATATAAAAAATACTACTCATAATTCATGGAGAAAATACAATCACAACTTGGTTTAAAAGTGAAAATTATAGTGAAAGCACAAGAAGTCTTAATTAAAAACTAAATGTAATAACAAAGATACTTATCTGAAAATCCTCTCCACTAAACTCTTGAAGTTCCTTTGAAAACTTTGTTTTTCCTTACAATACTCCTTAGAGGGTGGCGCCCAACTCTAAGAACTCCAAATCTCTCTTCTAATCCTAATACAAAATATAGTAAAGTAGAAATGGTGAAGTGGAGTCGTGTGTTACTAAAAACTCTCCTACACAATAAATATAAACTACACACCCTCCAACAACAATTTTCTGAATTCCAAGCCTTCTTTTTAAAATTTTCAAACAGGTGTCTTCGTCTGTCTTCAAATTGTGTCCAGATTCAACGAATCCTCCAAGAGATGCATCGATTCAAGAGTAATTTAATTTAATGTTAGCGCCAATAAGAAGTTACACACGTTTGTACCAAGAGATGCCTCAAACACCCCTTCAAAATGGTGCTAAAAATTAAATAATTGCCGCGCTTAAGCGCGAGGTCTCGACGCTTAGCCACGAGCTTCTGAAGTGTAAGCTCCAAGTCTAGGCACATAGCCGCTCTGGCGCCTAAGCGCGGGTCAGGGACTTAGCCGCCACAGATCAATTTTGCACATTCCTTCATTTTGCTCCAAATTTAGTCTTTTTTCACTCATTTGATCACAATCATCCATTTAATTATACATGCAAGAAAAATACACGAAATATTTTTCATTAAAGTGTAATATCATCAAAAATAGATATAAAAGTGTGTATAAAAATACTATATATTATAGATGTATCAAAGTGCGAGATGTACGCGGTAACAAGGAGGGGCAGGGGATGGGGATAAGCAGAGAAAATCACAAAATTGGAGCAAGATACAGCCGGAGCACTACCTATCCTCTGATATAGTCGTCGATGGGAAAACAACTATCATCAACATGCACCAAAGACCCTTGGAGGACCGGCCGACCCTTCTAATTTCACCATGAACTGACTGAACCAGTTCAACTGAATAGCCCGACATCAATGAGTTTTGAAGATCATTTTTGTACTATGATCCAAACGTTGCCCTCCCAGCTAGCTCTAGTCTCGACTATACTGCAAGCATTTCGAGCATGGAGGAGGAATGATAAGGTAGAAGATGGTTTCAAGGGAAACCACTAGACGAGGAAGTAATGTAGGCTAGGTTTGCAGACCAGATAGGGGGAAGGAGAAGATAGGTTTTGGGATTTGATATAATTTTATTTGCTAGTTTTAATTAATTTAATTGATTAATAATATATGAAATTATAATTAATTATTAATTAAACTAATAAATGATTATTAATGAATAAGATTATTGCTTGATAAATAATTGTTTAATTAATTCTTATTAACAATTAATTAATTTAATAAATAGTTAACGAGTTATGAAAATAATTATAATTTCTTAAGTAAAATTTAGTTAGACTTAAAAATTACATCACTAATATATATTATTTTATATTTAAACTAAGAAACTGATTAAGTTGCCAAGCAGTCGAATTTAACATCATAGCAAATAGATTTTAACCGAATTTAATAGTTATTTTTAGTTTATAGGAGATAGTTTCAAAGAATTTAATCGAATTTAAAATCTATGAAACCAAACAGTTATGAAGGTTTAAACATCTTAGGATTTATCAAATCCAACTTTGTAGCTTTTAGTAAATCCTATTTAAGATAAATCCTAGTTATAGCCAAAAAACCTCCAAGTCTACTACATATTGCGGCAGGCGGATCTCATTTATTAAGGAGTGAACGTGATATTCCTTGTCAGGATTGTAATACTTAATATATGAAAGAATCCAATTTGAACATATCTGAACATATTGCTCTCTCGTAGAAATAAATATCCACATGATTAGCATGTTTGTATAAATTTTGTTGCATATCTCAAATAAACAAAATTTGGCAAATTGTGGCTCAATCAACTGTATTTAGAATGTTTCAATTAATCACATTGTGGAGTAATCATAATGCAAAACAAGTTTTGCATAATAATTATAATATCACTTATACAATCAAAAATAAATACATGTATATATTTGAGCGGTAAGATAGTCGATAATGCCCTTTTGAAAGAAATGATAATTGCTAGCTTCTGACCAAATGAAGCAAAGTGACGAGACTATTTAGAGGGGTTAACGAAGTACCATCGGTGGGTGACAGATCTCCTAGCGAACCCTAACATAATGGAGACTGACAAGTTGGACAAGTTATAAATTCAATTGAATATCAAGGTTAGTGAACAAGAGATAATTATTCTAATTTTCATATTCATGATAAGTTCACAAATCTCCATAACTATTATGATATTTAGAAGTTTCATATTATTATCCCATCATAGAATTGTAGCTAAATAAACTTATTTTATCAATCATAAAATTTTATTTATCATACTGCATGTTATATTGCAGACCCCACTTAGTGGGATTAAAGTTTTGTTGTTTTTGTTGTTGTATACTGCATGTTATATTCATCATCATAGAATTAGATGGGGATACCTAAAAAACACAAATAAAATTATTTTTATGAGTAAAATTCAAGATTTAAACATTTGGAATGTTCATGAAGAAGAATATGTTATGTGGGAAAAAGTAACAAATACTATTAAACAAATGGCAAAAGAAGATTTGGAGAATCGAAAGAAAAGTTTCATAAATAAAAATAGTTAGTGGTGGAATAATAATGTGCAAGAAAAGATAAAATATAAGAAATTATGTTATAAAAATTGATTTAAATGTAAAAGCATAGAGAACTGCGAAAAATATAAAACGGCCCGCAAATAGTCTAAAAGAATAATCTGTGACACTAAAATTTCTACTTTTATGATTTTTATAACAGATTAGATACTAATAAGTGTGAAAAATATATGTATAAACTAGCCAAACAAAGAAAAAAGAAAAGTAAAGATTTAACTCAAGTATAGTGTATTAAAAATGAAAATCAAAAAGTGTTTTTTTCTAGAAAAAGATACTCAACATAGGTGGGTGAGTTATTTAGATAAACTTTTTAATGAAGATTCTGAAAATACGATCGACATTAGTGATCTTAATATCGTTAATAATAATAAAACATTTCATTTTTACCATCGCATTAGTAGAAAGAAGTTGAGGAGGCTTTAAAGAAAACCAAGGGTGGAATGTCTGTAGAACCTAATGATATCTCAATTGAAGTGTGGAAATGTTTAGGTGATTTGGAAGTTTCTCGGCTTACTAAACTTTTTAATATTTTTTTAAAAACTAAAAAGATGCCTAAGGAATGGAGGAACAGTATCTTGGTCCCCAATTTTAAGAATAAAAGGGATGCACAAGAGTGTACAAATTATTGAGGAATTAAATTGAGGTGTCATACTTTAAAATTATGGGAGAGGGTAACATAGGTTAAGACGTATTACCAAGATTTCTCATAATCAATTTGGATTTATGTCGGGCAAGTCTACTATGGAAGTCATACATTTATTGAGAGGTTTGATAGAGAAGTACAAAGATAAAAAGGAGGATCTACATTTGATTTTTATTGATTTAGAAAAAGCTTACGATAAGGTTCCAAGAGACGTTCTTTAGAGAGTCCTTGAGAAGAAATGTGATGATATGAATTATATTCAAGTCATTAAAGATATGTATACTAGAGATGTTACATGTGTTCAAACTGAATGAGGATTGACCAAATATTTTACTATTTTTGTTGGTTTACATCAGGGATCGGCTTTAAGCCCATATCTTTTTGTTTTATTTATGATGGTCTTACTAGACATTTACAAGAGGATGTACCTTGTGTATGCTTTTTGCTAATGATATCCTCCTCATGAATAAGATGAGAGAAAAAGCCCAGGAAAAACTTGAATTATGGAGGTTTACATTAGAGTCTAAAGGTCTTCATTTGAGTAGAACTAAAACTAAATGCATAGAATGTAACTTTATTAATAGTAGCTATAGTGACAGAAGTGTAACTTTAGGTGAGCAAACTATTAAAAGGTGTGAACGATTTAGATATCTCGGGTCTATTGTTCAAAACGATGGTGATATAGATGGGGATGCTAATAGTAGAATTCAGGTTGGTTGGTTGAAGTGGAGGTATGCGTCCGGCCTATTATGTGATAGAAAAGTACCGCTTAGACTGAAAGGAAAATTTTATAAGATGGTGTTGAGACCTGCAATGCTCTATAGTGCTGAATGTTGGCATTTAAAAGAGAAGCATAATGCTATGTTAAGTGTTGCAGAGATGAGAATGATTAGGTGGATGAGTGGCTTTACACTTAGAGACAATGCGAAATGAATATATCCGTAATAGGGTTAGTGTTACACCAGTGACAGACAAAATTAGAGAGTCTCCTTAGATGGTTTGGTCATATTAAAAGTAGACCACCAAATGATCCGATTAGGATAGTAGATATTTTAGATTCAACTTACGTTAAGAAAGGCAGAGGTAGACCAAAGAACACTTGGGCTTATTGCATAAAAAATGATCTCAATTTATCAGAATTAAATAAAAAATTGACACTAAATAGGACGCAATGGAGAAAAATGATTCATGTAGCCGACCCCACTTAGTGGGATTAAGGCTTTGTTGTTGTTGTTGTTGTATATTGCATGCTATATTCTAGAGGCTCTATTGTTGGCTTCATATATGTCCACGTGAGAAATTGCTAAATAAACTTGTTTTATCAAACATAACATTTCATTGAACATATTGCATGCTATACACCGAAGCCTCCATTGTGGGATCCAAAGATGTCAGTGAGATATTAGAAATTCAAGTCTAGAAAAGAAAAAATTAAAGAATGAAAAAAATATAAAGAGAAGCTACAAGATTTTCACTAGCTTTCGATGAAAGAGTAAATACTGATGTTATTTAAGTGAATTAAATTTTTTTTAGCTTCATTCTTTGATCTCCTATTTACAGATCCAATTCGAATTTGACAATATACAAAAGACTATAAATTTGAAAAAAAAAACATGATTAAAATTAAATAGAATGATTTCACCATTACTTGTGGAGAAAGTGTTATCTCTTTATAGTTAATAGTTGTTGAAGTGAATACGTAACCCTTAATAAGCTCCAAGCTAAGAACAAGATCAACTGAGGATAGGCAATATCTCGGCCTAGCTATATAGTGAGTTTTCCTGACAAGATCAGAAATGAGTTGCCTGAACATAATCATTCAAAATTTGTTACTTTAAGCAGTATGACTGAGTTCTTCAGTGACTACATCCTCTTTCCTGGCAAATTCACCTAAGAGGTGAGTTGATTTAATCAACTATAATAGAATGCTTGTGTGGATGATTTGAGGCTTTTAGCAAATTAGTTCAAGTTATTAATGACTTGCTAAATCTGGTTCATAATGGCAATATAATTTAATCAACTTGACATAAGCAACAATTAACAAACATTAGTCTCCCAATGGACTCGACATATCTCAATAAATTAGAAAAAAAATAGAATGAAGCTTCTTAAAATAGAACTCAAACTTGGTTCTCCAACCCGATCCGAAACTTGGAATTAACTATAGCAATATAAGGCGGTCGGACGGTGATAATCATGCTTCTATTTTCATTTTCTATTATTAACATTTTATAATCCAAAATTATTTGAAAGAGTAACAGACAAATTAAAATAAAATCAGTTGAGAATTATAATTCTTTATGTTGATGATATTACCTTTTCTTGCATTTGAATTCTAACCCATGTTTAAACTTGAAAGTGTTGGTTTATAATAAAAGTGAGCAAATAACAACAGTGAATACTCATACTCGTAAATTATAGTAAACACAATAAAAAGGAAAAGAATATCCATGCTAGTTAAACTTTTAATAAATCAATATAATAGCATATGATAAATTTTATTTTTATGAATATGGTCGATCAAGATATATATATATATATAAGCATCGCAGAAGCAACAACAACAACAACAACAACAAAGCCTTAATCCCACTAAGTGGGGTCGGCTACATGAATCCTTTTTCTCCATTGCGTCCTATTTAGTGTCAAATTTTCGTTTAATTCTAATAAATTAAGATCATTTTTTATGCAATAAGCCCAAGTTTTCCTAGGTCCGCCTCTGCCTTTCTTAACATAAGTTGTATTTAAAACATCCACTCTCCTAATCGGATCATCGAGTGGTCGACGTCTAATGTGACCAAACCATCTAAGGCGACTCTCTCGAATTTTATCCGTCACCGGTGCAACTCCAACCCTTTTACGGATATATTCATTTCGCATTTTGTCTCTAAGTGTAAAGCCACTCATCCACCTAATCATTCTCATCTCGGCAACACTTAACTTAACATTATGCTTCTCTTTTAAAGGCCAACATTCAGCACCATAGAGCATTGAAGGTCTCACAACCATCTTATAAAATTTTCCTTTCGATCTAAGCGGTACTTTTCTATCACACAATAGGCCGGACGCATTCCTCCACTTTAACCAACCAACCTCGAATTCTACTATTAACATCCCCATCTATATCACCATCGCTTTGAACAATGGACCCGAGATATCTAAATCGTTCACACCTTTTAATAATTTGATCACCCAAAGTTACACTGCTTGTCACTAGACCTACTATTACTAAAATTACATTCCATGTATTCAGCTTTAGTTCTACTCAAACGAAGACCTTTAGACTCCAATGTAGACCTCCATAATTCAAGTTTTTCCCGGACTTTTTCGCTTGTCTTATCCACAAGGAGGATATCATCGGCAAAAAGCATACACCAAGGTACATCCTCTTGTAAATGCCCGAGTAAGACCATCCATAAATAAAGCAAAAAAGATATGGGCTTAAAGCCGATCCTTGATGTAAACCAACGAAATAGTAAAATACTTGGTCAATCCTCCTTCGGTTCGAACACATGTAACGACTCTAGCATCAATATCTTTAATGACTTGAATATAAGTCATATCAACACCTTTCTTCTCAAGGACTCTCCAAAGAACATCTCTAGGAACCTTATCGTAAGCTTTTTCTAAATCAATAAAAATCAAATGTAGATCCTCCTTATTATCTCTCGTACTTCTCCATCAAACCTCTCAATAAATATATAGCTTCCATGGTAGACTCGCTCGGCATAAAACCAAATTGATTATGAGAAATCTTCGTAATACGTCTTAACCTATGTTCAATTACCCTCTCCCATAATTTTAAAGTATGACACATCAATTTAATTCCTCTATAATTTGCACACTCTTGTGCATCTCCTTTATTCTTAAAAATGGGGACCAAAATGCTCTTTCTCCACTCCTTAGGCATCCTTTTAGTTTTTAAAATAATATTAAAAAGTTTAGTAAGCCGGAAACCCCCAAATCACCTAAACATTTCCACACTTCAATTGGGATATCATCGGTCCTGCGTACTTTCCCCATTGGTTTTCTTTAAAGCCTCATCAACTCCTTTTTTACTAATGCGACGGTAAAAATGAAAAGTTTTATTATTATTAACGATATTAAGATCACTAAGGTTAATCGTACTTTCAAGCATCATCATTAAAAAGTTTATCAAAATAACTCACCTACCTATGTTGAATATCTTTTTCTAAGAAAAGACTTTTTGATTTTCATCTTTAATACATTTTACTTGAGTTAAATCTTTACATTTCTTTTCTCTTTGTTTGGCTAGTTTATACATATATTTTACACCTTTCTTAGCATCTAACATGTTATAAAGATCACTAAGCAGAATTTTTAGCGTCACGTATTATTCTTTTACACTTCCTGCGGCCGTTTTATATTTTTCCAGCTTCTCTACGCTTTTACATTTAAACCAATTTTTATAAGCACAACTTCTTATATTTTATCTTCTTCGCACATTATTATTCCACCACCAACTATTTTTATTTATGAAACTTTTTCTTTTGATTCTCCAAGATCATCTTTAGTCACTTGTTTAATAAGTATTAGTTAATTTTTCCCACATAACATTCGCGTCTTTATGAACATCCCAAATATTTAAATCTTGAATTTTACTCATAAAAATAATTTTATTTGTGTCTTTTAGGTGCCCCCATCTTATTCTACGATGTTGAATCCTAAGTATTCTTTATTTTACAACTCTTCATCTTAAAATCTGAACTAATAATCGATGTTAGTACTTAATCGCTCACTTGGAATAACCTTACAATCCTTACAATTTCGACGATCTCTTCTTCTCATAAGAAAATAATCAATTTTGTTTTATTAGATCCATTCTTATAAGTAATAAGATGCTTCATCTCTTTCTTGAATAAAGTATTAGTAATAATCATATAATACGCTAAAGCAAAATCTAAAATGGCTCTACCTTCTTCATTAATCGCTCCATAACCGTAGCCACCATGAATATTTCGAAATCTTCTACCACTCTACCGACATGTCCATTTAAATCTCCTCCAATAAAAATTTTTTCTTCGAGGGTATCAAGTGTATTAAGTCTTCAGATCATTCCAGAATTTATCTTTAGGCCTATATCTAAACCAACTCGAGGAGCATAAGCACTTATAATATTAAAAATCTTAGTATCAATAATAATCTTAAGTCTTTATAATTCTATCTCCAACTTTATTAATTTTGACAACATTATCTTTCAAACTCTTATCAATAATTACACCTACATCATTTCTAGTACGACTCTTACTGAATCACCATAGTTTAAAACCTAAGTTATCAATCTCCTTAGCTTTTTCTCCAACCCATTTAGTTTCTTGAATACATAGGATATTTATCTTTTTATGGATCATAATATCAACCAATTCAATTAGTTTACCATTGAGAGTACCTATATTCCGGGATCCTATCCTAATACTAAGTATCATGGACTAACTTCTTTACCCGCATCCGTCCGTAATGTGGGAACCCTTGCTTACTTGACACTACACCCGGCGCCGGTGTAGCGGCCTCGCATACTTTCCACTCGTATTCGAGTCATACAGCGCGTCGCTTCCGGGGACGCCCCAGCACTTACACAATGATCAAAAGGATTCATGTCATGATTTTTTTTCGACAAGTTTTACGCTGGCTGTCGACTACCTAACGCAACCCTCCACTTTTCACATCCGGGCTTGGGACCGGCAACGGCAGTGTTATAAGCATCGCAGAAGCGCCGTCTAAAATTATACCAACTAAGATACATCAATATCAATATCATTTTTCAATTACATGCATGAGTACATGGTGTCCTCACTAGTATCATAAAGTCAAGAACTCCATTATAGTAATCATGCATATATATAGATACTATTGAAATCATTATCTAATAATAATCATATCATTCTCAATTGTTTAACATATCTTTCAAAACCTTTGTCATACTTGTGGCTGTAATTGAACCAATGCACTCGATGAACAGCTCGAACTCAACTAAAATAAGACTTGATCATGTTCATTCAAATTAATAGATAAACAAACTTAAACAATTTTTAAAAGCACGAAACATAAATGTGTTAAAAAGGAAGATATTTGAACTTATTCATTTATGTTCATGAACAAAGTTGTTTATTGTTCTAATAACTCGTTAAATACTTGATATGAAACTCGATGATAACTCGTATCATATATGATATATTATTTAAATAAAATTTAATCAACCAAAATTTATTTAATTATAGATTAAATAGAAAAATATTATTATATCAATAATATTTTTTGATTAATTATTAATTATATGTTTATTTTATTACACTTTAGGTACCAGATGTGAAATTACATAAAACTTATATTATATGTATGAAATGCCACATCAAATTAACATTAAACCCCCCCAAACCTCAGTTTTTCTCTGTCCTCTCACAGTTTTACATCTCCTGATTTTTACCCAAAACATACGAAATCCTGAGTTGATAAGGTGTGCAAGCATCGAAGGCAACAATGAGATCACAGTTCCAAGGATCTATGGAACTCTATTCTCTCGTATATCTTCTTCAGAAGGATCTTAGTTCTCAATCGAACTTAAGGATTTACCAGAGACATGTTGAATTCGGACATAGGATTGGTCCGTCTCAGTTCTTTACTGACTGTTTCTAACACTGTTCTTCTATCATTTTGGTTCAATAGACCAGCTATCTGAGGAGCTTGTAGATGATAATTTTCATTGAACTGTCAGTGGTGTATATTTTATTGAACAGTAGTACTTAGGGTTAGCAACACATAAGCCAATAACAAATGTATTATCTAGTCCTAAATATATTTACAAAATTATCCACAAGCAACCAGCAGTTAAATGAAAAGAGATTCCATTAGAGATGAAGTGAAGAAGAGAGATGTGATGAGAAGGAGGATGAGTGATCCTCATTTATCTTTAGCGTTTATTGATGAGATGAAGGACTTGAAAAGGTTCAAAAAATTGAATTTAAATGACCGGGACCAATTTTCGGTCGAGCACATAGGCCCCAGTGCCCTGATACCAAAGTGTCAGGACCTAACTAGCGTCTAGGCGCAAATATAAACCAGCGCCAAGGCGCCACACCAAAGTCCAAGGCAGCGCCTTGGCATCACCATCGCGGGGCCTAGGTGTCGTTTCTTCTTGCTTGTCAAAACGGCTAAACCGGTCCAGTTTTGGTCATTTTTGCGACACTTCCTTCCCGACCCTTCTTCTGCGATTAAGAGGCGATACTTAGGGTTCTTCTTTCCCTTCCATTTTCAATCAATTCCTAAAGCTTTGGATGATGTGGATGTGTCAGATGTTATTTTCTTATTGCAGCTGCTGCTGATGTATTTTCATTTATATATCTATGATGTACTGGCCCCTATGTTTATTTTGTTTATGTTGTTATTATACTCTCCGGATTAGTTTTTGCTATTGCTCTGAACCAGTCTTTTTACCTGCCTGTTGGAATATTGTGAACTCTTTCTGGTGTAATTTCTTTATTTTATTCTTACCCTATTTTGTGGTAAATTATTTGTTATTGCATACTTGTTCTTTCCGATTATGCTTGTTAATTTTGTTGATAGACAAATGTGGTGTAAGGTATTTATGCACTATTTTCTCCCTACTTGTATTCATGTTTTACACTGCTTAATATATTAAAAATTAAGTATTTTTATGGGAGGGAGAAACATTTAAAAAAAAACAACTTAAATTTATTAGTCATCAATAACATACATTTAAATTGTTATGTTTTTAAATGAATTAAGGTATGTCGGATTTTGAAATTATTGCAATTTTAAGAAAAGAAAAATATAGTATCTCTATTTTAAATTATATGTAAACGAGGCTAGGCTAGTGTAGGGTTACTGTAGTTCAACATGTAGAAAAATAGTTTTCCTATTTATTTTTGCAAAGAATTAAGTAATTAAAAAAAAAAAGCCAAAGGGTTAATACATTAAATTAAAATAGAAAACATACAGATAAGCTGTATGAAAGGGTCTAATAAAGGCAACATACTCACACGATACAACACGCACAAAAGTTCTAAAAACGAAAAGATACATGTAAAACCAAAAGACCAAAACTGCCAAATTGCAGAAAACAAGCAGCTATGGACGATCCAATTTAGTCCAGCCTCTGCCTCTACTTTTAGGAAGGGAGTCAGCTAACAAATTGTTGAGTTTCGTGTCATTATCCGATGTAAATAATTTATCACCCATTAAGTCTTGAGCTTGAGTATGTATCTATTCTCTTCTTCCTCCTGGATGTGTAAATCTATCATTACTCGTCCGAAGACTGGCTCATCTGATCAGTGTGTTGGCCAACAGATTGTCGGGCATGTATATGTTGATGATCCCCTTGCTGCTGATTAACAGTAACAACTTGCTCATTCTGAAGAGGTGGTAGAACAGCAGTAGAAAGATTGTCAATCGTTGCAACAATAATAGCTTCTAGTGTATTTGAACTATGAATTGTCTCCTTAGCACCTGATGCATCCTGAGGATGAGGAGCTTCAATGCTCTCCTGATTATCGGATTGAACATTGTACTTTGTAGGTAAGTATCCTTCAGTATTGTCTGTAGGTTGCCCAGCTGAACCGTCCGACAAGACATCAATCGCAAAAACAGAAACAGTATTTTCAGGGGGGGGTCTCCGGTAGTGAGAGAGAGAGAGTTGATGGTGTTTTAACCAATGTTTTAATAGCCAGTGGATTGCATGCAGGAGTGGAGAGGGCACAGGCAAGAGTTGAAGCAGACCCAGTAGCATTTTTACCTTGAGGTTTTAAATGAGGATGCAAATGATAATATTAAGAGTGAGAGTATCCAAACATACGACAGTGGGTGTAGTAAAGTGAGATCTATTCGAGTTTCACTCGCTGCCAAAAGTCTTAATGCTGTGAGCCAATCTAGATCTCCCCTGCTGAAGGTAGACTAATATCTCGTTCAATCAAAACTCTGGCTTCAGAAAGCCGACTCAGATTAACTGTAGGAATATCAGTTTTGAGGGGTTTACCGTATACCATAGCTAAGGAGAAGATGAGCTCTTGATTGAAGAGGGAGAACTTCAAACCCGGGAAGCGCAGCCATACAAAAATGGTAAGAGGTTCAGTGAGAGGATCAAAATCGACATTCCATTTTAAAATCTTCATCACATTGTTATCTATTCGAAGGGGTCTTCTCGCAAACAAATGGGCATAGTCTTCACCATCTGATAATTGTATGAGAATATATCTACCGTCAAGTTTACCAATATTTCATTCCCCTTTCAACCTCATTTGCTCATAATCTTTTTGAATTAGCTTAAGTTTGGGGTTTCCATAGAGAAACTTACCAACTAGGACCAACCGGTAGAATGAAACTAAGTTGGAGATCTCGGCCTCAGAGAGAAAGATTGCAGACTTAACATTTTTACAGGATGTTTTTTTGAGAAACCCGGTGTCAACGCCCAGCCCTAAAGTATCGTGGTATCACTGCAGAAACATATACGATAAAGGAGAGCGAGCGGGATTACCGCCGGCAAGGGCGACGGCGTAGGAACAGTTCCTTGAGGCCGTCACCGCAACCAGAGTCTGCAAACGATGCGAACCCCACGTTCAGGGGACTACTTCAGGAAGAGGAGACTATACGAGAAAGGCTCGGCAGAAGCCCTTCGTCGTCGGGCGAAAGAGGAAACCATGCGAGAAGGCGTGACAGAAACCCGTCGTCGTCAGGCAGGAAGGAGATGGCGTGCGAGCAAAACGAAGGAGAGAAGCCATTCGTCACCGGGTACGAAAAAACTGATTGAGTTGATATGAGGAAATTGGAGATGCAAGGGACCGGCGACTAGACGCAAGCCATTGGGAGTCAAGGAGCTCCTACCAAGCACCTTAGCGCCAGTTACTTCCTAGGCACCAGTGTACATCCGAGCAGACAATGAGGTTGACGCCTAGGCGCCGAAGACTCGCCGGACAATTTTTCAACGCTTTTCTCATAACGTGGGGAGTTATTTGATTGTTAGCAACAATTTTTTAAGGAGATTTAGAGAGGATTTTTAGAGAAAAGAAGAGGAGAACAGTAGTTTTTATTGTAGGAGAGAATTAGGGCTTTTACTTAGAGAAATTAGTGAGATTTGAGAGGTTTATTGGAAGAAGAATATTCAGCACAGCAGCAAGGGACTGGAAGATCCTAAGAGAGCATTCTCAGAGCATTGTAAAGAGAAGGAAGCTAGGTATTGTGTATATCTTTTACTGTATTTTTAAAACACAATAACTTAGTAGCCTTGTTTTATGTTAATGATGTTTTGTGAGGTTTTCTCAATGCTTTGTGAGTAGTCTTTTCATCTCTCTTCTAATGATTATGTTAGTTGTGTAGGAATTATAGAATGTATTTAGAATTGATTTTCAATCTTTAATGTGATGAATATTCTTCAAAGCTTCATTTACTTTTCATTATGGCCAAATGATTAGTTAAAATATGTTGTGATACATAATGACTCATGAGAGATATGGAAGAACGATTAGAATGAACTATCGGATATGAAGCAAAAGTAAACTATAGGGAGATGTAAATAGATAGCGAAATAATCTTTGATTGGTTCAAATTGAGATTTAAGAAATTAAAACCAATTTAACCAATCTTTTTTATGTACTCGAGAGAGGGCAAAGAAAAGAATTATTTTTATTTGTCACTAGCCACAATTACACTTTAAAGTATTTAGTTTCCTACACATAATGTATATCATTGCAAGGGAGGGTAGTTTTATATCTTGATTGTCACCAATTCAAATATATTTAGTAGGATTTCTTTAGGAGTAAACCTTCAATAATAGCATATAATTTTGTAGAACTAATTAGCACAACTTAAAACTAACTTTACTTCCAGGTTAAGACTAATTTCAGTAGGAGTAAACTACTGTCTTTTATAATTTTTGTTCAAAATATAAAGTTTTTTTTGTAAATAGTATAAAAAAGTAAAAATGTCTCAATGGTCTAGGTGAGAATGTCAAAAACGTCATGTGATATCATATTTTATTGAAAGTGATTGCAGACTATCAAAAGTAATAAACTAATGTATTTTATAATTTTTCCTTCAAAATATAATTTTTTTCCTAATTAATTTTTTTCAAAACTAAGGGGGGCAAGTCTGTAGGACCTGATGATATCCCAATTGAAGTGTGGAAATGTTTAGGTGATTTGGGGGTTTCCTGGCTTACTAAACTTTTTAATATTATTTTAAAAACTAAAAGGATGCCCGAGGAGTGGAGAAAGAGCATTTTGGTCCCCATTTTTAAGAATAAAGGAGATGCACAAGAGTGTGCAAATTATAGAGGAATTAAATTGATGTGTCATACTTTAAAATTATGGGAGAGGGTAATTGAACATAGGTTAAGACGTATTACGAAGATTTCTCATAATCAATTTGGATTTATGCCGGCAGTGTCTACCATGGAAGCTATACATTTATTGAGAGGTTTGATGGAGAAGTATAGAGATAATAAGGAGGATCTACATTTGATTTTTATTGATTTAGAAAAAGCTTACGATAAGGTTCCTAGAGATGTTCTTTGGAGAGTCCTCGAGAAGAAAGGTGTTGATATAACTTATATTCAAGTCATTAAAGATATGTATGCTAGAGCCGTTACATGTGTTCGAACCGAAGGAGGATTGACCAAGTATTTTACTATTTCGTTGGTTTACATCAAGGATCGGCTTTAAGCCCATATCTTTTTGCTTTATTTATGGATGGTCTTACTCGGGCATTTACAAGAGGATGTACCTTGGTGTATGCTTTTTGCTGATGATATCCTCCTTGTGGATAAGACAAGAGAAAAGTCCGGGAAAAACTTGAATTATGGAGGTCTACATTGGAGTCTAAAGGTCTTCGTTTGAGTAGAACTAAAACTGAATACATGGAATGTAATTTTAGTAATAGTAGGTCTAGTGACAACAATGTAACTTTGGGTGATCAAATTATTAAAAGGTGTGAACGATTTAGATATCTCGGGTCCATTGTTCAAAGCGATGGTGATATAGATGGGGATGTGAATAGTAGAATTCAGAGTTGGTTGGTTGAAGTGGAGGAATGCGTCCGGCCTATTGTGTGATAAGAAAGTACCACTTAGATCGAAAGGAAAATTTTACAAGATGGTGGTGAGACCTTCAATGCTCTATGGTGCTGAATGTTGGCCTTTAAAAGAGAAGCATAATGTTAAGTTAAGTGTTGCCGAGATGAGAATGATTAGGTGGATGAGTGGCTTTACTCTTAGAGACAAAATGCGAAATGAATATATCCGTAAAAGGGTTGGAGTTGCACCGGTGACGGATAAAATTAGAGAGAGTCGCCTTAGATGGTTTGGTCACATTAAACGTCGACCAATTCGATGATCCGATTAGGAGAGTAGATGTTTTAAATACAACTTATGTTAAGAAAGGCGAGAGGCGTACCTAGGAAAACTTGGGCTTATTGCATAAAAAATGATCTTAATTTATTAGAATTGAACGAAAATTTGACACTAAATCGGACACAATGGAGAAAAAGGATTCATGTAGCCGACCCCACTTAGTGGGATTAAGGCTTTGTTGTTGTTGTTGTATAGATTATATATTAGTCTCAATTTACTTTTATAAAAATTAAAATTAATATTTATAATCATTTTAATATTTCAAGTGTTCATAAACATGTATTGAATTATAATTTATACATATTCTACTTACATTTTTAAACCTTATGGGAAAAAGACTTGTTTGAATAACTTAGTCGAAAATATTATACTTTTTTAAAATCTTCATAATACAAAAAGTTAAAATAAATATTCATTTGAATTTCTATTTTTATTAAATTAAATATTTTTAATCATTTTATTTAAAATATCAAAATAAGGTGAAGTAAATCATTATTTAAATGAAATTCTCACTTACTTTTATATCAATTAAGTCGAAACTTGTATATTAAAATAAAAAAAAATGAAATTGTTAAGTAACAATTTGAAGATAAAGTTATCAAGGCTTTCAATTTAAAAAGAAAATAGAAAATAATAATACTTAACTTTATATAATTGCTTAATTTTAGGTAGAAACTCTATAATCTAAATTAGATATGTAAGCTTTTATCTTCACTCTTCTTTTGGGCATAAAAAATTCAATTTAAAAAAAAAAATCATATTGTAAGACAAATTATTTTCAAATACTTTCAACCTAAAAATATAATATTTCACTTATGCAAGTATCCACTTAATTAATATAAAATTAAAGAAAATTTTCATTTAAATGATAATTAAGTTCACATTATATTGATATCTACAATAAAAAGAAAAAAAATTGTTTGATTTAATAAAAATAAATATTCAAATGAATATTTATTGTAACACTAATCATTTTAAACAAAAAGAGGATATCAAAGAACAATGGAATACCATCTTGCCAAAATTTGCATCAAAAGATAAGAAATAAATAAAAGAAAGTAATTGTTCAAAATAAGTCCTTTCTTAATATAGTCAATCAAGTAGCTAGATTAACAGAACAAATGGTGATGTGATAAAGCGATGCAATCCATCACCATCACATAAAGTTTAAAATTGCACAATTGGGTATTGAAATATTTTTCGTCTGTAAGGCGAGGCTTAAGCCTCGAGACACTTTCAAGTATAAGCCTTAAAATCAATAAATTACGAAGAGAAGAATTATACTGAGTGTTAAATTTGTAATAAGAAATAACGGATTAAAATCTTAATTTATTAAAAAATCAAAAAGTAACATACTAATATTCAAATATAGTATCAAATAACAAATTGCATAAAATATGAGGATCTAGACAAATATTCAAACAAAAAATCATAAGATAAAAAGGGTTATGCAAACATCAAAGTAATAATTAATAGCATAGTAATTCAAAATAAATTCAATACAACTACATTCTCTCCTGTTCCAATTATAGTCTATTAAAAGCACAACCAGACACCAAAATTAGAATTTTTAAATACAAAAACCTCTATCAATTTCATCATTCAATGGATCTTCATTAAAATCATCAGCATTATTTTTTTTACTCTGACTCATACTAAATTGTGCTCATATGCTCCCATTTCTCCTCCGCATTATCTTCCAATTATCTTATTAATAATAATTAACAAAATATTAAATAAATTCTAAAATAATAATTATGTTGATGGTTACAACTTCAATTACATCTTCGATTACATATTATTTGAATAAGGAGTATTTTATTAAGACTATTTTATTTATATTCCTTGAAAGAAAATCCTAAATCTAATTGAGCATGCAACATCAGAATTGGGATAATATGTGCCTCACATAATATGAGACATACGCCTCCGGTAGTACCCAATGAGGTTTAAGCATTATTGTAAATTTCTAAAAAACCCTAAAAAGAGTATCAATGGGAGCCTCATACAGTGCAATTTTAAATCATGCCATCAAATTGAATCCTAGTGATCTTACCAGCAATATCAATTACACCTCAAGGATTTTTCCCAAATTACTAATAAACTCAACCTATCTCCCTATCCTACGCCGAAGCTAAGCCTATATCATCTAAATGTTGTGATCTTTCAAAAGTCTAAAAAATAAACCTGTCTTTATGTTTTTATAAGAAACGGGACCATCAAAATAAATAGTTGTTTTCTAAACCAAAAATAAAGAAACTATTTGTTGTCCCAGCTATAAAGGATAGTAGAATAGGGAAAGTTCACTGCAAAAAAAAAAAAAAGAAAAGTATTAAATTTAAAGGCAATCTTATTTATGACTCATAGAGAATGGAGATCCTTATCCAAAAAGTTTATTTAACCATTGCACTCATCAAACCTCTCACTGAGAGTTACACAAAAACCTCAGGTGGCTTCAAATTGCATTGAGGAAGCTGCAACTTAACAAAGAGTGGATAAAAAGTTAAACATTGAGTGGCATTTAGAAGCTTGGAATGACAATCTATCATAAAAATCATTGGAAGCTTTGACTTTTATTTAACCATTACCCTCAAAGAAAGACATATAGCTTTCCTAAAATTATTATAAGTCTTGGTTGTATTCTTCTGTTCAAATTAAATAAAATACCTCAGCATAAAAAATTCTATCAGAAATTTATAAACATCTAAATCAAGAAAGGTGCCAAGAAGTTATTATAAAAAATGTGGTTTATGCTGCAAGTTTATCACTTTGTTTCATTTAGAATAACTATAAAAGTTTTCCAAAACTTTATATAAGATATCCATGAGTAACACTATAGGTTGTAAAAATTAATAAATTCATCATTTCACTTAACCATACAATCATTTCTAAAAAATGGTACCTAAACATAGCCACACAATGTATTATCTTACAGTTTATTACATCTTATACAATCCACCTGCAATAGATATCATAACCACTTAAGGAATCAAACTTATTCACTCTTCACTAAGATCAGAGCCAGTCATTGGCAGGCATTCATCTAAGCAAAAACCTGATCTTAAATAACTTCAACCTCATCAAAAGAATGCCACTATGTTTAATACATTATAATATACTTAAAGGTATACTTAAATAAGTTTAATTTAGTGATACTCGTAGGACAATTTCTAGTTAAACACCTTAATTATTCCCTTCAATAAATTTACACCATGAGTTTGACTACAAATTTGATTATGGAGTATAGCAAAAATTTCATATTTTACTAAACTTCTAAATTCAACATGCCCATCAATGGCATATTTTAAATTGCCATGATATTCTATCATGGGCAGATATACTTAGAAATCTATCAAGAATTTGTGTAAAAGACTTCAAATTTTGTTCAAGACTAAGTTATAAAATGCAAAAATTGTTTTTTGGTGTTTCTAATGCATTCATAGTGCCTTAATGTCCGCTGGATCAAGGCTATAAAACTTAATATCTCATCCTAAGTTTCATGAGAAACTATATAAATGTAATACTAATTTTTAAGAGTACACAAAAATGTAAGAAAATGTCAATTCCAAATTTGAAGAAGATACATAGGTTTGAGGTTACAGCCATATTCTTTCTATACAGCAACAACAACAAGTCTTTATCCTACTAATTAGGGTTGACTACAACAAGTCATTATCCGACTAATTGGGGTCGGCTACATGAATCATTTTTACCCATTGCGTCCTATTGATTGTCATATTTTCATTTTATTCTAATAGATTAAGTTAACTTTTTATACAATATACCCAAGTCTTTTTAGGTCTACCTCTGTCTTTCATAACATAAGTCAAATATAAAACATCTACTCTCCTAACTGGATTATCAAATGGTCGACATTTAATGTAACCAAACCATCTAAGATGACTCTCTCTAATCTTGACCACCATTAAAGCTACACCAACCCTATCACGGATATAGTCATTTAACATTTTGTCTCTAAGTGTCAAGCCACTCATCCACCTAAGCATTCTCATCTCGGCAACACTTAACTTTGTTTAATGCTTCTCTTTTAAAGGCCAACAATTTGCGCCATAGTGCATTGCAGGTCTCATCACCATTTATAAATTTTTTAAGTCTAAGTGGTACTTTTCTATGACACATTAGGCCTGATGCATTCTTTCACTTCAACCGGCCAACTTGAATTCTACTAATAACATCCCCATCTATACCATCATCACTTTGAACAATAGGCCCGAGATATCTAAAACGTTCATACATTTAAATAATTTGATTGCGCATAATTACAACTATGCCACTAGAGCTACTACTAATAAAATTACATTCCATGTATTCAGTTTAGATCTACTCAAACAAAGGCCTTCAGATCCAATGTAGAACTCCATAAATTTAAGTTTTGCTTGAACTCTAGCTCTGTTCTTATCCACTAGAGGGATATGATCAACAAAAAGCATACACCAAGGGACATCCTCCTGTAAATGTCCAGTAAAACCATCCATAACTAAAGCAAAAAAATAAGGAATTAAAGCTAATCCCTAATGTAATCCAACTGAAAAAGGAAAATACTTTGTCAATATTCCTTCTATTCGAACACAAGCAATAGCTCTAGCATACGTGTTTTTATTGACATGAATATAAGTTATATCAACATCTTTCTTCTCTAGAACTCTCCAAAGAACTTCTCTTGAAAACTTATCAATAAAAATCATAAGTAGCTCTTCCTTATTCTATCTGTACTTCTCCATCAAACGTCTCAATCAATTTATAGCTTCCAAAGTAGACCTGCCCAGCATAAATCTAAACTGATTATGAAAAATCTTTGTAGCATAACACATCAACCTAATTCATCTATAATTTGCACACTCTTGTGCATCCCCTTCATTCTTAAAAATGGGGACAAAAATGCTCTTCCTCCACTCCTCGAGCATCTTTTTAGTTTTGAAAATAATATTAAGGAGTTTAGTAAGCCAAAAAACTCCAAAATATTCTAAATATTACCCCACTTCAACTGGGATAACATCGGGTCCTACTGATTTTTCACCGTTGATTTTCTTTAAAACTTCCTCAACTTTTTTTAACTAATGTAATGGTAAAAAAATGATTTATTATTATTAATGATATTAAGATCACTAAGGTCAATTATATTTCAGAACTTCATTGAAAAATTTATCAAAATAGTTCATCTACTTATGTTGAATAAATTTCTCTATAAAAGTAATTTTTGATTTTCATCTTTAATGTATTTTACTTGAATTCAATATTTACTTTTCCTCTATTTATTAGGCTAGTTATACATATATTTAGCACCCTCTTTAGTATCTAATCTATTATAAAAATTACTAAAAGTGAAGTTTCAACATCACAAATTATTCTCTTAGACTCCCTACATGTCACCTTATAATTTTCAGAGTTCTCTAAGCTTTTACATTTAAACCAACATTGAAAACACTTCTTATATTTTGTATTTTAATGCATATTATTATTCTACCCCCCAACTATTTTTATTTATAAATTTTTTTTCTTGTAATTCTCCAAGTATATCTTTTGTCACTCGTTTACCAGTAATTGTTACTTTTATCCCACATAAAATTAGTTTCATTATGAACATCCCAAATTTTATAATCTTGAATTTTAGCCATAAAATTAAATTTATTTGTGTATTTTAGGTGTCCCTAGCTAATTCTATGATAATTTTTCATTTTATTTTTATCTTATAACTCCTCATCTTAAAATCTAGAACTAATGATGAATATTGAGTATTTAAATTTTCACTTGGAATAACCTTAAAATCTAGACATTCTCAATGATCTCTTTTTCTCATAAGAATCAATTTGTGTTTTATTGGATTCATTCTTATAAGTAATAATATTCTCAATCTTTTTTCTTAAAGTATTACAACAACAACAACAACAACAAAGCCTTAATCCCACTAAGTGGGGTCGGCTACATGAATCCTTTTTCTCCATTGCATCCTATTTAGTGTCAAATTTTCGTTTAATTCTAATAAGTTAAGATCATTTTTTATGCAATAATTCCAAGTTTTCCTAGGTCCGCTCTCTGCCTTTCCTAACATAAGTTGTATTTAAAAAATCTACTCTCCTAATCGGATCATCGGATGGTCGACGTTTAATGTGACCAAACCATCTAAGGCGACTCTCTCTAATTTTATCCGTCACTCGGTGCAACTCCAACCCTATTACTGGATATATTCATTTCGCATTTTGTCTCTAAGTGTAAAACCACTCATCCACCTAATCATTCTCATCTCGGCAACACTTAACTTAACATTATGTTTCTCTTTTAAAGGCCGACATTCAACGACCATAGAGCATCGAAGGTCTCACCACCATCTTATAAAATTTTCCTTTCGACCTAAGCGGTACTTTTCTATCACACAAAAGGCCGGACGCATTCCTCCACTTCAACCAACCAACCTGAATTCTACTATTAACATCTCCATCAATATCACCATCGCTTTGAACAATGGACCCGAGATATCTAAATCGTTCACACCTTTTAATAATTTGATCACTCAAAGTTACACATCTGTCACTAGACCTACTATTACTAAAATTACAATCCATGTATTCAGTTTTAGTTCTACTCAAACGAAGACCTTTAGACTCCAATGTAGACCTCCATAATTCAAGTTTTTCCTGGACTTTTTCTCTTGTCTTATCCACAAGGAGGATATCATCGACAAAAAGCATACACCAAGGTACATCCTCTTGTAAATGGCCGAGTAAGACCATCCATAAATAAAGCAAAAAGATATGGGCTTAAAGCCGATCCTTGATGTAAACCAACGTAAATAGTAAAATACTTGGTCAATCCTCCTTCGGCTCGAACACATGTAACGACTCTAGCATACATATCTTTAATGGCTTGAATATAAGTCATATCAACACCTTTCTTCTCAAGGACTCTCCAAAGAACATCTCTAGGAACCTTATCGTAAGCATTTTCTAAATCAATAAAAATCAAATGTAGATCCTCCTTATTATCTCTGTACTTCTCCATCAAACCTCTCAATAAATGAATAGCTTCCATGGTAGACTCGCCCGCATAAATCCAAATTGATTATGAGAAATCTTCGTAATACGTCTTAACCTATGTTCAATTACCCTCTCCCATAATTTTAAAGTATGACACATCAATTTAATTCCTATATAATTTGCACACTCTTGTGCATCTCCTTTATTCTTAAAAATGGGGACAAAAATGCTCTTTCTCCACTCCTTAGGCATCTTTTTAGTTTTTAAAATAATATTAAAAAGTTTAGTAAGCCAGGAAACCCCCAAATCACCAAAACATTTCCACACTTCAATCGGAATATCATCGGTCCTACGTGACTTTCCCCTCGTTTTCTTTAAAGCCTCATCAACTTCTTTTACTAATGCAACGGTAAAAATGAAAAGTTTTATTATTATTAACGATATTAAGATCACTAAGGTCGATCGTACTTTCAAGAACATCATTAAAAAGTTTATCAAAATAACTCACCCACCTATGTTGAATATCTTTTTCAAGAAAAGACTTTTCGATTTTCATCTTTAATACACTTTACTTCGAGTTAAATCTTTAATTTTCTTTTTCTTTGTTTAACTAGTTTATACATATATTTTTCACCTTCCTTAAGTATCTAACATGTCATAAAGATCACTAAAAGCGAATTTTTAGCGTCACAGTATTATTCTTTTACACTCTCTGCATGGTCGTTTTATATTTTTCTCGTTCTCTACGTTTTTACATTTAAACCAATTTTTATAACATAACTTCTTATATTTTATCTTTTCTGCACATTATTATTCCACCACCAACTATTTTTATTTATAGAACCTTTTCTTTTCGATTCTCCAAGACATCTTTAACCACTTGTTTAATAATATTAGTTAATTTTTCCCACATAACATTCGCGTCTTCATGAACATCCCAAATATTTAAATCTTGAATTTTATTCATAAAATAATTTTATTTGTGTCTTTTAGGTGCCCCCATTTAATTTTACGATGTTGAATGCTAGTATTCTTTATTTTACAACTCTTCATCTTAAAATCTAGAACTAATAATCGATGTTGAGTACTTAATTGCTCACTTGGAATGACCTTACAATCCTTACAATCTCGACGATCTCTTCTTCTCATAAGCAAATAATCAATTTGTATTTTATTAGATCCATTCTTATAAGTAATAAGATGTTCATCTCTTTCTTGAATAAAGTATTATAAATAATCATATCATACGCTAAAGAAAATCTAAAATTCGCTCTACCTTCTTCATTAATCGCTCCATAACCATAGCCACCTATGAATATTTCGAAATCTTCTACCACTCTACCGACATGTCCATTTAAATCTCCTCCAATAAAATTTTTTTCTTCGAGGGTATCAAGTGTATTAAGTCTTCTAAATCATTCCGAATTTATCTTTAGATCCTATATCTAAACCAACTTGAGGAAGCATAAAGCACTTATAATATTAAAAATCTTAAGTATCAATAATAATCTTAAGTGCTATAATTCTATCTCCAACTCTATTAATTTTAACAACATTATCTTTCTTAAAGTATTAGCAATAAAAAAATCATACGCTAAAGCAAAATTTAATAAAATATATTCGTTCTTTGAAAAGCCTAAATCTTAAAAAGAAAAAAGAAAAAAGAAAAAAGAAATTTCAAATTTATTGTTCTTATCCAAGTCATTCATAAAGATTTTCCTCCATTATTCCATTCGTAGGGCACTACTTATAATCTCCAAGACACTAAGTTTTGAAATTTTAATATATATGGAATGTTGATCGCCTTCTTTCTAAAATGTTATTTGTGTCTCACCTACATAAAATATTCTCATTAAGTTGTATGGATAAACAATAAAATAGTCTCTTAAACTTCTGCAATTTAGAAAATGATTGTTTCCATCCAAATGTCTGATTTTTTAAACTCCATTTGAATGGTATGAAACAAAAAAAGTTAAATGTGGTAAAAAACAAAAAACATTGTGAACCTCACACACTTATAAACATAAATTCAAATACTTCTATATCATTTTCTTTTTCTTTCTTTCTTCATTCGAATATCATTAAATCAGCGAAAGATCCCTTAGATTTTCATTTTATATTAAAGAAGGTAATACACAACTTAAAGGATTAGCAAATGTACATAAGCTTCTCTAAAACTAAAAAAATGAAAATAGCATAACAACTTGGGACATAATAAATACAAAACTAAATTTACTTTTGGGTTCTTCTAAATAGTCAAAGAAAATATCAAGCATAACTCTCTTTTTGTTTAAGAACAAGTCTTGCCATCTAAATAACATAGAAGAAAGGAATGAGATACTCAAACATATAATTTGTTAGATGAGAGTAAATTGTTTGATTTCCTATTACTGGAATAAATTACCATTCACATTGCACTAGAAAACAAGGGTAGGAGAAACATAAAATCAAATTGCATAGGAACATGATAGGAGAAAAATCATTGCATACCATTTTATCTGCAAAGTGAATATCCCCGCTCCCTGGTGATGCTCCTTGTTTCTGGCTTTTTCAAAAAGTTATGAGAAAAGTGTGACATGTTCTTTACATTTCTGCCATTCATTCCTATAGATTCATTGTTATATCTATCACTTTCTGAAGCCAGAAATTCTATTTTCCCTGCAGCTACTTTACCAGCAAGCCACGCTTTGATCATCTCCTCAGTCTTGGGTTCAGGCTCAAAGCCCTTTTCCTTCATTTCTTCATAATATTTGGAAGCTTCTTCTAACTTCCCATTTAGAAAGAGACCATGGATCAAAACTATATAAGCACTACGATCAGGACAAAGACCAGATTCACGGATCTCAACCCATAGCCTAAAAACACTATCATGCTGCTTCCACCTACATAATTTCCTTATGAGCATAATGTATGTATCCATCGCTGGTTTACAACTTGTTTGCCTCATTTGATGAAGCAGCTCAAACACCTCTTCTTCAGTCTTAAGCACATCAAAGAAAGCATGAAAGGTCCGTATTGAAGGAGTTACACATCTTTGTAACATTTCATCAAACACCATCCGTGCCTCTTGGATTCGGCGAAATTTACATAAGGGTCTGATCAAAGAGTTAAACGTTACAGCATTTGGATCAATTCCTTTTTCCCCCATCAACTTAACAAGATCTTTGGCTTTGTCAATACTCCGTGCTTTAGCAAGGGCATAAACAACAGCATTATAAACCTTCAAATCAGGAGCAATACCAAGCTCCTTCATCTGACTGAAAAGTTTGGTGACATCATTGAGATTACCAGCTTTCGAGTAGCAGGATATCATGCACCCATAAGAAACCACGTCCTTGTCAACCCTTCTTTTCTCAAATTCCCTCCAAAACCTCTTAGCCTCTCGAACGTATACAAGAATGTTGCACCATCCATTGAGCACAATGTTAAAGCTTTTAGTCTCAAAAGGGAAAGTACCTTCGTTACACATAAGCAGGTGCTCAGCATCCTCCACATTCTTATATCGACAGAGCGCACTGAGGAGGCCCTGAAAATCCTCAATCCCGACCTCAAGTCCAAACTTTTTGAAGGAATAGAACACACTTATGGCTCTTCCAACATCATGAATGGAAGAATACTTTCTTATTAGGATCATGAGAGTCTGGGAGGAGACAAGAGATGGCCTCCCAGGCATAGCGGCCCTCATCTCACTGATAAGAGACCAAGCCGTGTCGAACCTCCGCATCTTTCCAAGGATAGAGATCATAGAATGGTACTCTCTGACGGAGTGGGCATAGCCCCGCTGCTTCCCCGCCCAGAGGAAAAAGGTGAAAGCGGCAGACCAATCATTGCGGAGTCTGGAAAGAACCGCAGCCACGAGCTCCGGCGAGACCGAAACGCCACATTGCTCCATCTGGCGCTTGGCTTCTGGGCTATTGGACCCAAATTCTCGAAGAGAATTGATTACTGAGTCTACGTCCTGGAGAAGGCGGCCATCCTTTAGCGTTTCGGCGCCGTCTTCATTGCATGCGTCATCTAGTGTGGGGTTTGAAGAGAAGGATTTGGAGATAAAGGGAAGTATAGGGTTTTTGATGGGAGGAATGATGCACATGCGGGAGTGGATTGCGATGCTGGTAGTGGGGTTAGGGTTTTGGAGGCGGAAGGGTTGATGGCACTGAGGATGGGAGGAGGAGACGTGTGGCAGCGCAGCCCAGCGAAAGCCCCTCCTCCACATGGCACTGAAACTTGCTTAGATTGCAGTAATGCAACTACTCTTGAGGTAACGGTGGTAAGTTCGCTGGCGAAACAAGGCGCGTAAAATTACAAGCAGCATTTCCGTCGTACCAACCAAATCTAACGTATTTACTTATCAACACCTAAAATTTATTTTTTATCTTTATACCATTTAAATCTTTCATTTCATATTAAAAATATCACTATTTTATCTTTTAAAAAAATAAAATATAGATTTTAATGCATAGACAATGTGACATATATGTAAAAATTAAGCTATGTGTCAAATGTAATTGCATAAAAATGGATTGGTATGAATGTAATTTTTTAATTTTGAATTCAACTTTTTTAAAGAAGCTTTGGCAACAACGCCCCTTCTTCTTTTTTTCCATCTCCCTAAGTATAAATATTTTGATTGATCTCTCGCTCCTGTCGCCAAGCTATGGTCTTTGTCATGGATTCATCTTCCTTCTCACACTTTTACTCTAAAGCCTCTTTTATTTTAGGGAATCATTGATCTCTCACTTCAAAATGCCTTCTATGCTCTTAACTCCTCTCTTCAAATTTCAATCTTTCTTTTATCCCATGTAATGATCAAGCTTTGTTTCTCAAAGAAGAAATTGAGAAGGGTCATAACAATGAATTCTTGTCATAATTGTATGTGCATGTGGGAATTTTGCCTTTTTAGGGTAAACATCTTCAGGCCATTAGAAAATTTTGGAGCTTGTGATATTCAATTGACCTTAATTCTCCTACAAAAGGTTTTATTCTTTTTTTTTGTTTAAATTTACTAATGTTAATTTAAATAGATTTCACTTGGTAATCCTTGCTTTATAAGTGGGAGGTCATTCATCTTCAAGAAATGGACTCAACACATAAAAACTATTAAAGAATTATAGGTTATTATTTTTCTCATCTTGAAGTTGTTCTTTTATTCTTTTAACATGAATTTCTTCTTGCAAGGAACTAATATGAATTTTTTTTTTTTGCTTTATTCTATTAATTCCATTAATAATTATTTCTTTAGGATTTATAATAAATAGATGTTTTATTGGGTTAGAAAACCTTTTAGAAATAATCATAAACCTTTTAGAAACTTACAGACTGCAAGAGGAAGAGTTCCACGATGCACACCATACAACTTTATTACATTGAAAATGAAACTTAGTCCTTGCACACATCAATACAAAATACTACTGACATATATAGAGCTCAGCCGAACCAACGGACTCCAAAATTCTTAGGCAAAACATAATAACCGATAAAATTACAAAAGCTTAAAGTTACTGATGTTGGAAATATGAGGTAGTGGGGAGCACATTTGAGCTAGCCATGACTTTATATTTGCTTTGGATTTTCAAATATCTTCTTTTGATAGCTTTTGGATCATGTTGGGGTCCACTGCTAATTTTTTTCTAAGGGATGGAGATTCCTCTTGTGGAAGATTTCCATCTGTAAATTTTCCCAATTGTCAAGCAGCTCGTCACTAGACTTTGATACCTTATCATCATCTTGTTTCGTAATTCATTTAAAACTAAAATTCATTTTTGAAGGAGTGGGAGAGAAAATATCTCTTATAGAATGTACAATTTTATGAGAATTTAATGGAACATTAGTAATATATTCATTAATTATTTCTTCATTAACCAATCTTTCAGAAATCGAAACAGTAGAAGGATTAAAAGTCGATGGTATATATACTCTAGCAAAAGCATATGGATTGTCTAGGGTTAAATCATACTTCTACTAACCCATCAGTATTTTGAATAATCTGATCTATTTCTTGATCAATAATTAGTTTAGGTTTAATGCCCGAAGGTAACAACCTGGAAAAGTTACTTCATCCCAATTAATAACTCTGTTTTTTTATATATATGAAGCAAATAAATTTGTTTCCATTAACGTAGTACGATCCGTAGATTGATCTATTTTCTTTATGTTATGATATAATGTATTCATTACTTTAAAATAGATTCTATATATTAGAGTGATTGTTTCAAATCCCTGTAAAAAATCGTAACCATGCATTTGAATTTGTAATTTTGCTACATCAAACAAATTTATATCGATTAAGGATAAGCTTAAATTGGTTATGTATTAAAATAAAATAAACCATCACATAAACTTGTTTCTAAACCTCCCATTAAAGATTGAGCCCAATTAAGGGTTTGTTTGGGGCGTCGGTGCGGTGGCAGTGCGACATCACACCACAGTTTTGTCTATTTTGGTAAACTACATTTTGGAAGATTTTTTAAAGAGCTGTCTATGTTTTCTCACCAATCATTGCTAGGTGTGGTGACAGCTTTCTAGCTATGGTATATTTTTTAAATTAAAAAAAATTAATAGCCACCACAGCTTTTTGAACATCATATTATTCTTCAGCAGCTTTACAACTGTATTTTAATAAGTTGCAACTACCCCAGGCAGACCGTAAGACATCTTCCATCTCTTAAGCAGGCAAGGATAGAAGCATTTAATCCTCTTAAGGTTAGAAGTTTGAATGTTATTTGAATTAATCCTATATGGATGTATTTATAATCATGAAAATAAGTATTTAGATCTTCTTTAGATAATAATGGAATAACATTTTCAGTTTCATCTATAGTGATTGATTGTTCTACAGTTTTAATAGATGAATTTCCTCTAAAATCAAATGTTCTAATTTTATATGAAGGAGATTTTCCTCTTTTTCGAATTGTCCAATTATTAAGATCTTCATTTAAAAAATATTCAATGACTTCGACATTTTTTATTTTGTGATTTCTCATAGAATATGAAGTTGATAAATGGAATTAAAACAATAACTAAATACTATGATAAAACAAAAGGGTCTCTTATAAATAGACGTAAAATAAATGTAAAGCAATTAAGTCATTATTCTTGATAGAAAAATGTAAACTAACTTGAGTTAATTTTCTAACCAAATTTTAAATAATTGGAGAGAACATCCAGGAAACAACGTCCATACTATATTTTGATAAAAGGACAATAGCCAAGCCATCAAAACTATTTAAAATTATTAGAAACTTACAAGTTATACCATATTTTTCTACAAGAATAATAAAAGGATTAATAAATTTATTAGTATACACGGTCAAGGATTTATAGAGCTTACCAACTCATTCACACTTCAAGTATAAGAAAAAATTTAAGTAACAATATTTATTGAAATTATTTTTTTCTACATACATGAGTTTCTTAGTAAAATTTTTTCTACATATATAGAGCTTACCAACTCATGCTTTCCAAGTTCTGGTTGAGTTGACAAGCTCTATAAATCCTTGACAGTGTAGTTCTTTTTTTTTCAAATTTTGAAAATGGATATTCCTGAGTTGCAATTTGGTATCAGAGATATAAAGGGATACATCTTGATAATAAACTCATATATGAAGAAATAAAATCAAAATTTAAGTAATCACATTTATTATCCCTGATTTTATTTTAATATTTGTTAAAAGGAAGGAAGTTTTGAAACCGATGCAAAATAAATAGAAACTAGTGCTTTTGCTTCTTGTAGTAATTTTTAACATGGTTGAACCTCTTTCCCAAAACCCACTTCATATAAAACTTCTCATCAAACAGAACCCCCCCCCCCCCACCCCCACGAGATTTAAACCAAATTCTGGTTTGAGTTGGCAAGCTCTATAAATCCTTGATTGTGTAGTGCTTTTTTTTATATTTTGAAAATAGATATTCCTGAGTTGCAATTTGATATCAGAGCCATAAAGGGATAAATCTTGTTAAGGAACTCGTTTATGTAGAAATAAAATCAAATTTTAAGTAATAATATTTACTTAAACTTATTATATACTTGAAATCAGGTTGAGTTGGTAAGCTCTATAAATCCTTGAATGTGCATAATGATAACTTTATTAACCCTTTCATTATACACAATTAAGGATTTATAGAGCTTACCAACATTGGATATTTCATTATACACAATCAATATATATATATATATATATATATATATATATATATATATATATATATATATGTATGTGTGTATATATATATATATATATGTATGTATGTGTATATATATATATATATATATATATATATATATATATATATGTATGTATATATATATATATATATATATATGTATGTATATATATATATGTATATATGGAGGTTACTAATGCACAAATTAGTATGTATTGTTTATCTTACATTAGTAAGATTATCAAATTTATGAAGTTTAATGTTGATAACAAGGCCTGGACTTTTATGCGTCATTCGCCACATTAGGTTATTATACATCTCCTCAGGAATATTCGATTACTTTCTAATGATTTGAAGATTCTTTGGAGCTTTATACCGAGGGAAGGGAATAAGTGTGCTGATTGGCTTGCTAAACATGGAGGCTCTACTGGGATCACTATGATTAATAATGTAGTTTCTTTTGAGTTAGATTTTTTGAGGAGTGATAATCTATCTCTTCCTTATATTAGATGTAAATCTTGTGGTCATCAATAATATGGTTTTGGTTGGTTATATATATATATATATATATATATATATATATATATATATATATATATATATATATATATATATATATATATATAGGTCAAATTTCCTAGTTAGTTGCTTTATTGTATAACTAAAACTAGTATTTCTATAATATGTTTGTTTTTAATGGTTGTTGATCCACCTGATGCTAAAGGAAGTTATCTTACTTTTCTAGTGATGGCGTGCAAATCTCTAGTACATATATTATCCCTGATTTTATTTTAATATTTGTTAAAAGGAAGGATGTTTTGAAACTGATGCAACATGAATAGAAACTAGTGCTTTTGCTTCTTGTAGTAATTTTTAACACGACTCAACCTCTTTCCCATAACCTAGTTCATATAAAACTTCTCATCAAACACAACCACCCCCCCGGACCATACAGATTAGCTCGTCTACCATTGGAACCTCTCCACCTAATATACCTCCATTTGCTCTAATCTGAATTTTCCGTGCTCACTTACTTCTACTAGCTCTGAATCGGTGCTTATAATATCACACTTAACACCACAATTCACACTTGCTTCCCCTCCCTCCCCCCTACAAACAATCTTATAATTACCATCACTAACCAATCAACTGAGAATTCACACCATGTTCCACACTCTACATTACCAATCAACATTTTAGAACACATCTCTTTTACTGAAACTCTCCCCTCCACATCTCCGCAAATAATATTTTCAAAAGCCAAAAATGGTAGAATTATGTTTTTCTCAAATAATGTTGTTTGGAATGATAGTAACACAATGATGACACACATATCAATGAATGCAAAAAACTTATCAAAGAGCATGGTTTGGATATCATATGCCTACTAGCCAAGGTCTCCACTTCTTTTATGAATGACCATTAGTTTTGCATCCAACTTAAATTTTTTCTTCAATGGAAAACACCAACAACTTTCTTGATTCCCCAATAGATGCATTTGGTTAAAGTAGAGTTTCTCTTCTACGTTCTTCTCTACGTTGGAATCTCATTCTCAATTTATACATAGTTTTTGAAATTTATTGTTGACCTCATTTTTGATGAGGTCTTCCCTTCTTCTTTTTAGTGCTTAGGATCTAGCCTTAGGCTTTTCCTTTGACTATCTTAGAGGACTAGAATTGGGACCCACATTTTAGAAATTTAAACCACTTCTAAACTCCCCGCAAACTCCACAAACTCGACTATAGACCCCTAATCACCTAGAGGGTTGAAATCAAATGTGGAAGTTTAAAGGATGAGTTCCTATGGGACTCTTTCGGCCTTAGGACTCGCCCTGGCGGCCTCGGTCTCAGTGAAAGGGCCGACTTACACATACACTTACATACACACTACACTTACACACTACATTTCCACACACTTCCTAAAACCACACCCATACCCAACTTAACCTCCTGATTCATGTAGGTGATTCACATGGATGGTCCTTAACCCCTAAGCTCTTGGCAAGAGGGTTAGGAACAACATAGTGAATGCCTCAAATGAGTCCTTTCATGGCTCATATGGGCTTGAAATGGCTTCATGGCTCAACCAAAATGATTTCTTTCCACCTAGATTCACCCAATCTTTAATTTCCCAAATTTTCAATTTTTGATCCCCGGACCCTACACCTACTAAACCTACCAAAACCCTTGAAATTACCCAAATTTTTGCAAAATTTCCAAATTAGCCAAAATTTTCCAAAATCACTCTCAAACATCTCCACATCACTCAAATTGATCATCCATACCCAAAAATAACAAAAATTCCAAAGATACCTCCCAATACCCTCCAAATACCCAAAATACCCTTCTTGGCCTAAAAATCAAAAAATTCAGGAAATTCCCAGAAAATTCCAGAAAATCCTAAATATTCCCAACATCATTTTGTCCAACTACACTATGGGCCAATTTTGTCAATTTACCCTACTTTTGTCAAAACCCCCAATTTCACCCATTTTAACCCAAAGTGAACCCAATGTCAAACCAAACCTATCCAATTGACCCAAATTCTGGTCCAATTCAATTCTAAACTTCAATTCAACATTCCCAATACCAATCTAGACCAAATCCAAGTCCAATTTGATTGAAATTTGGATCCAATCTCACTTTTGGCCTTAAAGCCCAATTTGGACCCATGACCCAAACTTAACCCAAACTCACCCAATTCAACTCTAATTAACCTCAAACCTTTTCTAAATCCTCCTTAACATCCCCACAAACAAAACACTAACATTATTTGCCCAAAATCTAGACCCAAACCCCACTCAAACTCAACCCAAGGTTAAAAGGCCCATTTTTGACCTAAACTCAAACCTAACCCAAATTCAACCCAATTCAAATCCAAATCACCCCCAATTTGTTTCAAGTCACTCATGACACATCCATGAGCTAAACCCAACAATTATTTGGCCCAACCTCTTTACAAAATTTCCATCCATGAATTCATTTTTTTAAAAAAATTTAAAAGCCCATTCCTTAAACCATTTTAAAAGCCTACTTCCACCAAATCCAAAACCCCAAAAATTCTTCCAAAGCCCATATGACATTTCCCCTCATCATACTTTCAATTAAAATCATCCCTAAGTCCTAAACCAATCATCAAATAATTCCAAATCAAGCCTCATGCCAAATCACCCCTAAATACCAAAATTTTCCTTAAATCCATTTCCATGAAATTGACTTCACTTTTCCCAAGCCAAATGGAGCCATGGAGCCATGCACAAGCCATATGCAAGCCATGAGAGCCTCTTTACATGTCACCATGCCATTTTGGGCAAAAGGAGGAGGCTCTTTCCTTAATTCCTAAAGGTGATTAACCACTTCCATGACTCCACTAAACCATGCTTAAGCCTAATCGTACTTGGATCGTAACTCGACCCCACTAATCAAGCTGATCCAAATCACTTTCTCCTCAGCCTAAACCAGGCCTTGGGTGGTGCACCTAGCCCAAATGGGTGGGTTGACCCATTTAGGTCCAAATCTAGCCATGCCCCATTCCACTTTGGATCAAAGCCTTTACACATGTCCATGGCCAATTGATCGCACAAACCTCCACCCCGACCCACCCGACCAAGATGGTGACCATTGCTCGGCCGGCCGGCCACCAGGCCGCCGGAAAACACCATGGCCGAGAGCTCACATGTGAGCCAACATTGAAATTCTCATTCGCTGAGCCGCCCCATCCCCGGTGGCTACCATGGCCGATCTTCTCCTCACCGCAGCAGCTGATCCCAAGCCCTAACTCCCCCTGGGAGGCCCCCCAGCCAGCTCTATTTAAACTCCACCCCTCTCGGCCATGAGGAGAAGAGAAGCATAAACCTTGCCAAAACTCTGCCAAAATTGTTCCAGACCCTCCTCCACCCTTAGAGCACTTGATCCCCAGTGAAATTCCCCCGCCATTTCTCCTCTCGTAAGCTCAATTTCGCAGTCGAAATTCCACCCAAAACCAGGGACACTTCTCCACAGTGAGTCAATTCCCAAATTGATTGGCTCTACACCTTCACCGTACCAAGAGAAGGTGTCCACCATCAAAAGCCCCATCTCCGGACCACCCAGCTTGCTCCAGCCTCCAAGCTTTGTGATCGGGCTTGGTCGAAATCATATCCGGACAATTCACTGCACCAGGAGACTTCATCCGGAGCTTCGCTAGACCCAATCGAAGGTGCAACAACTCTCGATTGAAGCCACACTTCTCTGAGCCAAGGTATGAGCTAACTCTTCATCCCGAGCTTCTGGAGATTCTCCATTTTAAATGCTTTAGTTTCAATGCATGTTAACCATATAGATGTGTTCGTCTCTTCAAGACGAATCCATAGAGCATAAGAACATGAAAATCCATTGAGAATCGAGCGAGATCTTGTGGATTTAGTGTGGACGGCTCTCGGGCGAGAACACTCGGGGACGATGAACGGATGCCGTCCATTCAATACACGCGCGGACGGACGGCTCGGATGGCGTCGGACCGGAGACGGTACGAGAACCGCGGGGCCCGGGCCGCCGACTCGAGTGGCGGCGTCGAATGGGAGCGCGCCGCGCGGCCTTCGGAGTCGCCGAGGATGCGCCGGCGCCGCGTGGATAAATAGAAAAATAGGGTATTTTCTCGATTTATTTAATTCCCTAAACTTCAAAAATTCATATCTCTGTGTAAAAAGATCAGAAAAATAAAATAAAAATACCCTCTTGCTCAGTGAAGAGAGGAGAATAATGTGGAAAAGAAATCACTTAATTTCATCAAATATTTTATTTTTTATGATTTATTTACTTTCTGCATTGTTTTAATTCTCCATGCATGCATACAATTCACCATGGCATGAGACCATAGGGCTTTTGAAGCCTCCGAATTTGGGAACATTCCCTGAATTTTCCAAAGTCGAGGCCATCCCTATGAAGAGTTCTCGATTTTTCAAGTTCAGTGTCACTCGTTTTGAGTATTTTAATTCCAGTAAATAGCATGTTGTGAAATAAATTCTAGGAAAATTTGGTGATGTTCCTTATGACCAGAGAACCCTAGGAAAAATAGATTTTGGCTTAGTTCATTCAAAACAACTCTAATTGGCTTAAACACCCAAAATAGGTCTTTAATTAATTAGAGTTAACCAGGCATCAAATTGACTTGAAATCAATTCTCCACTGACCTTTAGGATTAGAGGAATCCACCATAAAAATTTGAGGTCAATTGGACTTGGTTAGCCCCATTAATTGGGTTGATTAAGTCACTTAGCCATTTTAAACTTTAAAAATTCATAACTTTTAAAATACTTTTCAAAAATTCACCAAATTGGTTTTGGAGCCTCTCTGATATCAGGGGAATCTAAGAAAATTAAAATTTCAATTTTCTAAAAAAGTTGATTTTTAATAATATTTTAATATTTTTAATAATTAAAAAATAATAAAAATCACAAAAATAATAAAATTCACCAAAATGTCACATTTTGAATTTTAATCACTTAGGAACAAATCCCACATTTTTCTTAGGTCTATTTAGTGAGATATTGAATTTTAAAGTTTTAAGGTAATTTTAAAATTAAAAAATGTATTTTCTAGCATTTTCACTAAAATAATTATAATAAATCATAGAAAAATCAGAAAATTACAAAATTTGCTTCTCTGATTTCCTTGATATTAGAGAGATTTTTGAAAAATATAAAACCCATTTTTCAACATTTATTTTATTTTTAAATTAATTAACACTCCAAAACTCAAAATAATTATAATAAAAATAATATAATTCAAAAAATCACCAAAATTGGTCCAAGTGCTTCTCTGGTCATTAGGAATGTCTCCTAATTTTCTTAAGGACAGAAACTTTCCTTTGGTCATGTTATTAAATTTTCCTTGAAAATCTCTATTTTCCACCAAAAATAATTATATAAATAAATTAAATACAGAAAAATCACATTTTCTCCTCTCATGTCTTTATTGACATATGAGTGAAGTCACATAAAAATTTCAAGTTTATTTGGGTTCAATTTAGTGAGTTATGAAATTATTAAGCTTGAAGGGTAAAATGGTAATTAAAAAATCTTAATCCTTAATTAAAACTTTAGGTTTAATAAAAAAATCAACAAGTAAAATATTTGATCTTAATCTGGTTTGGATGATTGAAATTTAAATAATTAAAGGGTAGAAACCCATTAAATAATTTTAAAATGATTAAACTTTAATTAAATAATAGATTAAATTTGGAGGAATGATAAATTGGAATTATTAAAATAAGGGATATTTATTAGGAAGAGATTTATTCTTTAATTTAAAAATCCCTAAATTAATTATCTCATTAATACTCAATTTTTAATTAAAATGATAACTCAAATTTAAAATATTAAAAGACTTAATTAAATTATTAAACTCTTTTGAAATTTCAATTAAAATTAAAAATAAAGTAAATTAAAGATAAATTAAAATTAAATTAAATTAAATTAAATTAAATTAAATTAAATTAAATTAAAATTAAATTAAATTAAATTAAAACAAATTAAATTAAATTAAACTAAATTAAAATTAAATTAAATTAAATTAAATTAAATAATTAAATTAAATTAAATTAAATTAAATCAAATTAAACAATCAAACTAAATTAAAATTAAATTAAATTAAATCAAATTAAATCAAATTAAATTAAATTAAATCAAATTAAATTAAATTAAATTAAATTAAAACTCAATTAAATTAAATTGAATTAAATATAACATCACCTAAGACATAAAAGAAATTAAATATAAAGCAACTTGAACACTATTCCAAATTTAAACCTTTTAACTTAAATCAAACCATTTGAATACTAATTTACCCTTGAAAGCTTTGATTATTATAACTCCTAAATGAAACATTAAATGAAGTGTTACTCCACTCATAAGATATTCAAATGTCTTAATTCATCTGGGCAAGTTAACAAAACTCGAAAACCTCGGACGATTGATTCATTTATATAATTAAATTCATTTGGACTTAAAACAATCCTAAAAATATTGAAAAGATGTTTAAGATTCTTCTTAAGCACTTCCTCAATATGATAGGATATTTATAAGAACAATTGGACTTAATTGTTATTTGATGAAGAAAATCGTCCTCAAACAAAAACACAAAGAACCTGAGACGTCATAGGAGTTGACTCAGCTATAGGATTAGGAATTTGGTAGAAAACCATAACCTTTCCCTTAGCCTTTACCTAGGAACTTGCTTAAATATTCTAATTGTGTTTTAAGTGTAGCTTGGGATGACGGGAAGACCCTCCGAGTACGCTTTTATTTTATCGCAATTTACTTTCTTGCAATTTACTTCCTTGCAATTTACTTTATTGCGAGATGCACTTCACTTTTCTTGCATGATAAAACAACTGTTGCATGAAAACCCACACCTTTAGGATAGTCCCTAAAGCCGAAACCAAAACTAAGTTAAAAGTCATTGCAAGATAAAATTCACCGCCACAACATTTCAAAATATAAAACAACTCAAAATTTAATCACAAACAGAACACAAAACTACAATTGCAACTAAATTAAAACGTTCGTTGGATGATCGGGAATACCTCGGATGATGTAACCTACGTGTTGCTAACGGGATTTCCCACGGTCTAAATGAAAGTGTGGAACTCATTCAGCTGAGTTTAGCAAATTCATCTGGACTAAGTGAATCCGATAAAAATAATGATGCCGGAAGGATGGAACCGTGGGATCTTAACCGGTGTCGTTATAATCAACTTTAAGATTTGTTTTAATCAAAACATAAAGAACACTTGGAAAATTAAGACTTCTCTAAACCAAAACACTTTTCTCATCCCCCGATTTATGATTTCTAAAACTAAACCTCTGCAATAACAAGGAGCTTAGAGCATGGTGGGCGACACGGCCATCGTCATCAACAAAACTTGAACCAACTTCGCAGAAACCTTCTTAGAATTAAACAACAAAGCCATAGGACTTCGAGGTAGCTTGCCTAGTGCAACATAAATCCTCAACTCTTCGTTAGGCATTTGCATTGCAAATTAAGCCCTAACCGGTCTTAGGATTCCGAGGTAGTCGTCCGATACGACAATAAACCCTCACATCTTCTAGGCTATTTGTTTGATTTTATCATACAAATATAAGCCCTAATTAATTAAAATTGGCAAGATCAAAACATTTAAATAAACATTAGGACTTTCCTAAATTCAAGCCAAACAATAGGATAGTCGGGAAATTACCGAAGTTCACTTCAAATCTGTGATTTCTCCTACTTTTCTTCCTTTGGATTCACAAAACAAAATGTTCCGAACTTGATCCATTCCCTATTGAAATTCCAAAATTCAATCCCTCGAAAATCTTAAACTTTGAAATCCTTGAGAGCAGAATTATTGATTATTATCGAGAGTTTTCTTAGGTGATTCCCGTCACTTAAGATGTAATTAACTATAGGGGCTTGCCCTTATAAGGAATTTTAAAGAACCCAGGTAATATAAACCCCGTTTAATGTTTTCATATTAAGCAGGGGAATTTTGTCGGCTTATAAAATTGGTTCGCGGACCAAACGGATGTCACAAATCTTCTAGTTTATTTAATCGAGCCCCACCGTCGAGCGGTGTGTCTATCCTTAGGGATAGATACACGGTTTGTGGTGCGGTGCTCGTTTATATAAACTACTTGGGATGTGAGATCGGTTTAATCTCATATCTTAAAACCTTCAAATTTAAAATTATTTTCAAAATCAAATACTACTTTTCAAATTATTTATTTTAATTAAATTAAAAATTCGCCGACAGCTTCTGTTAGGCGACCCCCCTTTTCAAAATAAAACACACAACCTAAAAATATGCCGACATTTATCTTCTATGATTAGATTCTAAATTAATTTTATTTATATTAATAACAGTGATACTATAAATAAAATGTTATGGGCTTCTATAAATGTTATTGCAATTAAAATTAGTGGTACATGGATTAATTAGAGAATTTCAACTGTATAAGGAGGATTGAGGAAAAATGGATTGGGTGTATCCCTCCTCTCTGTAAGTTGATCGATTTGAACTTGCATTAATACACGTGGTTTAATAGATATCCCTAACTTCAGGTACTCTTTTAGCTAGTTTAACCAAAAATTACATAACTATATTAGATGTTTGTTGAATTGGCCCATCTAAAATAATCATTAGGAGAGCTCTTTACCCACTTCTATTTATAAAGTGTTGGAACCCTTGGCATTTTATCATTCCCTTATCAATCAAATGTTGGGCAATAGTTTTAAACTTGGCTACAGATTCATATATAAGAATTATTGAAGCTCTTGCACCGATTTTTCAAAATATCATTTCCAATGCGTGAGATTTACATATCTTGGGGTATCCTTTGTTTGCACTTTGTAATATGTTAAATAATGTTAAAATTACTCCCAAAATTGCTAAATAGAGTTCATTCAACTACATTGCCACTATTATCTCCCAACTCAATGCTTAACACAATATGATTTTTCAAAAGCTTGATAGCTAATCTCTTTACAAAAATATCTACTCTTAAGTTATATATATCCAATAAAAACTTATTGAAGCACCTATCCTAAAAACACATGGATCAAACAAATGTTTAAATATTCTTGGCTTACTGAAGGGGAAGATGATTTTAAATTCATAATTCAAAGAATTATAAGGAAAAAACATGAACTACATTAAAGAACTATTGATTGACGATACTTATGTGCACTTTAAGCATAATATTTCTAGAAAAGTTTTATCTTATTTTTATTCACATCTCAATGGCTCGGGTTTTTCCACTTTATAACATCCTAACATTGTGCCCATACTTATCCTAACATCCTCGTTTTGCCCATACTTATCTCTTTAGTTCAAGTGTGGCTTCTTTATGAGATAAGAAATGGGGACATAAAAAATAACTTTGTTAGCATTGGTTCTAACAAGGCTGTAAGCTCGGATGACCTTACTTCCAAATTATTTAAACACTAGACATTTCACAGGATATGATTGCTTTCTTGCAATTAGAGATTACATTATTACTATTAGGATTCTCAATAGTCAAGCATTTTGTCACTATTATCATCACCACAACATACCATGTGAATCCATTACTAATAGCTGACCCATCTCCATGTGTAATACAGTTTATAAGGTAATTGCAAAAATACTTGTTGATAGTTTCAAGCCTCAACTTCCTTCCTTAATTCATCCTACCCAATCATATTTTATTTCAAAATGGGATATTTTTTATAACATCACTTTGGTTAATAATATCTTACATGTTTTTAACTCCATTTTCCATCTAAAATAATATTGCACTAAGATAGATCTCATGAAAACTTTTGACAATGTTAATCGTTCTTTCCTTTATGGTAGATTTGAGACTTATGGTCTTTCATAATAGCTTCGTTACTTAGATTGAATTTTATACATATCAGGATTTCCTCTTCATCATTGTTAACAGTGAGCTAAAAGTATATTTCTTAACCTTTAATTGTTTAAGGATTGGTTTCCCTCTTCTACTCAATCTATTTATTAGTTTCATGTGTATATTTTTTATATTGCAAGATTCTGTTGGGCAGCCTTATACCTAACTTATATATATTAATGATTGTTTAGTTTTAAGAAAGCTAATTGATACTCTGTTAATGGTCTTTTTAACATTCTTTCTATATTTTAAGGCTGTTAATCTTTGTGTTAACCAAAGTAAATTTTCTATATATTTCTTTAATGTTGTTCATCCTTTGATTTCTAAGCAAACTACTAATCTCAAAAGATTCTCTTACAAACTACTATTTTATGATTATCTTGGTATTTTTATTAATCATTGTAGATCTAAAGTGGTTATGAACACCAAACTTAAGGAAAGAATACAACACTAACTTAGAGAGTGGATGCAAAAATTATTATTTTTACTAGTAGGTTTCAACTTGTTAAATCTATAAAATAGAATTACTTTTTTACTGGTTCATATCTACTATCCAAAAGACTTAGGGAAGATGGTATATTCTTTCATCAATAATTTCTTGCATCTAATGGAGTTGAACAAAAAATACATATCATCACTTAAGATATCACTGCTAAACCTACGATTTATGGAGGACTTGGCCTCCCTAACATATACACTATCAATCTCAGTTGTAAGGCCAAAATTAACATAAAGCATTATAATTCCAATTCTTATTTTCCTAACTAACAAATTAAGAAATACATGTATCTTTGGCATAAGAACAATTATAAATTTCTACCTTTTCTAAAAGACTTTGAGCTAAATGACCATTACATAAAAGATGAACTTTTCATTCTAAATTAGCAAGAACAATAAATTACCATTTTTCATAGATTCTTAGCTTAATGGTTGTTCCATTTTTAAGAAGTTTTGCCAACAAGTAATCTTGGCTCACTTGTTCAACGTTTTCCAAAGCTAAAGAACTCATCAAGAATAATAAACAAGTTCTTCCCACCACTCATAATGCTTTAAATAAATGCCTTCAAGGTAGACAAAAATCACTCATATTACTGGAAAGAAAACATAATACTTTTTTCCAATCATGACATCTATCTCTACGCCTATGAAGACCTCCTTATGCATAATTGGTGTGGTCATGTATTTTTCAAGGGGTTTTCCTTCAAGTTTACTGTCACTACTTCAGAAATTATTGTTGTTGCAATGAAAACTAAAAAGACTCTATAATTAGATGATAAAATGTTAATTCTCGATATTTTTTTGTAATGTCAGTCAAGAAATCCATTCTCACCTCTTTTTTATATGCTCTTTTTCACCATTTCTTCTTTAATATTGTATATCAAATGGGAATTTCTTTAACATTATTTTTTCTGAGCTCAAACACTCTCTCATGTTGATGACACTTATTATATTATTTTTATTTTTCCTTTGAGCTATTCTAATAACAAAATAGTATATATGGTTTGAAAGAAATAAAAAGAAATTTAAGGAGGTTTCCACTTCAATGGATCCCTCATTAAACAAGTGTATTATAATGTTAAAAAAAGTAAAATTTTAATATGGAGTTGCTTTGTGATATCAGCAATCTTTAATTTAATTTATGCACAACTAGTTTATTACATGCTAAGTTGGTTCCTCTCTACAATCTTTTCTCCTTATTGCACTCCACTTTGTTATGCGGCTTTTATGGATGTCATTTATATCCATTTAGAAATTTTTATTTATTAGTTTGCTTAGATTTGTAGGTTGCACATTTTATTAAAGGGGTTCTTTACAGTTTGGTAACTTGCTATTTTTTGTTGTGCTTTAGAGGTTTTCATGATTTCAACTTCTTATATTATAAATTTGTTATTTGGTTTTCCAACTTACTCTTATGCATCACACGATGTTCTATTTTTTTAGTATTGGTCTATATTTTAATAAACCAGCACCCATAACAATTTGTTCTATTTTGATTATTTATTGAATGAGTTCTTTTCATTTTGGAGGTGTTGTTCTTTTAGAAAAAATGAGTTGATGTTGCATTAAGTTCTTAGCTTGTTCACTTATATTTACTGCTCTTCTTATTACTCTCAACATAGAATATACTTCACTTGGTTTCATTTATATGTTATTTTTTCTTCTCTTTAAGAACCTTCAATATATGTAATACTTAATTTTTGTTTGCTAATTTTGAATGGTTACTATATTTGGTTATTTCATATATGTATGAATGATTTATTTTTGGTAATACTGTCAGATTTTGAGCATATAGTTTTTTTAAAGGTGTTATGATGATAACCACCAATGGTTGCTCAAACATCTATCTGACATCTTGGTGTAATATGGAAATCTCTACTTACGCTTCATGCTCCTTCTTGAACATTTTTCTGCTCCCTCTTGTGTTATTACCTTGATGTCCTTTGTGCCCTACATGATCTATAGACATCTTAATTGTATTACCCTAGCTTTATACATGTGTTTGAAGTATGTGTATGGTCATACTTTGAAAATCATTTTCCACTTCACCAACCTACGATATAGTTTTGGGCGGTGTACAGTTCTTCGAACCATAATACTTATGAGCTACCGGTTTTGGATCATCACTTTATTTTTTTTCCAACATATTCTAAATATTATCAAAATGTTTATTTTGGGCTTCTGAATTTTGTCCCTATTGTAGTTCTTTTATGTTTTAATGCAAGCTAGGAATGAGCCTCATTTTACTCAAAAAATTTTAACTAGTTTATTTTAATAAAAAATAAAATTTTAAATTTAAATATTAGAAAAATATTAAAAAAATATTCATATAATCTCAATAGGATGAGGGTTGACACCTTTACACTAAAGGGTAGCATTGTGATGTTGCAGTGAAATCATGCACTCAATCATATTTTTTTGGAAAATGTCATGTCACACAATAACAAGTAATCACTCAAATAATCAAGCAACTAAAGTATATAAAAGATAAAATTAATTTTTCCTAAAAAATGCTTACTTTAGAATCTTCAACCTGAAAACATCAGATTTACTAGGGATGACTTAAGTCAATAATTTCTCTTACGCTCACAATCCCCTCTTAAATAAGGCTTCAATCTTTGACTATTTACTTTCAATATATGGGCAATTCTTTTATTCTCAAAATTTACTACTCTATATGGATAAATTTTTATTATAGTAAATGGGTCTAACCACTTGGGCTTAAGCTTCATAGAAAATAACTTCAATCTATAATGAAGCAATAACATCTCCTAACCAAGCTCAAATTGTTTCTTAACATGCTTTTGATCATGCCATTTTTCATTTGTTTGATTTTATAAATCTTATAATTTTTAGAAGCTTGCAATCTATTTTTCTCTAACTCATTTAATTTTAGTAACCTTTTTTCTGTTGAATCATTTATATTATAATTATTTTTTTAAACACTAAATAAGCCTTATGCTCTAATTCCACTGACAATTGACACACTTTGCAAAAAAACTACTTATATGGGGACATTTCTAAAGGAGTTTTTAGGCAGTCCTATATGCCTAAAGTGCATCATCCAACTTAAGGGATTGGTCCTTCCTATGAAGGTTGACTATTTTCTATAAATTTTTTTATTCTCGTTATTTGAACTTCAACTAAAACACTAATTTAGAGATGATATTTAATGGATGTTGGCATCAATTTTTGATGTCACGAGTGTAGAATCTCGGCTCAAGCACTAAAACTTGCTTGTTGCTATATTAATCCTCATAGTGCAAGACATCCATTTGAGACCTTTCAATGCGTGTTGAGAAGCACGCTGCCAAGATCGTTTTGTTTGATTTTGATTGTGGCTTAGGTGAAGGCCTGTTAGCATTTTGTCTATCAGACAACTTTGATCGGGCCAACATATCTCATTCACCGCATCACACAAAAATCCGACTCAAATTGGCTTGATCATTGATGATTTTGTCAAGATGACCATATATGACATAATCGACTACTCAAACGCATTTGAAACATCAATTTTATCTAGGTAGGACACCCATATTACTTTGTTTTTTGTGCACATGCGGGAAATGTGCAAATCATGGCATATTAATATTAAAAAGGGGTTAAAAAGAGAATAAAATAAATAATTAATAATAAACAAAAATGTTAAATTTTTTTAACCTAAACTCACACACGTAACCCGACTCCTCCCTCGATTTTCCTTCTTATCTCGCGTGCCCTAATCGACCTCGACTCCTCCTCCCTTAACTTCGAATCACACACAGTCGACCTCTCTCATTGGCGCCGCCAACACCCACCTCCCCCCTCGCAAGATGCCCTCATTTCTAGTCGTTGGCCACCCTAGCAGTCGGTGCACAACGCCATGCGCCTGAGCTCCTCTCTCGTCTGCCTTCCACATGTGAAGCTCCGTAGGTGACCTAGCTTCTGTTGGTGACCCTTCTCCAGTGCGACCTCCCTTCCTCTTCGTGCAAAAAATCTAGGGTAGAGCTCTTTCTTCCACGTAGCATCAAACCCTCACTGGTGCTCCTCCTTTATGGCCGTCTCTTCTCCAACGTACTTCCCACTAGCAAGCTGCCCTTCCACCGGTGGTATGTGGACCACCTCGCCAGAAACGGTCAGCCACACTCCTGTCATTAACAAGAACTTCCACTGTTGTGTCAACATAGCTTCCGGTGAGCCCTATTACTTGTGGCCTCTCGTTTGTGACCCAAGCCTTAGGGCCAGCTACTAACGCCTCCCTCATATGCTAGGCTCAGCTGCCTCCTTCTCTTACCACCTGAGACCTAGTCGGCTTCCTTCCCTCTGCGGCTAGCGACCCGAGCTGTCGGAGCACCGACCACCAGTGAAGTGGAGAAGGTTTTGCGATGCATGGAATCTGAGCAACCCTCCTCACAAAGATTCGTATCATACATACACTTACATGTTCAAATAGTTTATCAAAGATGCTTGTATACCTCCTGCCCTCACTTGGTTGAGTGTTTCATCGCGAGATACATCGACGCATGGATGTTGTCTCCTCTTTTGAGGAGAGATTCTTCCCGAACTTCATTGTGCATCGAGCAAACTATGCGTGGTGAGAATCTCAAAACTCTTCACTTTTTCTTAGCTAGCTTTAGTTTTAGTTAAGGTTCGGCATGTGGATTTGGTCGACCGCATGGGGTGAGTGCACCAGCTGATGTCAGTCGGCATGGCCACTCAGTCTGTGTGATGCACCATTGATTTCCTAGAGCTAGCCCTAGGATAGGAGTCCCGTGAATGGCCATATCCCTTATGGAGCAGAGTGATCTCCTATGGTGATCCTTAGGTTAAATACCCATTAGTTGGAGTCTCTTTCTTTGATTGCTTTTGTTTTCCAACTTTGTAACTAGCTCGCTTTACAATGTCCTGAGGAGTTGTAAAATGGGAAAAGCCTTGTAGCTATCCCATTTCACAACATGATAGAGAGTTTCCCGGTCAGAAACCTGGGGGAGAAACTCCCCATATTCTTCACCAAACTAAGAGGTACTATGCCACACATCCAGGAGTTAAAACCATATGTATCCCAAGTGAGATCACTAGCACGGGTGTGGCTTGGTATCAAGCATGATCATATGCTTTAAATCACCTCTTCCATGTGCATGCCTTGCAAAGAGCAACTTACATTTGCATGCCACCTTGATGGGCTGCTCTGGCACAATCAGTGACACTTTTGCCTTGATTGGTCGACCTGACCTGGTCGACATGACACTCTGGTTTAACCGGCTACACTAGTCTGGTCGACACTGCATTTTGGTTTGATCGGCCACCCTAGTCCGGTCAACCTACCACTTTGGTTTCATTGGCCTCCCCAGCTCAGTCAATTGAGCATTTTAGTTTTACCGGTTGCCTGGCCCAGCCAATCGACCACTTTATCTCAACTTGCTGCCCCAGTCCAGTCAGCATAGCACTTCGGTTCAACTGGCCGCCTGTCGACCATTAAAAATGTGATGTGTGATCTGCTTTGCTTTCGAACAATATAAAATGTAGTATTAAAAATTAGGGGTTTTGATATAATTATATATATATATATATTGAAAATAATATTTTAAATTTGAAAAATGAGAATGAACTGATCTCATTCCTTTAATAGTTTAAAAAAATGAGCACAATATCATAAGCAATGTATCTATCTCGAGAAATAGACACACTACTTGATGACAAGACTAGATCAAATAAACTAAAGAATTCATGACACCAGTTTGGTCTGCAAACCATTGTTGACTGAAAATTTCCCCTATATAGTATAGAGCAACTAGATAGGGTTTATATTAATCTAGGTTCTTTAAGTTTCCTATATGGGCAAGCCTCTATAGTTAATTACACCTTAGATGACCGAAGTCAACTAAGAAAAATCTTGATAAACATCAGGAAATATTGTATCCATGAATTCTAAATGGTAGGTTTCTTCAAGAAAATGTGGTAATAGGAAATCCAATAGGTGAATGGCTCAAATTTCAGAACATTTATTATAGGAATCCAAGGGGGAATAAAGCTAGGGGAAAAGTAAGGATATGAGAAAATCCTAATGTCTTCCCAAACTATCCTATTGTTTGGTTCGAATTTAAGGCATTTATTGATGTTTCATCATGCCGATTTTATTATTTAGGACTTATATTCACCATATACCTATCATGTGATAGCCTGAAAAATAGGAGGATTTATGTCATACTGGATGACTACCTCAGAATCCTAAGACGAGTTAGGGCTTATATTACACAACAAGGTTATGCAAAGGCCTAAAGGGATAAAGTTAGGGTTTAAGTTGCACTAGGAAAACTACCTCAAAATCCTGTGGCTTGTTGTTTTAATTTCGAAGGAGTTTTGCTATTGAAGATGACCGTGTTGCCCACTATGCATGCTCCAAGATCCTCGTCGTAGCAGTTTTAGTTTAAAGAATTGTCAATTGAATAGGAAAAGAGAAGTCTCATGTTTTGTAAATATTTAAATCAAGGTGTCTTAATGTTTATTAGGGGATAATGTTTGTTAATTAAGCAGAACCGGTTAAGATCCCACGGTTCCGTCATCTGACACCACTGATTTCTTCGAATTCACTTAGTCCATAGGAATTTGCTAAACTCAACTTCATGAGTTCCATACTTTCATTTAGACATTGGGAAATCCCATTAGCAGCCGTAGTTTGCATCCTCCGAGGTATTCTCGATTACTCGATAAAGATGTTTTAGTTGCAATTATGATTTTTGTTTTGTTTGTGATTAAATTTTAAGTTTTCTTATATTTTGACTGTTGTGAAGGTGAATTTCATATTGTTTTGATTTTTTAATTTTGATTTTAGTTTAGGTTTTGTGGCTATCCTAGAAGTTTTGGTTTTCATTCAGGGTGACATTGTTTTTTAACATGCAAGCTCGTAAGCAAGAAAAGTAAAGAAAGTGCAGGAAAAGTAAAGAAAGTAAACTATAAAAGTGTACATGGCGAGTATTCTCGTTCCTCCACTTGAAACTTTAATATTTTTGCAATAAACATTTATAATTTGAAGGAAAGTAAAAGCCTATAGATAGGTTCTTCACAGGCCTACCAAATTCTATGTCATAACTTGGTGGGTCCTATTTATCCATTTAAGAAATATCTTCATTTAATAAGTATGATAGATTCAGTTGTTCTACAAGGTATCCAGAAGATTTTTGAGAAGGGTTCATGAATTACTTAGACATTTCACAATCCTTTTTAGCTTCCTTGAGTTCATTTTTGGACTTATCATAATTATTAAATGAGTCATTTATTTCATACCCTTATGCTTAGTGAGCTAATGCTTTAATTACCCCAAAAGGTGAGGTAAATATCACTTGATATTTTATTTAAGAATTATGTAAGTGGGGCCTTTAAAGGCAAACTTAATTTATGAAAGAATTTAATTAATTTTGGCGGGCTTGTAGTGTTTCAAAATTTGTTTAAGATTAGTGGTGTTTTCTTTTCTAAATCTCATTAGTAAACTTTGATTAAGCTTAATCTCACTACTAAGCCCTTAAACATCTCAGTGGATAAATTTATGATTTTTAGAGAAATTGATTAAGTGGCAGTGATTTTATCAAGATATTTTAATATTATTTCAGCACTAATTAGGGGTATTTGATTAGTGAATTATTAGCTTCCAAGGTCATACCCCTAACCTTAAGGATCACTTAATTTAATTTTCTTCCAAATTATAATGATTAATTAAATTATAAACTAATCCTTTTAATATGACAAAAATAAGATAGGTTCCTACCATTTATCCCTTTAAATTTCAATCATTCAAACATAATAATTAAAGTCATTTATTGTCCTTTTCCCACTTTAATTAAGCCTAAATATTGATTAAGGCTAAATTATTCAAAATTATATTTTTGCTCCTAAAGGCCTTTATCACTTGATAATTTATTAAATTTAACTCAAATGACTTTGAAATTTTTATGTTACCCAACTTATGGGTCAATTAAAACATTGGAGGAGAAAATGTGATTTTTCAAAAATTAATTTAATTTATATAATTATTTTAATGCACAAATAGGAATTTTCAATGAAAATTCAATAACTTGACCGACACAAAACCTTTATCATTAAAAGTTTTTTTAGAGGTAGACCTAGACCAGTGAACCACTTTGACCAAATTTCATGATTGTTTGAGCTTTAATTTAATTATTAGAATTATTTTAAGTTTTGGAGTAATAATTATTTATAAAATATTTTGGAGGTTGAAAATTAAGTTTTATATTTTTCCCAACTCTCTTTAAGGTTAAGAAACCTAAAGAAACAAATTTCACAATTATTATAATTTTTATTTAAATTTTTAGAATTATTTTGGTGGGAAGTTAAGGAAATTCATTTTTTAAAAATTTAAAAATTAATTTAAGCCTTTGAAAATTAATATCTTGACTTAGAGGCTTGGGAAAATTATTTGGATGGTTCCTAAATGATTAGGAGACCAAAGGTGACAATTTAGGGAATTTTAATATTTTAGTGCTTTTTATCATTTCTAATTATTTTAAAAATCACTTTTAGGCTTAAAAATGAAATGTTTATTTCAATTGTCGTTTTGTTTTCATAAAATTCCACTGACATGAGGAACTCCCAAAACTATTTTTATAAAATTTTGGCTTGTATTTTAATTACTAAAAATCATTTTAGTATTAAAAATGCCTTTTAACTTAGAAAATTCAATTAGGTTGTTAAATGAATTCTAAATGACTTCAAAATTCTTTAGGGGAGTCCCTCTGACCCTAAACCACAGTGGAGAATAATTTTTGAGCCATTTACATATTTAGTTGTTTAAATTAATTCCACTTTAGTTTTAGGTTTAAATGACAATTAGGTGCATTCTTAAAGATTTAACTCAATTCAAATTTTTCCTAGGGTCATATGGTCACAAGTAACCTACCAAAATTTATCTTGCATTTTTCTGATCAGTATTTCAATTATTATAATTATTTTACAAAAACTTAGAAAAATAGGGATCTCCACATAGAGATCCCCCACGGTCTTAGAAAAATCAGGGAAGATCCCCCATGATAGAGAGTTCAAAACCCCTAAATTTCATATTATGGTGAAATGTCTAGGCCAATGGAGAATTAAAATACTCTAGACTGTATTTAATTAATTAAAAATAAAATATGCATCAAATAAACTTCAAAACATTTCCACATTATCCCCCTCTATTCACTGAGCACTAGGGTTTTTTCTTTTATTTTTATGATTTTTCTACACAAGTTATGGATTTTTAAAGTTCAGGGAATTAAATAAATAAAAAATCCCTTAATTTTCTATTTAAGTGACGCGACACTGACTGTATCCTCAGCAACTTTGAAAGCACATGCTTTATGTAACAAAGGTTCATCTGACCCAATCCTAGCCATCCATTCATTACACGTGCGATCTGACGACTCTTGGTCATCGTCTTCACCTGGTTCTTCCCGTAAGTCGTTCACACTAAAACCTTAAGATCTCGAGCTAGAGTCAACATAATCACATGGGGTTTGTTTCTAGAGCTTCATCTAGCCTAAAAGAACCTATCTATATGGCTAACCTAGCCTGAAATCGACCCAACATGTTTGGAGAATCGAAATAAGCTCGGGAGGAATGTGAGGTTCAATAGCTTTATCTGAAAGGGGAGGCCTCAATCAGATGGTTATGACAGCTTCGATTGGTCCCATCAAATCTCCAGATGAAGCCTCTTGCTGTGGTGAAATGTCTAGATCTAAATTCGACCAAGACTGATTTCAGGTGTTGATCAAAGTCTGGTTAAAAGGCTCTCTGTGATGGGGCTTTGATGGTGGATCTTCTTCTTTCACTATTGTGAAGGAGTGGGTGTAATTAATTAAACTTTGGTGCACTTGGAGCTGTGGTGAAATGTGTCCTGGTTTCGACTGGAATTTCAGTGGGAAAATTGGCTCTAGACAGTGGGGTTCAATGGCTGAGGATGGTGGGATTGCACTCAGGAGGTCTCAGGGAAGCTCTGGGAGCAATTTGGCAGAGTCTCCTTGAAAAAATTTCAGCACCTATCTTTTTTCTGTAAAGGGTGGATTTTATAGCAATGGACAATTGGCTGAGCTCAAGGTACCAATGTAGGTGCTTTAGGCTGCTGAAGGTGAGGGCTGATCAGTGTAATTGATCACTGAGGGGATGCCTCAATGATAAAGCTCAATTTTGGGTTTAAAGGGTTATGGGAGCGCTTTGGCTTTGCTATTCCGGAGCCTAGGGTGGCCGACAAGGACATGGATGGTGGCTGGAAGGTTGATGGGAGGTAAGAGGGGAGCTCAGTGCAATTGATTGCCTGATTTAATGAGGGTTGCATGGGTTAATGAGTTTAGCCAAAAGGTGAGGACCCATTGGTCCCAAGTGAGGGACCTTTAGTCCATGGCTCAATGGACTTAGATTTAGTTGATCTTTGCTGGTCCTTGGGGGCTGTGGTGGAGTCAATTTGCTCAAATGAGTTCAATTTAAGTGACATTGGGTTATGGGTTCAATGTAGGTCATTTTGGGTTTAGGTTGGGCTAGGTTTGGTTTGAGCTTGGGTTAGATCCAATTAATTGAGCAATTAGGTGGAAATGTTTGTCATAAAGGGTTTGGGAAGGGATTGGAGTGGTTTGAATTGGTTTGGGGATTCAATTTGGCTTAATTTGGGTATTTGGTCAATTTAGGGTAAGTTGGGCTAGCTTGAGTCTAAGTTTGGCTAGAGTGGGGTTTAGGTCCAATTGATTGTTCAAAAAGGTTTAGGGGATGTAGTGAAGAGTTCTCAACACAAATTGGGTGGCAATTTTGGGATTGGGGCATTTAATTTGGTGTGATTTGATCATGTGTCCAATTTTGGGTAACATTAGGGATTTTGGATTTGGGTTGACTTAGGTGAGACTTGAGCTCAATTTTGAGGCAATTAAATGTAGCATTTGGCCTAGGGGAGTGTCATGAGAAATTTAGAATTCAAATTGATGGGAAATTAATTGACATTAGGTTTAATTTGGGTGAAATGGGTCACTTGTTCAAAATTGGGGATTTTGGAATTCAAGTGAAATTGAGCTCAAATGTGGGTGAAATTGGGTTTGGATTTTTATTTAGATTGAGGCTAGAGATGTTGAATTAAAGTTTGGAATTAAAATTGGGCAAGATTGGGGTCAATTGGGTGGATATTGGGTTTAACTTGGCATTTGTGGGTTTAATGAGTCAAATTAGAGTTTTTGGTTAAATTAGGCCAAATGGGTCAAATTGGGTCATGTGGTAATTGAGGGAAATGAAATTAGAAATATTCATGAGGTTTTGAGAAATTTTGGGAATTTTTGGAATTTTTATATTTTTGGGATAGGAGGGGTATTTTGATAATTTTGCAAATTTTGGGGCTATTTTGAAAATTTTGGTCAAATTGGTCAATTTGAGTGGTGGGAAATATTTTGAAATAATATTTGGAGAAAAATGGGTAATTTGGGTAATTTTGGGTAAAAGTGAGGTTTGGGGGTATTTTGGGTAAATTTAGAGGCAATGGGTCATAAATTGAAATTTTGGAAAAATTGATGTTGATGAGGGGTGAGTATTATGGAATTGTTTAGGTTGAGCCATGGACCAAAGGGAACCCTCATTTGGTCCTCTATGTGTTGGTACTAAACAAACCTTAGCTTGGGGCTAGAAGCTTGGGGAAACCATGCACATGAGTTTCAAAAAGTAGGGTACCAAGGTAGGATGTGCTTTGTTTAGGGTTGTGAGTGTAAATTGTGTGTATTGTGTAAGCTCCAGACCTCTCAGGGTAAATCCTAAGGTCTGACCACCTATAGAAAACTTCCCCTGGGCCTCCTTATGCTTGGTCTCTTTCTTCCAAAAGCTAGAGGTCAGGCCTTAAGCATATGAAAACTACAAATGAAGTAAAGAAGATTTGAATTTCTAAGGGGGAGGGTTCCAAGACTAGTCTTCTAAGAAAGTCATCAGGAGAGTCCTATAGCTTGACCCTAGGCTGTTCTAAAGATAGACTAGACCTCGACCAAAAGTGAGGTCAACAAATGGACCTCCAATAGGTGTGGTGTGCTAAACAAGCACAATGCACGTATTGGTGTTGACCGACAAGATCAACGAAACCAACACAATTGTGTGAATCAAAACTCAACACAAAATATAGAATTTGGTGAGAAAGTTTCTGTTGGGGATTATCCGGTTGAAACCTTCAAGTCCCGGGAATTCTTGCTGGGGAAAGGCAATGGAATACCTTCATTAAAGAGCTATGAATTTCAAGCCTCCAAACTCTGAAAGAGCCCGATCCGAATCGATTTAAATTTGGAATTTTGATTCAGAATAGATTTTGAGTTCTTATGGAGTTTATGGAAAGTTAGGATTTGTGAAATTTAGAATTTGAAATTTTTAATTTCATTGGAAATTTGAGTTTTAAGTGAATGCAGAGGGGAATCCGAATTTTAGTACCCATCTCGAAAGGTGGGAGTCAGAATTTAAGTACAAATCCCGAACGATGAGAAATGGAATTTTAGGTACCACTCTCAGAAATGAGAATCAGAATTTCTATACTGACCTTGGAAGATGGGAGTCAGAATTTAGGTACTGATCCCGAAGAATGGGAACTGGAATTTAGGTACCAGTCTCAAAAATGAGAATCGAAATTTCGGTACCGATCTCGAAAGATGGGAGTCAGATTTTAGGTACTGACCCCGAAAGATGAGAACTGGAATTTAGTTACCAGTCTAAAAAATAAGAATCAAAATTTCAGTACCGATCTCGAGATTTTGTGGGTATGGAAAATTCTCAGAAGGAAAATGGAAATATAGGAAATTTAAGGAATCAAACAACTAAGCTCCAATCCTGGAATTTCAAGGAAGAAAAAAATTTTCTCAGAAGAGAAATGGAAATATAGGGAATTTAAGGAATCAGACGACTAAGCTCTGATTCTAAAATTTTATGGAAGGCGGAAAATTTCTTTGAAAGAAAATGGAAACATAGGGAATTGAAGAATCACACGACTAAACACTGATCCTGGAATTTCATGGAAGTCGAAAAAATTCTCGGAAGAGAAATATAAATATAGGAAATTTAAGGAATCAACGACTAAGCTCCGATCTAGGAATTTCATGGTAGGTGAAAAATTTCTTGGAAGGGAAATAGAAATATAGAGAATTTAAGGAATCAGACGACTAATCTCCGATCCTGGAATTTCATTGAAGGTGAAAAATTTCTCAGAAGGGAAATGGAAATATAAAGAATTTATGGAATCAGATGACTAAGCTCCAATCTTGGAATTTCATAGAAGACAGAAAATTTATCGGAAGGGAAATGAAAATATAGGGAACTTAAGGAATCTTTCACCACCTTGAGGAAGAATGCTCAGGGACTCCCATCCAACTCAAGAAGTAGCAGAATACCACATTAGGAAGGAAAGCATAAGGACTCACATCCAACCCCAGAGGTAACAGAGGGGAAACAAAATTTAAGCATTGATCACGGGATTTCAAAGATTTGGAGAAAATTTGACATTGACTTTCAAAGAAAGTAGAGTTGGTGTAGTTTAGCTTAGACTTGTAGTCATTGCAAGGTTAGTGAAATTTTTGTGACGTTTGTAATTTGTGAGAAGTGACGTTGTGTAAAGTGCTATATTCGCGGAGTGTTTTTGGAAATGAAGGATTTGAGGATGAGTGCAAGGACTCAGAGTCTTGAGAGAGAAAATTATCTTATAGTTCATTTTTTAATTCATCATTTTTTTTCAATTTGTTTCATTAGTTTTCATTCCTTTTAATTTTGTTTGATTCATTTTGAGGAGTATTTGATTTCAGGTTTAATTTTATTTTATTTTGTTCCATTTTATATTATTTTGTCATTATTATTTATTATTATTATTTTTTATTTTACTACTATTTTATTTTTTTCTATATTGTTCATTGCTCGTTTTAATTTGAAACCAACATATGGTCCTGCGGCTCTCGACTGTCACGTTGAAAAGAAACCCTTCTGATCTCGGTAAGCTAAAACATAAATCTTTACTAATTTTTACCCATTGCAGTAGTACAACTGATCATATACTGAAAATCATCCAGAAGTCGATCAAGCATACAAAGCTGAACAAAACCATCACATCATATCTTGCTGACACAAAAGTAGTGACGACTGCTGTAACCTGTCGTAGAGGTAGTAGATTTCTGATGTTTGAGACTGCTCTGTGGACATGCCAACCTACCAAGGCTACGCTCCAGAACAGAAATCCCCTCGCCAACACCTAGAGGTACTGCTATCATAGTGGCAAGGGGCGAAGGTTCTCCAATTCTAGATCTGGCTCGTAGTAAAACGGTGTCTTATCTTCATCCATTCTTCTGAAGGTAACTGATACCCTCTGACCTGTAACTCCTGGAATGCAGTGTTTTACAAGATATGCTCTGTTTCCTTTTAGTACCAGCACTGATCCGACCGGTAGAGAGATTTCAACAGAACCTTGGAATTCTACGGTCCGAGAATCTGAATTTCCCAACCCTATTGCATTTACTTATGAAGGAGACCATGCAGAAGGGCCTCACAAAGTCATGGTGGTCGATATAAGGTGGGATGCAGTCCTCATCCTCATAGATATTTATGATGCAGCTGTTAGGGATACAGTTTTTGGGTAACACGTGCCATTCAACCATCATTTTTTATCATCTTATTGATCTGCGGTGGCATTGGATCCACATCGTGGTGTTGTAAAATTCCTGAGGGATTGCCCTATATGTCTTTTGCAAAATTGTAACAGCAACCACACTAAATCGTGACTCTGCCCTTTCCTCTTTTCCATTTTGTTGGTTCTGTGTACATCCTCTACTTCAGTCAGCTTGCTCTGCCCATGTCTTGGAGAGCGAAGATGCAATCCAGAATCTTTTCAAGATCATTCTTCTAAAATACATCTGTGTACAACTAGATGCCTTCCAAGATGTTGATGAATTTCCCTTATATTTCTTCATAGTGCTGAAATTCCTTATTTCCATCCCTTCTGATCTTTTCCATGACATAATCTGGAACTATTCACGGCGGTGGCGGCAGAACGAATTATGGTACGTATGGCTTTACATCAGGATGCTCCTTGCTCCTGAGTAGTATCGAAGCAGCTGCATATGCCTCGAATGTGCCATACCTCTCTAATTGTAGAACGTGACACTGTGGGCATTCTAAAAATACTCCTGTCATTGAAGGCTGTCGGGGTGAACTCAAGTTGCAAGTCGAGCACCCAGTAAATATTTCTTTTGTCAGACCCCATGTCGGTGCAGGGTCCTTAGCTGTCTCTGGCTCAGTATCTATGCGTGGCACGCTGCCATCAGTTTCTTTCATTTCGGGGTTATAAAATTCTTTTGGAATGGGTGGTAACTCGGCGGCTAACTCTCGTGTCTATCTCCTCTCCATCTTGTCCAGGAGGCGATGCTTGCGGCGATTTGCATTTCTTATTTTTGTACGTGCCAAGGGTGCATTAAGAACTCTTTCACTTGTAGCGATGACAAGCTCGCCCTCTAGAGTGGTGATCATAGACGGAATATTTCTCGGCCTACTGGTGAGGAGGTGTGAGTCAACAAAACCACCATTGTCTTCATGTCCTAATGTCTGCCAGGTCTCTCTACAACCACTTCTCTTCATTGCATTCATACTTGCAGCCTTCTTGTATGTCCTTTTTCTTTTTTCTTTAGAACGCAAGGTTCAAGCCGTCTTTGAAAGCAAATGCCACACAACCTGACACTTCCTGCACAAGAAGACACGAAAAATATTAGTGGCTGGCACTTCGCACGAACAAAAACAATAACAAACTTATTACTATATATTTAACAATTTTTATAATTATTTTAATGTCATTATCTTATTTAATAAGATTTTATAAGATTTAGATTTAAAATTTAATCTTGCAAGCGTATTTTATGAAATTTAATTTTATTTTATTACAAAATTTGGACCTAGCCAAAGACACTGGCCACATGACTACATTGGAATGAATATCCTTCTTCAGGTTTTGTCATGTTGTGTAGTATTTCTTTGGATATTTTCCATTTATAGGAAACATGAGTCTATCCCCTTAAGAATCCACCAACTGGTATGACCCTCATGAGTAAACCTTTTCAACCACGAATGCCCCTTCCCAAGTTGGTTCAAATTTTCCACCTATCTTGCGGTGAGCAAGAATAGGCCTTCTAAGGACAAGCACGAGGTCACCGACTTTGAACGACTTCGAGCGGACCAATTTATCTTGGGCTTGAATCATCTTCACTTGGTAGAGTTCCAAGTTCTGCTGCGCAAGCAATCTCTTTCCTTCAAGGCTTTCTAATTCTACAAGTCAGAGTTTAGCATTTTATTCTATCATAACTTGATTGGTGAAGGTGATTCTGAGTGATGGTAGCTGAACTTCTAGCGGAAGAACTGCCTCGGACCCGTACACAAGTGTATAAGGCGTAGATTGAGTCGGCGTTTTGACTGTCGTCCTGTAAGCCCACAATGCTTCTAATAACTTCTCATGCCATCCTCTCTTATTTTCATCAAGCGTCTTATTTAAGATTTGAACAAGCGTCTTATTGAAGGCTTCTGCTGGGCCATTCGCTTTTGGGTAGTAGATGGTTGAATATTGCCTGTCTATTCCGTGACGTCTGATGAAGTTGTTGATTTTAGTGCTCTTAAAAGTGGACCCATTATCTGAAATAATTCTGCATGGCACACCAAAGTGGTAGACGATCTAATTCTTGAAGAATTGTAGAACCTACTGTGCTGTGACTTCCAATAGCAGAACTGCCTCTGCCCACTTGGAGAAGTAATACGTAGCAGCGAGTATAAACCTGTGTCCTTTCGAAGATGGATGGTCTATTAGACCCACTATATCAGTACCCCATCACTTGAATAGCCACGAGGCAATCGTGGGGTGTAAAACATTCAGAGGTTGGTGTAAGATCACTCCGTGTACTTGGCAATGATGACATTTTTTGCTACATCCATGCAGTCTGTCATCATTACCAGTCAGTAGTATCTCAATCGTTTGATTTTCATTTTCATATTTTGTCCTGACTAGTGAGCTCCACACAATCCAGCATGTACTTCTTTGACTATTTTCTGTGCTTCTGCTCTATCGAGACATCCGAGCCACATTTGGTCGAAGGATCTTCTGTACAGAACATTATCGATTAAGGCATATGAGAGAGCTCTCTTCTAAATTTGATGCATTGCTGACTTGTCATCTGGTAGTCTTCCTATTTGTAGATATTTTATTATTGGTTGACGCCAATCTTCCGTATCATCTGGCACAACAGCTGCTATTTCTTCTTTTCCAAGCTTGTGCAAGCTGTCGAGGTCAATTTGTGACATAACTTGATGTCCCTGTATTGCAATATTTATAAAGTCTTCGGGTGGACAAGCCGGTTCTTTAGTGAGTTTAGCTAAAGCGCTCGCATGAGCATTGTCTACTCGAGGAATTCTACAGAATGTCACACTTGGAATCTACTCTAGCAACCCCATTGTGTACCGATGTTATTCTTCCAATCTCAACTTCAAAATCTTATATTATCTGGCCACTTTCTGAATGACGAGCTGCGAGTTGCCATAAATGGCAATGTCCGTTATTTCGATTAAGATTGTCAATTCCAAACTGGAGATTAGAGATTCATATTCTGCTTCATTGTTGGTGCATGGCTCTGTCAAGTGGTAAGCGAATATTAACATTGCATGCTCCGGAGTTAAGAAGATTAAACTGATTCCTGCTTTGCCTGGTATAACTGTTTGCTATTCTTCGTCTATTATGGCTGATGACACCCCATCAAAGTACATCTCCCAACATTTAGCATTGGGCTGCTTCACCTGTAGTATATGTTCGTCTGAGAGTTGATCGTTGAGAGGGGACCCAGCTGGTAATGGGTGTGCTGCAAGAAAATCCGCGAGCATCTGCCCTTTGATAGAGCGAAAGGGCACAAAAGTTATATCAAATTGCAATAATATCATTGACCACCTTGTTAAGCACCCAAAACGTGTTGGTCGGGTCATCAAATATTAAAATGGATTAACTTTCAAGATCAGGTTGACCTTGTGAGATAACATGTAATGTTTAAGCTTTTGAGCGGTGAAAACCAAAGCTAGACAATGTTTCTCAATAGGAGGATATTTTATTTCTGCAGGTATTAAACTTCGACTCAGGTAGTAGAGTGTGTTTTCTTTACCCACATCAATGACTTGGGCGAGTAAGGCTCCGAGGGACTCTTCTAAAGCGCGGTATAAAATATCAACGGTCTACCTGGGATAGAGGCTGCCAAAACAGGAGATGTCGTTAGGTACCGTTTAATATCTTTGAAAGCCTGTTGGAACGGCTCTACCTAAACGAATTTGACATCCTTTCAAAGTAAATTTGAAATGGGTAAACAGCTTCCTGATAAATTAGATATAAAGCGTCTTAAATATGCCAATTTCTCTTCAAGGCTTTGGGAGTAGGCATTTCTAAGATAGATTTAATCTTCTCTGGGTCGATTTCGATTCCTCGATGACGAACAACGAATCCTAGAAATTTTCCTGAGGTAACACCGAAGGCGCACTTTAAGGGATTCATCTTGAGATTATATTGTCATAATCGTTCAAATACGATCCTCAAATCATATAGATGATTTTATTTCACTTTACTTGATGTCCAAATCATCCACGTAGCATTCCACTTGGTTATGGGTGAGGTCATCAAAGATCTTCGTCATTGCTATTTGATAAGTAGCTCTGGCGTTCTTCAAACTAAATGATATTGTCGTGTAGTAGTAAATCCCGATCGGAGTCCTGAAAGCTGTAAGTGTTGCATCTTTTGGAGCCATTTTAATTTGATTGTAGCCTGAAAATCCATCCATGAATGAGAAGATCTCGTGTGTAGATACAATGTCCACCATTATTTCTAGTATTGAGAATGGAAACTTGTCTTTCGGACATGCTTTATTTAAGTCCCTGAAGTCGACACACACTCGAATCTGTCTGTTCTTCTTCTTGACTGGCACAACATTGGCTAACCATGTGGGGTATTGCTCTTCTCACACAAAGTTAGCATCTATTAATTTCTTTATCTCAGCTGTAACTTGTTATTCTATTTCGAGGCGCATTCTCCTAAGATCTTGCTTTACTGGCGTTGTACATCGATCCACTCCAAGTCGGTGAACTGCGACTTCTGGGGATAGTCCTAACATTTCGTCATTGTTTCAAATGAAGCAATCCTTAAATTATATTAACAACTTGATTAAATCAGCAGACTCTTCTTAATTGAGTAGCGAACTTATAAAAGTTGGTCGGGGTTGCTCCTCAGGCCCGAGGTTGATTTCCTTCAGTTCATCCATTGTTGATTTGATCTCTTCTTTGAATTCTGGTGGAGCATCCTCTTTCGCTTGATCTTCATATCCATTTTGGATGTTCAGGCAATCATCTGCTGATTAACTAGTAACAACCATGCAAAATCCCGAGTCATCGACGGGCCCAATCGTATGAAACCCAAGACCTTCTTTCGGATTGATTTTCCTTTCTTTTGTATTCCATAATTTTTCAAATGATTGTAGCTTATCTTTTGGCATTTGCTTTGGCACATATCTGTTGGCATATTTTTAGGTTGTAAGTTTAATTTTAAAAAGGGGTCGCCTACAGAAGTTGTCGGCGAATTTTAGAATTTAAAGTTAACTTAAATATGTATAATTTAGAAAGTAGCATTTGATTTTGAAAATAATTTTAAGTTTAAAAATTTTAAATATGAAATCAAACTGATCTCACATCGCGAATAGCTTATATAAACGAGCAACACACCACAAACTGTATATCTATCCCGAAGAATATACACATTGCTTGGTGATGGGGCTTGATTAAATAAACTAGAAGTTTTGTGACATTCGTTTGGTCTGCAAACCAATTTTATAAGCCAACAAGTTCCCCTGCTTAATATAAAGAAATTAAGTAGGGTTTTTATTACCTGGGTTCTTAAAGTTACTTATAAGGGCAAGTCCCTATAGTTAATTACATCCTAAATGTCGGAAGACACTTAAGAAAACTCTCGATAATGATCAGTGGTTTTGTTCTCAAGAATTTCAAAGTTTAAGGTTTTCAAAGGATTGGATTTTGGAAATTTCAAAAGGGATTAGCTCAAATTTGGAACAGTTTATTTTAAGAGTCCAATGGAAGAAAGGTAGGAGAAGTTGAGGATCCAAGAAGAATCTTGACAACTTCCCAAACTATCCTATTATTTGGCTTCAATTTAAGAGTAATGTTGCAATCTTGCCAATTTTAATTAATTAGGACTTATATTTGTATGACATAATCATACAAATAGCCTCGAAGATGTGAGGGTTTATGTTGTACCGAACGACTACCTCGGAATCCTAAGACTGGTTAGGGCTTAATTTACATAACATGATTATACAAATGCCTGACAAAGAGTTGAGGATTTATGTTGCACTAAGCAAATTACCTCAAAATCCTATGGCTTGGCTATTTAAAACTAAGAAAAGTTTAGCTGGAGTAGACACAAGTTTTGCTGCGAAGATGGCTGTGCTGCCCACCGTGCTCCGAGCTCCTTGTTGTTGCAGAGGTTTAGTTTTAGAAGGGGAAAATTAAGAGATGAGAGAAGTGATTTGGTTTAGAAATCTTAAAGTCTAAATATTTTTAATATTTTAATTAAAACAAATCCTAAAGTTGTTTAAATAGAACAGATTAAGATCTCACGGTTCTGTCATCCCGACACCGTTATTTTCATCGAATTCACTTAGTCCAGATGAATTTGCCAAAATCAACTGAATGAGTTTCACACTTTCATTTAGACCGTAGGAAATCCGGTTAGCAACACATGGGTTACATCATCTGAGGTATTCTTGATCATTCAACGAGACGTTTTAATTTTGTTGCAATTGTAGTTTTGTTGTTCTGTTTGTGATTAAATTTTGAGTTGTTTTATATTTTGGAATGTTGTGGCGGTGAATTTTATCTTGTGGTGACTTTTAATTTAGTTTTGGTTTCAGCTTTGTGGCTATCCTAAAGGTTTTAGTTTTCATGCAACAATCTTGTTTAACATGCAAGAAAAGTAAAGCTCACTGCATGTAAGTAAATTGCAATAAAGTAAATTGCAATAAAATAAAAGCTTACCTGGAGGGTCTTCCCGTCATCCCAAGCTACACTTAAAACACATATTAAGGCATTTAAATATTTATAACAAGTACCTGGGTAAAGCTAAGGGAAAGGTTTTGGTTGTCTACCAAAGTCTTAGTCATATTGCTAGTCATCTCTTATGACGTCTAGGTTCTTGTATTTTGTTTAAGGATATTTTCTTCATCAAAGAAAAATTAAGTTCAATTGTTATTCTAAAACATCTCGTCATATTGAGAAAGTGCTTAGGACGAGTCCTAAACATCTTTTCAATACTTCCGAGATTATTTTGAGTCCAAGTAAATTTAGTTGCACAGATGAATTAATCATCCAGGAATTTAGTTAAGCTTTGTCTCTTACTCAGTGAACTTGGGCATTTGATTACCTGATGAATGAAGTGACATCTCACTTAATACTCTATTTAAGAGTTATAATAATTAAAGCCTTTAGGGGCAAGTTGGTTTGTTGAGAATTTTAATCATTCTTAATTTGAAGTTTGAGTTAATGGTTTAAAGTGATTTAGTTTAATTATGAGGTTTTAATTAATAATTTTAAGTTTGGAATAGTTGTTCAAATTATTTTTGGTTTAAATCTTTATACTTTAAGTGATCTTAATATTTTAAATTAATCTTTGGTGTTTCAAATTCACTTAGATTATTCATATATCGTAATGATTCGGTTTAGGTTAATTATGATATTTTAGAGTTAATCTTGATTAGTTTGATTTTTTATATTCTTAATTATGAATTGTCTTAATATTTCAAATTTGTTTTACTTTTATTATTGAGTGATGTTAATTTAACATAATTTAAATTTAATTTAATTTAATTTAATTTAATTTAATTTAATTTAATTTAATTTCAATATTTTAAATTTAATTTAATTTAATTGTTAAAATGTTAATTTAATTTAATATTAATTTTAATTTAATTTTTACTTAATTTAATTTAATTAAATTTAAATTTATTTTAATTGTTAAACCACTTAATATTTTGAGCTTTCCTTTAATTTAAGGGTTATTTTTAATTTTTAATTTACTTAGTTTGGATTATCATTTTAATCTTAATTAAGAGTTAAATATTATTGAAGTGATTTATTTAGGGATTTTTTTATTAAAGAATTAATATCCTCCAAGTTATATCCCTATTTTTAATAATTCAAATTTTCATTAATCTTCCAAAATTTAAATTGTTTAAATAATTAAAGTTTCATTTTTAGTTTATTAAAAGTCATTAATGGGTTCCTACCCTTTTAATTTCCCAAAGTTTCAATCATCCAAGAAAGATAAAATCAAATATTTTACCCTCCATTTTAATTAAACTTAAAATTTTAATAAAGGGGTTTAAATTATTTGATTACCTTTATGCCCTTTTAGGCTTATTTATTTCTTAACTCACTAAATTAAGTTCAAATGAACTTGAAATTTTTATGTCACATCACTCACATGTCAATTAAGACATTAGAGGAGAAAATGTGATTTTTCTGAATTTAATTTATTTATATAATTATTTTTAGTGAAAAATAAGGGATTTCAAGGAAAATTCAACAACATGACCAAAGTAAGGTTTCTGTCGTTAACAAAATTATGGGATGTTCCTATTGACCAGAGGACCACTTGGACCAATTTTGGTGATTTTTAAAATTATATTTTATTTATTATAATTATTTTGAGTTTTGGAGTGTTAATTAATTATAAAATAAAATTAAAATTGAAAAATGGATTTTATATTTTTTTTAAAATCTCTCTGACCTCAAGAAGTTCAGAGAAACAAATTTTATAATTTTTTTATTTTTCTTGATTTATTGGAATTAATTTAGTGAAAAGATTGGAAAAAATATTTATTAATATTAAAAATTGTTTTGAGCCATTAAAATTCAATATCTTAACTTAGAGACTTAAGAAAAATATTTGGTTAGTTTCTAAGTGATTAGGAGTCAAAATGTGACATTTTTATGATTTTTATTATTTTTATAATTTTTATTATTTTTAATTATTTAAATATCAAAAATATCATTAAAAATGAAAAATTTTAGAAAATTCCAATTTTAATTTTTATAGACTCCTCTAATATTAGAGAACCCACAAAACCAATTTGGTGAATTTTTGAAATGTATTTTTGGAGTTATGAATTTTTAAAGTTTAATTTTGATCATGTGGCTTAATTAATTCATTTAGTAGAGCTAACCATTTCCAATTGACTTCAAATTTTTATGCAAGGTTCTCTGTATCCTAAAGATCAATGAAGAATTAATTTCAATTTATTTTAATGTGTGGTTAACCCTAATTAATTAAAGTTCCATTTTAGGTATTTAGGCTAATTAGGGTTATTCTTAATGAGTTAACTCAAAATATAATTATTCTAGGGTCCTCTGGTCCTAAGAAACTTCCCCAAATTTTTCTAGAATTTATTAAGAAATATGCTAATTATTGGAATTAAAATACCAAAAACAGTGACATGAACTTGGAAAATATATAACTTTCCATAGAGATGGCCTCTAACCTTGAAAAATTCAGGGAATGTTCCCAAGATCAGAGGCTTCAAAAGCCCTATGGTCTCATGCCATGGTGAAGTGTCTATGCAAATGGAGAATCAAAATACTCAAAATAGTAAATAATTAATTAAAAATAAAATACTCATCAAAATAACTTGATTTCTTTTCCACATTATTCTCCTTTATTCACTGACCAAGAGGGTATTTTTATTTTATTTTTATAAATTTTCTACACAAAGATATGGATTTTCTAAGTTCTGGGTATTTAAATAAATATAAAAAAATCCTATTTATCTACTTATCCGACTCAGCGCCGCGTCAACCTACGGCGGATCGAAAGACCACGCGGTGCGCTCCTATTCGACGCCGCCATCTGAGTCAATCGCCACGTGTCCCGCTATCTCGCTTCTTCCTTTGATCCAACGTATTTCGAGCCGTTCAACCGATACACGCGCGATCGGACAGCGCCTGGTCATCGTCTACGATTGGTGTGCACCCGTGGCTGTCCACACTAAAACCCTAAGAACTCTCTCATTTCTCAACGGATTTTCGTGTTATTATGCTTTATGGATTTGTCTTGAGGAGACGAACACATCTATATGGCATGAAATTAACTGAAATGAAATGGAGAATTGCTGGAAGCTCGGGAGGAAGGAATGATCCATACCTTTGCTCTGAGAAGTGTAGCTTCAATCAGAGAGTTGTGTCACCTTCGATTGCACCCATGGAAGCTCCAGATGAAGTCTCTGGCTCTGAGGAATTGTCTAGGTATGAATTTGTCCACAACCGATTTCAAAGCTTGGAGGCTAGAGCAACTGGGTGGCCTGGAGAGGGGGCTTTCATTGGGGAACTCCTTCTCTTAGTCCTGTGCAGGTGTGGGTGACTTTAATTTGGATTTGGTGGAGGTTTGGGAGATTTCCTAGTTTTGGGCTTGAATTTGAACTCAGAAATTGAGCTCAACTGAGGGAAATTGGGGCTAGAATCCAATGGGGATCAAGTACTCTATGTGTAGAGAGTGGTCTGGAACAATTTTGACAGAGTTTCAGTAGGATTTTGTTCAGCACCTTGTTTGGCCGAGAGGTGGTGTGGTTTAAATAGAGGTGGCTGAAGGGCTTCCCAGGGGGGGTTTAATGGCTTGGATCAACTGCTCTGGTGAGGAGAAGAACAGCCATGGTGGCCATTAGGCATGGGACAAGTCAGCAAGGTGCTCTCGGCCTGGTGGTTTCCGGCGGTTGTGGTGGCTGGCCGGCCAGGGTCAGGTCAACCTCAAGGTCAGGGAGGTTAGGGCTGGGGTTTAGTGCAGTCAATTGGCCATGGACATGTGTGAAGGAGTTGAATTGAAATGGAATGGGGGAAGGCTATTTTGGGTCCAAATGAGTCAACCCATGGTTTTGGGCTAGGTTCACCACCCAAGGCCTGGTTTTGGGCTGAAAAGAATCACTTTGGTCAGCTAAGAGAAAATGGTGTGGTCTCCATCCATGGTGAGGTGGCTAAACTTGGTTTAGTGTGTAGCATGAATGGGGTTAAAAGTGCTTAAGGAAGGCTTAAGAAAGGGGCCCCTCTTCTTGCCATTAATGGCTTGGTGAGGTGGAAAGGGGCTCCCAAGGCTTGCATATGTCTTAGGGATGGCTCCATGGCTCCATATGGCTTAGGGAAGGCTTGGCTTGGTTTCATGAAAATGGGTTTTAAGGATTTAGGATATTTAGGGGTAATTTGGCACATGGCTTAGTTTGGAAAAGTTTAATGATGAATTTGAAACTTAGGGAGTGATTTAAATCAAAGGGGATGATGAGGAGAAATTTCATGTGGGCTTTAGGATAGATTTTGGACTTTTGGATTTATTTTAGATGGGCCTTTAGAAAGTTTAAGGAGGTGGTCTTTTAGGTTTGAAAATAAATTGGTAAATAGAAGTTTTGTAAAAGATTGGGCCAAACAAATGTTAGGTTTAGTTTAGGGATGTATCATGAGTGATCTAGAATAGGTTTGAAATAATTTGGAATTGAATTGGGTTTAATTTGAGATTTTTTTGGTAAAGGGGCCAAAGTGGGTCAAATTGGGCTAACTTGGGCTAAGGTTGGGTTAAGGTTGGATTTGATGTAAGATTAATGTTGAGAAATGATTATGGGAGTGTCGCAAAGAGTTTTCAACTTTGGGTGGGCTTTGATTTTGGGATTTAGGACCATTTGGGTTAGGTTTGGGTTTAGGCCAAAAATGGGGATTTTGGCTTTAGGTTAGGTTTGGGTGGAGTTTAGGTTCAAATTTGGGGCAAATCTTGTTAGTGTTTTTTTTTTGGAGATATCAGGAAGGTTTAGGAAAAGATTTGGGGTTAATTGGAGTTGAATTGGGTTGGTTTGGGCTAGGTTTAGGTCATGGGCCAAAATTGGGCCTTAGGCTTCAAATTGGAATTAGATCCAAATGTCAATCAAATTGAACTTGAATTTGGTCTAGATTGACATTGGGGATATTGAATTGAAGTTTAGGATTGAATTGGATCAAAATTGAGGTTAATTGGGTTGATTTGCTTTGACATTGGGCTTACTTTGGTTAAAATTGGGTCAAATTGGGGTTTTGGTAAAAGTGGGTTAAATTGACAAAATTGGCCTATAATGTAGTTGAACAAAATGAAATTGGGAATATTTGAGATTTTTTGGAATTTTCTAGGAATTTTTGGAATTTATGGAGTTTTTGGTTAAGAATGGCATTTTGGGTATTTGGAGGGTATTGGGGGGTATTTTTGGAATTTTTGGTATATTTGGCTATGGATGATCAATTTGAATGGTGGGAAATGTTTAGGATTAGTTTTGAGGAATTTTGGGTAATTTAGGAAATTTTGCAAATTTTGTGTAGCTTCAAGGGCATTTGGTAGGTTTAGTGGGTGTAGGGCCCCGGGGGTCAAAAATTGAAATTTTGGAAAAATGAAGATTGATCAAGTTTGAGTAGAATGGAATCACTTTGGTTGAGACATGAAGCCATATCACGCCCATAAGAGCCATGAGAGGACTCCTTTGAGGCATTCACTATGTTGTTCCTAACCCTCTTAGCGAAGGGCTTAGGGGTTAAGGTCCATCCATATGAATTACCTACATGAGTCATGAATTCAAGCTAGGTATGAATGGTTTTAGGATTTGGAATGTGTGTGAAAGTGTAATGTGTGTGCAAGTCAACCCTCACCGCACCAGGGCCACCCAGGGGTAGTCCTAAGGCCAAAGAGTCCTATAGGGAACTCATCCTTTAAACCTCCACATTTGATCTTAACCCTCCAAGTGACTTGGGGGTTTACAATCAAACTTATGGGGTTTGTAGGGAGTTAAGAGGTGTTTGAATTTCCTCTAATCCTCTAAGATAGTCAAAGGGAAAGCCTAAGGCTAGATCCTAAGTACTAAGGAGAGAGAAGAGAAAAGACCTCATAAAAAATGAGGTCAACAATATCCTTGTTGAATGAATTTTTGTACACATGGCAAAAAGTAACTGAAAGTAAATCCATTAATTCATTAGATTCATTTTTTTAAGAATTACATAAGGTTCATAAGTAGAAGGAGAAGCTCGGTAAACCTTGATCGGTTTAAAACCATTATTATGAACTTCCTTGACCTCCATACTCTCGATCTTTTGAGGATGGATCAGAGTTAGGGTCATGGCTTGAACATAATTGTTAATCCGATCTTACATTGATTCATATTCATCCTTTTCTATGTTTTCGAAAGAGATCTCGAATTGCGGCTTCTTCGCACTTATCATCATTATTTCTTTATCCTCTTCAGAGCTTCCTTCTACATCGATGTTGATCGCCGGCTTCATCCGTTCAACAATCTGGTGAGTTCACCCTCGCCCACGTCCCTGGCCTCGACCTCGAATGCTTTAGCTAAAAGAATGTTGAACTCATTTTTGATGAGGTCTTCTCTTCTCTCTTTAGTACTTAGGATCTAGCCTTAGGCTTTTCCTTTGACTATCTTAGAGGACTAGAAGTGGAACCCACCCTTTAGAATTTCAAACCACTTCTTAAACTCTCTGCAAACTCCACAAACTTAATTGTAGACCCCTAATCACCTAGAGGGTTGAAATCAAATGTGGAAGTTTAAAGGATGAGTTCCTATAGGACTCTTTGGCCTTAGGACTGCCCTGGGTGGCCTGGTCCAGTGAGGGCCGACTTACACACACTACACTTATACACTACACTTTCACACACCTCCTAAAACCACACCCATACCCAACTTGACCTCCTGACTCATGAAGGTGATTCACATGGATGGTCCTTAACCCCTAAGCCCCTGGCTAAGAGGGTTAGGAACAACATAGTGAATGCCTCAAATAAGTCCCTTCATGGCTCATGTGGGCTTGATATGGCTTCATGGCTCAAACAAAAAGATTTCATTCCACTTACATTTACCCAATCTTCAATTTTCTAAATTTTCAATTTTTGACCCCCGGGACCCCAGACCCACCAAACCTACCAAATGCCCTTGAAACTACCCAAAATTTACAAAATCACCTAAATTACCCAAAATTCCCCAAAACCATTCCTAAAAATTTTCCTCCACTCAAATTGATCATCCATAGTCAAAAATACCAAAAATTCTAAAAATACCCCCCAATACCCTCCAAATACCCAAAATGCCCCTATTAGCCAAAAAATCAAAAAATTCAGAAAATTCTCAAAAAATTCCAGAAAATCCCAAATATTTCCAATTTCATTTTTTCCAACTACACCATGGGACAATTTTTTCAATTTACCCCACTTTTGTCAAAATCCCTAATTTGACCCATTTTAACCCAAAGTGAACCCAATGTCAAACCAAACCTACCCAATTGACCCAAATTCTGGTCCAATTCAATTCTAAACTTCAATTTAACATTCACAATATCAATCTAGACCAAATCCAAGTCCAATTTGATTGACATTTGAATCCAATTTCACTTTTGATCTTAAAGCCTAATTTGGACCCATGACCCAAACTTAGCCCAAACTAACCCAATTCAACTCCAATTAACCCCAAATCTTTTCTAAACCTTCCCTAAAATCCCCACAAACAAAACACTAACATAATTTGACCAAAATTTGGACCCAAACCCCACTCAAATTCAACCCAAAACCAAAAAGCCCAATTTTGACCTAAACCCAAACTTAACCCAAATAGGCCCAAACCCCAAAATCCAACCCCAAAAAAAGTTGAAACCTCTTTGAAACAGCCCTACAAACATTTCTCAACATTAATTTTACACCAATTTCAACATTAGCTCAACATTAGCCCAAGTTAACCCAATTTGGCCTACCATTGGCCACTTTACCAAAAATCCCAAATTCAACTCAATTCAAACCCAAACCACCTCAAATTTGTTTCAAATTACTCATGACACATCCCTAAAGCAAACCCAATAATTATTTGGCCCAACCTTCTACAAAAATTCCGATCCATAAAGCCCAAGGCCCACTTCCTTAAACCTTTATAAAAAAGCCCATCCAAGATAAATTCAAAAGCCCAAAGTCTATGACAAAGCCCACATGAAATTTCTCTCATCATCCCTTTGATTTAAAACACTTCCTAAGTTCTAAAATCTATCACCAAATAAATCCAAATCAAGCCTTATGACAATTCTCCTTGAATCCATCAAAAATTCCAACACCCTTCCTCATGAAAGTTGACTAAACTTTTCCCAAGCCAAAGATGAGCCATGAAGCCATGCATGAGCCACATGAGAGCCATGGGATCTACTTTCCACCTTTCCATACCCAAGATGGCAAGAGGAGGAGGCCCTTTCCACATTCCCTTAAGGGGATTAGCCACTTCCATGACTCCACTAAACGTTGCTTAAACTTAATTGTACTTGGATAGTGACCCTTCCCCACTAATTATGCTGACCTAAACCACTTCATCTTCAGCCCAAACTAGCCATAGGAAGGTAAACCTAGCCTAATCCATGCATTTGACCAATTTGAGCCAAAATGCACCCTTACCCCATTCCACTTTGATTCAAACCCTTTACACATGACAGCCACCAATTGACTTCACAAACATCAAGCCCTGACCCACCTGAACCCGAGGGTGACCCATGCCCGGCCGGCCGCCACCAGGCCGCCGGAAAACGCCATGACCGAGACATCGGAAGGAGCCAAGCATTGAAATTCTCCCTCGCCGAGTTGCGCCATGCCCAGTGGCCATCGTGCACTGTTCTTCCCTTGCCAAGAGCACACGATCCCGGCCCCTAACTCCTCCCGGGAGGCCCTCCGGCCTCTCCTATTTAAACACCACCTCTCTCGGCCATGGAAGAGGTGCTCGAACCAACCTTAAGGAAACTCGCCAAAATCATTCCGTACTACTCCCCACACATAGAGAACTTGATCCCCACCGAAATCCCCCTGCCATTTCCTCTCCGCGAGCTTAATTTCGTAGTCGAAATCCAAGCCCAAAACCAGGACACTTCTCCACAATGAGCCAATCCCCAAATTGATTTGTCCTACACCTTCACTCGTACCAAGATAAGAAGTTTACCAAGCAAAAGCCCCTTCTCCGTGCCACCCATCCGTTCCGTACTCCAAGCTTTGTAATCGACCGTGATCAAAATCATACCCGGACAATTCACTGTGCCAAGGGACTTCATCCGGAGCTTTCGGACCAAATCGAAGGTGACACAACTCTCGGATGTAGCTTCACTTCTCTGAGCAAAGGTATGGACTCACTCTTCTTCTCGAGCTTACAGAGATTCTCCATTTAATTTGAATCAATTTCAATGCATGTTTACCGTATGGATGTGTTCGTCTCTTCAAGACGAATCCATAAAGCATAAGAACAAAAAAATCTGTTGAGAATCGAGTGAGAAATTAGGGTTAGAAGGTTGACGGTCACGGGTGCACACCGCCGTAGACGATGACCTGGAGCCGTCTGGATCGAGCGTGTATCGAGCGGACGGTCCGGATCGAGCCGAACCGCGCGATGGTACGCGAACCGCGGGTCCCCGGAGCGCCGAGCCGGATGGCGGCGCCGATCAGGAGACGACGCGTGTGCGTTCGGAGCCGCCGAGGTCGAGCTGGCGCCGCGTCACTTAAGTAGGAAAATAGGATTTTTCTTATTTATTAAATACCCAGAACTTCAAAAATCCATAACTTTGTGTAGAAAAATCATAAAAATAAAATAAAAATACTCTCTTGCTTAGTGAACAGAGGAGAATAATGTGGAAAAGAAATCATTTAATTTCATTGAATATTTGATTTTTAATGATTTATTTACTCTCTGCACATTTTCAATTCTCCATGCATGTATACAATTCACCATGGCATGAGACCATGTAGGCTTTTCAAGCCTCCGAATTTGGGGATATTCCCCGAATTTTCCAAAGTCGTAGGTCATCCCTATGAAGAGTTATTGATTTTTCAATTCTAGGTCATTATTCCGAGTATTTTAATTCCAATAATTAGCATGTTGTGAAATAAATTCTAGAAAAATTTGGAGAGGTTTCTTATGACCAGAGGACCCTAGTGGAAAATAGTGTTTCGAGTTAACTCACTTGGAATAACCCTAATTGGCTTAAACACCCAAAATGGAACTTTAATTAATTAGAGCTAATTATACATCAAATTGACTTGAAATCAATTCTCCACTGACCTTTAGGATTAGAGGAACCCACCATAAAAATTTAAAGTCAATTTGACTTGGTTAGCCCTATCAAATGGGTTGATTAAGCCATTTAGCCAAACTTAAATTTCAAAAATTCATAACTTTCAAAATATTTCTCAAACATTCACCAAATTGGTTTTGGAGCCTCTCTGATATCAGGGGAATTTAAGAAAATTAAAATTGTAATTTTTCAAAAAAGTTGATTTTTTGCATTATTTTAATATTTTAATAATTAAAAAATAATAAAAATCAAAAAAATAATAAAATTCACCAAAATGTCACATTTTGAATTTTAATCATTTAGGAACAAACCCCATATTTTTCTTAAGTCTCTATGATGAGATATCAAATTTTAAAGTCCTAAGGTAATTTTAAAATAAAAAAATGTATTCTCTAGCATTTCCACTAAAATAATTCTAATAAATCAAAGAAAAATCAGAAAATTATAAAAATTGGTTCTCTGGTTTTCTTGATAACAGAGAGATTTTTGAAAAATATAAAATTCATCTTTCAACCTTTATTTTATTTTTAAATTAATTAATACTCCAAAATTCAAAATAATTATAATAAAAATAATATAATTCAAACAATCACCAAAATTGGTCCAAGTGGTCCTCTAGTCATTAGGAATTTCCCATAATTTTCTTAAGGACAGAAACTTTCCCTTGGTCATATTATTAAATTTTCCTTGAAAATCCCTATTTTCCACCAAAAATAATTACATAAATAAATTAAATACAGAAAAATCACATTTTCTCCTCTAATGTCTTGATTGATATATGAGTGAAGTAACATAAAAATTTTAAATTTATTTAAGCTTAATTTAGTGAGTTATGAAATTAGTAAGTTTAAAGGGCAAAATGGTAATTAAAATTTTAACCTATAATTAAAAATTTTAGGGTCGGGTAAAATATTTGATACTAAGTTGATTTTGGATGTTTGAAACTTAGGTAGTTAAAGGGTGGAAACCTACCTAACAATTTGAAAATAATTAAAATAAACCTTAATTAAATAATTGATTAAACTTGGAAGAATAATAAAAAAATGGAATTATTAAAATAGGGATATTATTAGGAAGAGATTTATTCTATAATTTTTAAAAAAAAATCCTTAAATTAATCACCTCAATAACATTTAATTCCTAATTAAAATGATAATCCAAATTCAAGATTTAAAATATTAAAAGACTTAATCATTAAATTAAATTAAAGATTAAAACATTTAATTTAAATCCTTCCAAAATTTCAATTAAATTAATACTTTAACAATTAAATTAAATCATCTTTAAAATATAAAATATATATAAATATATAAAATATTAAATTAAAATTAAAAATTTAAATTAAATTTAAATTAAATCTAAATTAAACTAAATTAAATTAAATTAAATTAAAACATATTAAATTAAATTAAATTAAATTAAATTAAAATATATTAAATTAAATTAAATTAAATTAAATTAAAACATATTAAATTAAATTAAATTAAATTAAATTAAAACACATTAAATTAAATTAAATTAAATTAAATTAAAACATATTAGATTAAATAAAAAAATAAAGTCAAGTTAAAATAAAATTAAAACTAAATTAAATTAAATAAAATTAAATTGAAAGTAAAACTAAACCAAATTAAATTAAACTAAAATTAAATTAAGTTAAATTGAATTAAATATAACATCACCAAAGACATAAGGAATTCAAAATAAATCTAAAACAACTTGAACACTATTCCAAACTTAAACCCATTAATTGAAATTAAATTAAATCACAAATCACTTGAACATTAATTTGCCCTCAAAAGCTCATGTTGTCATAACTCTTAAACGGAGTGTTAAGTGAAGTATTACTTCACTCATAGGATATTCAAATGTCCTAGTTCACTGAGCAAGATAACAAAACTTGAACTCCTGGATGATTAATTTATTTGTATAATTAAATTCGCTTGGACTTAAAATAATCCTAGAGGTATTGAAAAGATGTTTAAGATTCGTCTTAACCACTTCCTCAATATGATAGGATGTTTATAAGAACAATTGAACTTAATTGTTCCTTGATGAAGAAAATCGTCCTCAAACCAAAACACAAGAACCTAGACGTCATAGGAGATGACTAGCTATAGGAGTAGGACCTTGGTAGAAAACTATAACCCTTCCCTTAGCTTTAAGTAGGAACTTGCTTTAAATGATTAAATATCCTAAATTGTGTTTAAGTGCAGCTTGGGACGACGGGAAGACCCTCCAGGTACGCTTTTGTTTTATTGCAATTTACCTCCTTGCAATTTACTTTATCGCAAATGCACTTTACTTTTCTTGCATGATAAACAACTCGTTGCATGAAAACCCACACCTTTAGGATAGTCCCTAAAACTCGAAACCAAAACTAAATTAAAAGTCATTACAAGATAAAATTCACCATCACAACATTTCAAAATATAAAACAACTCAAAATTTAATCACAAACGTAACACAAAACTATAATTACAACTAAATTAAAACGTCTTCACTGGATGATCGGGAATACCTCGGATGATGTAACCTACGTGTTGCTAACGGGATTTCCCACGGTCTAAATGAAAGTGTGGAACTCATTTAGTTGAGTTTAGCAAATTCATCTGAACTAAGTGAATCCGATAAAAATAACGATGCCGGAAGGATGGAACCGTGGGATCTTAACCGGTGTTGTTATAATCAACTTTAAGATTTGTTTTAATTAAAACACTAAAAAAAAACACTTGGACTTTAAGATTTCTAAAACCAAACTCTTCTCTTTTGATTACAATCTTCTAAAACTAAACCTCTGCAACAACAAAGAGCTCGGAGCATGGTGGGCAGCACGGCCATCGTCTTCAGCAAAACCTGAGTCTACTTCTGCAAAACTTTCTTAGAATTAAATAACCAAACCATAGAACCTCGAGGTAGTCTGCCTAGTGCAACATAAATCCTCAACCTTTTGTTAGGCATTTGCATTGCAAATTAAGCCCTAACAGGCCTTAGGACTCCGAGGTAGTAGTTCGATATGACATAAACCCTCACATCTTCGAGGCTATTTGTATGATCATGTCATACGAATATAAGTCCTAATTAATTAAAATCGGTAAGATCAAAACATTAAATAAACATTAGGACTTTCCTAAATTCAAGCCAAACAATAGGATAGTCAGGAAATTACCGAAGTTCGCTTCGAATCTGTAATTTCTCCTACCTTTCTACCTTTGAATTCCCAAAACAAAATGTTCCAAACTTGACCCATTCCCTATTGAAATTCTAAAATTCAATCCTTGAAAACTTAAACTTCGAGATTCTTGAGAGTAGAATTATTGATTATTATCGAGAGTTTTCTTAAGTGATTCCCGTCATTTAAGATGTAATTAACTATAGGGGCTTGCCCTTATAGGAATTTTAAGAACCTGTGTAATATAAACCCTGCTTAATTTCCTTGTATTAAGCAGGGGAACTTGTCGGCTTATAAAATTGGTTCGCATACCAAATGAATGTCACAAATCTTCTAGTTTATCTAATCAAGCCCCATCATCAAGTAGTGTGTCTATTCTTCGGGATAGATACACAACTTGTGATGTGGCGCTCATTTATATAAACTATTCGGGATGTGAGATCAGCTTGATTTCATATCTTAAAATTTTCAAATTCAAAATTATTTTCAAAATCAAATGCTACTTTCTAAATTATATATATATATTTAAACCAAATTTAAAACCTAAAAAATATGCCGACAATTTCTGGCGACTCCGCTGGGGATAATTCCTCTCTCCATTTTTAATCAAATAATTCTGCTTTCAAAGAAATCGGTAGTATATCCATGTCCCTAGTGGATCAAACTACCCTTCTTCCCATTGGAATACTATGTTCATTTCTACCTCGAACGAGTATAGCCAACATTCTTTTGGATTTAGGAGCCACTGTTTAGACACCCCTAAACAGAGAGGTTCCGAGATCCTTTTACCTCATTTCTGAGGTGAGGTGGGCCCTCAATAGGTATTAGTTTAGAGCAGTGTTGCGGGTCGAGAAGTTTCTACAAGACTTTCTCTTCCTTTTCCAGTTCCTAATCAATTCCTTTACCCTTCCTACAACTCTCCTTCTTTTAATAATTCTTCGTCCCAACGAACAAATCTTTTAGAAAAACAATTATCTAAATAAATTTTCTTTTAATACCACAAATACACTAAGATAAACGAAAATGTGTTCGGACTCTTTCTTTTTCGTCATAAGTTTTACGACAAGAAGAAGCACGATTCGGGGACTAACACTTGGAATCTGCCCTGCGAAATGGAAGCCCCAAACCGATCTTCTCCTTCGTCAACGGACCGGACTCGGCCGTGTTCAAGGACGAACCGCTCGATAATGGAATCATTCGATCAGGACAAGGATTCGGGGACACCGACATCAAAATCCCCGACGTCACTCTCTTTTCACTCGCAAGCAAAGTACCGGAAACCGAGAAGCCATCGATCGAGTTTAACCTCAAGTCAACTCATGAATTCCCTCCTCCGCAAAAGATTCCACCGAGAGGAGTATTGTTGTTCGCAGAAGGACCGTTGTTGCTACTCCCATCGGTCTAGTTGTCTCCGTACCTACCCCGCTGCTCGCCAAACTAAAGGGGAAGGAAATTCGAACCGTGATGAGCCCGTGGAGGGTACGGATCTTCCCGTGAGACCTTCGTTTTCGAGATCGGGTCCAGCTCAAGAATTCCACCACCGACACGGACTCAAAGGAGGAACGTAGTAGAAGAATCGCTAGAGAAGCCAAAGCCGGTGAAGTTGCTTTCCGGAGGAAATCCCTGAACCGCCCAAGTATACACCGCCGCTCGAATACATACCACTTTTGGGAGGAAGTAGGTTCCATCCCCTCTCCGCCGCAGAGGACGAGGAAAATGTCCGCAAGATTGCTTCTGCATTGCCTCAGCCCGCATATTACAACGACGACCGTAAGAAAAGGGCTAGAATTATGTCATTTACTCGACTGCAAACCCTGATAGAAAAGTTAGCAAAGAAAGAAAAATGCCCTGTATCAGAGATTTTAAGAAGGATAGGATGGGTGCCAGCCAAATCTCGTCTCGGGCCGCGAGTAGAGCTCGCTATCGCCGTGAAAAGCCGAATAAGAGAATGAAAGCTAGTCCACCTATCGTTGTTTCGAGACTACAAATTAGTGGAGGATACCACCTTCCAAGCATTTGGCCGACACACCATCCGGTCCTAGACCTTCTATCGCTAGAAGGATGGTATGGCGTCCCACTACCGGACAATTAAGATTAAAACAACAACCCGAGAAGGAAAGTCTCGTCGGAGACTTGAGTCCGAAGCAAGTGCTACCGCAATGAAGGGGACTCATGAGAAGGAAACCCAACAGTTATCGCATGACAACTCCAAGGATGTACAGAAGAGACCATTAGAAGATGCTATGGTAAAGCTAAGAACTGATATTCAGCGATTAGCAAGAGAAAGAGAAGAAAAATTCGGAGATGAAGTCGACTCGTCGTAGTTCATGGATGATGAATATGCGTAAATTAACATGGTTGAAACACGAGCTTCGTCAGCTTCACAAGGTGCTCCTGCAGCCACAGAAAGAGAGGAGCTTGAAGTGATGAGGATGCAGCTTCAAGAGAAAGATGATACAATCGCCCAAATGGCAAAAAGGATGGAAGAGATGGCTGCAACCCTAGCCACTCTCCAGAGTTAGGTTCAACCCCAAAGAGAAACACCCCCAGAAGTTATTCACATTGTAGACGGAGGAAAGGAGATTACATCCGCCAATGGGGATGATCAGTTAAAAAAGGATGCAATACAAAGCATGATTCGGAAAAGGATATCAAGAGCATGGTGGAACAAAGAAGTGCGAGAAGCCTTGACACAATCAAAGAGCGGGACATCCATTCAGAAGGGTAGACCTTACACCGAAGAATTCGACGATGTCCAATATCCGAAAGGCTTCGTACCACCTCTGTTTAAGACCTTTGATGGAACCGGAAACCCTCGACAGCATGTTGCACATTTTCGTGCCAGTTGTTACAATGCCGGCGGAAGTGATGCTTTACTCTTCCGACAATTTGTCAGCAGCCTGTCAGGAATCGCCTTTCATTGGTATGCGGAATTACCGAATGGTTCGGCGAAGACATTTTCAGAATTAGAGAAACTCTTCATCAAGCGATTTGCCGGAGCTCAGCACCACATCACTATAGGTGATTTAGGGTCTGTTTGGTTCGGCTGCAGATTCTCAGCTTTTCAGCTGCAGCTGCGCTGCCCCTGGAATCAGCTGCGAGAAAGAAGCTGCGGGGAAGTTGGCTGTATGTTTGGTTCAACTGCGTGAAAACTGCTGCGGGGCAGCTTTTTCATGTAAAAATGACCAAACTGCCCCTGTTTATTAAAACTGTTTTAAAATTTTGATTTCTTTATATAAATATGAGATTAATAGACAAAAATTTTATAAATTTTATATATTAATTATTAATATGAATTAAATTGTTGTTATATATTCTTTTTATAGAAAATTTTAAAATTCCTTTTAAAATATGTGAAGTTTAACAGTGCCCTAAAACAGCCCAAACAACTTTCCAAAATCGGACCCCCAAAATGCCCTAAAACAGTGCATAATCATTCTCATAATAGCAAGTAACCGGCTATGAAATCAAAATTTAAAACCCTGCTCATAAATAAGTATACGTGCAGCCTCCACAATAGTAAAAGAATAAGGCAAAAGAAAACAAGTGTGGCTCTTTCATAAAACCTGCTCATATGAATTTCAAGTTTGTATAAATTTCATATTTGTACAAGAAAACAAATTGTTAACAATAAAGTCCTATATCCAAAACTTTTGAAATAGGTGGGTCAATCATTGTTAAGGACTTCACCAATAATTGCTAATGATAATGTCGAAAACTGAATAGAATCGAGCACGGTCAAACTCCATTATGCAAGGTTCCAAGTGGGTGACAAAACATCAATGCATGTATCTTTCCAAACAACTCAAGCAGCAAAACACCTATCAATTATATTTGGCAACCACCTTTAACAGAAGCAGCAAACTACTTCGCATTTGTGTGTATAGCACCCTCAATAAGGCTCACTAAAGTTTATGTCCTGACTGCTCCATAATGAGGTAGAACACCAAAGTTATAATGCAGTAAATACAATCGTCCAACCTAACAACCTAGACCAACATCAAGAATGCAGGCTCAGTGGAGAGGATTCGAGGGGTATTCGACTCATCGCCTTTGTCCGAGATCGAGGGGTTTCAAACAACCATTTAGGAACTCCTTTGCAGACATGATTTGAGCATCAATAAATAAAATTCCATGAAAAAAAAAAACATCAATCTTGATTTCTGTTTATGGAATAATGAGAAAAAGAAGGTCCAAGATTTTTTTTTAATTCAGATGTAAATCGAGAAACAGTAAAAGAAGGAAAAAAAATAATTTCAATTCTTTCCATCTCTTCATCCTCCCGTCCTCTTTTTTCTTTTACTAATCGAAAATAATTTATAAAGAAATTTCGTCAAAAGAATGAATAAGTGATCTCGCATGGAATTCGTTTTGAAGCGTTTGAAGATAAAGAACATTCATGATTAAGAAATATAAATGAAAGCAAACATCATTCACAATTATAATAACCGTATGACTTTCCTTAATTCCATCCATCTGGAGGAATCCAAATCTCACCAAAGTCAAGAAGAGGAAAACCTCACAATTCCATCGCATAAACACACCACCCAATTTTAATCAGATCAAACAACCTTTTAGAAAGAAAAAAAAATGGCAGATTAGTTTCGCATACCAAGTAGAGGAAATCCTTCACCTTAGGGAAAGGAGCTGTAGCTGTGTGAGGCGGGGTAGGCATTTCTGTGTGAGCGAGAGGGAGGTGAGATCGACGAGGCAGGAGAATGCGGGAGAGGTGAGGTGAGGGGTTTGGTCGCGATGCAGAGAGAAGAGCAGACGAGAGTGGGAAGAGAAAGTGGAGGCCAAAAGGAGGAGGTGAGGAGCAGGAGAGAGGAGCTAATCAATCGAAGAAGCGGGGTAGAGGAAATAGTATAGCCAAAGCTCTTCAATCTTGTACTCCCGATCCTCAAAGATAAGGTTACGGCCGGCGGAACGGCGGCTGGCAAGCATCCGTATGCTTCGATAGGGAAAATCGTGGTCGTATAACACTTGCGGTGAATTCCCGGCCAACGGCACCGGTGACGCCGACGACAGCGAGTGAGGGCCCGTCCTCCTTGAGAGCCATGCAGACGGTGGATCTCCGACGAGATGCAGCCGAGTTGAGGAGAGATGAGGGCATTTTCGCTAATTAGCTTCGGCGAAGCTGTTTTTCCCACAGGCCGCGGGTGGATGTCGCAGCCAGCTTTTCACGCGCTTCGCTTTCCTCTCCCGTGAATCCGGGCGCCAAACGAAAAACTTTCACTCGAATGCGCGGCATTGTGTCGCGCAGCACCTAAAAAAGTCCATCCAAACAGGCCCTTAGTGGTAGAGAAGCAGAAGCCGAACAAAACTTTGGTGGACTACATACTTCGATGGAGGAATCTAAGTATGAAGTGTGAGCCACAGCTACAAGAACAGCATACAGTCGGCATTTTACTTAAGAGCATTCATGGCCCGATAGCACTTCTCCTCAAGGGATTTACTATTAAGACTTTCGAGAAGTTGTTAAGCAAGGCCTGAAGCTTGCAAGAGGAGGCGAAGCAATTAAGTTTCACCGACAAAAAAGACAAACAGAAGCCCTTGAAAACTTTTGAAAAGAAGTCCTAGATCATCGCAGCAGTCGATAAAGGCAAGCAGCCAATACAAATACCGCCAGAATGGCCGCAAAGAATTCAACGAATTACCAAGCAACCCCGACCCAGTTATCGATCATCTCAACAAGATGAACAACCGCCTCGTCCACAACGTACGTTAAGGGAGCTTCGAGCGAGGAGTATCCGTTCAAGAATGAGGCAAGGCCGAAAATGTTTCGCAACCGATGAAGACTCCAGATTTCCAATCGCCGGAGCCTAAAAACCGTAAGAAGTCGACAAGAAAGGTGATCCCAACTTTTGCCCTTACCACCGGATGCTTGGACACAAGATAGAAGATTGTATTACCTTCAAAAGTTGGCTCAACGAAAATCTCCGAAAAGGGAATATAACGATCCCGAAGGAATACATGAAGGAACCCCAGAAAGGAGGTTCCGTCAATGTTATCTCGACGGATCTCATTGTTCCGATAGATCCCTATGCGACTGATGATGGATGGACCACCGCCTGGACAAAGTCTTCGAAGAAGATTTTGGATCGCATCCAAACCACTTCGGTGCGAGCCTCAATTTAGAGTTCGAAACCTGTCAAGTCGGCACTATCACTTGCGATAGAAGAACCACCTCAACAAGAGACGATTGAAGAAAAGAAGAAAATTGATGAAGAAGAAAAGACCGAGACTCTTAAGGCTAGACTAGGGGTTGCTTATCCTAGGACGGTTGTTTCCGATTCGGGGAGAAATCCTCGAACCTCCGACTCGTATGATTATTTACTCACTCTGTGGGATCTTATAATGATAAGGGTTATGGCGTTGGCTACATTTTGATCGTTTCTAACGATTACGTAACTAGCGACAACCAACCTAATCCGGACATCGATTCCGATACAAGTAACAATTCTCAAATCATACACAATCTCGACGATCACAATGACAAAGAAGACATCCACCAAGGAGGCTACGAGAGTTCAACAAGCAATGAATCCAGAAGAACCTGTCATTCTGATTCAGGAGGAGACACCAGCAAACTCAATACTAGATTCAGGAGAAATTACAGAAGTCAACTTAAGAAGTGGAAGAGTTCTACCTCCGAGAATGGGTCCAAAGGACAAAGGAAAGCAGGTGGTTGTTCAGGAAGAACCAACCCCGGCAGAAGAAATACCCATTCGGGAATAAATCGAGACACATGACAATAAAGTGGACTATAACGTGCTAGCCCATCTTAGGAAACTACCAGCTAAACTAAGCATCTATGACACTCTCATCTTATCAAAGGAGATGAGAGAAGCTCTGATCAAGGCCTTGCTTGATCCAGAAATTTGCTTAGCTCAAATGACCGGAGATTCCTTAGATGAGGTTTGCTCGTTAAAGGAACAGCCGAGGTGTTACCTTCACTGGACAATGACCTACTACTTGGGACAACGATACCACAACCGACCGTTGTACTTTTCGGCTACAATTGGGAAGTTTACACTCTCCAGAGTATTGGTGGATCCAGGAGCATCAATCAATATAATGAATCTTCAAACGCTAGCATACTTGAAAATTGATGCTCGCGAGCTCGAAGCAGACAAAATGTTATTAAGAGGATTCAACCAGAAAGGTGAAAGAGCCCTCGGATCGATAACACTACTAATGAAGACCGGTGACTTAGCAAAGACAACCTCAAAATTTCACATAATCGATTTAGAAACGTCATTCAACGCTCTACTGGGCCGACCATGGATACATGAAAACCGGATGGTACCATCATCCCTACATCAGTGCATCAAATAATACGATGGAGGGGAACAGTGCATCAAAGGTGACTTACAATCATTCTCCGTACATGAAATTGGAATCCATGAAGATGCAGCTTATTACGCACCTCCAAAGAAAACAATCTTCTCCAGAGATACCATAACAAATGAAGCAAAGGGAGTTCGGGACGACGAAGAACTCCGAAGTTCTAGTCCAACGAGCCACTCACCACTCCCTTACGGTGAGATGGTGAAGGTTTCTCCACAACTCGCATCCGAGGTCAAGGCCGGGGACGAGGTCGTGGCAGAGACGTTAAGACAGTTGGACAGAGGAAACCAGCCATCAATGTTGCGGTGAGATGGTGAAGGTTTCTCCACAACTCGCATCCGAGGTCAAGGCCGGGGACGAGGTCGTGGCAGAGATGTTAAGACAGTTGGACAGAGGAAACCAGCCATCAATGTTGATTTGGAAGATAGTTCTGAAGAAGAAAAAGAGATCAAGCAAGAAGCAGCGACAATAAGTCGGAAGAAGCCGTAATTCAGGATCTCTCTCTGAGATGAAAAGAACGAGGAATATAAATCGATGTACGAGAAGATTAACCACTATGTACATACTATGACCCTGACCCCGATTCATTCTAATAAGATCGAGGGTATGGTGGTTAAAGAGGTACGTAGCGGCGGTGCAAAGCCCATCAAATTCTATCGTGGTGCTCCTTCCTCCAAAACTGAAAAACAATGTACAATTTGAAGATGTCACTTCTTCCGAATTAATGGAATTGTCTTTTCAGTGGTACTCTCCCTGTGTTCAAAATTTAATTTAGCGTGGTTTCTTACCTCGACAATGGACAAAAGGTCAATCACAACATTTTGAAAAATTATGGAATAACTCCGATCGTCCACCCAATTCAAAACATGGTCTCGGATTCAGCATAGTAGGATCAGTTGACGATACTGAATTTTGCTTGGTTGTCACTTACGAGTCTAATGAAAACTGCATGGAAGCTACAGAAGAACTTGAAGATTTACAAATTGGAAACGCTCCACCATAGTTCAAAGAAGAGATCAAATCTACAATAGATGAGTTAACAGAAGTTAACTTAGGTACTAGCGAAGAGCCTAGACCTACCTTTGTTAGCTCCTTACTCAATAAAGAAGACTCCGAAGAAATAATCAAGTTATTAATGGAATTTAAAGACCGTTTTGCTTGGAGCTACGATGAGATGCCGAGATTAGCTCCAAAGGTCGCAATCCATAAGCTAGGAATGGATCCTACTTCGTTCCAGATCGGACAAGGTCCCGTAAGAATGGGTCTAGAAATTGAACAACAAGTCATAGCTGAAGTTAAAAAGCTAATAGACGCCAAATTTGTTCGTGAAGAACAATACCCTACTTGGTTAGCCAATGTGGTACCAGTCAGGAAGAAGAATGGTCAGATCAGAATTTGTGTGAATTTCAGAGATTTAAACAAGGCATGTCCAAAAGATGAATTCCCTCTACCGATCCCAGAATTAATGATCGACATTGCTTCAAAACATGAAATATTCTCATTCATGGATGGATCTTCAGGATACAACCAGATAAAAATGGCTCCAGAAGATGAAAAACTTATAGCATTCAGAACACCGATCGGAGTATATTGCTACACAGTGATGCTATTCGGACTGAAGAACGCATGAGCAACCTACCAGGGAGCAATGACAAGAATTTTTGATGATCTCATCCACAATCAAGTCGAATGCTACGTGGATGATGTGGTCATCAAAAGCAAAGTAAAGGAAAACCACATCGTATGATTCGAGAATTGTTTTCGATCGATTAAGACAATTTAACCTTAAGATGAATCCCTTAAAATGCGCTTTCGGCGTCAGCTCCGGAAATTCTTAGGATTTGTTGTCCGACATCATGGAATTGAAATCGACCCGAAAAGATTAAAGCTATCTTAGAAATGCCACCTCCCAAAACCTTAAAACAACTACGATCTTTTCAAGGGAAGCTGGCATATCTTCGATACTTTATCTTGAACTTGTCAGGTAGGTGTCAGCCTTTCTCGGCATTAGTTAAAAAGGACGCCAAATTTATTTGGGAAGAGAAAGCCAGAGGGTCTTCGAGGACATTAAACAATATTTAATGACACCTCCTGTCTTAACGACCCGGCCTCGTGTAGACCGTTGATACTTTATACCGTCAGACTTTAAACGACTCACTCGGAGCCTTGTTAGCCCAGGTCAATGATGAGGGTAAAGAAAATGCTCTTTACTACCTAAGCTGTCGTTTACTTCTGAAGGAAATAAAGTATCCCACAATTGAAAAACACTGTTTGGCCTTGATCTTCGTCGCTCAAAAGCTCAGGCACTACATGCTTTCTCATAAGGTCAACCTGATCTCGAAATTTAATCCATTGCAATACTTGATGACCCGTCCAATTCTTTCGAGCGTACTTGTCGAGTGGTCATTGATATTATTGCAATTCGATATAACTTTCGTGCCTCTTCGTGCCGTAAAAGGACAAGTCCTAGCAGACTTCCTCGCAAAGACACCCTTTGCCTCGCAGTAATCTTCTCTCAATGATGACTTGCCGGATGAACAAATAATGAGCTTAGAAGACCCCGATGATCGACATTGGGAATTATATTTCGACGGAGCATCTTCGACACACAAAGATGAAGAATCGTAAGTGATAAGTGTCCGGTAAGGCAGAATCGGACTAATCTTTATAACACCGGAGTGGGGGATGTTAAGATACTCCTACCACTTGACGCAGTCGTGTACAAACAACGAAGCGGAATACGAAGCTCTCGTAACAGGACTGGAATTAACTATTCAAATGGGGATAACAAACATCAACATCTACGGGGATTCGCAGTTAATCATTCAACAGATCGCCGGACAGTATAAAATTTTAAAGCCAAGACTCGAGCAATACTCCCAGTATGCCATACAGATGTTAGAACAGATTTTGAATGTGACGATCTACAAAATTCCCAGAAAAGAAAACGCTTTAGCAGATGCATTAGCCCGCCTCGCAAAGGAATTTGCCTGCTTGCAAGATGAATTAGTGGAAGTGTCGGGCTCACGGACGTCGGTCCTATCACGGCTCGACATAGACACAATACACAAATCGAAAAAGAAAAAGAATCGACTTGCAAGCAGTGAAAAAAAACACGTAAGATTGGCGACATCCATTAATAGACTACCCGCAAACAGGAAAACTACCGGACGATAGGTCGTTAGCCCATCGTATCAAGAAAAGAACTCGTCCTACGCATTAATAAACAACACGTTATACAGAAGGTCTTTTGATCAAATGTGGCTAAGGTGCCTAAGCGGGTCCGAGGCCCGTGAAATTGTTAAGGAGGTGCATTCAGGACTCTGTAGCGCTCACCAGTCGGATCCAAAGATGAAAATGAAAATTAAAAGACTAGGGTACTACTGGCCCTCGATGATGACCGACTGCATGAAAATCGCCAAGAGCTGTCACCAATGCCAAGTGCACGGAGTGGTTCTACACCAACCTCCAAATGTGCTACATCCGACAATTGCATCGTGGCCATTTGAATGTTGGGGCACATATATAGTGGGTCCAATAGAACCACCATCTTCAAAAGGACATCACTTCATTCTTGTGGCTACAGATTACTTTTCCAAGTGGGCAGACATAGTTCCACTCAGAGAAGTGAAAGCACGCCACGTGCTACAGTTTTTCAAGAACCAAGTTGTCTACCGTTTTGGAGTACCACACAGGATCATCTCAGATAATGGGTCAGCATTCAGAAGCACGCAAATCAACAATTTTGTCAGGAGACACGGAATCGACTGGCGGTATTCAACAATTTACTATCCAAGAGAAAAAGGCCTGGCTGAGGCTTTTAATAAAACTCTCGTTCAAATTTTAAAGAAAAATTTGGACTATAATAAGAGAAATTGGCACGAGAAGTTATTAGAAGCCTTATGGGCCTACCGGACAACCTTCAGAACTCCTACTCAAGCTACACCTTACGCTCCGGTATATGGGTTCGAGGCAGTGTTACCCTTAGAGGTCCAGCTTCCTTCACTCAGAATTGCAGTTGCAAACAAAATCACGACAGAAGAGAATGTCAAATTACGACTAGAGGAGTTGGAAAGCCTGGAAGGTAAAAGACTTGCAGCGCAGCAGAATTTAGAACTATACCAAGCTAAGATGGTTCAAGCCCATGACAGAGTGGTCCGCCCAAGAACCTTCAAAGTTGGTGACTTGGTTCTCGTTCTCAAGAGACCTATCCTTGCACACCGCAAGATAGGAGGAAAATTTGAACCCACTTGGGAAGCACCGTTTGTGGTTGAGGCAGTCTACTTAGGAGGCTCCTACCAGCTAGTGAATTGCCAAGGAGAACGACATATGCTTCCGATCAACGGACGATACTTGAAGAAGTATTACACTACCTGATGTTTCGAAGGAATGAATTCTTCATCCCTAGAAGCACGGGCGAAGTAATTACTTATGACTGGGTCCGAACCCAAAAATAATAAAAAATGTGCTAAAATAAATAAAATCATGATAATAAAATTTTCCTTGTTCTCTCTTCCAAATCAAAATCTTTTTCCCGATCTTTTCCCACTTCATTACTATTGAATTTTAAAAAATACAAAAGAAAACTCTGTCTCTAATAAACATTTTCCTAATGTTCTTGTTCTTAGTACAGCCCCCGATCCTTTTCCTTGTCTTTTCGTGAGGAAATGTCGAACAGGCGATTGGTCTTGAACTTTAGAAATGGCGTAAGCCTCGCACTCGACGAAAAGAGGGTGAAAGATGGAGCGATAATAGAGATTGACTCGGACTTCGCACCGCAGGCTCGCAATATGAGGAAGGTGATCGGATCCCGGCTGACCGAGAGGAACCGCCCGACCGGACAAGTAATGAAAGTGGGTGGCCCAAGCCACCAACCCTGGAAGAAGAAAAGGAAAGCAAACACCGAGGAGGACAAGAGAATCAAATCCGTAGTTGCTACGGCAGAGGGCAAGCTTGTCGCTGCCGCACCCACGGAGATTCGAGAAGTACGAAGAGCTACTCTCACGAAGAACTCGCCGAAGAAATAAAAATCGTCGTATCCGCAAGATGTTAACTAAACTAGCAGCGGACCAGAGCGACGACACAGTCGCTACTACCAGTGCATATACGTCAAGGATACCGGTTCTGCAGGAACCTGAAGAAAGGAGGCCAGCTCCGAGGATAATAGAAGAAACCAGGGAAATCTCAAGGAGATCAGAAGAAGGAAGGCTACCACGCCACCAGATAAAGCCACCAGTAATGCATGACCTTGTTACAGAAGCAACCCCGGAGGATGCCCCGACGGAGACCATCCCCGAGGAGCCGAGGTATGCAGGAGAACGCGAAGGGATTGAGCCATATATCCCACAGTACATTACCAGGCCTCGCCATTTGCAGATTATTCCAAAATATGAGCTAGAAAGAATGCAGAATGTCGAGAAGCAAACTTTTGAATACTTCGAGAGAATTAGAGGCAGGAGGATCAATATACTAGAAGGCCTCGAGCTACATACAAACGTGTTCTTAGAATACGAACAACAACACAGTGTGGACTGCATCCGAGATTTGAAAAGAATGGGTCGAGCAGGCCGCTTAAGAGAAAGCACCTACTCGGAACCCCTGAGATGGATGCCAGGGAAAGGGAGAATTACAATACAATGTGGATGCTGCTACAACTTCGCAGAAGACGAGAAGGGAAACCCACCGGGATACTCCGTCATGGCAAGGTAGATCCAATGCCATTAGTCATCAAAAGGATGGTAAAGAGAATGATAACATGGAGGGTACTACCGACAGATTGCATACCCAACGAGTTGCATCATTAACATTTACAAGAAGGGTGATCGCATACCCCCACACATCGATCACCACGACTTTGTCGACCTTTCTACACAGTTTCTTTTCCGAACGAGTGTAATATCATGTTCAAATCCGACCTCCGGATAGCAGGCCCAGGTGAGTTCCGAGGGCCAAGAAGATACCATTACCGGTAAGTTCCGTCATGATACTAAAGGGCAACGAAGCAGATGTCGCTAAACATTGCATACTGTCGGCACTATTTTTAGGTTGTGTTGTATTTTAAAAGGGGGTCGCCTAACAGAAATAGTCGGCGAATTTAAATTTTAAATTTAAATATATATATAATTTAGAAAGTAGTATTTGATTTTGAAAATAATTTTAAATTTGAGATTGAACCGATCTCACATCCCAAATAGTTTATATAAACGAGCACCGCACCATAAACCGTGTATCTATCCCTAAAGATAGACACACCGCTCGACGGTGGAGCTCGATCAAATAAACTAGGAGTTTTGTGACATCCGTTTGGTCCGCGAACCAATTTTATAAGCCGACAAATTCCCCGCTTAATATGAAAGTATTAAACGTGGTTTATATTACTCAGGTTCTTTAAAATTCCTATAAGGGCAAGCCCCTATAGTTAATTACATCTTAAGTGACGGAATCACCTAAGAAAACTCTCGATAATAACCAATAATTCTCGCTCTCAAGAATTTCAAAGTTTAAAGTTTTCAAAGATTGAATTTTGGAATTTCAATAGTGGAATGGATCAAACTTGGAACATTTTGTTTTGTGAATCCAAAGGAAGAAAGGTAGGAGAAATCACTGATTCGAAGTGAACTTCGGTAATTTCCCGACTATCCTATTGTTTGGCTCGAGTTTAGGAAAGTCCTAATGTTTATTTAGTATTTCAATCTTGCCAATTTTAATTAATTAGGGCTTATATTTGTATGATGAAATCAAACAAATAGCCTGGAAGATGTGAGGGTTTATTGTCGTATCGGACGACTACCTCGGAATCCTAAGACCGGTTAGGGCTTAATTTACAATGCAAATGCCTAACGAAGAGTCGAGGATTTATGTTGCACTAGTGCAAGCTACCTCGAAGTCCTATGGCTTTGTTGTTTAATTCTAAGAAGGTTTTGTTGAAGTAGGTTCAAGTTTTGTTGATGACGATGGCCGTGCTCGCCCACCATGCTCCAAGCTCCTTGTTGTTGCGGAGGTTTAGTTTTAGAAATCATAAATCGGGGATGAGAAAAGTGTTTTGGTTTAGAGAAGTCTTAATTTTCCAAGTGTTCTTGTATTTTGATTAAAACAAATCTTAAAGTTGATTATAACGACACCGGTTAAGATCCCACGGTTCCATCCTTCCGCATCATTATTTTTATCGGATTCACTTAGTCCGGATGAATTTGCTAAACTCAACCGAATGAGTTCCACACTTTCATTTAGACCGTGGGAAATCCCGTTAGCAACACGTAGGTTACATCATCCGAGGTATTCCCGATCATCCAACAGGACGTTTTAATTTAGTTGCAATTGTAGTTTTGTGTTCTGTTTGTGATTAAATTTTGAGTTGTTTTATATTTTGAAATGTTGTGGCGGTGAATTTATCTTGCAATGACTTTTAACTTAGTTTTGGTTTCAGTTTTAGGGACTATCCTAAAGGTGTGGGTTTTCATGCAACAGTTGTCTTATCATGCAAGAAAAATAAATGCATTTGCAATAAAGTAAGTTGCAAGAAAGTAAATTGCGAGAAAATAAATTGCAAGAGAGTGAATTGCAATAAAATAAAAGCGTACCTGGTGGGTCTTTCCGTCATCCCAAGTTGCACTTAAAACACAATTAGAATATTTAAGCAAGTTCCTAGGTAAAGCTAAGGGAAAGGTTATGGTTTTCTACCAAATTCCTAATCCTATAGCTAGTCATCTCCTATGACGTCTAGGTTCTTTGTGTTTTTGTTTGAAGACGATTTTCTTCATCAAAGAACAATTAAATCCAATTGTTCTTATAAATATCCTATCATATTGAGGAAGTGCTTAAGAAGAATCTTAAACATCTTTTCAATATTTCTAGGATTCTTTTAAGTCCAAATGAGTTTAATTATATAAATGAATCAATCGTCCGAGGTTTTCAAGTTTTGTTAACTTGCCTAGGTGAATTAAGACATTTGAATATCCTATGAGTGAAGTAGCACTTCATTTAATGTTTCATTTAGGAGTTATAATAATCAAAGCTTTCGAGGGTAAATTAAGTATTCAAATGATTTGATTTAAGTTAAAGGGTTTAAATTTGGAATAGCGTTCAAGTTATTTTAGATTTATTTTGAATTCTTTATGTCTTAAGTGATGTTATATTTAATTCAACTTAATTTAATTGAGCTTTAATTTAACTTAATATAGTTTAATTTAATTTGATTTGATGTTTAATTAATTTGATTTGATTTAATTTTAATTTAATTTGACTTGATTTAATTTAATTATTTAATTTAATTTAATTATTTAATTTTAATTTAATTTAATTTAATTTTATTTAATTTAATTTGATTTAATTTAATTTGTTTAATTATTTAATTTAATCTAATTTAATTTAATTTTAATTTAATTTAATTATTTAATTTAATTTAATTTAATTTAATTTTAATTTAATTTAATTTTAATTTAATTTAATTTAGTTTAATTTTAATTTAGTTTAATTTAATTTAATTTTAATTTAATTTTAATTTACTTTATTTTTAATTTTAATCGAAATTTTAAAAGAGTTTAATAATTCAATTAAGTCTTTTAATGTTTTACATTTCGAGTTATCATTTTAATTAAGAATTGAGTATTAATGATATAATTAGTTTAGGGATTTTTTAAATTAAAGAATAAATCTCTTCCTAATAAATATCCCTTATTTTAATAATTCCAATTTATTATTCCTCCAAATTTAATCTATTATTTAATTAAAGTTTAATCATTTTAAAATTATTTAATGGGTTTCTACCCTTTAATTATTTAAATTTCAATCATCCAAATCAGATTAAGATCAAATATTTTACTTGTTGATTTTTTATTAAACCTAAAGTTTTAATTAAGGGTTAAAAGTTTAATTACCATTTTACCCCTTAAGCTTAATAATTTCATAACTCATTAAATTGAACTCAAATGAACTTGAAATTTTTATGTGACTTCACTCATATGTCAATAAAGACATGAGAGGAGAAAATGTGATTTTTCTGTATTTAATTTATTTATATAATTATTTTTGGTGGAAAATAGAGATTTTCAAGGAAAATTTGATAACATGACCAAAGGAAAGTTTCTGTCCTTAAGAAAATTAGGGGACATTCCTAATGACCAGAGAAGCACTTGGACCAATTTTGGTGATTTTTTGAATTATATTATTTTTATTATAATTATTTTAAGTTTTGGAGTGTTAATTAATTTAAAAATAAAATAAATGTTGAAAAATGGATTTTATATTTTTTAAAAATCTCTCTGATATCAAGGAAACCATAGAAGCAAATTTTGCAATTTTCTGATATTTTTATGATTTATTATAATTATTTTAGTGAAAATGCTAGAAAATACATTTTTTTTAATTTAAAATTACCCTAGGGCTTTAAAATTCAATATCTCACTAAATAGACCTAAGAAAAATGTGGGATTTATTCCTAAGTGATTAAAATTCAAAATGTGACATTTTGGTGCATTTTATTATTTTTGTGATTTTTATTATTTTTTAATTATTAAAAATATTAAAATATTATTAAAAATCAACTTTTTTAGAAAATTGAAATTTTAATTTTCTTAAGTTCCCCTGATATCAGAGAGGCTCCAAAACCAATTTGATGAATTTTTGAAAAGTATTTTAAAAGTTATGAATTTTTAAAGTTTAAAATGGCTATGTGACTTAATCAACCCAATTAGTAGGGCTAACCAAGTCCAATTGACCTCAAATTTTTATGGTGGATTCCTCTAATCCTAAAGGTCAGTGGAGAATTGATTTCAAGTCAATTTGATGCCTGGTTAACTCTAATTAATTAAAGACCTATTTTGGGTGTTTAAGTCAATTAGGGCTGTTTTGAATGAACTAAGCCAAAATCTATTTTTCCTAGGGTTCTCTGGTCATAAGGAACATCACCAAATTTTCCTAGAATTTATTTCAAAACATGCTATTTACTGGAATTAAAATACTCAAAATAGTGACCTGAACTTGAAAAATCAAGAACTCTTCATGGGGATGGCCTCTGACTTTGGAAAATTCAGGGAATGTTCCCAAATTCAGAGGCTTCAAAAGCCCTATGGTCTCATGCCATGGTGAATTGTATGCATGCATGAAGAATTAAAACAATGCAGAGAGTAAATAAATTATAAAAAATAAAATATTCGATGAAATTAAGTGATTTCTTTTCCACATTATTCTCCTCTCTTCACCGAGCAAGAGGGTATTTTTATTTTATTTTTCCGATTTTTCTACACGAGATATGAATTTTTGAAGTTTAGGGAATTAAATAAATCGAAAATACCCTAATTTTCTATTTATCCACGCGGCGCCGCGTCAACCTCGGCAGCCTCCGAAACGCCGCGTGGCGCGCTCCTATTCGACGCCGCCATCTTACTCGCCGCTCCGGGCCCGCCGTATCGTTCCGTCTTCCGATCCGACGCGATCCCGGCCGTCCGTCCGCGCGTGTATTGAATGGACGCGCATCCGTTCATCGTCCCCAAGTGTCCTCACCCGATAGCCGTCCACACTAAATCCCTAATATCTCACTCGATACTCAATGGATTTTCATGTTCTTATGCTCTATGGATTCGTCTCGAAGAGACGAACACATCTATACGGCTAACATGCATCGAAACTAAGGCATTTGAAATGGAGAATCTCCGTAAGTCGGGGATGGAGAGTTAGCTCATACCTTGGCTCGCAGAAGTGTGGCTTCAATCCGAGAATTGTTGCACCTTCGATCGGGTCCCGACAAGCTCCGCATGAAGTCTCCTGGTCTCGGGAATTGTCCGGATATGATTTCGACCAAGCCCGATCACAAAGCTTGGAGGCCGGAGCAACCGGGTGGCCCGGAGATGGGGCTTTTGATGGTGGACACCTTCTCTGGTCCGGTGAAGGTGTAGAGCCAATCAATTTGGGAATTGGCTCACCGTGGAGAAGTGTCCCGGTTTTGGGTGGAATTTCAACTCGAAATCGAGCTTACAGAGGAGAAATGGCAGGGGATTTCACCTGGGATCAAGTGCTCTAAGGATGGAGAAGGGTCTCGGAATAATTTTGGCGCAGTTTTGGCAAGGTTTGTGCTTCTCTCCTTCTCATGGCCGAGAGGGGTGGAGTTTAAATGAGCCGTGGTCGTGGGCCTCCGCGGGGAGTTAGGGGCTTGGGATCAGCTAGCTTCGCGTGAGGAGAAGAACGACCATGGTGACCACTAGGCAAGGGGCAGCTCAAGCAAGTGAGAATTTCAATGTCGGCTCACATGTGAGCTCTCGGCCATGGTGTTTTCCGGCGGCCCGGTGGCCGGCCGGCCAGCATGGGTCACCCTCAAGGTCGGTGGGTCGTGGCTGGAGGTTTGTGCAATCAATCGGCCATGGACATGTGTAAAGGCTTTGATCCAAAGTAGAATGGAGCATGGCTAGTTTTGAGTCTAAATGGGTCAATCCACCCATTTGGGCTTGGTGCACCCTTCAAGGTGGCTTTGGATGCCGTGGGGGATCAAAGGGATCAGCTTGGTTTGGCATGGAGAAGTCTCCATCCAAATATATTTGGATTAAATTTAAGTTTAGGTGAAACATGATTAAGGCTAATGAGCTTTAGGGATTAAGGAAAGCCCCCCTCTTCTTACCCAATATGGCATGGTGGAGTGTCCAAAGCTCTCATGGCTCACATGTGGCTCATGCATGGCTTCATGGCTCACCTTTGGCTTGGCAAAAAGTTTGGTCAATTTCATAAAAAAGGATTTTAAGGATTTTGGATAATTTGGTGGAAATTTGGATGAAGCTTCATTTAGAAATATTTGATCATTGGTTTAGGACTTAGGGATGATTTTAATTGAAAGTATGATGAGGGGAAATGTCATATGGGCTTTGGAAGAATTTTTTTGGGGTTTTGGATTTGGTGGAAGTGGGCTTTTAAAATGGTTTAAGGAATGGGCCTTCAAGTTTAAAAATGAATTTATGGATGGGAATTTTGTAAAGAGGTTGGGCCAAATAATTGTTGGGTTTAGCTCATGGATGTGTCATGAGTGACTTGAAGGAAATTTGGGGTAGTTTGGGCTTGAATTGGGTTGAATTTGGGTTAGGTTTGGGTTTAGATCAAAAATGGGCCTTTTAACCTTGGGTTGAGTTTGAGTGGGACTTGGGTCTAAATTTTGGGCAAATCATGCTAGGGTTTTGTTTGTGGGGATGTTAAGGAGTATTTAGAAAAGGTTTGGGGTTAATTGGAGTTGAATTGGGTGAGTTTGAGTTAGGTTTGGGTCATGGGTCCAAATCGGGCTTTAAGGCCAAAAGTGGAATCGATCCAAATGTCAACCAAATTGACTTGGATTTGGTCTAGATTGGTATCGGGGATGTTGAATTGAAGTTTAGAATTGAATTGGACCAAAATTGGGTCAATTGGATAGGTTTGGTTTAACATCGGGTTCACTTTGGGTTAAAATGGGTCAATTTGGGGGTTTTGACAAAAGTAGGGTAAATTGACAAAATTGGCCCATGGTGTAGTTGGACAAAATGAAATTGGGAATATTTAGGATTTTCTGGAATTTACTGGGAATTTTCTGAATTTTTGGATTTTTAGGCCAAGAAGGGTATTTTGGGTATTTGGAGGGTATTGGGAGGTATTTTTGGAATCTTTGGTATTTTTGGGTATGGATGATCAATTTGAGTGATGTGGAGATGTTTGGGATTGATTTTGGAAAATTTTGGGTAATTTGAAAATTTTGCAGAAATTTGGTAATTTCGGCGGTTTTGGGTAGGTTTAAGTAGGTGTAGGGTCCCGGGGGTCAAAAATTGAAAATTTGGGAAATTGAAGATTGGGTGAATCTAGGTGGAAAGAAATCATTTTGGTTGAGCCATGAAGCCATGAAGCCATTTCAAGCCCATATGAGCCATGAAAGGACTCATTTGAGGCATTCACTATGTTGTTCCTAACCCTCTTAGCCAAGGGCTTAGGGGTTAAGGACCATCCATGTGAATCACCTACATGAGTCAGGAGGTTAAGTTGGGTATGGGTGTGGTTTTAGGAAGTGTGTGGAAATGTAGTGTGTAAGTGTAGTGTAAGTCAGCCCCTTCACTGCACCAGTGCCACCTGTGGCGCTCCTAAGGCCAAAGAATCCTATAGAACTCATCCTTTAAACTTCCACATTCGATTTCAACCCTCTAGGTGATTAGGGGTCTATAGTCAAGTTTGTGGAGTTTGCAGGGAGTTTAGAAGTGGTTTAAATTTCTAAAAGGTGGGTCCCAATTCTAGTCCTCTAAGATAGTCAAAGAAAAAGCCTAAGGCTAGATCCTAAGCACTAAAAAGAAGAAGGGAAGACCTCATCAAAAATGAGGTCAACACATACCAGGAGTACCAATGAAGCGGATCTCAATTACTTTCAGAAGGATGGATGACAGGAAAGCACCTTACCACTTCCAGCCAGACCCAGAGCTAGATTGCCTCCGGCCTTACGAGCTGTGAGTTACATGGAAAATATCACACCTCCAACGTACATCCATACGACATCCTTGCCAAGGATGGCTTGGAAGGTGATGTTATTGACCATGTACCTCACTATTCGTACATGGATTTTTGACGGATGCCTTTTTGGATGGATCGACAAAGATCATACATAGTCCGTTTCGAGTCTACATGGATTGTATGAGATGTATTCCAAATCGAGTCGTATGATGTATCTTCGACATGATTGGAATGAAAGTGACCATGTCACATTTCGGCCTTCACCTCTTTCAGTGCAAATCGACTCGGGAAACACCATTAAAGTTAAATGAACTTCGAACAAAGAACAGAAAAGAAACAAAAAGAATAAAAGAAAACTTTCCTTAAAAATCTAAAAAAATGATGAACGCCAAATCTACATGAACATTAAATGAACGATAAAGCAAATTTGAATCGTTAAAGGACAAATAAAATGAACACAAATTTTAAATCAAATCTCAATCAAATTCAAATTCAACCTTCCAGATCTCAAATCAAATCTCAATCAGATTCAAACTCAACCTTCCAAATCTGAAATCCAATCGGTTCTACTCTCTCCCTTGTCTGGGATGGAAGCGGTCGATTCCATTAACACGGAGCCACGAGGTTTTCGATTCGGATCTGATGGAGAGGAATTGTATCCAATCCAAACCAGCAACTTTCGATCAACTCTTTTGAGTGGGATATGTAGCATCTACATATTCCCTCCTAATCTGTTTCTTTCAACAAAAATCTTTTACAACTTTCATGAAATCCTCGAAACACCAAAATTCCACACTTTTCAAATCAACACTACAAATCTTTGCAAAATCAATTACATCAAAATCAAATTTTTGGGGTTGAGGATTTTATATCTGATACTGCATTGCTTTAGGTTCTTTCCTCATCGCAATGAAATACATCAAAATCAAATTTTTGGGGTTGAGGATTTTATATCTGATACTGCATTGCTTTAGGTTCTTTCCCTATCGTCAAAATCAAACTTTTGGGGTTGAGGATTTTACATCCGATACTGCATTGCTTTAGGTTATTTCCCAATCGCAATGAAATACATCAAAATCAAACTTTTGGGGTTGAGGATTTTACATCTGATACTGCATTGCTTTAGGTTATTTCCCAATCGCAATGAAATACATCAAAATCAAATTTTTGGGGTTGAGGATTTTGCATCCGATACTGCATTGCTTTAGGTTCTTTCCCTATCGCAATGAAATACATCAAAATCAAATTTTTGGGGTCGAGGATTTTACATCCGATATCGCATCGCTTTAGGTTCTTTCCCTATCGCAATGAAATACATCAAAATCAAATTCTTGGGGTTGAGGATTTTACATCTGATACTGCATTGCGTTAGGTTCTTTCCCTATCACAATGAAATACATCAAAATCAAACTTTTGGGGTTGAGGATTTTACATCCGAGACTGCATTGCTTTAGGGTCTTTCCCTATCGCAATGAAATATATCAAAAATCAAACTTTTGGGGTTGAGGATTTTACATCCGATACTGCATTGCTTTAGGTTCTTTCCCTATCGCAATGAAATACATCAAAATCAAACTTTTAGGGTCGAGGATTTTACATCCGATACTCGCATTGCTTTAGGTTCTTTCCCTATCGCAATGAAATACATCAAAATCAAATTCTTGGGGTTGAGGATTTCACATCCGATACCGCATCGTTTTAGAGTTCTTTCCCTATTGCAATGAAATACATCAAAATCAAACTCTTGAGGTTAAGGATTTTACATCCAATACTGCTTGCTCTGAGATCTCTCCTCATTATAATGGTTTAATCCAATCAATTCAATTTTCTTTTGAGGTTGAAGATGTTACATCTAAAACCACAAAATTCCAATTTTCATTTCAAGTTCAAATCCCTTCAAATTAATTTTAACAAACTTCAATCTAAATTGAAACTCAAACTAAAATCTGAGCTCACACATCAAAACTTAAACCGAAACAAAATGAAATCTAAATCGAAATTCCCCGCATCATGCGATTTGGGATTCACCTCCTTTTCCTTTCCCCAGCGAGAGTTTAGGAATCTCCAGTCTCAGAGATATACTTCACACTCCCCAGCATAAATTCTTCTACTCTGTCCCAAGTTTGTCACCTGAACTTTTGTGTTGATTTTGTTGATCTCTTTGGTCAACGCCAATACTCGCGGTGTGCTTGGATAGCACACCACACCTATTGGGGGTCCATTTGTTGACCTCATTTTTGATGAGGTCTTCTCTTCTCTCTTTAGTACTTAGGATCTAGCCTTAGGCTTTTCCTTTGACTATCTTAGAGGACTAGAAGTGGAACCCACCCTTTAGAATTTCAAATCACTTCTTAAACTCTCTGCAAACTCCACAAACTTGATTGTAGACCCCTAATCACCTAGAGGGATGAAATCAAATGTGGAAGTTTAAAGGATGAGTTCCTATAGGACTCTTTGGCCTTAGGATCGCCTCAGGTGGCCCTGGTCCAGTGAGGGCCGACTTACACACACACTACACTTATACACTACACTTTCACACACCTCCTAAAAGCACACCCATACCCAACTTGACCTCCCGACTCATGAAGGTGATTCACATGGATGGTCCTTAACCCCTAAGCCCTCGGCAAGAGGTTAGGAACAACATAGTGAATGCCTTAAATGAGTCCCTTCATGGCTCATGTGGGCTTGATATGGCTTCATGGCTCAACCAAAATGATTTCATTCCACTTAAATTTACCCAATCTTCAATTTTCTAAATTTTCAATTTTTGACCCCCGGACCCCGCACTCCATCAAACCTACCAAATGCCCTTGAAACTACCCAAAATTTGCAACACCACCTAAATTACCCAAAATTCCCCAAAATCATTCCTAAACATTTCCATCCACTTAAATTGATCATCCATAGCCAAAAATACCAAAAATTCCAAAAATACCCCCCAATACCCTCCAAATACCCAAAATGCCCCTCTCAGCCAAAAAATCCAAAAATTCAGAAAATTCTCAGAAAATTCAAGAAAATCCCAAATATTCCCAATGTCATTTTGTCCAACTACACCATGGGCCAATTTTTTCAATTTACCCCACTTTTGTTAAAATCCCCAATATGACCCATTTTAACCCAAAGTGAACCCAATGTCAAACAAAACCTACCCAATTGACCCAAATTCTGGTCCAATTCAATTCTAAACTTCAATTTAACATCCACGATATTAATCTAGACCAAATCCAAGTCCAATTTGATTGACATTTGAATCCAATTTCACTTTTGACCTTAAAGCCTAATTTGGAACCATGACCCAAACTTAGCCCAAACAAACCCAATTCAACTCCAATTATCCCCAAATCTTTTCTAAACCTTCCCTAACATCCCCAAAAACAAAACACTAACATAATTTGCCCAAAATTTGGACCCAAACCCCACTCAAATTCAACCCTGAAACAAAAAAGCCCAATTTTGACTTAAACCCAAACTTAACCCAAATAGGCCCAAACCCCAAAATCCAACCCCAACAAAAGTTGAAACCTCTTTTAAATAGCCCTACAAAAATTTATCAACATTAATTACATTAGCTCAACATTAGCCCAAGTTAACCCAATTTGGCCTACCATTGACCACTTTACCAAAAAGCCCAAATTCAACTCAATTCAAACCCAAACCACCTCAAATTTGTTTCAAATTACTCATGACACATCCCTAAAGCAAACCCAATAATTATTTGGCCCAACCTTCTACAAAAATTCCCATCCATAAAGCCCAAGGCCCACTTCCTTAAACCTTTCTAAAAAAGCTCATCGAAGACAAATTCAAAAGCCCAAAGTCTATGACAAAGTCCACATGAAATTTCTCTCATCATCCCTTTGATTTAAAACACTTCCTAAGTTCTAAAATCTATCACCAAATAAATCCAAATCAAGACTTATGACAATTCTCCTTAAATCCATCAAAAATTCCAACACCCTTCCTCATGAAAGTTGACTAAACTTTTCCCAAGCCAAAGATGAGCCATGAAGCCATGCATGAGCCACATGAGAGCCATGGGATCTACTTTCCACCTCACCATACCCAAGATGGAAAGAGGAGGAGGCCCTTTCCACTTTCCCTTAAGGGGATTAGCCACTTCCATGACTCCACTAAACCTTGCTTAAACTTAATTATACTTGGATGGTGACCCTTCCCCACTAATTATGCTGACCTAAACCACTTTATCTTCAGCCCAAACTAGCCATGGGAAGGTACACCTAGCCCAATCTATGCTTTGACCAATTTGAGCCAAAATGCACCCTTACCCCATTCCACTTTGATTCAAACCCTTTACACATGGCAGCCACCAATAGACTTCACAAACATCAAGCCCTGACCTACCTGAACCTGAGGGTGACCCATGCCTGGCCGGCCAGCCACCAGGCCGCCGGAAAACGCCATGGCCGAGACATTGGAAGGAGCTATGCATTGAAATTCTCCCTTGCTGAGTTGCCCCATGCCCAATGGCCATTGCAGCTGTTCTTCCCTCGCCAAGAGCAGTCGATCCCAGCCCCTAACTCCCCCGGAGGCCCTCCAGCCTCTCCTATTTAAACACCACCTCTCTCGGCCATGGAAGAGGTGCTCGAACCAACCTTAAGGAAACTCGCTAAAATCATTCCGTACTACTCCCCACACATGGAGAACTCGATCCCCACTCGAAATCCCCCTGCCATTTCCTTTCGCGAGCTCGATTTCGAGTCGAAATCCAAGCCTAAAACCAGGACACTTCTCCACGGTAAGCCAATCCCCAAATTGATTGGTCCTACATCTTCACCGGACCAAGAGAAAAGTTTACCAAGCAAAAGCCCCTTCTCCGAGCCACCCATCCGTTCCGGACTCCAAGCTTTGTAATCGGTTGTGGTCGAAATCATACCCGGACAATTCACTGTGCCAAGGACTTCATCTGGAGCTTGCTTGGACCCAATCGAAGGTGACACAACTCTCAGATCGAAGCTTCACTTCTCTGAGCAAAGTTATGGACTCACTCTTCTTCCCGAGCTTACAGAGGTTCTCCATTTAATTTGAATCAATTTCAATGCATGCTTACCGTATGGATGTGTTTGTCTCTTCAAGACGAATCCATAGAGCATAAGAACACAAAAATCTGTTGAGAATCGAGTGAGAAATTAGGGTTAGAAGGTTGACGGTCACGGGTGCACACCAGTCATAGACGATGACTGGGAGCCGTCGGATGGAGCGTGTATCGAGCGGACAGTCTGGATCGAGCTGGACAACGCGATGGTACGAACCGCGGGTCCCTGGAGCGCTGAGTCGGATGGCGGCGCCGAATCAGGAGATGACGCATGTGCGTTCGGAGCTGCCGAGGTTGGGCTGGCGCCGCGTCACTTAAGTAGGAAAATAGGATTTTTCTTATTTATTAAATACCCAGAACTTCAAAAATCCATAACTTTGTGTAGAAAAATCATAGAAATAAATTAAAAATACCCTCTTGCTCAGTGAACAGAGGAGAATAATGCGGAAAAGAAATCATTTAATTTCATTGAATATTTGATTTTTAATGATTTATTTACTCTCTGCACATTTTCAATTCTCCATGCATGTATACAATTCACCATGGCATGAGACCATAGGGCTTTTGAAGCCTCTGAATTTGGGGACATTCCCTGAATTTTCCAAAGTCAGAGGTTATCCCTATGAAGAGGTATTTATTTTTCAATTCTAGGTCGTTATTCTGAGTATTTTAATTCCAATAATTAGCATGTTGTGAAATAAATTCTAGGAAAATTTGGAGAGGTTCCTTATGACCAGAGGACCTCAGTGGAAAATAGAGTTTTGAGTTAACTCACTTGGAATAACCCTAATCGGCTTAAACACCCAAAATGGAACTTTAATTAATTAGAGCTAATCATACATCAAATTGATTTGAAATCAATTATCCACTGACCTTTAGGATCAGAGGAACTCACCATAAAAATTTGAAGTCAATTTGACTTGGTTAGCTCTATCAAATGGGTTGATTAAGCCATTTATCCAAACTTAAAATTCAAAAATTCATAACTTTCAAAATATTTCTCAAAAATTCACCAAATTGGTTTTGGAGCCTCTCTGATATCAGGGGAATTTAAGAAAATTAAAATTGCAACTTTCCAAAAAAGTTGATTTTTTGCATTATTTTAATATTTTAATAATTAAAAAATAATAAAAATCACAAAAATAATAAAATTCACTAAAATGTCACATTTTGAATTTTAATCATTTAGGAATAAACCCCATATTTTTCTTAAGTCTCTATGATGAGATATCAAATTTTAAAGTCCTATGATAATTTTAAAATAAAAAAAATGTATTTTCTAGCATTTCCACTAAAATAATTCTAATAAATCGAAGAAAAATCTGAAAATTATAAAAATTAGTTCCCTGGTTTCTTTGATATCAGAGAGATTTTTGAAAAATATAAAATTCATCTTTCAACCTTTATTTTATTTTTAAATTAATTAATACTCCAAAAGTCAAAATAATTATAATAAAAATAATATAATACAAAAAATCACCAATATTGGTCCAAGTGGTCCTCTGGTCATTAGAAATGTCCCATAATTTTCTTAAGGATAGAAACTTTCCCTTGGTCATATTATTAAATTTTCCTTGAAAATCCCTATTTTCCACCAAAAATAATTACATAAATAAATTAAATACAGAAAAATCACATTTTCTCCTTTAATGTCTTGATTGATATATGAGTGAAGTCACATAAAAATTTCAAATTTATTTAAGCTCAGTTTAGTGAGTTATGAAATTAGTAAGTTTAAAGGGAAAAATGGTAATTAAAATTTTAACCTATAATTAAAAATTTTAGGGCTGGGTAAAATATTTGATACTAAGTTGATTTTGGATGTTTGAAACTTAGGTAGTTAAAGGGTGGAAACCTACCTAACAATTTGAAAATAATTAAAATAAACCTTAATTAAATAATTGATTAAACTTGGAAGAATAATAAAAAAATGGAATTATTAAAATAGGGATATTATTAGGAAGAGATTTATTCTTTAATTTAAAAAAAAAATCCCTAAATTAATCACCTCAATAACATTTAATTCCTAATTAAAATGATAATCCAAATTCAAGATTTAAAATATTAAAAGACTTAATCATTAAATTAAATTAAAGATTAAAACATTTAAATTAAATCCTTCCAAAATTTCAATTAAATCGTCTTTAAAATATAAATATAAATAAATATATATATATATATATAATATTAAATTTAAATTAAAAATTTAAATTAAATTTAAATTAAATTTAAATTAAACTAAATTAAATTAAATTAAATTAAAACATATTAAATTAAATTAAATTAAAATATATTAAACTAAATTAAATTAAATTAAATTAAACATATTAAATTAAATTAAATTAAATTAAATTAAATTAAAACACATTAAATTAAATTAAATTAAATTAAATTAAATTAAATTAAAACATATTAGATTAAAGAAAAAAATAAAATCAAGTTAAAATAAAATTGAAACTAAATTAAATAAAATAAAATTAAATTGAAAGTAAAACTAAACCAAATTAAATTAAACTAAAATTAAATTAAGTTAAATTGAATTAAATATAACATCACCAAAGACATAAGGAATTCAAAATAAATCTAAAACAACTTGAACACTATTCCAAACTTAAACCCATTAATTGAAATTAAATTAAATCACAAATCACTTGAACATTAATTTTCCCTCAAAAGCTCATGTTGTCATAACTCTGTTGACTTCATTTTTGATGAGGTCTTCTCTTCTTCTTTTTAGTACTTAGGATCTAGCCTTAGGCTTTTCCTTTGACTATCTTAGAGGACTAGAATTGGGATCCACCATCTAGAATTTCAAACCACTTCTTAACTCCCCGCAAACTCCACAAACTCGATCGTAGACCCCTAATCACCTGGAGGGTTGAAATCAAATGTGGAAGTTTAAAGGATGAGTTCCTATAGGACTCTTTGGCCTTAGACCGCCCTCAGGTGGCCCGGTCCAGTGAGGGCCGACTTACACACACACTACACTTATACACTACACTTTCACACACCTCCTAAAACCACACCCATACCCGACTTGACCTCCCGACTCATGTAGGTGATTCACATGGATGGTCCTTAACCCTTAAGCCCTTGGTTAAGAGGGTTAGGAACAACACAGTGAATGCCTCAAATGAGTCCCTTCATGGCTCATGTGGGCTTGATGTGGCTTCATGGCTCAAACAAAATGATTTCATTCCACTCAAATTTACCCAATCTTCAATTTTCCAAATTTTCAATTTTTGACCTCCCGGGACCCTACACCCGCCTAACTTACCCAAAGCCCATGAAATTACCCAAATTTTTCAAAATCACCTAAATTACCCAAAATTCCCCAAAATCAATTCCAGACATTTCCACATCACTCAAATTGATCATCCATACCCAAAAATACCAAAAATTCCAAAAATACCTCCCAATACCCTCCAAATACCCAAAATACCCCTCTTAACCCAAAATCCCAAAAATTCAGAAAATTCCCAGAAAATTCCAGAAAATCCCAAATATTCCCAATTTCATTTTTTTCAACTACACCATGGGCCAATTTTGTCAATTTACCCTACTTTTGTCAAAACCCTCAATTTGACCCATTTTAACCCAAAGTGAACCCAATGTCAAACCAAACCTATCCAATTGACCCAAATTCTGGTCCAATTCAATTCTAAACTTCCATTCAACATTTCCAACACCAATCTAGACCAAATCCAAGTCCAATTTGATTGACATTTGGATCCAATTTCACTTTTGGCCTTAAAGCCCAATTTGGACCCATGACCCAAACCTAACCCAAACTCACCCAATTCAACTCCAATTAACCCCAAATCTTTTCTAAATCTTCCTTAGCATCCCCACAAGCAAAAAACTAACATGATTTGCCCAAAATTTAGACCCAAACCCCACTCAAATTCAACCCAAAGCTAAAAGGCCCAATTTTGACCTAAACCCCAAACCTAACCCAAATGAGCCCAAACCCCAAAATCAAAGCCCAACCAAAGTCAAAACCTCTTTGAAACACTCCCATAAACATTTCTCAACATTAATTTTACATCAATTTCAACCCTAGCCCAACATTGGCCCAACTTGGTCCACTTGGACCTATATTGGCCCATTCACCAAAAGAGCCCAAATTTAACCCAATTCGAACCCAAATCACCCCCAATTTGCTTCAAGTCACTCATGATACATCCATGAGCTAAACCCAACAATTATTTGGCCCAAGCATTTACCAAAATTTCATCCCAAAATCCATTTTAAAATTCAAAAGCCCACTTTCCTTAAACCATTTTAAAAGCCCATCTAAAACCATTTCAAAAAGCCCAAAATCTACCCTAAAGCCCACATGACATCTCCACTTGCCATCCACTTAATAAAAGCCATTCCCTAAGTTCTAATCCCATCATCAAATAATTCCAAATCAAGCCTCATGCCAAATCACCCCTAAATACCAAAATTTTTCTTAAATCTATTTCCATGAAATTGACTCCACTTTTCCCAAGCCAAAGGTGAGCCATGCAAGCCATGGACAAGCCACATGAAGCCATGGAAGGCTTGACATGTGATCAAGCCATTAATGGCAAAAGGAGGGCCCCCTTTCCTAATCCTTCTTAAACCCTTTTTTACCTTAAGCATGTCACACACTAAACCATGCTTAGCCACCTCATCATGGATGGAGACCACACCATTCTCTCTGGCCGACCCAAGTGATCCTTTTCAGCCCAAGACCAGGCCTTGGGTGGTGAACCTAGCCCAAAACCATGGGTTGACTCATTTGAACCCAAAATGGTCTTCCCCCCATTCCATTTCAATCCAAGCCCTTTACACATGGCATTTGACAATTGCTTGCACCAAGTCCCGCCTCGACCCACCCGACCTCGAGGGTGACCCATGCCCGGCCGGCCGGCCACCGAGCCGCCGGAAAACACCATGGCCGAGAGCTCACATGTGAGCCAACTTTGGAATTCTCCCTCGTCGAGCCGCCCCATCCCCAGCTGGCCATCGTAGACTGTTCTTCTCTTGCCAAGAGCAAGCTCGATCCCAAGCCCTAACTCTCCTTTGGAGGCCCTCCACCCTCTCCTATTTAAACACCACCCCTCTCGGCCATTTGAGGTGCTGAAACAAAACTTAAGGAAACTCTGCCAAAATTATTCCAGACTACTCCCCATACACAGAGCACTTGATCCCCACCGAAATCCCCCCGCCATTTCTTCTCTCGTGAGCTCAATTTCGGAGTCGAAATCCAAGCCTAAAACCAGGACACTTCTCCACAGTGAGCCAATCCCCAAATTGATTGGTTCTACACCTTCACCGGACCGAGGAAGGTGTCCACCAGACAAAAGCCCCATCTCCGAGCCACCCGATTGCTCCGACCCTCCAAGCTTTGTGATCGACTGTGGTCGAAATCCTACTTAGCAATTCACTGGACCAGGAGACTTCATCTGGAGCTTGTTGGGATCCAATCAAAGGTGCAACAACCCTCAGATCGAAGCCACACTTCTCTGAGCAAAGGTATGGCCTCACTCTTCTTCCCGAGCTTCTGAGCATTCTCCATTTCTATTGCGTAAATTTCATTCCACATAAACCGTATGGATGTGTTCGTCTTCTCAAGACGAATCCATAGAGCATAAGAACATGAAAATCCTTTCGAGTATCGAGTGAGATCTTAGGGATTTAGTGTGGACGGCTCTCGGGTGAGGACGCTCGGGGACGATGAACGGATGCCGTCCATTCAATACATGCGCGGACGGACGGCTCAGATGGCGTCGGACCAGGAGATGGTACGAGAACCGCGGGGCCCGGGCTGCTGACTCAAGCGGCGGCGTCGAATGGGAGCGCGACGCGTGTGCGTTCGGAGATGCCGAGGATGACGCGGCGCCGACTCGGATAAATAGAAAATTAGGGGTATTTTCTATTTATTTAATTCCCTAAACTTCAAAAATTCATAACTTTGTGTAGGAAAATCATAAAAATAAAATAAAAATACCCTCTTGCTCGTTGAACAGAGGAGAATAATGTGGAAAAGAAATCATTTAATTTCATCAAGTATTTTATTTTTAATAATTTATTTACTCTCCGAATATTTTTAATTCTCCATGCATATATAAAATTCACCATGGCATGAGACCATAGTGGCTTTTGAAGCCTCTCGAATTTAGGAACATTCCCTGAATTTTCCAAAGTCGAGGCCATCCCTATGAAAAGTTATTGATTTTTCAAATTCATGTTACTCGTTTTGAGTATTTTAATTCCAATAAATAGCATGTTGTGAAATAAATTCTAGGAAAATTTGGTGATGTTCCTTATGACCAGAGGACCCTAGGAAAAATAGGTTTTGAGTTAGTTCATTTAAAACAACCCTAATCGGCTTAAACACCCAAAATGGATCTCTAACTAATTAGAGCTAACCATACATCAAATTGACTTGAAATCAATTCTCCACTGACCTTTAGGATCAGAGGAACCCACCATAAAAATTTGAGGTCAATTGGACTTGGTTAGCCCTACTAAATGGGTTGATTTAGCCACTTAGTCATTTTAAACTTTAAAAATTCATAACTTTCAAAATATCTTTCAAAAATTCACCAAATTGGTTTTGGAGCCTCTCTGATATTAGAGAAATTTAGGAAAATTAAAATTTTAATTTTCTAAAAAAGTTGATTTTTAATATTATTTTAATATTTTTAATAATTAAAAAATAATTAAAATCACAAAAATAATAAAATTCACCAAAATGTCACATTTTGAATTTTAATCACTTAGGAACAAACCCCATATTTTTCTTAGGTCTATTTAGTGAGATATTAAATTTTAAAGCTCTAGGGTAATTTTAAAATTAAAAAATGTATTTTCTAGCATTTTCACTAAAATAATTATAATAAATCATAGAAAAATCAGAAAATTGTAAAAATTGGTTCTCTGATTTTCTTGATATCAGAGAGATTTTTGAAAAATATAAAATTCATTTTTCAACATTTATTTTATTTTTAAATTAATTAACACTTCAAAAGTTAAAATAATTATAATAAAAATAATATAATTCAAAAAATCACCAAAATTAGTCCAAGTGGTCCTCTGGTCATTAGGAATGTCCCCTAATTTTCTTAAGGACAGAAACTTTCCCTTGGTCATGTAATTAAATTTTCCTTGGAAATCTCTATTTTCTATCAAAAATAATTATATAAATAAATTAAATACAGAAAAATCACATTTTCTCCTCTCATGTCTTTATTGACATATGAGTGAAGTCACATAAAAATTTCAAGTTCATTTGAGCTCAATTTAGTGAGTTATGAAATTATTAAGCTTAAAGGGTAAAGTGATAATTAAAATTTTAATCCTTAATTAAAACTTTAGGTTTAATAAAAAATTAGCAAGTAAAACATTTGATCCTAATCTGATTTGGATGATTGAAATTTAAATAATTAAAGGGTAGAAATCCATTAAGCAATTTAAAATAATTAAACCTTAATTAAATAATTGATTAAATTTGAAAGAATAATAAAATTGGAATTATTAAAATAGGGATATTATTAGGAAGAGACTTATTCTTTAATTTAAAAATCTCTAAATTAATTATCTCATTAATATTCAATTCTTAATTAAAATGATAACTCAAATTCAAAATATTAAAAGACTTAATCATTAAACTAAAATTAAATTATTAAACTCTTTTAAAATTTCAATTAAAATTAAAAATAAAATTAAATTAAAAATTAAATTAAATTAAGTAAATTAAATTGAATTAAATTAAATTAAATCAAATTAAATTAAAGATTAAATTAAATTAAATTAAATAAACAAATTAAATTAAATTAAATGAATTAAATTAAATTAAATTAAATTAATAAAATCAAATTAAATTAAATTAAATTAATTAAATTAAATTAAATTAAATGAATTAAATTAAATTAAATTAAATTAAAATTAAATTAAATTAAATTAAATTAAATTAAATTAAATTAAATTAAATTAAATTAAATATAACATCACCAAAGACATAAAGAATTCAAAATAAATCTAAAATAACTTGAACACTATTCCAAATTTAAACCCATTAATTGAAATTAAACTAAATCACAAACCATTCGAACACCAATTTACCCTCGAAAGCTTTAGTTATCATAACTCCTAAACATGAATATTAAATGAAATGTTACTTCACTTATAGGACATTCAAACATCCTAGTTCACTCGAGTAAGATAATAATAAAACTTAACTAAACCTCGGACGATTAATTCATTTGTGTAATTGAATTCATTTGGACTTAAAACAATCCTAGAAATATTGAAAAGATGTTTAAGATCCTTCTTAAGCACTTCCTCAATATGATAGGATATTTATAAGAACAATTGAACTTAATTGTTCTTTGATGAAGAAAATCGTCCTCAAACCAAAACACAAGAACCTAGACGTCATAGGAAATGACTAGCTATAGGATTAGGAACTTGGTAGAAAACCATAACCCTTACCTTAGCTTTACCTAGGAACTTGCTTAAATATTCTAATTGTGTTTTAAGTGCAGCTTGGAATGACGGGAAGACCCTCCAGGTACGCTTTTATTTGATTGCAATTTACATTATTGCAATTTCATTAATCGCATCGCACTTACTTTTCTCGCATGATAAACAACTCGTTGCATGAAAACCCACACCTTTAGGATAGTCCCTAAAGCTGAAACCAAAACTAAGTTAAAAGTCATTGCAAGATAAAATTCACCGCCACAACATTTCAAAATATAAAACAACTCAAAATTTAATCACAAACAGTAACACAAAACTACAATTACAACTAAATTAAAACGTCCCGTTGGATGATCGGGAATACCTCGGATGATGTAACCTACGTGTTGCTAACGAGATTTCCCACTGTCTAAATGAAAGTGTGGAACTCATTCAGTTGAGCTTAGCAAATTCATCTGGACTAAGTGAATCCGATAAAAATAATGATGCCGGAAGGATGGAACAGTGGGATCTTAACCGGTGTCGTTATAATCAACTTTATGATTTGTTTTAATTAAAACATAAAAAACACTTGGAAATTAAGATTTTCTCTAAACCAAAACACTTTTCTCATCCCCCGATTTATGACTTCTAAAACTAAACCCCCGCAACAACAAGGAGCTCGGAGCATGGTGGGCAAGCACGGCCATCGTCATCAGCAAAACCTGAGTCTACTTCAGCAAAACTTTCCTAGAATTAAATAACAAAGCCATAGGATTTCGAGGTAGTTTTCCTAGTGCAACATAAATCCTCAACTCTTCGTTAGGCATTTGCATTGCAAATTAAGACCTAACCGGTCCTAGGATCCGAGGTAGTCGTCTGATACGACATAAACCCTCACATCTTCGAGGCTATTTGTATGTTTCTGTCATATAAATATAAGCCCTAATTAATTAAAATTGGCAAGATTAAAAAATTAAATAAACATTAGGACTTTCCTAAATCCAAGCCAAACAATATGATAGTCGGGAAATTACCGAAGTTCGCTTCGGATCCGTAATTTCTCCTACTTTTCTTCCTTTGAATTCTCAAAACAAAATGTTCTAAACTTGATCCATTCCCTATTGAAATTCCAAAATTCAATCCCTTTGAAAACTTAAACTTTGAAATTCTTGAGAGCAGAATTATTGATTATTATCGAGAGTTTTCTTAGGTGATTCTCGTCACTTAAGATGTAATTAACTATAGTGGGCTTGCCCTTATAGGGAATTTTAAAGAACCTGAGTAATATAAACCCCGTTTAATGCTTTCATATTAAGCGAGGGAATTTGTCGGCTTATAAAATTGGTTCGCAGACCAAACGGATGTCACAAATCTTTTAGTTTGTTTAATCGAGCCCCACCGTCAAGCAGTGTGTCTATCCTTAGGGATAGATACACGGTTTGTGGTGCGGTGCTCGTTTATATAAACTATTTAGGATGCGAGATCGGTTCAATCTCATATCTTAAAACCTTCAAATTTAAAATTATTTTCAAAATCAAATACTACTTTTCAAAATTATTTATTTAAACAAAATTAAAAATTCACCGACAACTTCTGTTAGGCGACCCCCTTTTCAAAATAAAACACACGACCTAAAAATATGCCGACAAACTCCTAAATGGAGTGTTAAGTGAAGTATTACTTCACTCATAGGATATTCAAATGTCTTAGTTCACTGAGCAAGATAACAAAACTTGAACTCCTAGATGATTAATTCATTTGTATAATTAAATTCTCTTGGACTTAAAACAATCCTAGAGGTATTGAAAAGATGTTTAAGATTCGTCTTAAGCACTTCCTCAATATGATAGGATGTTTATAAGAACAATTGAACTTAATCGTTCTTTGATGAAGAAAATCATCCTCAAACCAAAACACAAGAACCTAGACGTCATAGGAGATGACTAGCTATAGGAGTAGGACCTTGGTAGAAAACCATAACCCTTCCCTTAGCTTTACCAAGGAACTTGCTTTAAATGATTAAATATCCTAAATTATGTTTAAGTGCAGCTTGGGATGACGGGAAGACCCTCCAGGTATGCTTTTGTTTTATTGCAATTTACCTCCTTGCAATTTACTTTATTGCAAATGCACTCTACTTTTCTTGCATGATAAATAACTGTTGCATGAAAACCCACACCTTTAGGATAAGTCCCTAAAACTTAAACCAAAACTAAATTAAAAGTCATTACAAGATAAAATTCACCGTCACAACATTTCAAAATATAAAACAACTCAAAATTTAATCACAAACAGAACACAAAACTATAATTACAACTAAATTAAAACGTCTTGTTAGATGATCGGGAATACCTCGGATGATGTAACCTACGTGTTGCTAACGGGATTTCCCACGGTCTAAATGAAAGTGTGGAACTCATTTAGTTGAGTTTAGCAAATTCATCTGGACTAAGTGAATCCGATAAAAATAACGATGCTGGAATGATGGAACCGTGGGATCTTAACCGGTGTTGTTATAATCAACTTTAAGATTTGTTTTAATTAAAACACTAAAAAAAACAAACACTTGGACTTTAAGATTTCTAAAACCAAACTCTTCCCTTTTGATTACAATCTTCTAAAACTAAACCTCTGCAACAACAAAGAGCTCGGAGCATGGTGGGCAGCAAGGCCATCGTCGTCAGCAAAACCTGAGTCTACTTCAAAGAAACTTTCTTAGAATTAAATAACCAAACCATAGAACCTCGAGGTAGTCCGCCTAGTGCAACATAAATCCTCAACCTTTTGTTAGGCATTTGCATTGCAAATTAAGCCCTAACCTGGTCTTAGGACTCCGAGGTAGTCGTTCGATACGACATAAACCCTCACATCTTCGAGGCTATTTGTATGATCATGTCATACAAATATAAGTCCTAATTAATTAAAATTGGCAAGATCAAAACATTAAATAAACATTAGGACTTTCCTAAATTCAAGCCAAACAATAGGATAGTCCGGAAATTACTGAAGTTCGCTTCGAATCTGTAATTTCTCCTACCTTTCTTCCTTTGAATTCCCAAAACAAAATGTTCCAAACTTGACCCATTCCCTATTGAAATTCTAAAATTCAATCCCTTGAAAACTTAAACTTTGAGATTCTTGAGAGCAAAATTATCGATTATTATCGAGAGTTTTCTTAAGTGATTCCTGTCATTTAAGATGTAATTAACTATAGAGGCTTGCCCTTATAGGGAATTTTAAGAACCCAGGTAATATAAACCCTGCTTAATTTCCTTGTGTTAAGCAGGGGAACTTGTCGGCTTATAAAATTGGTTCGCAAACCAAACGAATGTCACAAATCTTCTAGTTTATCTAATTGAGCCCCATCATCAAGTAGTGTGTCTATTCTTCGGGATAGATACACAGCTTATGATGTGGCGCTCATTTATATAAACTATTTGGGATGTGATATCAGTTTGATTTCATATCTTAAAATTTTCAAATTCAAAATTATTTTCAAAATCAAATGCTACTTTCTAAATTATATATATATATTTAAACCAAATTTAAAACCTAAAAAATATGCCGACAAAGAACATCCACCAACTCATTGCGAAGGAGTGGTGGGAGATTGTTGAATCGGATTTGTATGGTCCCGTCCCAGTTATTTTCCTAAATCTTCAACTTTGCTTGTCGTAAATTCTCTTGAAAATACTATTTTCTTCAGGGGAGCATAGTAGGCGACATCTTCGTGGATGTCTACTTCATGTATTGAGAACGGTTGTAGATCTCCCTTGATGTGAAGTTATTATCCATCTCTGTAGTACTTGATGCATTGGTGAAGCGATGACGAGACCATAGTGTATTCGTGAAGCCACGACCGACCAAGCAGGGTATTGAACGAAGTATCTGCATCGATGACATGGAATTTTACGGTTGTTACTAGATCTCCAACTTTCATTTGCAGTGTTATAGATCCAAGTGCTCTTTCTTCTTTTTGTTTGAATCCTCTTAGCATCATTTTATCTGTAGAGAAATCTCGTGCGTTGATGTCAATGTAGGCTAATGTCTGTAGATTCATGATGTTAAGTGACACACCATGATCTAATAACATTCTGGAAAGTAAAATCCTGCCAATGATGACAGAAATATAAAGCTGATGGTTGTGATCGATTATACCGAGTAACAAATCTTCATCTGTGAAGGTTAAACCAGGTTGTTCCTTCAAAGTACAAACTCCATCTGGGGATGTGCTAGCCAACTGTGCTAAGAAAATATCTAGATCAAGTATAACCTTGATCAAAATTTCTCTCATCTCCTTTAACAAGGTTTGAGCATCGTAAATTCTTAGTTTGGCTGGCAACTTCCTGAGGTGAGCAAATACATTATAGTTCACTTTGTTTGAATTTTCAATCTCATTTCAAACTTGACTTCTTCCTTTTCTAGAGGCACCTCTTCTTGAGTAACTATCTATTTTCCTTTATCTGCTGGAGCTACTCTTGGCGGTAGTACCTTCCTGCTTCTTAAATGTAATTTTGTTATTCCTTCTTCCCCTGGACCCAGAGGTTATCCTATTATTGTAGCTAGCTCTTCTGATATCGTATCTGTATATGAAAGATCCAGGTTGATGGCAAGCGCAGTTTCTTTGCATTCGAGGACTGGCTCCTCACTTTTTAGTACTATCGTAACTAGTTTTGTCAACATCTTCTTCATCGTTGTTCTCATAGCGACTTAATATGATTTGAGGATCATCTTGGGAATAGAAATCAGGGTTAAATAGGTTGTGATTAATTACGTCATCACTAGGGATAGTAAGAACGTAGCCAAAACCATTTCTATTATCATTATGAGATCCTGGAGAGACATCAAGATAATCGTACAAAGTCAAGGGTTTGAGGGGTTTCACCCTCAAATCTGAGACAACCAATCTAAGAGGGGCAACCTCTATCCTACCATTCGCACTATCGTCCTTAATTTCATTCGCAATCACCTTCTTCTTTCTCTCCCGCTGCGGTAGTCTCCTTGTTGCAGTCTTCGTCTTAGGTTGAGCTGGTGGCAGATTCCAGGCAGCGACTTTCTTTGAAGTGAACTGGATCTGATCCAGGACTCTCCTAAGCATATTTCAAATTGTACTTCATCCACCCTTACTCGCATACGGCTCAATCGGAGAGATTGGCTCAGCTGAAATCATATTTATAGAGCCTCTTTCAGGTTCTTTCAATTATTCTCTTGGTAATGTTACATTCCCTTCTTTGTAATTTCTTTCAAACCAATCCTTGAAACTGAAGCATCCTTTTATTGTGTGTCCGAGCAATCTATGGTAGGGATAAAAATTGGTTGATCCTTCTCATGCATCCTTCATGTTTCTTTGGCTTAGGCAATTTGAATTCGGGCTTCTTCATCAAGTTTTTGAACATCTTTGCTACAACATCGTCTTTGAAGGAGTAGTTCCTACGTAGCCGTTTTGACATTGTCTGACCCTATCGTCCATATGTCTTGTATGACCTTTGCAGCTGACCAAACTGGCTGCTTTGTTGTGCACGAGGCTGACCATACTACTGAGACTAACTGTACTGTGGCGGCTGGCTGTACTGAGGGGACTGACTGTGTTGCTGCAGTGACTGCTTGGCCTAAATTCTCATTAGTTGTTTCCCTTTATCGATTGTTACCACTACACCAGATCTCTTTTCATATGGCTTGGCCGGTCTCGTTTTATGTTTTCTCTACAAGCTCCATATGCTTAACTTCTTCTTGTAAACTGCTGTGCTTGCTGAGTAACTTCTCGAAGAACTTGATGGTAAGATATTTAAGCATGAAAGCCATCGTACTGTGAAACTCTTAAGCAGTATCTCGATCACGTGTTGTTCCTGTGGCTGAGGCTCACACTTCACGCTAAGGTTTCTCCATCTCAAGATGTAATCGACTAGAGTCTCATCGGGCTTCTGTCGTTACACCACAAGATCTCCGATAGAGACATGGTGTTGCGCCTCGACAAATCTATTTACAAATATTTTTTTTCATTTCTGTGAAGGTCTTCACTGATCCATTAGGAAGCTCGGCATACCAATCAAACGTTACTCCAGACAGGCTGCTGAGAAACTTTCGGAACAAAAGAGCTTCATTTCCTCATTTGTTGCAACAACTGGTCCTGAAATGCGCTATGTGTTAACGAGGATTTCCCATCCCATCGAAAGTCTTGAAAATCGGGGGCACAAAGACTTTGGGGTAAGGTACGACATCAAATTCCTCCGAGTAGGGTCTACCCTTTGAAACTGATGCTCCACCTTTGGACTGATCCAAGGCCTCCCGAACTTGATGTTTGATCATTTTCTTGATATCTTTTGCTGGTGGACTCGGAGTTGAATCCTTCCTTGGAGGTTCGTCTTCATTGACAAAAGCAATTTCTCTTCTTTTGTCTGTTATATGTATAATTTCATGCTCGTTTACCTCCGGAGAAGCTGTTGGTCATGACTGTGATTGTCCGTGGAGGCTAGCCATGGCGGTCATGACGACGCTCATCTCCTCTATCCTCTTCTCCAGACAGCTAATCAATTCATCTCTTGTCAGAATGGTCCTTCGAAGCTCATCCTCGGTGTTATCCTCACTAGGAGCATCACGCGCAGATGAAGTGGACCTAGTTTCACCCATATTGATTTCCATGAATTCTTTAGATAAGTAATCATCTTTATCTTCGACATTCAATCCTCACTGTATTGCTAATTCTGAAATTTCTGCTTGGAGCTTTCAAACTTTATCAACAACTGTTTTCTCTTTAATCAATTTCAAATCTGCAGGCTTCCCTCGACTGTCACTTTTCTTAGCAACGGATTTAGAAACAAAAGCGGTAGTGGCAACGGGAACATCAGACCCATGATCCATCTTGCGGTCAACAAACATTTCAGAATGTACTGGTGCAACGACCTTTGGTAACCAAACTTTCATTTTAAAAGTCGATGCCTTGAGATGAGGTGTCTCGACGGGGACATCGGGGTAGTGAGGGGAAGTGTGCTCCCTAGGGTGTAGACCATGCACAGAGGAGAATAATCATCTCCCGCTCTTTCTCTTTTAGGGCTCCTTATACTCATCGGCAACTGGTACTCTCGGACCCAGCCGGGACTTGACTAATATGGACAGTGCAGGTGCTGGAATGGTAACTGTAGCATTGGTGGTAGCAACATCAACATACTTTTCGAAGTGATGTTTAACCGAAACTCGGACGGGTCTTTCCATCTTTAGAATTTCATTCTTTATATATGGGGATATTGTACATCCCATCCTCTTGAGGAGCTTGGTGACAGAACATCCTTCGATTTCAGCCAATCTTCAAAGAAGGGTATGAACTCGAGTGATGGATGTGAGCCTATCCCTCACCTCATCATCACCATATAATGACAGAAGCGCAACAACAATCTTGTGTTGGCTTTCATTCTCAGCAGTATCAACCAGCGGGTGGAACCTACTCTCTCGAAGGAGAGGAGAGGTATTCGGTAAACCGAGTTCCTCCTGTTGAGGAATCTCATCAATCACTGATAGACTTATAGCTTGTGCCCTAGCAGCTTTGAGGGTCCTATGGTTGTGGTTCCTCCTTTGCGACTTGGTTTGAGGGGGAATTCTAAAGCTATAACCAATCTGAAATACTGACGGTGGGGCAAGAAAGGGATTGTCAGAATCTTTTTCGTCCAAAATTTCTTTCCCTTTGGCAGACGGAAAGGTCGGCGAGGTGACAGAAAAAATGGTAACGGTAGGGGTAACAAATCTCGTAGGAATGGAGATGACTGACTTGACCAGGGTAGTAGAAACTTTCATCTTCTTAGAAGAAGAGAAATTCTAGTGGGAGTTCAGGTCGAACTCAGCAGACGGTTCATGGACTTCAGAGGCAGCAACTTTCATGACAACAAACGGGGCTTTTCCAAGGATGACTTCGAACTCATTGAAGCCAGTCCTAAACTGAATTATTGGTGCTGTAAGAAGGGCCTCACGGGAGGAGGGCAAGTTTTAGGAGAAAGTCAGCGTAGGGGTCGACATCTCGACTGTAGAAGGAAAAGAATTTCAGAAGTTAGCAAAAACTTAAACCCTTTAATCATAGAGTAGACACTATGAAAAAGGAAAGACATTCTGTGAACTGGGCATAATTTCATCTTGATATTCATTATTATTAATATTATCTTGATTTTACATTTTCATATGTTTGTTAAAAGGAGTTCAAAGATTTTAAAAGGAATGGGCCGTTCTACTGGTGGCAGAATCGAACCCTGGAGGTACAAAGAGGAGGTGAGGAAGGGGACCCCGTCCGGGATCCCCTTCACGACGCACATTGCCCTGGCGAAACTTATTCACCAACACACCTATTAGGGGTCCGACCCCACAAAAATCAAGGAGAAACCTAAAGATCCCCAAACCCCTCTATCTAAGGATGGTTAAAAAGATGGTCTTAAAATCGAGGAAAGTTGATTGTACTTCCCCAAGAAAGAAATGGGTAAAACATGTCAATGGAAGAATGACAACCTGGTTCATGAGGGACATGAACGTATTACCAATGTATGAATATAACATTTCCTGATCTTAATGAAGAGAGAAGCTCATCCCCAGCGGAGTCGCCAAAAAACTGTCGGCCGTTAAAAATGTGATGTGCTATTTGCTTTGCTTTCGAACAATATAAAATGTAGTTTTATAAATTAGGGGTTTTGATTTAATTTAATATATATATATATATATATATACATATACATATACATATATATATATACATATACATATACATATATATATATACATATACATATACATATATATATACATATACATATATATATATATATACTATATATATATATATATATATATATATATATATCTTGAAAATAATATTTTAAATTTGTAAAATGAGAATGGATGGATCTCATTCATTTAATAGTTTAAATAAACAAGGACAATATCACAAGCAATGTATCTATCTCGAGGAATAGACACACTACTTGATGACAAGGCTCAATCCAACAAACTAAATAATTCATGACATCTGTTTGGTCTGCGAACCATTGTTGACTGATAATTTCCCATATCTAGTATAGAGCAATTAGATATGGTTTATATTAATCTGGGGTCTTTAAGTTTCTGATAAGGGAAAGCCCATGTAGTTAATTACACCTTAGATTACGGAAGTCAAACGAAAGCTATTAATAAAGATCAAGAAATATCGTATCCATGCATTCCAAATGGTAGGTTTCTTTAAGAAAATGTGATAATATGAAATCCAATAGGTGAATGGCTCAAATTTCAAAACATTTATTGTAGGAGTCCAAGGGGGAAGAAAGTTAGGGAAAAAGCAAGGATGTTAGAAAATTCCAGTGTATTACCAAACTATCCTATTGTTTGGTTTAAATTTGATGCTTTTATTTGATGTTTCATCATGACGATTTTATTATTTAGGACTTATATTCATCTGATGCTGATCATGTGATAGCCTTGAAGATAGGAGGATTTATGTCATATCTGGATGACCATCTCAGAATCCTAAGATGAGTTAGGGCTTATATTGCACAACAGGGTTATGCAAAGGCCTAAAGGGATAAAGTGAGGGTTTATGCTACACTAGACAAACTACTTCAAAATCCTATGGCTTGTTGTTTTAATTTCTAAGGAGTTTTGCTGTCGAAGATGGCCTTGCTGCCCACTATGCATGCTCCAAGCTCCTCGTCGTAGCAGGTTTAGTTTAAAGAAGTGTCAATTGAAGAGGAAAACAGAAGTACCATTTTTGGAAATATTTAAATCGTGGTGTTTTAATGTTTTATTAGGGGACAATGTCTAAGTTGATTAAGCGGAACCGGTTAAGATCCCACATTCCATCATCCGACACCACTATTTTCTTCGGATTCACTTAGTCCAGATGAATTTACTAAACTCAACTTAATGAGTTCCATATTTTCATTTAGACTGTGGGAAATCCTGTTAGCAGCCATAGATTGCATCATCCAAGTTATTCCCAATCACCCGATAGAGACGTTTTAATTTAATTTCAATTATGTGTTTTGTTTTGTTTGTGATTAAATTTTGAGTTGTTTTTTATTTTAACTGTTGTGATGGTGAATTTTATCTTGTTTTGATTTTTAAATTTTGATTTTGGTTTTGGTTTTGTGGCTATCCTAGAAGTTTTGGTTTTCATGCAGGGTAACATTGTTGTTTAACATGCAAGCTCGTAAGCAAGAAAAATAAAGAAAGTGCAGGAAAACAAAGTGCTGTAAATTATAAATGTGTACCTGGCGAGTCTTTTAGTTCCTCCACCTGAAACTTCAGTATCTTTGCAATAAAAATTTATAATTTAAAGGAAAGTAAAAGCCTATAGATAAGTTCGTCACAGGCCTACCAAACTCTATGTCATAACTTGGGGAGCCTATTTATCCATTTAAGAAATCTCTTCATTTAATAAATATGATAGGTTCAATTGTCCTACATGGTATCCAAAAGATTTGTGAGAAGGGTCCAGGAATTACTGAGACATTTCACAATCTATTTGAGTTCCTTGAGTTCATTTTATGAGTCTTTTATTTCACACCTTATGCTTAGTGAGCCAATGCTTTAATTACCACGAAAGGTGAAGTAAATATCACTTGATATTTTATTTAAGAATTATGTGAGGCCTTTAAAGGCAAACTTAATTTATGAAAAAATTTAATTAATTTTGATGGGCTTATAGTGTTTAAAAAGTGGTTTAAGATTAGTAGTGTTTCCTTTTCGAAATCTCATTAGTAAAATTTGATTAAGTCTAATCTCACTACTAAGCCCTTAAACATCTCAGTGGGTAAATTTATGACTTTTAGAGAAATTGATTTAAGTGGTCGTGATTTTATCAAGATATTTCAATATTATTTAAGCACCAATTAGGGGTATTAGATCAGTGAATTATTAGCTTCGAAGGTCATACCGCTAACCTTAAGGATCACTTAATTTAATTTTCTTCCAAATTATAAGGATTAATTAAATTATAAACTTATCCTTTTAATGTGACAAAAATTAGATGGGTTCCTAAAATTTATCCCTTTACATTTTAATCATTCATACATAATAATTAAGATCATTTATTGCCCTTTTGCCACTTTAATTAAGCCTAAATATAGATTAAGGCTAAATTCTTCAAAATTACATTTTTGCCCCTAAAGACCTTTATCACTTCATAATTTATTAAGTTTAACTCAAATGACTTTGAAACTTTTATGTTACCTCACATATGGGTCAATTAAAACATTAGAAGAGAAAATGTAAATTTTTTAAAAATAAATTTAATTTATAATTAGGAATGTTCAATGAAAATTCAATAACTTGACTAAAACAAAACCATTAGCTTTTAGAATTTTATTGGAGGTAGATGGAGGCTAGAGGACCACTTGGACCAAATTTCATGATTTTCTGAGCTTTAATTTAATTATTAGAATTATTTTAAATTTTGGAGTATTAATTATTTATAAATATTTTGGAGGTTGAAAGTTAAGTTTTATATTTTTCCCGAAACTCTCTAAGGTCAGGAAACCCAGAGAAGCAAATTTCATTTTTTTTATTTTTATTTAAATTTTTAAAATTATTTTGGAGGGAAGTTAAGGAAATTCATTTTTTTAAACTTTAAAAATTACGTTAAGCCTTTGAAAATTAATATCTTGACTTAGAGGCTTAGGAAAATTATTTGGATGGTTCCTAAATGATTAGGAGACCAAATGTGATAATTTAGTCAATTTTAATATTTTAGTGATTTTTATCATTTTTAATTATTTTAAAATTCACTTTTATGCTTAAAAATAAAATGTTTATTTTAATTTTCATTTTATTTTCATAAAATTTCACTGGTCATGAGGAACTCCCAAAACCATTTTTATAAATTTTTGGCTTGTATGTTAATTACTAAACATTATTTTAGTGGTAAAAATGCCTTTTAACTTCGGAAATTCAATTAGGTGGTTAAATGAATTCCAAATCACTTCAAAATTCTTTAGGGGAGTCCCTCTGACCCTAAACCACAGTGGAGAATGATTTTGAGCCATTTACATATTTAGTTTGTTCAAATTAATTTCACTTTAGTTTTAGGTTGAAATGACAATTAGGTGCATTCTCAAAGATTTAATTCAATTCAAATTTTTCCTAGGGTCCTCTGGTCACAAGTAACCTACCAAAATTTATCTTACATTTTTCCAATCAGTATTTTAATTATTATAATTATTTTACCAAAATAAACACAATATTTTGAAAAATAGGGATCTCCTCATAGAGATCTCCCATGGTCTTGGAAAAATCAGGGATGATCCCCCATGACAGAGAGAATGTCTAAGCCAATGGAGAATCAGAATACTCCAGACTGTATTTAATTAATTAAAAATAAAATATGCATCAAATAAACTTCAAACCATTTTCACATTATTCCCCTCTGTTCACTGAGAGCTAGGGTATTTTTCTTTTATTTTTATGATTTTTCTACACAAGTTATGAATTTTTAAAGTTCAGGGAATTAAATAAATAAATAATTCCCTAATTTTATATTTAAGTGGCGCGACACTGACTGTATCCTTGGCAACTCCAAAAGCACATGCGGTGCATCCGAATTCGACGATTGCCATCTGATTCAGCTCTGCGCTTTATGTATCAAAGGTTCGTCTGGCCCAATTCTGGACATCCATTCATTACATGCGTGATCCGACGGCTCTTGGTCATCGTGTTCACCTGGTTCTTCCCGTAAGCCGTTCACACTAAAACCTTAAGATCTCGAGCTAGACTTCATAAAATCACTTGGGGTTTGTTTCTAGAGCTTCATCTAGCCTAGACAAACCTATCTATATGGCTAACCTAGCCTGAAATTGACCCAACATGTATGGAGAATCGAAATAAGCTCGGGAGGAAGGTGAGGTTCAATACCTTTGTCTGAGAGGGGAGGCCTCAATCAGATGGTTGTGGCAGCTTCGATTGGTCCCAATGAACCTCCAAATGAATCCTCTTATTTTTGTGAAATGTCTAGACCTGAATTCGACCAAGACCGATTTCAGGTGTTGATCAAAGTCTGGTGCAGAGGCTCTCTGTGATGGGGATTTGATGGGTGATCTTTTTCTTTCAGTGTTGTGATGGTGTGGGTGCAATTAATTGAACTTTGGTGCACTATGGAGCTATGGTGAAATGTGTCGGCTAGATTTTCAGTGGGGAAATTGGCTCTGGACAGTGAGGTTCAATGGCTGAGGATGGTGGGATTTCACTCAGGAGGTCTCAGGGAAGCTCTAGGAGTAATTTGATAGAGTCTCCTTGAGAAAATTTCAGCACATCTTTTTTGGCTGAGAAGGGTGCTTTTATAGCCATGGCCAATTGGTTAAGCTCAGGGTGCCAATATGGGCTTAAGTTGAGGGCTTATCAGTGCAATTGATCATTGAGGGGATGCCTCACTGACAAAGCCCAATTTTGGGTTTAAGGAGGTAGGGGGGCGCTCGGGCTTAGCTGTTCCGACATTTAGGGTGGTCGGTAAGGACAGGGATGGTGGCTGGCAGGCTGATGGGAGGTAAGAGGGGAGCTCAGTGCAATTGATTGCCTGATTTAATGAGGGCTGCTTGGGTTAATGGGTTTAGCCAAAAGGTGAGGACCCATTGGTCCCAAGTGAGGGACCTTTGGTCCATGGCTCAATGGGCTTAGATTTGGTTGATCTTGGCTGGTCCTTGGGGTCCCAAGGTGGGCTGTGGTGGAGTCAATTTGGTCAAATGAGTTCAATTTAAGTGACATTGGGTCATGGGTTCAATGTAGGTCATTTTGGGTTTAGGTTGGGCTAGGTTTGGTTTAAGCTTGGGTTAGACCCAATAGATTGAGCAATTTAGTGGAAATGATTGTCAAAAAGGATTTGGGAAGGGATTAGAGTGATTTTGAATTAGTTTTGGGGTTCAATTTTGCTTAATTTAAGTATTTGGCCAATTTGGTGCAAGTTGAGCTAGCTTGAGTCTAGTTTGGGCTAGAATGGGGTTTAGGCCCAATTGATTATTCAAAAAGGTCTAGGGGGATGTGTTGAAAAGTTCTCAACATAAATTGGGTGGCAATTTTGAGATTGGGGCATTCAATTTTGTGTGATTTGATCATGTGTCCAATTTGGGGTAAATTAGGGATTTTAGATTTGGGTTAACTTGGGGACTTGAGCTCAAATTGGAGGCAATTGAATGTTGCATTTGGCCTAGGGGAGTGTCATGTGAAGTTGATCAAATTAAGGGGAAATTGATTGACATAAGGTTTAATTTGGGTGAAATGGATCACTTGGTTAAAATTGGAGATTTTGGAATTCAAGTGAAATTGAGCTCAAATGTGAGTCAAATTGGGTTTGGATTTGGTTTAGATTGATGTTATAGATGTTGAATTAAAGTTTAGAATTGAAATTGGGCAAGATTGGGGTCAATTAGGTGGATATTGGGTTTAATTTGGCATTTTTGGGTTAAATGAGTCAGATTGGGTTTTTGGTTAAATTAGGCCAAATGGGTGAAATTGGGTCATGTAGTAGTTGAGGGTAATGAAAGTGGGAACATGGAGGTTTTGGGAACTTTTGGGAATTTTTAGAATTTTTGGATTTTTGGCCTAAGAGGAGTATTTTGGTAATTTTGCAAATTTTAGGGTTATTTTGAAAAGTTTAGTAAATTTTGGTCCAATTGGTCAATTTGAGTGGTGAGAAATATTTTGAAATAATTTTTTGGAGAAAATGGGTAATTTGGGTAATTTTGGGTAAATTTGAGGTTTTGGGGTATTTTGGTAGATTTAGGGGGCAAGGGGTCAATAATTGAAATTTTGGAAAAATTGAGGTTCATGAGGGGTGAGCAGTATGAAATTGTTTAGGTTGAGCCATGGACCAAAGGGAACCTCTATTTTGGTCCTCTATGTGTTGGTACTAACCAAACCATAGCTTGGGGCTAAGTACTTGGGGAAACCACGAACATGAGTTTCCAAAGAGTAGGGGATCAAGGTAGGATGAGCATTGTTTAGGGTTATGAGTGTAAATTCTGTGTATTGTGTAAGCTCCAAACCTCCTAGGGTAAATCCTAAGGTCTGACCACCTATAGGAGACTTTCCTTGGGTCTCCTTATACTTGGTCTCTTCCTCCCAAAAGCTGGAGGTTAGGCCTTAAGCATATGAAAACTCCCAGTGAAGTAAATAAGATTTGAATTTCTAAGGGGGAGGGTTCCAAGACTAGTATTCTAAGAAATTCATCAGGAGAGTCCTATGGCTAGACCTTAGGCTATTCTAAAGAAAGACTAAACCTCGACCAAAAGTGAGGTCAACACCGCTCGGCTCGATCAGGCACAACCCTTTGGTTTAACCGGCCGCCCTGGCCCGGTCAACGAAGCATTTTGGTTCGACCAGTCACCCCGGCTCAGTCAACTGATCACTTTCGTCTGATCGCCACCCCAGCCAAGTTGACCGACCAGTTTGGTTTGACTAGTCATCTAATCGACTGCCCTGAGTTGGTCAACCAATCACTTGCATAGTGCTTGTTGTGCATGTGCATGAGTCTGACCGCTTGCTTGCATGGTACACTATACTCCGTATATGCTTATCATTTGTATGTGTGCCTAGTCGTTATTGGGGTAAGGAGTAATTCTTCCTAGGGAGTCTTATGCCCTAAGAGGTCGAGCACAACACTTCTTGTAATGTATGTCTTGTGTGACATCTTGCATGATTATTATCATTTGCTTGGGTTGAAATTCGAGTGTCCCTTCATACACTCATTTCACTTGTATGATTCTCCCCAGTGAAAATCATCACTCTTTCGTGCCTCTTCCTCCACAATACGTCCATTCTTTTGGGTCATTGCTTCCATGGTACACCTTTTTTTCGGGCCCTTGCCTCCTCGGTACTCTCCTTTTGGGTCACTACCTCTACAGCACAACCATTTGTTGGGCCTATTCCTCCACAGCATACCCATCCTTTTGGGTCACCATCTCTATGACACGCCCATTTTTGGGGTCCCTACCCAACAGTCTCTTTGTTGTCACTGCTTCTACGACACACCTATCTTTCAAGCCCCTGCCTCCATGACACAATCATTTGTCGAGCCCCTGCCTTCACAGCAGACCCACCCCTTTGGGTCTGCCTCCATGACATATACAATCCTCGGGCATCTCCTCCATAACGCGCCCATTCTTTGGGTCACTACCTACATGGCATACCCATTTGTCAGGCACCTGCCTCCAGAGCACGCCAAACTTATAAGTCGCTCTCACTATGACAAACCCATACTTCGGGTCACTGCCTCCATGTCATACCCAGTTGTCAGGCCCTTGCCTCCATGACAAGCCCACTCTTACGGGCTTGTTGATCTTACTTTTGTGAGGATCATTTATAAACCATCTTGAGAAAGGAAGTCTACTAAAATTAACCTCCTAAATCTTACCGATGGTCATTAAACCCTAATGTCTAGGGTAAAACCCTAATGAAGCCTTTTTAACCAAAATCTTAATGACATCCTAAAATGATCAAATCAATAATGACAAACCCTGATTTGATCAATCATTGACCAAACTGGTCAACCTTTGACCCAAATGGTCAACCTAGGTCAAAATGGTGAGTCCATGACCCAATGACCACCACATTGACCAAACTGGTCAACATTTGACCCAAATGGTCAACTTAGGTCAAAATGGTCAGTCCATGACCCAATGACCACCACATTGACCAAACTGGTCAACATTTGACCTAAATGGTCAACTTAGGTCAAAATGGTCAAACCATGACCCAGTGACCTTCCCATTGACCAAACTGGTCAACCTTTGACCTAAATGGTCAAATTAGGTCAAAATGGCCAGTCCATGACCCAATGAACACCATATTGACCAAATTGGTCAACCTTTAACCTAAATGGTCAAATTAGGTCAAAATGGTCAATCCATGACTCAATGACCACCACATTGACCAAATTGGTCAACATTTGACCTAAATGGCCAAATTATGTCAAAATGGTCAACTCATTGACCCAATGACCACCACATTGACCAAACTAGTCAACATTTGACCTAAATAGTCAACTTAGGTCAAAACGGTTAAACCATGACCCAATGACCTTCCCATTGATCAAATTGGTCAACCTTTGATCCAAATGGTCAAATTAGGTCAAAATGGTCAGTCCATGACCCAATGACTACCACATTGACCAAAATAGTCACCCTTTGACCCAAGTGGTCAAATTAGGTGACAATGGTCAAACCATGATCCAATGACCTTCCCATTAACCAAACTAGTCAACCTTTAACCCAAATGATCAAATTAGGTCAAAATGGTCAGCCATGACCCAAATCCCCAGATTGACCAAATTGGTCAACCTTTGACCCAAATGGTCAAATTAGGTCAAATGGTCAACTAATCCACTGAAAATTTAATAGCTTTTTGCTATCAATTTCATACCTATTTTTGATGATATTGTACTTTAAATGAAGGTATTTTACATGATTTTATGCAGGTACAATGATTTTAGGCCATTAGAGCAAAAGGAAGTGAAAAGGAGCAAATTTGGAGCAAAAACAGACAAAAGTGCATTTTATTGAACTAGCGCCAAACGTCGCCGTCACCAGCGCCAAACCGTGCTAGTTTGCAGAGAGTTGCGACTATTTTGGCAGAATAATGCACCGAATGACACCCTATCCAGCGTCGGACCGCGCCCTATCCCGATTTTAAACTAGATTTAATGTATTTAGCCGGATTTTGAAAGGTTGCTTTAGGAATCTCTTGGGAATCCAGTTTTGGCCGAATTTAAACACTTTTGGAGCAAATTTTAGAGGGGGGAAGAAGAGAAGAGAAGAGTTTAAAGTTTAGAGAGAGTTTCTTTCCATTTTGTGTAGAATTATGTTTTGTGTTTTCTCTTCTAAAGAGTGTGAGTGGAGAGGGAAAGTGAGAGATTTCTTCTTCCTTACTTATCTAAAGAGAGAATTGTGCGTTTTTTTGAAGAAAGAAGAGGATTCAAAGGAATTCCTTAAGATTCGCTTGGGGAAGAGTTTGAGATAAGTTGTCTTTACTTTACTCTGTTTGTAGGACATTGTTTTTATATATAAAATCCATGTTTTGTCATCTTTTCCTCATGAGTCTTGAGTAGGTTTCTTTGTCTTTCTCCTTTTCATGTGATGTGTTGATGTTGTGAATGGAAATGATGTGCCGATTTATTATGGAGAATTTGTGATGACCTTTTCACTTCAAACTTCATTTACTTTTTAATCTGGACAATTAAATTATTAAAACTTGTGGGAAACATATTTTCCGAAAGGATTATGAGTTCCACAACAAAAGTGAAAGTCACATTCAATATTCATGAATGAGAGACATAGTTCATAAGGATTGAGTGCAAATAAATAAGGAAATATACTTTGATGGGTATAGAATTGGAGATCTCAGAGTGACAGGCTGAAATCCTCAATTTGGTCTTAATATTTGGAAACTGAAGTGAGAGTTAGCCTTCAGGTGAAGAGAAGTGAGAGCTTTGGAGTGAGAGCCAGTATCCTCCCAGCCAAACCACAGATTCAAGGACTAAAGTTAAGATTAGCCAATATTCTTTATATGCTGAAATATGGGTAAAGATTATGAATGCTCCTATTTGCCACAATAATTATCACATTATGATTAGAAAGGAGGAAGACTTTTTCTTGCAACTGAAATCTGTTATAAATTTAGTCTTGTGTTAGTTTAACTTGCTAGAGTTTAGAACGTATTTTGGTAGAAATAGTAACTACAACCGTTTGTCTTTATTTTAAGAATTAAACTTACTTATAATTGTGTTATGATTCGATAAGTATTTTCTGTGCTACGCCATAAAATTGAAGCCTCCCTGTGGGATCGATATTCCAGGACTCCACTAGAGCTCTGTATTACTTGAGCGATACGTATACTTGCGTTTAATTGTGTGACTCATGATAAAACTAAATCAATATATATATATATATATATATATATTTGAGTTCATAAATTTCGGCAAATTAAAAAAGTCGCACCATCAACCTATTGACCTAATGACCACCCCATTGACTAAACTGGTTAACATTTGACCTAAATGGTCAACTTAGGTTAAAATGGTCAAACCATGACCTAATGACCTTCTCATTTACCAAACTGGTCAACCTTTGACCCAAATGGTCAAATTAGGTCAAAATGGTCAGTCCATGACCCAATGACCACCACATTGACCAAACTGGTCAACTTTGACCCAAATGGTTAAATTAGGTCAAAATAGTCAACCATTTACCCAATGACCACCCTATTGACCAGCTTGTTAACATTTAACCCAAATGATCAACTTACGTCAAAATGATTAACACAATGACCCAATGACCACCATATTGACCAAACTGGTCAACCTTTGACCCAAATGGTCAAATTAGGTCAAAATGATCAACCATTGAACCAATTACCACCACATTGACTAAACTAGTTAACCTTTGACTCAAATGGTCAAATTAGATCAAAATGGTCAACCATTAACCTAATGACCACCTTATTGACCAAACTGGTCAACATTTGATCCAAATGATCAACTTAGGTCAAAATGGTTAACACATTGACTCAATGACCACCATATTGACCAAACTGGTTAACCTTTTGACCCAAATGGTCAAATTAGGTCAAAATGATCAACCATTTTCAAAAGGTCAAATTAGGTTAAAATGGTCAACCATTGACCAAATGACCACCACATTGACTAAATTGGTCAACCTTTGACCCAAAAGGTCAACTTTGGTCAAAATGGTCAACCTATTTACCCAATGACCATCATATTGACCAAAATAGTCAACTTTTGACCCAAATGGTCAACTTAGGTCAAAATGGTCAACCCATTGACCCAATGACCACCCTATTGACCAAATTGGTCAACCTTTGACCCAAGTGGGCAACTTAAGTCAAAATGATCAATCTTTGACCCAATGACTACCCCATTGACTCAATGCCAACCTCATTAACCACTAAGTCAACCTAGACATCAAATTAGTCAAATTTAACTCATTAGATCAATTTGAGACTTTAAAAGTATTAAATTTAATCATTTGACCAACCCTAGTCAAACCTAGGTCTCCACTACCAAAATCAATGATCCTATGATTAAATTAATCATGACAAGGTTAAATAAATCAAACGATTAACCTTCAAAATCATTTTGATTAATTTATGGGTTAATATTATAATTTCTACATTTTTAATTAATTTGATAATTGATTTGATAATTAATTAGAAATGGAATTATGATTAAATAACCCTAAATTGAATTTGAAATTAGGAAATTACCCATGACATCAAATATTCATAATTAATTTTAACATTAAATTCAATTTATGAAGAATCACCTATGGGTCACCCATGACCCATTAAACCCATCATGACAAAAATAACACATTACCCAACCATTAATCATAACCTTTAACCAAGATTAAGATTAATCGTGACACAATCATAAAGGAGTAAAAGAGGTGTCACCCCTTTATGAATTGCTTAAGGGAGATATGGGTGAGTCATCACTCACCTTACAAACCACCAAATAAAAAAAAAGCATGCCTTAAAATCATCCTTACATCATGAGATGACCTCATAAACAATAAATTTGAAAATTAAAGTAAAATAGAAGTTTATGTGTCATTCTCTCACAAAGTCATGGGTGACATGGTAGATGAAGGATAATTCACTCATTTTGAGTCACCATACACCTCTTCCCCACTCAATAGACATAAACCAAATCAATTTCATTAAATGGAAAGCTCATCATGGCTACTCATGAAAAATTGCATATGTGTCATTTCTTCTTCACCATATTGAATGATCTTGTGAATACACATGGGGAAGGCTGATTCAACACAACTAAGTGAGGCCAAAACAACTCATAAGCTATCCAATGAAGAGAAGCCAACCCTTGAGTTAAATTTTCAACTCAATTGGAAATAACATGGGTTAATCTTGGGAGAGTGACTTAAGCTTATCCATGAGCTGAAATCCTATCCTCAGTCATCATGACATTGGATAGTAACTTCCCTAGGTGAACCCAAGCCAGCCTAAGTTTCCCCATGGCCTCCATGGCTATAAAAAGAGGCAAACCCGTGAGCTTCCAAGAAGAGAAAAGACACACCTAAACTACCCAAATCCTGACACATCCAAGACAAAAAATGTTGTCCATGACCTAAGGAGTTGATTCCACATAGATTGAGTTCCTTAAACCCACCACACTCTCTAAATTTAGCCACCCCAAAACACCCTAAAATAGGACATCTTTCGAGTCTTGTATAAACCTGCCTCAATCTCTAAATTAAAAGTTCCTACACCTTCCCTGAGGTGTACGAAGAAGATCCCAATCGATGTTAGGTCTCCCCGCAAGCTCTAACCCACCTCAAGACCAAACCGTGAGCCCATTTTGGTGAATTCATACCCTCACCTAATTTCATTCCAAATTGAGCATACTAGGAGCTTCGTAAGGACCTGGTCATCATTCCAGAAAAACTTAATTGAAGCTTCACTTCGTTAAGCCATGTTATGGTCACTTTAACTCATTTCGTGTTCATGTTTTGACCTTTGTGAAGTGAAAAGATTCAAAACACCCACATATCCGTATGGATGTGTTCGTTATGACACGATGAAGCTTTTCAAATGATTTCCATGAAGTTTCATTAAGATCCAAGCATGATCTTGTGACTTGAAAGTGGACGATCTGCGGGTTAGAACAGGTTGAGGGAGATGATGGGAAGTCGTCCATTTTATGTATAAAAAAATGGACGGTCATGATCTTGCCAAATCACGGTTTCATCCAGATGAAACACATGAAACCGGGGGCTACGTGGCCCCACGCGTGGACATCCCTAGCCTATCAGACATCGTCGCGTATGTGTTCGACGAGTCCTAGGACCGCGCTGGCCACTATGTGGAAATGAATTTAAGTGGGATTTATGTTAATTCAGAAAGTTCTATTTAACTTTGAAAATTCATAACTTTGCATAGAAAAATCATAAAAATAAAATAAAAACACCCTCAGATTCAGGGAGACAAGTAGAAAATTATAAAAAGAAAATTTGGAATTAAGGAGTTATATTTAATTTTAAATTAATTAATTACTCCTTGGAGTAATTTATTTATTAAAAATTATTTATAAACCCAAAAATTATGAAATTTCTCTCATCTTTGAGAACATTATGTGATTTTTCCAAGTCTAACGGAAGTCTCTACGATGAAATAGACAATTTTCAACAATACTTAGTGATTATTTTCAAAAATAATTGCATTAATTAGGAATTTGAAAAATAAATTTGAGAATCCTCAGAAAAATTAAGTTGATGAATTTGGATCATAAAAATGACATTTAATAACTCTTAAAAATATGAAGGGATATTTTTTACTTTTAGGGTAAAATTTATAAAAATGAAAACTATAAATTAAATCCTAAAAACACTTTTATATTTCATGAAAGATATAATTAAGATTAACAAAATCTTAATATCTAAGTTTAAACTAGTTTAAAATTAAGATGAACTCCTATGTTCTAAATAGGTTAGGTATAAATACAACTTAAACATTTAAAAATCCTAATTAAACTTAATCACCTTTATTAAGCATTAATTACATTAGGCTTAATACAAATCAAACCTTAATTAGGTCTAAGACACAATTTATACCTAATTAAACCAAGTTAGACCTTAATCACAATAGGTTTAACTTAATAAACCCTATTTAGGTCTAAGACACCATTTAGACCTAATTAAACCAAGTTAGACCTTAATCACATTAGGTTTAACTTAATAAACCCGAATTAGATCTAAGACACCATGTAGACCTACTTAAACCAAGTTAGACCTCAATCACATTAGGTTTAACTTAATAAACTTAAACTCTAATTAGGCCTAAGACACCATTTAGACCTAATTAAACCAAGTTAAGCCTTAATCACATTAGATTTAACTTAATAAACTCTAATTAAGTCCAACCGTAATTAGACTTAATTAACTCTTAAGTTTTACGTACATTAGGCTTAAGTAACCTTAAACCCTAATTAAGTCTAACCCTAATTAAACTTAATTAACTCTTAAGTTTTAATTACATTAGACTGAAGTAACCTTAAACTCTAATTAAGTCTAAACCCTAATTAGACTTAATTAACTATTAAGCCTTAATTACATTAGACTTAAATAATCTTAAACCTTAATTAATTCTAACACTAATTATACTTAATTAACTTTTAAGCCTTAATACATTAAGATTAAGTGACCGTAAACTCTAATTAAGTCTTACCATAATTAGACTTGATTAACTCTTAGCCTTACTTACATTAGGCTTAAGTAACCTTAAACCCTAATTAAATCTAACCCTAATTAGACTTAATTAACTGTTAAGCCTTAATTAAATTAGGCTTAAGCAACCTTAAACTCTAATTAAGTCTAACCCTAATTAGACTTAATTTACTGTTAAGCCTTAATTACATTAGGCTTAAGTAACCCTTAAGCCTTAATTACTTTAGGCTTATGTAATCTTAAACCCTAATTAAGTCTAACCCTAATTAGACTTAATTAACTCTTAAGCATTAATTACATTAGGCTTAAGTAACCTTAAACTCTAATTAATTCTAACCCTAATTAGACTTAATTAACTCTTAAGCCTTACTTATATTAGGCTTAAGTAACCTTAAACCCTAATTAAGTCTGACCCTAATTAGACTTAATTAACTGTTAATACTTAATTACTTTAGGCTTAAGTAACCTTAAACTCTAATTAAGTCTAACCCTAATTAGACTTAATTAACTTTTAAGCCTTACTTACATTAGGCTTAAGTAACCCTAAACCCTAATTAAATATAACCCTAATTAAATATAACCCTAATTAGACTTAATTAACCCTCAAACCTTAATTACATTATGCTTAAGAAACCTTAAACCTTAATTAAGTCATCATTAATTAGACTTAAATCAACTTCAATTTAAGGTTCAACTTAACTTGAACCCAGGTTAAACCAAACTTAAGTTCAACCCATATTGAACTTAAGTCAAACTTCTAACTTAGGTTCAACCTAACTTGAACACAAGTTAACCCAAAACTTAAGTTCAACCCATATTGAACTTAAGTCAAACTTCTAACTTACGTTCAACCTAACTTGAACCCAAGTTAACCCAAATTTAAGTTCAACACATACTGATCTTAAGTCAAACTTAGGTTTAACCAAACTTGATCTAAGTTAAAATCTTAGGTTCAACCCATATTGAACTTAAATCAACTTCTAACTTAGGTTCGACCTCACTTGAATCCAAGTTAACCTAAACTTAAGTTCAACCCATATTGAACTTAAGTCAAACTCCTAACTTAAGTTCAACCTAACTTGAACCCAAGTTAACTCAAACATAAGTTCAACCCATATTGAACTTAATTCAAACTTCTAACTTAGGTTAAACTTAACTTGAACCCAAGTTAAACCAAACTTAAGTTCAACCTATATTGAACTTAAGTCAAACTTAAGTTCAACCTAACTTGAACTCAATTTAACCTAAACTTAAGTTCAACCCATATTGACCTTAAGTCAAACTTCTAAATTAGGTTCAACCTAAGTTGAATCCAAGTTAACCCAAACTTAAGTTCAATCCATATTGAACTTAAGTCAAGCTTCTAACTTAGGTTCAATATAACTTGAACCCAAGTTTACTAAACATTTTAGCTTCAACTCATATTGAACCTAAACCAACTTTTAACTTAGTTTCAACATAACTTGAACCCAAGTTAACCAAACCTTAATTTCAACCTAACTTGAACCCAAGTTAACCAAATTTTAGGTTCAACCAACATCGGACTTAAGTCAAACTTATAACTTAGGTATAATCTAACTTAAACCTAAGTTAATCAGAACTTTAGATTCAAACCAAATTGAATCCAGCTTAGTACAAACTTTAGATTCAACCCAAATTGAATCTAATTCAACATAAAATTTATGTTCAATCCAAATTGAACCTAAGTCTACCTAAACTTTAGATTCAACCTAAATTGAACTTAAGTCTACCTAAATCTTAGGCTAAACCTAAATTGAATTTAAGTCAACCTAAACCAAACCTTTAACTTAGGTTCAACCCAACTTGAACCTGACTCAAACTTAAAACTTTTAAGTTCAACATACATTGAACTTAACCTTAGCTTATACTTAGGTTCAACCCAATCTGAACCTGATTTAAACTTAAACCTTTTAGGTTAACATAAATTGAACCTAACCTTAACCTATACTTAGGTTTAATCCAACTTGAATCTAAGTCAAACTTAAACCTCTTAAGTTCAATCTAACTTGAAACTAAGACAAACTTAACCTATACTTGGCTTCAACCCAATTTGAATCTAAATCAATTCAAACCAATCTTAGGTTCAACCTACTTTGAATTTAAATCAAATTTAAATCAGGTTCAACCTACATTAAACTTGATCCAAACTTAAATTAGGTTCAACCTACATTGAATCTAATTCAAATTTTACTTAGGTCCAATATGCTAAGTTAAATTCTTCAGATTCAACAAATATTGAATCTAAACTTAACTCAAATATCATTAGATTCAAAAAACACTGAATCTAAGACTTAATCTAAACAACTTTAGATTCAAATGACATTGAATCTAAGACTTTACCCAATTTTATGTCTAGTCAGACTTAATCAAGGACTTTAGATTCAAAAGACATCGAATCTAAAAATCTTAAAATCTAATTCATGTTAGATTTTATCTCCAGATCTAATTTATATTAGACTTAACACAAACATCTTTAGATTCAAAAGACATTGAATCTAAAATCCTAAAATCTAACTCATGTTAGATTTTATCTCTAAGTTTAATTTATATTAGACTTAATATAGATAGCTATAGATTCAAATGACATCAAAGTTAAAAGTCTTACTTATGTTAGATTTTATCTATATTAGACTTAAAAATCTTAGATTCAAACGACATTGAATCTAAATTCTTAAATTTAACTCATATTAAATTCAGTCAACTAAATCAATCAAAGAAATAAAATCAACATTATTTCTTTTATAAAAATCACTTTAAAACCATTTTCTTGCAGGCCGAAGACAAGTCTCATTTTAGATTTACTTTGCATGATATTACGGTGTGCTAACTCTGTTTTGCAGGATGAAATTCTGAAGACGGGACAAATGACCAAACAAAATCAAAATGATATTAAAACAACGACATTAACAAAACAAAACATTAACAAAAATAAAACATTAACAAGACAACATTGATAAAATAGTATGACAAAATAACGAAACCCAAACTTTTAGGATAATCACAAAACCTAAACTTTTAGGATAACCCCCAAACAAACTACAAAATGAAATGACAATAAAATGACAAACAACAAAACAAAAATAAGACTGCAAAATGACATTGACAGAATCAAACCTTTAAGATAGTACGTGACACTTAGAAACATATTACCCTTAAGATTGAACATTGAGGTTGATACGCGTATGACCGTGTCAAGGATCTAAATGCTTAAGGTCCATCATATCCGACTCAAACCCATATTGCATTTCTTCTATTTTAAAAGTATAAGCAAGGATATTTTTATTTTTTAGTATTATCCACCAACTTTTAAACTATATAAGTTAGATCATATATAAGGTTGCTTATTTTAAAATTTCACCCCTCTCTCATCACGTGCGTTAGATTCCTTGAATCCTTAAGATGGGGTCAGTGTGGCAACCCCATCAAACTCATACGATACTAGGAGACTTTGCCTTGTGCACTTAGGTGCTATGTTACGAAACTTTTCGTTAAATGGTGTGCTAAGCTAGTATATAGGATGCTAGATAGTCTTTTTGTTATTTGGCTAATGTTCGTTGTTGGATTGGTTGTCCTAGTGAGACATCTTTTTTGCATTGTGCTTCTGGTGTTTCTACATGCTTGATATATGATAGTGTGTCTGGGTGTTCTTCTGTAGGGAGTAGTGCCTATATATATATATATATATATATATATATATATATATATATATATATACATAGTAATAGATACAAAGTGTATCTATGCTAAAGTGGGAGATTCATTAATCAGAAAAGAAATTACATAATTCTAATGTAGGGGAGAACTAAATTATCCCCTATCAAAAATAAAGAAAGAGGACTTGGAGTTTTGCTAATTACAATTTCATCAGTAAGATTTATGTGTTTTTCATGCTAATTGGCTGACCTTCTCTAGGAATGTAAGAGTGTATGATATGGATAGAAGCACTAAGAGATTTGATTTTACAGATCCAATGTGTCAAGTTCCAAGGGGACTCAACCTAGTTCTTCAAAATTTGGATCAGTATTTGTGAGTCTGATTCAAGGTGGAGAAGATGCCAAATTCCTTGTACTAAAATGAGGAGAGCCCAGTAAACAACAATGGTTTCAGCTTCAAGTGCATCTTGTTCCAAGTTTGAGATTGGAAATACAGCAGACAATTGCCCAACTAATTTATGAAGACACCACCAATTCCTGCATCTTCATTGAGGAAGCTGCCATCAATATTTACTTTGATTCAAGGATGGAGTAGTTTGTGCCAATAAACCTTGGAGACCAGGGGTTGGATTTCATGGGGTGAAAAGTGACCATATCATTGCAATTATTTAGTAAATGCATGTGTTGTATGAGTTTCAGAAGGTTGGATAGGAATTGGTGAGCCACTTGGTGATTAGTTAGTTTCCTATCCTCATATTTAACTTTATTCCTGGCCATCCAGCAAAACCAGGCTACAATGCAGGGAATAGGAGAGAACTTGATAGCCTACCAATCTAGCCAACTAGTGGTAAATTGGTCCCAACTAAGAGTAACAGTGTTAATTGATAGGTGGGTGGTTATGGATCTTCATGTGGCTTGGACATAAGAGCAGCTGAAGAACAGATGATCCAGAGTTTCTTCATCTTGTTGACAAAACATATACCAACAGGAGGCCCTCAAGCATTTTAGGTTCAAAATGTCATCAATTGGCAACAATATTAAGAACATTCTCTAGCAGAAGAACATAGATGGTGATAGAAATTTGTTCCAGATATGATCACCCTAGCTAACATTCTCCCAGTTATGAAGAGCTTGGTATATGTAGGCAGAAGAGCTTTGGGAATTAGTTTTCTTTATAATGAATTATATCTTTTCAGCCTATCAAAGGGAGTTGTCAACACTTGATTCATCTGATTGGTATTCAATAAAGTATCGAGGATTTTACTGCACCACTGATTATTATCCCAACAATCAGCAACCTTAACGGTGAGATTTGTGATGTTGGGTTGAAGGTGAAGGAGCTTCCCAACAAGAACCCAAATATCAATCTAGAAATTAATTTGGCCCTCACTCAGTTCCCAAATAAATAGATCTTCAGCTTGAGTTCTAACTCTTAGTAATTTAGACCAAATTTTAGAGTCCCCCACTTTGTGTGTAACTAAGGTTGGATGTACATGTTTGCAATATTTACCCTACATGAACTTAGCCCAAAAAGAATCCATTTTTCTAAATTCTATCTAGAGTTTGCAGAAATTGATGGTATTAAGATGCTGAAAGCTTCAGAATCCCAAACAATCGGTAGTGAAAGGCTTGTAAATTTTATGTCAGTTAGCCTAATGCATCTGTCTTATATGCCCAGCCCAAGGAAATTTTTTGAAGCTTCGTTCAATTACCAGCTGTATTCACTTCTTCATGGAAGACATTTGCTTAATGTAAGTGAGAAAGGAAGTCAATATACTTTTAGGTAAAGTGATCCGGCCACCATTGGACAGAAAGGAAGTTGTCTAATAGTTTAATTGGTCTATGGTCTTATGAATTATTGCATCAAATTAAGTCTGCCTGGTTCTATCTTTTACCAATTGACCCCCCAAGTATTTGAATGTATAGGAACTTATGGAGAAGCTAGTGAAGTAAAAAATTCAGTGCCTTACAAGGATTTTCACTCTTTCACTAAACATAATGTTGCATTTGTTTTTGTTTAGACACATGCCGGAGCACTTCTGAAAGTTCAACAGAATAGTTGTAGATTGCTTTAACATGTTTAGTGGCCTAAGAGAACAAAATGACATCATCAGCACAAAAAAGACAGTTAACTAATATTATGCAATGTGAGGAGAGTTTTGATATATCTGATTTTGCAATTTGGATAAGCAGTAATAAGCTTAAATAAGGATAGTGGGAGATAGGGGATCACCCTATTTAATGCCCCTAGAGGCTTTGAAAAAACCATAATATATATATATATATATATATATATATATATATATATATATATATATATATATATATATATATATATGCACACACATGTGCTTTTGAAAGGGGAGCATGTATTGATTTCTACTAATCCTTTGCTTGCAGGTAGTTCTTAGCTCTCCCACCAGACATGACTCATTATACGTTGCATGTCTTTCCCCACTAATGCTTGTTTTCTAGGCAGGTGATTCTTTTTCTTTTCCTATCTACCTTTAAAGTCCTAAGAGAGTCCAATAACATAAATAAGATACGGGCACAGGTTCTGAGGTGTTCTGATGTGGGAACCATGCGATGAGGAACCGGGAGCTGATGTTCGTGTCCCATGTCTTAATTATACATTTTATATTGTTGTATAGAATTAAGACCAGAAATGTATATGCAGAGTCTTACCACTTTTTCTGCTTTTCTTGGGATATGTCATCGACCCAACGGCATTTAACATCTTTTATATATTTTTATGGAGTGCTTTTTACTGTCTATTGCTTGCTTGCATGCTTGGACTATTTTTCTTTTTTTTTTTTTTTCTTGAATTGGGATATCACGAAGGAAGGACATACCATGCAGGTGATACACTCGAACAATATAGGCAGTTAGATCAATCTCCACAGTAAAGCAAATCCATGAGTTTGTACCAAGCTTGTGATACACTCTAGCAATATAGGCACTTAGATCCATCTCACCAGCAAAGCAAATCCATGATATTGTACCTGAGTTTATACATGTAACCAGATAGCAAATGGTGATAGCAGGCAATCAAGGAAGGCTTAAATCTAATCTCCATTTTGAAAATGCGTAGAGAAAGATATCCCCCAACAGTATGCATTAACACAGATTCTTATAGGATCAATAGAGAGCCTGCATCTATTCAGGGAACCATTTCCATAGCCAATGCAAAGTAGCAAGATTTCAGCAAAACAAGCCCGTTTCTGTGAAGATACAAAGCACAAGTAGTACACTCAACCAACATAGGCAGTTAGATCCATCTCAACAGCAAAGCAAATCCATAAGTTTGTACTTGTAACCATGCAACAAAGGATGATTACAGATAAGCAAGGAAAGTTTAAATCTAATCTCCAGTTTGAAAAAATGTTAAAAGGAAATCCCCCAATAATATGCAATTAAAGGAGGTTCTTATAGGTTCAATAGAGTTCCTGCAGCTGACAGGGAACAAACCAGCAAAAAATTCAACAATATAAGACTGTTTTTGTGAAGATAGACAGTTGCAGGAATAATAGTAAAATCACAATAATGAAGATATGATTTTACTAATTATGAAGAAAATTTCCAATAAGAACCAAATAAACAGGTACAAATTAAAATTGTAGGATCAAAAGATAGAATGCAATTGCTTCAAACCAACAAGACTGCCATGAAACCACCAACCAATGTAATAAAGAAAAAAGAGATCTCTTAAATCTAACCTTCAGTTTGAAAAAAATGTTAAAAAGGAAATCCCCCAACAGTATACAATTAACAATGGTTCTTATAGGTTGAATAGAGATCTTGCAGCTGACTGGGAACAAAAAAGCAAAAAATTCAGCCATACAAGAATGTTTCTGTGAAGATACAAAATCGCAGCAATAACAATAAAATCTCAATACTAAAGATAAGATTTGACTAAATGTGAAGAAAATTTTCAATAGAAACCAAATATACTGGTAAAAATTAAAACTTTAGGTTCAAAAGATAGAATGCAATTGCTTCAAACAAACAAGACTGCCATGAACCCCCCAACTAATTTAATACAGAAAGAAGTGCCTCTACAAATGTCTTACCAGTAAGTTCCACTCTAAAGAAGGTAAGAGTTGAATAATTGTCAAGAATGGAATTTCCCAATGGTTTCCAATTAAAAGTCTCTTATAGCTTCAGTACAAACCATATAACTGTTTTGCTTCCACAAATTTTAAACCAGCAAATTTCCGCAAAACTTGCCTGCTTCTGTGAAGATACACAATTGCAGCAACAACAATAATTTCATTCTACTGAAATAAGATTTTAACCAAATGTAAAGTAAATTCTCCCAATAGAAATCAATAAATAGTTAAATAATAAACTGTAGTTCGAAAGACAATATACAAATGCCTCAATCTAACTAGACTACCAAAAATCCCATAGCCATTATAATACAGAAAGAAATGCATCAATAGAGGACCCAACAATAAAATCCCCCTTATCAACATCATCAGCAAACAGCTTAGTCAGTAATGAAAAAATAAAAAATTGGATGTAGCAGTTAATCAAGTATATATAAGAACAAATCCAAAGATTTCCACCTTCTGTATGATAGCTCAACAAATATCATAGAGTAATTCCAATAGAGGTATGAATTGAATAGATATAAAGAAACAAATCTCTCAAAAGGAGCCTATTAAACCAATTTCCTTCAAGTTCATTATATCCCATGTTAATATCCAAATGACTCCCTCCTACAGCAACACTTTCTAATTGCAGAAAAAATAAATGTTTTATCCCTCGTCTTAAATACATCAAAGGCACATCCCAAACAAGAGAAACACTCTGTCCTACATCGGTATTATTTCCAAAGACAGGCCAGTCAGAAGAAATTCTAATAACTGGTACATTCATAATAACACCAACAACAACAACAACAAAGCCTTAATCCCACTAAGTGGGGTCGGCTACATGAATCCTTTTTCTCCATTGTGTCCGATTTAGAGTCAAATTTTCGTTCAATTCTAATAAATTAAGATCATTTTTTATGCAATAACTGGTACATTCATAATAACACCATTAGGAAAATATTTGATGAGGTTCGCAAAAGAGTTATTTTCATTTAGCAGACAAATGAGGTCCTCTTGGCTTAAGAATATAGTGTTCCATAAGTTGCAAAGGCCCCATACTACATAGGTAAGAATTCAGATAAAGGCAAATGTGCAAAGAATAATTAGCTCATAAGCCATAATACAATCCTCCACAGTCATAATTTCAATAACATCCCCACATTCCAATAAATTAAATGGTCATCTTCATTATATATATATATATGTATTAATATAAATAAACAACAACAGTCCATATAAGAAAACCATCTAGTTCTTTAATAGAAAGCAACCATTTTTATCAGCCTTTCATATAGGTAACCAAAGCGTGTTTTCCATGCAACCACTGAATGTACCACCAATACCAGAGCCATATATGAATATCTCTCAAATGGGGGGTGGGGGGAGGGGGGTGTGTGGGGCGTGGTTGGTTGGCAGCCATCTCACCAAATGTGGGAGTTGCTGTCCCCAACAGAGAATATATATATTGTAAAAATAGTTCATTTGGAGCACTTCTGAGTTTATACATATTTGGAAGTTCATGTATATCTACATTAAGTAGAGTATACCAGGAGGGTATGTATTTGTCAAAACTTGTTACAAAATCTGATATAAGCGATATCCAAAGAATCCCCTGCCAAAGATAAAGGAGTTGAAGGAGGAACATTGTCAATTACAGTAGTAGCAGAGAGTTTGCCCATCCTGATAAACTAGTTGAAAGGTCTATTCCCCTCCCTAGGAATAAAGGAAAAAATTACATATTAGTGTGAGCCAGCATGGAGAGAATTTTCTGGATCCAACGAGTGATATGCCAAGGGGATCTACAAGTTCATGAAGGCTCTGAAACAGTAGCTGAGAGTCGGATTCAATCACAACTTGGCACAGGTTTAATAGATTGGATAACTTAACAACCCAAAAGATAGTAATTACTTCAGCTTCAATGGCAACCTTCGTCTTGACAGGGGACTGAAAGAAAAGGGAGCACTTCCCAACAAGATCTCTAAGCAAACCTCTGATTCCTACTTCAGCTTCCATGAAGCTCCCATCTGGGTGAAGGTTTTTGCCAGTTTACAAGAGAAACTGGTTAAAACTGTTGTGGGTAAGATGGTATAATGAACAGATGGCTGGGAGCTTCTTAAAATTTGTAAGCTTCATAATCAAAGCCAAGCAATGGCAAACAAAATTTTCTGGAGGCAAAGTTTTCTCTTCAAACTTGAAATGGTTTCTTATCATCCAAATAAACCATGCAACAATACTAGGTATAGATGGAAGGGGAGCAGTTTGCCAATCAGTCCAACTGTCCCAGAAATTCTGCCAACTGAGAGTGAGTGATTGGATGGAAGGATGATTCATCACAAAATTCCACACCTGCTGCACATAAGGATAAGCAAAAAGGAGGTGGCCCACAGATTCTTCATCCTTTCTACAAAACAGGCAACAAGATGGTCTCCTTAGTCCCTTGAGTTGCAGGATGTCATCCACTAGCAGGAGCTTCAGAAACAACCTCCAACAAAAAAAAAAAGACATGGTAGGATTCAGATATTTGTTCCAAATAGATTTTCCCCAACTGAAATGTGGCCACAGAAAGGGTTGCTGATATATAAAAGAAGTGAGGTTCTGATTGCCTCTCTTCTTCATAATGATCCAGTCATTATTACATCAGTCAAAGGGGATTTGGGTAATAGAGTTTGTATGTTCAGAGGTAAGGATGAAAGAAATAGTGTGGGGACTGTTGATCTCACTTTTGTTGAGGTCAAGTTTTTCTTTAGAATAGCCTAGGGTCTAGCCAGAGGACTTTCCTAGTGACTATCTTAGAAGGCTAGCTATGGAACCCTGACTCTATAGAAATTAAAAACACTTCTTTGCTCCACTTGGGAAATGCTTAAATTCTAACCTCTAAATTCTTAGGAGGAGGAGACCAAGCATTAGGAAGCTCAAGAAAAGTAGGACGGACAAGCCTAAGGACTAACCCTGTTTGGCCTGAAGCTGAAACACACACACACTTGCACATTACACTCTCACACACTACCTTACAACCCTGAACCAAATATACCAATTTCTCTGAGGCTCGGTCCCCTTCTATTTTGGAAACTCATGTGGGTGGTTTCCTCAAGCTCTTAGCCCTAGGGTAGGGTTTGTTTAGTACTAGTACATGGTGGGTCCAAATGGGGAATTCCCTTGGTTCATGGGCCAAATGGGTTATCAATCCCATTTAAACCCAATTTTATAAAAAATCTAAACTTTTGGTCCCTTACCCCTAAACTTCCCCCAAATGACCAAATTACCCCTAAAACCCTAATTTTGCCCAAAATTCCCAAAATCAATCAAAATGACCAAAATCCCTCAAAAGTCATCCCAAAACATTCCTCACCACTTAAAATATCCAAAACACCTCAAATTTTCTAAAATTCTCAAAATACCCACGAAATACCCAAAATTACCAAATTGCCCATCCAAACCCAAAAATTCTAAAAATTCTAAAAAATTTCTTAAACCTTTCAAATATTCCCAATTTCAATTTTTAATCACCACATTAACCCAATTTGACCAAAAGCCCCAATTGCCTTTGAAGGCCCAAAATGCCCAAATCAACCCCAATGTCCACCAAGTTGGCTTCAATTCTCCTCAATTTCAATTCCAAACTCTAGTTCATCATCCCCAATACCAATATATACCAAATCCAAGCCCAATTTGACTCAATTGTAAGCCCAATCTCAACCTAAACCAAAATGACCCAACTTTGACCCTATGGCCCAATTCCCCCAAATTGAACCCCAAATCAATTCCCAAAATTTGAAATCTAAAACATTCCTGACATTCCCCTAAACAAAATTGAACATCAATTGCCCCCAATTTAAGCCCAAACCTCACCCAAGTCCAACCAAATCCAAAAATCTCAATTTTGCCTCAAATGTGTCACATGTCTAAATGCCACAAAATTGAATGACTCAACCCCAAAATTTCCACCAAATTTCTATTCATAACTCTTCATAACATCCCCATAGACCATTTGAAAACATCAGTTGGCCTTTGACCCAACCCTAGCCTAACCTAACTCAAGCTAACCCAAATATCCCCAAATTGACCAAATACCCAAATCACTTCAAATTGCACCCCCCCCCCAAACATATGCAAAACCACTCCAATCCTCTCTCAAACACTTCATGACAATTACCCACACATAGTTGAACAATCAATTGGACTCAATCCAAGCTCAAACCAAACCTAGCCCAACTAGAACCCACATGACCCAAAATTGAACCCATGAGCCAAATTGACCAAACCTAGCTAAATTGATCAAAACAAACCTTCCACAGCCACCAAATTGATCTTAGGGACTGACCAAGATGCCTCTAGCCCATCCTACTCAAACCATGGACCAAGGGTCCACCAAATTAGGGGATTTCTTTCCTAAAGTGTTTAAACCATAGAGATCTTTACCAAAATTAATCACCCACTTAATTGCTCACCATGATGGTCTGACCAATGGCTCACTTGACCACTGGCCACCCTCCCCTGCCCTGGCTGGCCGGCCTAGCCGCCGGAGGAACCCAAACCGAGAGCCACCTCACTTAGATCAAAACCCAAACTCAGCCCCAAGCTGTCCAACCCTGATTGGTCACTTGTGCCTTGCTGCCTTCCACCTAAGCACCTAATCCCACTCACCAGCAAACCCTGAGCTCAGCCCAAAAGCCATGGCTATAAAAGCCATCCTTCACGGTCAAGAGGGGGTGCTGAAAATTTCTTAAGTAAACTCTGTCAAATTGCTTCCAGGGCTTCCTTAAGACCTTCTAAGTGCAAGCCCACCATCCTCTAGCCCTAATTTCCACTGTCCATAGCCAATTTCCCTACTGTTTTCTCAGCCGAAATTAGGACAAATTCCACCACACCTCCACACCGTACCAAAGTCTAATTAACTACAACCACACCATCCCCACACTGAAAGAAGAAGTTCCCCCATGAAAGCCCCATCACAGAGAGGCTCTAGCATAGACTTTGATCAACACCTGAAATCGGGTCTGGTCAAACTTGGGTCTAGACATTTCACCATAGTATAGGACTTCATCTACAGGCTCGTTGGACCTCCCTGAAGCTTTTGCAACAATCTGATTGAGGTCTCCCCTCTTAGACAAAGGTATTGAACTCTCTAACTATCCAGAGCTTATTTTGATTTTTCATGCACATTGGGTTGATTTCAGGCTAGATTAGCCGTATAGATAAGTTCGTCTGGGTCAGATGAGTTTATAGAAACAAATAAGAAGTGATTTGGTTGGGTATCGAGAAAGATATTAGGTATAGAGTGTGGCGGTTCTCTGTGCACACCAGGTGAAGATGAAGGTCAAGGACCATTGGATCGCGTGTGTATCAAATGGAGGGCTGGGATCACACCAAATAGACTTGTTATGCATAAAGCACGGAGCTGAGTCAGATGGTAGCGTCGAATGGGGAGATGACTGATCCCTGAATATTTATGCTTATGATTTAGATAGGAAATTTATGATTTATAATATGAGATACTACGCAAGTATACGTATCGTTTATCAAGTAATATAGGACTTTCTGATTAAGCCCCGGGATATCGAACCCAAATGTCTAAATCTTTAAAGAAATAAGAAAAATATCTTTTTTATTTTTTCAATTGATTTTTGTAAGTATGTTTTAAGGTACTAATTTTGAAAAGTTGTTTTTGATCTTTTTAATAAAAAGTTAAGCAGGAAATTAAAATTATCAATACTCTAAACACGATATAAAAGCTATAAGAATCAAATATCCTTTTCCTTCTTCAATGAATCAGTAATAATTATGGATTTTTATGTTGTGGAAGTATTTAAATGTATTGTGCCAAATAGGAGCAATTAAATTTTTTACCCTTACTTGGTTCTATAAAGAAAATTGATTAATTTGAAATTTTGTAGATGGGTTAGGCAGGGAAGATACCAGCTCTCACTCTAGAGTTCCCTCTATTCCCTCCACCTGGGGGCTAACATCTCATAACAAAATTTAAAATAACAAATTAAATTAAGGGGCTTTAGCTTGTCACTCTAAAGTCCTCTAATTTTACTCCCCAATAAAACATCTCTCTATATATTTGCATTCAATCATATGGACTACAATTCTCACCCATATAATTGCATGTGATTCTTTCCAATTATTGATTCAAACAATATCACATTGGATCTTACATAATCTCACAATAAATTTTAACATCTTAATTGGCCACATCAAGAAGTAAATTAAGTACAAGGAATCGAATTATCACAATTTCTTCCAGCATTAAACACTTATACTTTCCACAACATGCTTCCATAATTTAAGTACTTCATCATCTAAGAAAAAGATAAAGTAAACTACTCAGATTTCATGAAGAAAACAAAAACACAACTTGATTTGAAAGCATAAACCATAATAAAATACAACAAATGTTACTTAAAAACAAAGTGTAAAAATAAAGATAAATACTTATATGAAAATCCTCTCCACAAGACTCTGAAAGTTCCTCTGAAATTTTGCTTTCCACAATACAACTCTACAGAGGTTGGCGCTCAACTCTGATGACAAATAAAAACTTTAGACTTCAACAAAAACTAGATACAATGATGAAAGAAAATTGGTGAGAAGAAGGCTACGCACCAACTCTTTTTCCTTCCGTACTCTCTACTCTCTACTAACAACTATAGAACTACACTCTCCATACTCTCTCTAAGAAGCTCTCTAAAAATAGAACTCCAACCCCTCACTCTCAACACACACTCTTCAAATTATGAGGCTTCATTGTTATAATTTTCCAAAAGGTGTCTTGGTGTCTCTTCAAATCATGTCCAGATTCAATGTATCCACCAAAAGATGCATACCTTCAATCACATTTGCTGTCCAAAGAATGTAAAGGAAGTCATCACCAAAAGTTGCTTCAAACACCCTTTGAAAATGACGCCAAATTTGATTAAAATTTGATTTTTAACTGTGGCGCTTAAGCGTCGACACTTTGGCGCCTGAGACCAAATTTCTCAAACTTCATAATTTTGCTCCAAATTTGATCATTTTTTGCTCCTTTCATCTTAATTATTCATTTTCATCGTACTCGCAAGAAAAACACAAAATATCTTCCATTAAAGTGCAATATCATAAAAAATAGGTATAAAAATGTGCATAAAAACACTATATTTTAGGTGTATCAATGATGCGTAACGTTTCAGAGCTGTTAAAGATGAGGTGGCGCTGCGTCGAATAAGTAAAAAAATAGGATTAAAATGAATTAATTAAATCATGGGCCTTTTAAAAATCCATAACTTGGTGTAAAAAAATCATAAAAATAAAAGAAAAATATTATAACAATGTGGAAATGATTTCAAAGTTATTTGATATATATTTGTTTTTTAATTATTAAATACAATATTTAGTATTTCAATTCTCCATTTGCATGTACATTTCACCATGGTTTGAAATTTAAGGCTTTTGTCATGAGGGATCTTCCCTAATTTTTCTAAGGTCAGGGGGAATCTCTATATGGAGATCCCCAATTTTTAAGGTAATCACCCCTATTTTGGTATAAAAATTGTAATAATTAAAATATTGATCAGAAAAATGTAAAGTATATTTTGGTAGGTTCATTGCGACCAGAGAACCATAGGAAAAGTACAACTAGGTTTAACTCATTAAGTATAACCCTAATTGCCATCAAAACCTAAAACTAAAAGAAAATTAAATTGTGTTAAATATAAATGTACATGGCTTAAAAATAATTATTCACTGTGGTTTAAGGTGAAAGGAACTCTCATAAAAAACTTGAAGTCATTTGGAGTTAATATGACCACTCAAATGGATTTTTCAAGTTAAATGACATTTTTGGTATTAAAATAATTATAATAAATAAAATACAAGTTGGAAAATTATGAAATTATTTTTGGGAATTCCTTATGATCAAAGCAACATAAGAAAAATAAAATTGAAATTAAAATAAAATTTTCATTTTTAAGGCTACTTTAAATATTTAAATAATTAAAAATTCATAAAAATCATGAAAATAATAAAATTTGTTGAAATGTTCTAAATTTTATCCTAATCACTTAGAAGCACTTGGAATAATTTTCCTAATTTTCTATGTAAAGATATTAAATTTTAAAGGGTTAAAAATAGTTTTCAAACTTAAAAATGGATTTTTCCTATTTTCTCACTAAAATAATTCTAATAATTAAAAAATAAATCACAAAAATATAAAATTTATTTCTCTAGGTCCCCTGACCTCAAAGAGATTAAAGAAAAATAAAACCCAATTTTCCTATTAAAAATATATTATATTTAAATAATACTCCAGAAATTAAAATAATTATAATAATTAAATTAAAATTCAAAAAAATCATGAAATTTGGTCCAAGTGGTTTTTTAGTCTATGCGAACCTCCAATAATTTTCTTAAAAACAAAAGATTTATTTTGATCAAGCTGTTGAATTATCTTTGAAAATCCTCATTTTGCATGAAAATAATTATAAAAATTAAATAAAATTTAAAAAATTACATTATCTCCTCTGATATTTTAATTGACCCATGAGTGTGTAACATAAAACTTTTAAAAGTCATTTGAGTTAAATTTGATTAATTATAAAGTATTAAGGCCTTAGGGGCAAAGTAATAATTTTGAAGAATTTAACCTTAATTAACATTTAGGTCTAATTAAAGGGTAAATGGGTAATGAATCAGCTTAATAAACATTTTAAAATGATTGACACATGAAGGGATAAGTGGTAGAAACCAATCTCACTTTTGTCATATTAAAGGATAAACTTGCAATTTCTTTAATTATATTAATTTGGAAGATAATCAAACTTAAATGATCCTAAGTTAGGGGTTTCATCCCTGGAAAATGATGTCTAATGATTCAAAACCCCTAAGTAGTGGTTTAGTGATAATTCAATATTTTGATAAGAATCATAATCATAAAAGTCAACTAAACATTTTTCTAAAATATAAATATACCCACTAAAGTCTTAATGACTTAGTAGTGAACTAGGCTTAATTAAAATTTGACTAATAAGGTTTAAAAAAGAATGCTTAACTAATATCAAACACTTTTCGAAACACTACAAGACCAATTTTAAAATTAAATCGGCAAAAATTCTTAATAAATCAATTTGCCCCAAGGGGTCTTTACTCACATAATTTATAAATGAGATATCAAGTGATAATTACCCCACTTTTAGGATGATCAAAATATTAGTTCATTGAGCATAAGGGTATGAAATGGATGAATCATTTAATGAGTATGATAAGTTCAAATGTACTCAAGAAAGTTCAAAAGGGTTGTAAAATATCTAGGTATTCTCTGGATCTTTCACAAGTCTTCCGGATATCTTGCAGGACAACTGAGCCTATTATACATATTAAAGGAAAGCATCTCTCAAATGAATAAATAGAACCCACCAAGTTATGACATAGGACTTAGTAGGCCCATGATGAACCTATCTATAGATTTTAATTTTTTGCAAATTCTAAATGTTTACTGCAAAAGATACTAAAGTTTCAGGTGAATGAACGAGAAGACCCAACAGGTATGCTTTTATAGTTTATAGTACCTTCTTTTTTGTACTTCATTTACTTTACTTTTCTTGTTTACAAGCTTACATGCTAAATAACAATATCACCTTACATGAAAACTAAAATTCTTAAGATAGCCACAAAACTGAAACTAAAAATCAAAATTAAAACAGAATAAGATAAAATTCACCACCACAACAGTCAAAATATAAAAAACTCAAAATTTAATCACAAAAGAGAACAAAATCATAAGTAAAATTAATTACAATGCCACTTTGGATGATAGGGAATCCATCGGAGGAAGTAACCTACGGTTGCTAACGAGATTTCTCACAGTCTGAATGAAAGTACTGATTTCATTTAGTTGAATTTGGTAAATTCATCTGGAATAAGTGAATCCGAAGAAAATGGTGGTGCCGAAACGAGGGAACAGTGGGATCCTAACCGGTGTCGCTATAATTAACTTAAATATCTCCCTAATAAGACATTAAGACACCTCAGTTTCAACATTTCTAAAACATTATACTTCTCTCATTTTTTTCAATTCGACACTTCTACGACTTAACCTGCTACAACGAGGAGCTTAAAGCATGCATAGTGAGAAGCACAAACATCTTAAACAGCAAAACTCCTTAGAAATAAACAACAAATCATAAGACTTTGAGGTAGTTTGCTTATTGCTACATAAATCTTCACTTTATCTCTTTAGGCAGTTGCACCCCGTGCAATATAAGACCTTACTCATCTTAGGATTCTAAGGTTGTCATCTGATATGATATAAATCCTCCTATTTTCCAGACTATTCACATGATTAGTATCAAATGAATGTAAGCCCAACATAATAAAATTGGCAGGATTAAACATTAAATAAATATCCCATATTGAAGCCAAACCATAGGATACTTGGGAAGACACCAAGATTCCTCTTGGATCTATGTCCTTCCCCTAGCTTCCCTTCCTTTGGATTCCTATAATAAGTGTTTCAAACTTGAGTCATTCACCTATTGGATTTCCTATTACCACATTTTCTTGAAGATCCTGCCTTTTGGAAGTCATGAATAAAATATTTCTTAATCTAAATCAAGAGTTTTCTTAGGTGACCTCGGTTACTGAGATGTAATTAACTATAGGGGTTTACCCTTATAGGAAACTTAAAAACCCCAGATTAATATAAACTCTATCTAAATTTTTCATATTAGATAGGGGAAGTTGTCGGTCAACATAAATGGTTCACAGACCAAACGACGTCATAGATTCTTTAGTTTATTTGATAAAGCCTCACCACCAAGCAATGTATCCATTCGTCGGGATAGATACATGACTTGTAGTGAAGTGCTTGATTATTTAAACTATTACTTATATAAGATCAGTTTGGTCTCATATTTTCAAAATTAAAAATGACATTTTCTGAAATTATATATATATATATATATATATATATATAATTGTTAAATTAACATATATATATATATAATTTAACATATATATATATATATATATATGTTAAATTAAATCTATTTTGCCGGGCGTTGGGATACCCATGCCAGCGACCGACAATTTCTAACTTTTGCACCGACAATTTTCTGGCGACTCTGCTGGGGATAAGTTTCCCTCTTCATTAAGATCGTGAAATGTTATGTTTGTACATCGATAATGTATTCATGTCTCTCATGAGCTAGATTACCATTCTTCTATTTGACAAAATTTTATCCATTTTTTTCTTGAGAAAGTACGATCAACTCTCCTCGACTTCAGGACCATCTATTTAACCATCCTTAAATAGAGGGCAGACCAATGAAACAGTGTGCAAGCAGAAGTGTGCAGGCAGGGCAGGCCAATGAAACAGTAAAACCAGAACTCGGAGGTGAAAACTCGTGGGAGTCAACACAGCACAAGGCACCACAAAAGAGCTAGAACCCAAGCAAGGAAGAAAAGTAGCAAAATGTAAACCAACAAAGCACTAAACAAAAGGAAGCCAAATAAGGAATCAATGGAACAATAACCAAGAATTCAAAAGGAAGAAAACCAGGGAAAGGGGTCTAATCCTCAAACTGCCAAACTAGTGTAGTCCAAAGGAGCAGCAAGGAAGAAAAAAGGATGAAGGAGGTAAAATAGGCCAACAACCTCACCAGAAATTGTCGGAGCTCCATGGGATTCGAAACCTTAGCAGATCAAAACAGGTTGCCACTATCATATATATATATATATATATATATATCACCATCACATAGCTACAAGAACTTTGCAAATTACTCCCAACATATCTAACTTATGGAATTAAACACTTCCAAATACATAAGCACAATTCATGTATTTTTTTAACTATTCTGATCATGCTGTCTTCTTGAATTAATAAAGCAAAAGACTTTCAAAATACATGAAACATAATGCCATCATTTGCTAGTTTGCATAGATTGTTGTGCATGTAACATAAAACCACAACTTGATAACTTGCACTGATATTTATGCATGAAATATAAAGCCACAACTTACTAAATTTCATGTAAATACACTAACACAAGAAGATTAAAATAGACATAAACTACCACATGGAGGTTTTTAATTTTCATATTAGCTAGCATATGAAGATTTAACATAGACATAAACGATCACATGGATGATTTTCACTTGCATGTTTACTAACATGTTTAGATTAATGATAGGCACAAACTACCACATGGATATTTTTCACTTGCATATTAACTAACATATGAAGATTTACCACACGAAGGTTTAAAATTTACATTTTAACTAACATATGAAGATTTAACATAGACATAATCTACCACATGGTTGGACTTCATAAACATAAGGCCACATGCATGTAGATTTAGCATGGAACATAAAGTCATAATTAACAAGCATGGAGACTTTCATAAAAACAAGCTACCATTTGGTTGAATTTCATAAACATAAGGTCACAAGCATGTATACTTAGCATGGAACATAAATTTACAAGTCACAAGCATGGAGACTTTCATAAACATAAGCAACCACATGGATGAATTTCATAATATAAGGTCACAAGCATGTATATTTAGCATGGAACATAAAGTCATGAGTCACAAGCATGAAGACTTTCATAAAAATAAGTTAAACATAAGGTTACAAGAATGTATATTAGTCATGAAAAATAAATTGATAAGTCACAAACATGGAGACTTTCATAAACATAAGGTACCACATAGATGAATTTCATAAACATAAGACCACATGTATTTGCATCAATAATAAAACTTAGCCACAATAATTTGCATATCACATAAACCACCACATAAGGACTTACATAAAATAATACCACCACGTGAATTTTTTTTTTCTTTTTTTGTTATTATTATTATTGTGTTTATAGGAAGTGAGGGCTCAAGTAGGCTAGGGAAGAGGGAGAGAGTGAGGGTTTAGACTTAGGTTTTGAATTGTTTAGTTCAGTTACGGTGAGGAAGATAGAGCGGTGAGTGCTTCATTTAGTGAGAGGAGAGGGAGAAGGATCGGATAAGTGCTTAGTTTTGGGTGAGAAAGGAGGGAATAGGATGGGGAAGTGCTCAATCATGGTGTGAAAGAAGGGAATGGGTTGTTTAGGGCGAGAAAAGAAGGAAGAAGAGGGGATTATGGTTTTCCATGCTCAGAAACAAGGGAGAAAGTGAGGGTTAGGGTTGGCCATGGTGAGAAAAAGGGAGAAAGTGAGATATAGGCTAGGTTATGGAGAAAAATGAGAAGCAAGAGAGAAATGAAGTCATGTATGGTCAGAAACATGGGAGCAAGTGAGAGTTAAGGACGATGGTAGGAAAAGAGGGAGAAAGTGGGAAATAATATCAGTCATTGTTGACCTAATTTTTGATGAGGTCTAGTCTCTCCTTCTTATAAGCCTAGGATATTGCCATAGGACTTTCCTGTTGACTATCATTGAGGACTAGTGAAGGAGCCCACTTTCCTTAGAAGCTTAAACCACTTCCTTTAAATATGTATAAGAGACTCTTCATCATGTTTACAAAGAACACATCAAGATGGAAACCGCAACCCCTTCAATTTAAGTAAGTCATCAGTAGGTATTAGATTATGCAAGACTCTCCAAATGAAAAAAGATATTGAAGGTTTAAGCCAAGGATTCCAATTCCAACTAAGATCAAGCCCTTGAGAATTCTAAGTTGCCTTAGCAATTCTTTTAGAAATAGAATATCCCATATTACCTTTGATTTGAGGAACATCATTATTCTCATAAGTAATAGGAATGGAAGCAATAAATTTAGCATCCTCATGATGAACCAATTGCTAAAGAATTTGAAAACACCAACGGTTCTCATACCAACAATCCTTCACTTTAAAATTAATATCAGCCGGACCACCATAATGATTAGCTAAAGCACCATTGCCGTGCCAATCATCATACCGTAAAGAACAGATCACCTTTGCCAATATCCCAAATAATGAGATCCTCAGTAATTTGAGCAACTTTAAGCATTTCACGCCAAATAAAAGAATCGTTATTATGATAAGTAACAGAAAAATGATGATTATTATGACAGTACTTGGCAAGCAATAAAGAAGCCCAAATAGAGTCATTCTTTCTGAATCCGTACCATAAGTTCATGTAATTGATTCTTATCGAATCATATAAACTTCTAAAACGGAGCCCACCTTTATTGATAGGCTTACATAATTTATCCCAACTAGTCCAATGAATTTTAGAAGTACCATTGCTTTGCCAAAGAAACTTATTAAAAGGAAATTTTTTAATAAGACTAACAGGCATATTCATCACTTGCAAAGTATAGAGACAAAGGGAAGTAAAAATGCTTTTAAGAAGGGTAATACGACCTCCAAAAGAGAGGAATTTATTCTCCCAAGGTAAAATTCTTTTTCTAATTTTATCAAACAGATCTCTATAAAGAGCAGTACGATTTTTACCTTTATTTAAAGTAAAACCCAAGTAGGTGAAAGGTAACACAGCTTTATTACAACCAGTATAATCCATAATCCAATTCCTCTTAGCAGCCAAAACTTTTTTAGAACAATAGAAAAAATATTTAGAAGTGTTAAAAACTAAACTAGAAGTGTCCTGAAAGCATCTTATCTCATCCCAAACCTTTTTAATAGAAGACTTATTGGCATTAGTAAAGATAATAAGATCATCAGCAAAACATAAATGAGAAATGCTAATTTTACCTTTATGAATATAATTCATACTGGGATAATTGCTATACAAACCATCAGCTTTCGCGAAAGGTAGTCGAAAGCCAAGATAAAAAGATAAGGAGATAATGGATCACCTTGTTTAATGACCTTAGAAGCTTGAAAGAAACCATAAGTATTCCCATTAATAAGTAAAAAATAATAATTACTACTAAGAATTCTATAAATGAGATTACTAAATTCAGTATTAAAACCATTAGCATGAAGAACATCCATGATGAATTCCAAACGAATGGTGTCAAAAGCCTTCTTAATATCCATCTTGAAGATGACTTTCCCACCTCTATATTTATAATCAATATCCATAAGAAGCTCTTGAACAATAAGTGCATTATCACAAATATTCCTATCTTTAAGAAAAGCAGCTTGATTCATGCTAATAATATTATTAAGTATAGGCTGCAATCTCTTAACAATAGATCACAACACACACTTAAGCCCATCAAGCTCACACATTCCAAAACCCCAAAAATTGCTTAGACTTGACCAGCCTCATAACTTTTTTTTTTTGGAAACTCATGTGGGTGGTCCTCAGCCATTAGCCTTTGGCTAAGATGGCTAGGAATAATATGTGGAGGATCTAAAATGAGTTATGTTATGCCTTTAGGGGATGGCTTCATGGCTTGCATGGTCACCCTATCCATTTCATTCCAATTCTACCAAAATATATAACTTTGGCCTTTTACCCCCAAATTTCCCCAAAATTATCAAAATACCCTCAACGTCAAAAAATATCCAATATTTGTCAAAATCCTCAATTTCACTCTAAACTTCACCAAAAGTCATCTTAGCCATCCAGTTTTCCAAATTACACACAAAATTTTCCAAATCCACTAAAATTGGCCCATTATTAAAATACCTTTAATTTCCAATAATACTCAAAATTGATCCAACGCCCTTTCTTTTCACCTAAAATCATCTCCACATTGCTCAATTGCCCCAAAATTGCCAAAATTGACCCAAATGCCCAATTTTTACCAAAAATACAAAATTACCCCCAAATTTCCAAAATTCTAAATCACCCCCAATTTTCATCAAATTCATTTCAAATCCACCCAAATTCAAATCCAACCCAATTTCATCAATCTAAACCCAATTCCACTAACTCCAAACCTAATTCCATCCAATTCCAAAGTATATTTCAAATTCAAGAGAACCACCTTAAATTAACCCCAAATCCAATTTTTCACCAAATTTGAGTCACATGATCAATTCAACTTCACAAAATTCATGTCTAAATTTATCATGACAATTTTCAAGACCCATTGGAACCATAATATGATTTAGATCCAAGCCCATGCCAAAGCTCAACTCCAAACCAAGCCCCAAGCCCAAATCCAATTTTAAACCTAAATCCAAAATTTCACCCAAATCTATTTGATTTGATTAAAGCCTAATCACCTCAGCCATATCTTAAGCTCAAGATGTTGATCAAATCACCAAGTCAACCCTATTTTGTGGCATGGACCAATGGTTCCTCAAATTAAGCAACCCCCCAAAAAAAAACTTGGCTAACTCTTTTATCTATGCAATGAGCTAGCTTAGCTTCCAAACTAATCACCATTAAACCTCCCCTAACCTTTTTGAGCAAGTTAGCCACCACCCATAACCTGGCCTGGTCGGCTGCCATAGTGATTTGAAAATCTAGAGCTGAGAAGGCTCCCCTTGACTTGAACCCAAAATTTCACCCATCCAATGTAGCAATCTCTGATTGGTCAATTGCACCATTTTTGCCTCCACCCAAGCTAACTTGCACCGGCCAATGCGAGCCCAGAGTCTTCACCTTATAAATTGTCCACCTCCACAACCAATATGGGAGAGCACCAAAATCTAGGGGGAAACTCTGTCCAATTGCTTCTAGAGATTCTTGCAGTGATCCCAGCTCAATCCCACCATCCACAGCCACTCATTCCACCACTATAGCTCAATTTCACAGCTGAAATCTAGGGCTTTTCTCGGCCTTAGAATCAAACTCCTCAAAACTCCAAATTGACATTTTCATAAGCTTCACCATACCTCAAAACCACTTCCTCAATCAAATTCCCCCTCTTATGAGTCCTTTACCATAGCTCAAGACCAAGCCCTAGCCACCTTATGACCAAGATCATACATAGACCTCACCACAGCTCAAACTAACACTTCGAGAGGTTTATGGAACCAAGACGAAGCTCAAGAACATACCCAATCGAGGCCTCACCTCTTAGGAAAAGATATAACTCAAAATCCCTAATTTTTGCCTCAGTTTGCACCTTTATGAAAAAATTTTGAATTTCAAATGTATTTAATCGTTTAGATAGGTTCGTCTCACATAGATGAAGGTGTAGTAACGAATCGTGAGTTATTTGGTTAAGTATCGAGCGAGATGTTATGGTTAAGAGACAAAAGATTATGGGTTTAGAATGATCGGGGATGATGAATGGATGTCGTCCATTTCTGCGTGTATTGAATGGATGGTCGAGATGGCGTCAGATGAGCAAATGGTACGCGAACCGCGGGGTCGAGTCAGCAGCTAGCGTGGAAAGCGCAACCAATCGAAGTGTGACACATGGTATTTGGAGCTGTCGAGGTTTAACGTGGCGGCAACTCGGATAAGTAGAAATATATCGTATTTTGCTTTTAAATAATTACACAAATTTTGAAAATTCATATCTTTGTGTAGAAAATTCATATCTTTGTGTAAAAAATTCATAATAAAATAAAAATATCGATGTGCTTTGCAAACAGAGGACAATTTATTAAACCAAATATAAAAAATATATATTTGTTAATTATTTTATTCTCAATTAGTAAAATACTCTAGAGAGTAATTAAATCATAATAATTAAATAGTTATCTAAATTAAATGAAATTTTGCGGGCCTTTTCTTGATGAAAGTAGGGGCCTTCTCTAATTTTTCTAATGTCAAAGAACACCCCTATAATGAAAGAAAAACCCTAATTTCTAGGATTTTTGGCATTATCATAATTCAAAAAATATTAAAAATAAAATAAGGATCAGAGACGTATAAAATTTGCTTAAGTGGGTTTATTGTGGTTAAATGACCTTATGAAAAGTAAAAATCAGATTTAGAAAGTTAAAATATATTTTCTTATTTTAAAATTAAAAAAATAATAATAAAAATAAGAAAATTACAAATTAATTAAAAAAATTATCAAAGTGGGCCAATATGAAGGTAATCACCTCAAAGAGCCTCTGTAAAAATTTGAAAGTAATAAAATTAGTTTTTATTGCAAAAATGTATTTTCCCAGGTAAATAACAATTTTGGTTTAAAATAATTATAAAATTAAATAGAATATATAAATTTATGAAAATTGGTTAGGAGTGTTCTTTGAGACTAGAGACACTTGGGAAAAATAAAATTGAGGTTAAAATAAAAAGTTAATATTTAAGCATTTCTATTTTTTAAAAAAATTAAAAATATCAAAAATGATGAAAAATATGAAAATATTTCAAATTGTCACAAATATTATCCTAACCACAAAGAACTACTCAAAAATGTGTTTGAAATTTTTAGAAGTATAAAAATGCATTTTTAGTATTAAAATGTATTTTTTCAATTTGTGAATAAAATAATTATAAAAAAATAAAAATCACGAAAGTATAAAATATATTTCTTTGAGTTCTTTGGAGTTAGAGACTTATGAAAAATATAAAAATGTCTTTTCTATTTATTTATTCATTAAAATCAACTAAAAATTGTAAAATTAAAAATATAATTAAAAAATTCATAAATATTGTTTTTAGTGGCATTCGGACTTAGGCGAACCTCCTAAAAATTTTCTAAGGATAGAAGATTTGTTTTGGTTAGTGAAATTAGTTCACCTTGAAAATCCCTATTTTGGACTAAAATAATTGTTAAAAATTAAATAAAAATCAGAAAAATATAAATTCTCCTTTGATATTTTACTTAACCCATGAGTGGGGTAAAAACAAACTTTCAAAGTCATTTGAGTTAAATTGAAAGAATTATAAAATGGAAAGCCTTAGAGGCAAAATGATAATTTTTTAAGTTACAACATTAATTAAGAGGTTGATCAAATGAGAGAGCATATCGATAATATTAATTATAATTAACTCTTTGAAATGATTGGAACACAAAGGGTTAAAGGGTACAAACCAATTCATGTCATTTTCTACAAAAGGGTAAAAATGTAATTTTTAAAATTATTGTTGGTTGGAGGTTAATTAAAGGTCTGTTTGGGGCAGCTGCAGCTTATCAAGCTTATCTAGATAAGCAATTTACCCTTAAAAGCTGTTGATCTGTAATTGATCTGGATAAACTCTCTGACTGTTTGATTTGTGCGTTTGGAAAACAGCTGATTTGCTGTTGTTTTTGGATAAATGACCATTTTACCCCTGATCTAGATAAGCTGGCTAGCTCTTAACAAATAAATAATATAACTTTAAAATATATTTACTTTCTCCCATTAAGAATTTTCTTACTTTTTGTTATCTAAATTTCTTACAACATATCTCTGAAATCAAATCAAATTAATGAGCCAGCTATTCCCATAAAATTTGTTATCTATTACTTAATTCCTGAAAAAATCAGATTTATTAAAGAATCTTCAGGATTATATATATAATCCAATATTCTTCTATTTTCTTTTATAAATATTGTAACTTCTCTTATTAAATTAAACTTAGGTTTTCGATTAATTATAGAAAATAATTCTTTAAACTTTTCGAAATAAATTGTAAAGTGAAATTAACTATTAAGATTAATTTTAAAATAAGCTTTTAAATATTTCATGGAAAATCTTAACTACAACACTTTTCTTCTTCGTCTAACTTCACTTAAATTCATCAATCCCTATAAGTAATTAAGAAAGCAAAGCTTAAAGTTTAAGGACTTTTAAAAAAAATCACTTGAATTCATCTCTCTAGCATATAAATTATTGCATCAAAATTCATACCTAATTGGATCAAATATGATTTCCATGCCATTGAGCTCTTTTCCTTTGCAATTGATTGCTTAGAATGCCTCATTTGTGCCACTTGGCTACTCGCCCATACTTGACTTTGGGGTTGCCCGTGCTTAATGTTGGGGTCGTCTGCTCTCGCCTTCTACCTCACGCACTCTGTCACACACTCCCTCTATATCGCTATACCTCTCTCTGTCTCATTTGACTAAGGAAATCTAGCCCGCAGTAAATCGGTCAAGGTAGAGGCGAGGAGAGAGGCAAGCAGATACGAGTCAGAGAGGCGCAAGCAAGAGTGACCGGACAACAGAAGAGCACGAGAGTAAAAAATAATTCAAATGCACGTCGAAGACGCGGGCTGCAAGTTAAATCCCATGGCCCTGATTATTAAACAATAAGACAGCGTTTTCAAAACGCCACCCTCCCTGAGTGTGCGTTTGAGAGAGATTATTTACAGCTGTGGCGTTTTCAAAACGTCATAGGTCTATTTGAATATCCTTTTTCATCATATTATTAAAAATCATGATTCTTATTACCCGCGATCCGCGATTCCTTTCATCTCTTGACGATATTTGCCCCTAGGGAGCTCTAGCGCGATCCGACTCCTTACCTCGATATCCAGAGCCTAGGGCGCGGCTCGATCCTTCTCCTTCCTCGCTTTCCAGAGATCTAGCGCGGCGTGATCCGTCTCCTTCCTCACTATCCAGAGATCTAGCGCGGCACGATCCGTCTCCCTCCCCGATCCCGCAGCACCCGTCTCCCTCCCCTATCCCTCAGCACCTCGTTTCCTCCTTCCATCACCGGCTTCTCAGGAAACGTTCTGTTCTTCTTCCTCTTCTACGATGAGCCGCGATCCGTCTCCCTCCCCTGATTCTTTCTGATTTGTTAGTACTATTAAATATGAAGAAATAGGGTTGCCTGACATCAAATGCATTTTCTATGGTTAGATTTGCTTGTAAATTAGCTTCTTTAATATTGTTTTGTCAATTTCATCTTTCCCCTGCCATTTTTGACTTCTTAAATTTTTTTTTCTCATGCATGGTTGAATTCTTTTTATTCTTATCTTAATCAAGGGATTTAATTATTGAAGCAATTATGCCCAATCACTCGGCATAAATCATCATATGCACTTGCTTATACTTTTGTTCTTGTGTGGTTCATAGATTCTGAAAGTATTTGTTGCTCTCTCAATTAACCTATCCTCTTGTTGTACCTTTTTGCCAACATTTTGGCTATAAATAAACTGTTTGAGACATATAATGATGTTCTATTGCATTATATTTGCTGCTATATTCTTCTTCTACTTCCGTTTTTACTAAAGATTATTTGTTGGTGTGATTCTTTCTAGCCTTGTGATGTGAATTTTTCTAGCTTTGTTCAATTTGAAACTATAGAGTCTTTGGGATGTTAATTTTTTGTATTGAAGTGAGGCTTCTTTTTTATTTGGTGAGTTCTTTTCGTTGTCCTTCTTTCAATGCTCTTTTTAATGTTATTCTTTTATTTTCTTTTTCCTTATTTCTTAAATTGGAGACTATAGAGCAGTACCATAAATGTTGATCGAATGTATTTAGTTATTAATATGCATGTTTTTTTTTTTTTTTAATTGAATAACTTTTTGGCCACTTGCAAGCATGTATTATGTTTTCATTGATAATTTTCACAAGTTGAAATATTTCATGTATTTTAAAGACAATACAAGTTTTGTCCATAAATAATTGCAATTCAGTGTGGTAGGCCCCATAAAGAATCAATTTTTCATTTTATAAATAGGGAAGCACCCTAAGCTCATCTCACCATTTCAATTCTCAGTTAATTCATCATATGGGCCTAGAAGGCCTTGAATAAGAGGGTTTTGCTCGTGTTTATAGATGAGTTATTAAGTTTAATGCATGTTCCCCTAAATCTAATTATGTTCAATGCTCGAATTATATTTATTTATTTAGTTAGTTTAATTTTCATTTCATTATTATTTTATAATTTTGTTTTCTTTTATTTACTGAGAGTTTGAGTTTGCCCACTAGGCTAAAAAGATGTTTAGTATCGTGAAATCTACCATTCCAAGTATGTGTGGGATACTGCACTAGATCAATTTTGCAAGGAATGTTGCTTATGAGTTTATCTTGCTATACTAAGTAAAGATCGCACAGTTTTCACTCTTTGCACTAAACATGCTGAAATTGGCGCTTTCACAATGGGGATGAGAGTTTACATTTCTATTAGGACTAGTTCGAATCTCCATTTTTTGCCACGATTCAAATTCTTAAGATTACTTGTATAGCTAAGTTAACACATATTGTTTAAAAAAGGAAGAAAGATTCTTTTGTTTTATTTCAGTATAATCTGTAGATTAATGTCAATGTCTCTTGCATTTTTTTGTTGATAAATGATGAAAATGAACACTTCTCTTTGTTAAATTTGTTGGAATATGGTTGGTCCTGAATTTGTTCACCAACAGTTTCCTAACATGACACAAATCTCAATGGAGTTATAGTTTATTATGCAGATTTATTCGAATGCGCTCAAGCTCTCAGCATTTGAGTTGGTTTGCTATGCTAGTGTTTGAAATTATTGTTGTAATGAATTTGTGTTTCTACGTAATATTTTCAAGGGTCTTCTATAATTTTGTCATTTTATTTTCTACTAATATGACTCCAAAATTTCATCTGTGTCATCTAATAGTTACAATATGGCTAAAAACAAAGAAGGATCTACATCAGCAATGTGGGATAAAATTGTGACAAATATTTTTTGTAATCTCTGTGTTAAAAAGATTGAAGTTGGAAATAGGTCATCGTCTTGTTTTAACAAAGAAGGATGGGCCAATATAGCGAACAAGTTTAATGAAATGACAGGACGAGACGACGATAGATTGAAATTCAAGAACAAGTGAGATCAGTTAAAGAAGGACCGGAAGTTATGGAAGGATCTTAAAAGGGGATCAACTGGATTAGGTTGGGATCCTATCAAGCGTACGGTGGATGCTTCAGAGGAATGGTGGGCTGCGAAGTTAGCGGTAATAATTGTATCATTGTGTACTCTTCAGTTTATTATCAGTTATAATTCTAACATGAATAATTTACTTATAATAACAGGTGATTGCACTAATTTTTTTGCTTGTAAGGAAGGTTTTGCTTTATCCATCATCAATCTGGATAGGAGTTTGTTCTAATAAATTATCATACATCATTGGTGGTTTCATAATGCCATCATTGTGGTCTTCCTGATACCAGAAGCATAATCCAAGAACTGGAATAAAGATGATGAAAACCTGCCATGCAACTTGTGACATGACTACAATAATTCCAATAAGTTGTATGATTGTGAATGCAAATGCACCAATTTGGTAAGTTATGCTTGTGTCTACATCACTCTGATTAGTTGAAGCCTGCATCAACAATTCTTTGTCATAAAATTTCACCAAGTCAATGAAATATTTTCAACAAATTTGAATTTGCTTGAGCTTGCAAACCCTGTTTAAAATACGTCCACTAGGAGTGGAATCAAAGAAGGGCATTGGAGCACGAAAAATGCTGAAATGCATCTCATTGAACAGTATTGTAGCAATTTTGAGTCCAGCCGTGGCAAGTAGCAAAGCTCTGATAAGAATAAAGATAGAACTCCCAATGGCTAATGCAATATAGATAGAGATGAGAGTAAGCACAGTAACTAGAACTTCCATATCTTTGGATGGTGGAGCAGCCCAAGCCATCCAGTAATTACTAGCTATCTGTAGGACTTGAAAGAGCATCTGGGCACAAAGTATCAATGGCACTAAAGCACCTTTATATGCTTTTGTGATATACTTCCAGTAAACCCAAAACCCAACTATTCCTTTCTCCCTTTCTTCTTCTTGCACAAGCTAGCCTTTCTGAATCTCTGTTTCATTAGCTTTAGAGTTTGGTGCATCTTTCTTATCTTCATCAGGAGTCTGCTTGGTACCTTTACTATTAGCTGAACTGTCATCGTTAATATTGATTGAATTATCTTTAGCAAGTTCCATATTGTCAAGAACTGATAGAGCATCTTTAGGAGCGCCTACTAATTCCATTAAGTTGCTTCCAGAAGTGATTATGTCATTGTATTTACCCATTTCCGTTATCTTTCCATCTTTCATTACCTAACAAGAAAGTTGCATGCTATTCAATATTTGCATCCAAAGTAAGAATGAATGAGTCATGGAACTCACCAATATAAGACCAGCAGAAAGCAAAAATTCAACTTGGTGGGTGACATAGACTACGGTTTTAGAAGCCAAAACCCCAAGCAAGCATTTCTGTTATTAGAAGTATGGTTTTCAATGGCTTTAATCATTTGATCAAGTCTTAAATCATCATTTAGAAGATTTTCAAGTCTTAAATCATTGTGACCCATCTTGTTTATTAGTAAATTTTTTTGTTACTTAGCATGATTTTTTGTGAGCTCTGCATATTTATTATTGTATTTGTTGCGTTAAATTTTGTTATCTCTTCTAAAAAATCTATAAACTAGGCATCTGCTATCTATTCATTTTACTAATGCTACTTTGCATATTATAATTGGATTGGAGGCCTTGGATTCAGAACCACCCTGCATAAAGTTCAATACATTGTTTCACAATTTCTCACAGAGCACATATCACGTATTCCATTTGTTCCTACACGAAGAGTTGGATGGGATTTGTTCCTACACGAAGAGGCCTCTCCCATAATTATAATTTTGTTCTACCTCTTTTTCCTTTTACGAGTAGAAGCGACGAAGAAGGAATGAAGTTAAAGCTTGCAAGAGTCTGAAACTAAAGGAATATTTACACCTCTTATATTTATTTGTGCGATATATTGTTAGGTTTTTATGACTGATATGTTTTTTTTCGTGAATGATTGTAGTATGAAGAGCTACAGGTATTATGAGAAGTCTGAACATGTGTTATGCCACTGCGGACTGCCTTTCTTATTACTCAAGTCACGTCAAGAACATAGCTTCGGGCGCCAATTCTACAAGTGCCCGCGGTGGGCACACGGATCGGAGAACTGCAATTTCTTTAGGTGGGTCGACATTACATCCATTTCTACGTTATCCCAACCAGACATCGTTCCTCGGAGTTCGACGCCACCACAACTTGATAACGTCGCTTGTGGTTTGAGTGCTTCCCAGCTAGAACAGTTTGTTCGGGGTTCTGAGGTGTTAGAACCGGGCAACATTCACCGTGACGTGTCTCTACATTTTAAAATGAACATTGTCATTTTATTCCTTTTAATTTTAATATGTTATGTTTTCTTTTATTTTTAGGTTTCATGATGCTTCATATTAGTAAGTGTATTTCAATTAGATGCATTTCCTATGTCAGTTATAAGCTAACGAACTCCAAATGTGTAATATTAAACTTTTGTTACAAATGAAAATTATGAGACCTAAGTATCTTTTCTGTCTCAATTAGATGCTTTGAAAGCTTGAGAGAAATGTTTCTCCTTAGTTAAGATATCTGCATTATAATTTGTAAATTATCCATTCTTATGTATGTACATATCTTACACCTAAACTTAAATTTTTAAATACATGTCACCTATCCTAGTATAATTTTTTAAGAGTTAGAATTTTTGAAATTTTTGTTAGTTGTTCAAAGCTGTTATATCACTTGCGAAAATTTTAATACTGATAGTTTAACAATATTTCACATCTTCTCAAATATAGGTAATCTGATATATATATATATAAATTACATTTTATGTGTTATATTAGCAGTTATATTAAATTTAAAATGTAAATTATTAATTAGCAGTTATGTTAAACATAATTTAAGAATAAAATTTTTAAACTTATGGTTAATATAATTTATAAGGTATATGGGGAAAGTACATTGGTTACATATGCCGGACAAATTTGCTCATAATTCTGTAGTGTCAGAATCAGACAACGAGTATAAAGAAATGAAATAAATAAATTTTTTATATGTTTGAAAAAATATACCTTTTTTTAAAAATAAGAGTTTATATTTCAAAATAAGATTTCATATTTTAAAATTTTCTTTCTTAAATATAAAATAAGAATTTATATCTTAATAAAATTTTATTAATCTTAGAGGAGTAGAATTTGTTATTTTTTTGGAAACAGCTGCAAAAAAGCTGTTCCAAAACCGCAGAAACCAAATAGCTTAACACTTATTCATTTCAGGGGCATAATAGTCATTTATCCACAAACAGCTGCAAATCAGCTGTTTTCCAAACGCTCAAACTAAACAGACAGACAGATTATCCGGATCGTACTGCTGATCAGCAGACTGCTTATCCCGATAATCTGGATAATCTGCAACTGTTCCAAACAGACCCTAATAAAGCTGCCCCAAACGGTCCCTAAGTCGGATGATCCTAATGTGAATGGCTTGATTTAAGACGATAACAACCCACTAACTTGAAGCCTCAAATCAATGATTAAGTGATAATATAATCTTTTAATAAGGATTAAGTTCATTTCATTTAAACTTTTTCAAAATTACAAATTTACTCATAAAATCTTAAGAACTTGGTAGTAAATTAGAATCAATTTATAATCATTTAATGAGGTTCAGAAGAGAAAACACAATTAATCATAAACATCTTTAAAGCATTACAAGCTCAATTTATATTAAAAGGGGTAAGTATTCTTTAATAGTTTGATTTGCCCTTAAGGAAGTCTACCCACATCATTCCTAAGTGGAACATCAAATGAACGTCTAGTTATCCTACTTATGGGATAACTATAACTTTAAAGTTCACTAAGCATAAGGTTAAGACACCACTGCTAGATCTTCACCTAAAATGGGATGATTAATTTAATAATATAATAAGTCCAAATTAAATTAAAATGATTCAGAAGATTTTAAAAAGTTGTTTAGGGTTATGCCCTGAACACTTTTGCAATATTTTGGGCATTTTGAAGGGACATTTGGACCTATTATGCTTTGCTGAGAAAATCATCCTCAAAACCTTACGGATCCACTAAGATATGACTCGGGACCTGTTAATTCACATATCCAATAAAATACTCTACGCTACTTATCCTATAATAATAACCCAATGTTCAAGGATTTGAGTCTTCGATGAGGTATTCAAATCTTTGTGAGCAACTGGGAATATTTTGTTAATGCCACAAATAGATCATCAAACTAGTGGAGGTCAGAGGCCTAGGTGGCGAAAGCGATGATGACATTTCTTAAGTGTGCTAAGTGAGGGATATGAAGTGGGATTTGGAATAGTATTTCCTACCTCAAGGATTATATGGAAAAAGAGATAAGACCGAGGATACTATTCACTAGCTTTTGGGTAAAAGTTTAAGAGGGCACAAGCTGCTTAGTCAGTCCTAGTAGAAACAACCCCTCTGCTGGAGGAGATGGAGTTAATGTAGACCTCACCTTAATTAAGGGGAGCAGGTTCCATCCTTTATCTGTTGTTGTTGTAGAGGAAGGCATTTACTGAATTGCAGCCATGCTACCACTGTCATCTCTATAATATGGACGTGGATAAAAGAAAAAAGAATTCTAACCCTTGCACCTGAGTTCACTCAATTTTCTGAGAGATTGGCTTGGAAGGAAAACTGATCAATCATTGAGTTGATAATGAGGATGGCATGTGTCATAACTCTCAGAATGAAAGCGAAAATCTTGAAGGACAAGTCCACTACACCGCTCCATAGCCACAAGAAGGCGAAACCGTCTCGTATCTACGCAAAGCTCCGCCTGAGAGAGTGAGTAGTCACTGATGCCACCGCCGCCGTCACCAATGTCAACACCTCAAACTGAAGGTTGGTCAAGTCATGGTTGGGACTGAGATTATCATCTACCATTACACATGGAGAGCCCTCGAAGGTATAGGAGGTTAAGGGATCAATTGCCACGGTATCTGACTCGCGCACTAGGGGACATCCTTCCCTTCACCAGATTGATGCCATAAACGAGACACCCCATCTCTGAACATCGATGCCAAAGGGGAAGAGGTGGAGTCCAAGGGACGCCATTTAGATACTACCACAAAACATGGAGAACCGTTTCCTCGGAAAGGATCCTGAGTCCGAAGCACTGGCTGTCGTGTCAGAATCAGATGCAAGCATACATATTTGTTAGAGACCGCCCATTGATCTCAAGGCAACTAGGGGGATTTGATTGAAGACACCTTGGAGAAACTCATAATTGATATTTCAGAATTATCAAAGGAACAATAAACAGATAATGAAAATGGAGATTATAACTTGTTGGATTACATGAGCGGGGAATATGTAGAGATTCTTGTAGTTGAGACCTATGCCTCTTCGTCATTGCGCGATGCTCCACAACCCGCTGACGAGAATGCCTCTGATGAGTAACAAAGGGTCATCCAATTCCAAGAGAGTATATCTCTCAGATGGAGAAGAAGCTGGAGGAGATGATGGTTGTTGTGGCCACCCTTCAAAGTCAACCCCAGTCTCCGAAGATTGCTTCCCCAGAAGTAAATCAATTAGAAGTGGTCCACATTTTAGATGAGAAGAAAGAGTTCACCCCCACTGGTAAGGATGAACAACCCAAGAGAAATACAGTACATAACATAATACCAGAGAAAGATATAAATCACATTGCTGAGCAGCAAGTAAAGGAAGCCTTGGCCTAGTCCAATGAGGGAACATTTGTACCAAATGGTAGTCCTCACCTAGAGGAGTTTGATGTTATGCTCTACCCCAAGGGATTCGTACCGCCAACCTTTAGGAACTTTAGTGGGATGGGGAACCCTCAATAGCACATAACACACTTCCTTACGCGTTGTTGTAATGTAGGGGGTAACGAAGCGTTTCTGTTCAGGAAATTTGTGACCAGCCTTTCAGGAGTTGCTTTGGACTGGTATGCGGATTTGCTGAATGGATCGATAAAGACCTTCACAAAATTGGAGAATCTATTCATCAAAATGTTTGTCGGAGCTCAGCATCATATCACTGTTGGTGATGTTATAGTCAAGCGAAAGAAACCGAATGAGACATTTGTAGATTATATTATGCGTTGGAGCAATCTCAGCATGAATTGTGAGCCTCAGTTGCAGGAGCAGCATGAAATTGAGATTTTACTCAAGAGCATTCACGGTCCAGTGCTTTAATACTTAAGGGATTTACCATCATAACCTTCAAGAAGTCACTTAGCAAAGTTGCGAGCCTGCAAGAGGAGGCTAAGCAACTTGGATTCTTGGAGAAAGCGAACAAGCCAAATCTTGCAAAGACTTTTTGAGAAGAGATCAGGAACGGTGGCAGTAGTTGACAATGGTAAGCAGTAGATGTAGATTCAGACTGAACCACCTCGACATATTTACCAGTGCCCACCACAGTACAACCAGCAGTATGACCCACATCATAGTCAGTAGTATGATCGCTAGTAGTGTCAGCAGTATAGTTAGCAGCTATTCAAGTTAGGGCCTTACTGCATCAATAGGGGTCAGGTTTCGACCTTCAAAAAGGAGGCAGTGGTGAATATGTTTCAAGAATCCTGTTGATATCCCTTTTTTTAAATCTGTTATCCCTCAATAAGATAGAGGACTTGAAATCTGTGTTATAGCCTACACCAAAGCTATTTGGATTCGGTTCGCTCTTTCTCTTAAAGCCTTCACCCGAAGTGTGTTCCATCCATCGTCATTTGCATAGGAATTAATCAGAACAATTAGATCAGCCGAAGTTATATTGATCGAACCTCTTTCAGTTTCATTCAAATACCTTTCGAGATCATTATGTTCTTATTTTTGTAGTTCCTCTCAAGCTAATCCTTAGAGACAAGACAGTGTTTTGTATCTGATTAGTCTGTAGTACAGGCAGTATCTCATCTGATTGCAACAGAAGTACCAAAATTATCGCGTTTGTCTTATGAACTAGGTATCCTTTAAAATTTATTCATGTGAATTCTTGTTTCAAATTTTTGGTGTTTTGCTTTATTATTGTATATTTGTAATGTTTTAAAATGTTTTATTTTGTTTTGAAATTTTGACGAATTTTATTTGTTTGGAGTTTAAATAGAAGGTTGTGAGAGTGAAATTTAGTGTAAGATTCGGTCCACGATTTGGAGGAGGTCAAATTCGTATCAAACTTATTTTGATACACCACTCCTAACCTACCATACCTATTGGGGGTCCACCCCACTTTCAGGATTTGATGAGTCTGGAACCTCTCTGTTTAAAGAAGATTAAACAGTGGCTCTAGAATAAAAAAAGAGTTCACAATACTTGCTCAAGGAAGAAATGAGCGAAGCACATCAACAGAATAATGATAGTATGGAACACCATAGATATAGGTACACTATCGATGTATGAAGACAAATCCTCATGTTCTAAAATGGAGAGAGGAATTAGTCCTCAGCGGAGTCGCCGGAAATTGTCGGTCATTTTTTTTAAATAAAATTTTAAATTTTAAATTTAATATAATAATGTAATTTTGATTTTGAGAATGTGATTATTTATTTTGGAAAAATATCGAGACCTAATAGATCTCATATATCTAATAGTTTAAATAGCTGAGCACGATACCACAAGCGATATATAATCTCGAAAGATGAGCGCATACTTGTTAGTAGGATTAACTATTTAAACTTAAAAGTTTACGACTCTATTTTAGTCTAAGAATTTTATAGCCGACAAATTCCTCTATCTAAGACACAGATTAGATATGGTATATATTAATTTGGATTCTTAATTCCCTATAGAGGTAAGCCTCTATAGTTAATTACATCTTAGGCAACCAAAGTTACCTAAGAAAACACTCGATTAAGATCAGGGTTTCGTCTTCAATAATTAAACGTTTATGTTTCCACGATTTCTTATAGGAAATGTCAAGTGAGATAGGTTCAAGTAGGAACAGTTATTTTCAGAATCCAAAAGAATGAAAAGTATGAGATGTCGAAGATACTTAAAAAACTTCAGTAACATCTCAAGCTAACCTATGGTTCGGCTTTACATATTTGAAAGAGAAATTATATTTAATGTTTCAATCTTGTATATTATTTAGACATTCGCCACCAATGTCTGCATGTCATATGCAAATGACCGGGAAGGTAGAAGGATTTACGTCGTACTGAACGAAAATTTTAGAATCTTAAAAAAAAAAGTTTAGGAGTTGTATCATACGATATACAATTGTATGGAGTCCTAAAAAATAATGTGAGGATTTACCTCGTACCAGATGAACAACATCGACGTTCTATGAGTGTGTGTTATTTAAGTCTACGGTAGCTCAATTGAAGCTCCTCCTTCCGCCAATCGTTGTAGTCTCGACCGCTGCCCGGAGATGAATCATCACTCGACCGCATTGTCGTCTCATTCAGAGAAGAGGAGAGAGAAAAGAGAAAATATGGCTCGAGCCACATATTACAAATATTTAATGTTTCAAATTAGTATTTGTAATTGTTGAAGGAAAAGAAGTGGGGAATTTTATTTTATATTAAGCGACACCGGTTAAGATCCAATGGTTCTATCATCCTGGCATCACTGTTAACTTTGAATTTACTTAATCTAAGAGATCTATCGAACTCATTTAGATTAGAGAATTCTCGTTAGCAACCGTGGGTTACCTCATCCTAGGAACCCTCATAAATCCAAAGAAGTGAATTATTATTATGTTATTTTATTATTACTACTATTGTTATCTTTTTTTTATTGTTATCTTCTAAAGTGTTTTTGGAGAGATACTGCCGACGCGAAGTTCGTTGTCGTCCGTTTTGTCTGCCTCCGAGTAGCTTCACGATCCGTCAACATCTTGACACGATAGAATTTACCTCGCAAAGGTCCACAGAGAAATTTGAAAGAAAATTTAAGAACAAAATTGAGTGCAAAATAATGCTACAATAAAAAAAGAATGATTATCCGTGTGATATGATAATTGAAAGGTTTACTTGTAATCCACTCAATTCTTATGTGTGTGTGTCTATATATATATATATATATATATATATATATATATGTATATCTCACACATAAACTTTCATATGTACATACTAAGTACTCAAATCACATCAAGAGTAACAATATTTTCCATTTTTAGGTGAAATGCATTTTTTTGCATAGATTGAAATATCAAAGTGTTATGTATGTAAATAAAAAAAAAATTTAGATGTGAGATATGTAAGTATAGAAGAATTGCATGCTATGCATAGAAATTCTCAAAGTTGGAACAGTAATAATATTATTGTGATTATTAATTATTATTATTATGATTTTGACATAAATAATATGGTGGTGTAAATATAAAAAATCCAAGTTTAGGTGTTATTAATGTAAATATTTAATGATTTTGAAAATATGTAGCTTCACATTTTAGTTTTTGTTTCTGTTTTCTTTTGATGTTAGATATGTTGTGAAAAATGATGACAATAAAGTAAAATTGGAACGAAAAATGCACGCAGAAAATAAACACCAGAGCGACACACAGATTTACGTGATTCGGCAAATTTGCCTACGTCCACGGAGTTGCAGAGGATTTTATTTCTTCGAGGAATTACACAGTCGAGTGCCTCGACATTTACAAGAAAAAACTCTATTTTCTTCTCTCCCTTCCTCTCTTTCTATCTTCCTCTCTTTCTCTCTTAGAGAACTTGGTTGTACATCATCCAATAGCCAAAAGAGGCTATTTATAGAATAAAGGAGAGTGGTAGGTGGGAGGTAGGTGAGCAGTAGGTGGGAGGTAGGTGAGCGGTAGGTGGTATATGGTAGGTGAGCGGTAGGTAACCCTTAATTAGGAAGCTAACATGTGGTGGACCGGGTCTCCACATTACCCAATAATTCTCCCACTTGAGACACGGACACTCACCGTACAACCTACGAGTCGCAACATCTGCCTGGCCGTACCAAACTTTTCCTCAAACACGATATTCTCCACCTCCGCAACTCAAAGCCTCCGTCTTCAAGCTAGAAGACCAACCGAAGCTCGCGCACAACTTCAATTTCTCAAGAGTAACTCCCTTCATCAACATATCGGCAGTGATTTTTGCTTCCACAAATTTTCTCAAGTAGAACTGTTCGTCATTTAATAATGATCGTATGAAGTGATACCTGATCTGAATGTGCTTGGTCCCGGATTGAAATGCATGATTCCTGGCAAGGAATATAAGCACTCGACTATCACCGTAGAGTGCCCTTCCGAACCTCCTTACCCAATTCTTGCAAGAAACTTCGTGTACCATATCATCTCCTTTGCAGCCTCTCGATACCGCAATATACTCGGCTTCGTAATGTGACAAAAAACCGTCTTCCGCAAATTCGAGCCCCATGACACCGCTAGCATCACCAAGAGTATAAACATAACTCCGTAAGTACTCTTCCTATCGTCAATATCGCCGACTAAATCGCATCAACATAGCCTCGTACCTCCAGGCTCTTTCCCGAGAAACACAAGCGGTGTTTCGAAGAGCCCTTTAGGTATCCGAAGATCCACTTCACAGCCTTCCCAATGTTCTTTCCCTGGATTACTCATGTATCCGCTCACAACTCCCACTCGCATGGGCAATATCCGGTCCAGTGCGGACTATAAGCATACATAAGTGAACCAATACCGAGCTGCAGTGAACCTTACCCATGTAGTCTTGTTCCTCCTCCGACGTGGGCGATCGACTCTGCTCGAGTCCGAAATGACCGCCTAAGGGTGTGCTAACCGGTTTCGCCTTGTCCATATTGAACTCGCTAAGCACCTTTTTCACATATTCAACTCGTGAAAGTCTTAACGTACCTTCGACTCGTCTCCGATAATCTTCATGCCAAGGATTTGTTTTGCCGCTCCCAAATCCTTCATTGCAAAGTGTTTCGACATCCGCTTCTTCGATTATTAATCTCATAAATGCTAGCCCTCGCAATAAGCATATCATCCACATACAACAGATAGGATGATATATGAATTGTCAAAATATCCGACATAGCAGACGAATGATCCGCCCGACATCTTCCGTACCTCGCATCGAGCATGAATTTATCAAACTTCTTGTACCACTCGTCTAGGAGCTTCGCTTCGGTGCAATACAAGCTCTTTCTCAATCCGCAAACCGAGTCTTCCTTTCCTCGTACCACGAACCCTTCAGTGTCGGTGCATGTAGATGTCTTCTTCAAGATCTCCACGAAGAAAAGTCCGTTTTTACATCTAACTCGCTCGAGCGAAGAGATTTTCGCAGCTCACCATGATACGCACCATTCGATGGTTGTAAGCTTCACCACAGAGAGAAAATCTCGGGATAATCAATACCATGCTTCGCCGAAAACCTTTTACAACAAGTCTCGCCTCGTACCTTTTATCGCCATCACGCTCGCCTTCACCCGATACACCCACTCGTTGTGTAATGCCTTCTTCCCTAGTGGAAGATCCGTTAGCTCCCAAGTCCGATTTTCTATCGTAGAATCCATCTCCTCCTTCATGGCTAGCTCCCACTTCGCTCGAATTTTCATCTTGCAGCGTTTCTTCATAACTCCGAGGTTCTCCACCATCCGTCGCCGAATGTAGTTTAAAGTAGGAGAATACCTCCGCGGAGAGCGTCTAGCCCTTTCGACCCGCGAACGTAGTTGGAGTAGTGATCGACTCGAACCCGATCGCGGAATAACGGGAATGGGTGCCCTGGACCCACTCTCGTCATCACCTTCATCTTTGTGCTTGAACCGTAACCTCTCGTAAATCATCAAGTTTTACCAACTCGCATTTCTGCAGTGTTGTTTCGTAAATTGTACCGGCTCGTCTCGTACATCATCTTCTCATCGAAGATCACGTTCTCGCTCCGTATTATCTTCCGATCTCGATCATCCTGTAAACGATACCCAAATGCATCATCTCCATGCCAATGAAGTAACACTTCTTCGACTTAACTCAAGCTTACTTCGAGCATCCTGGATTAATAAGAACATATGAAAGACAACCAAAAGTCTTAAGGCGAGAAAATCCGACCTCTTTCCCACTCCGCACCTCCTCGGTAATTCACGCTTAATGGAACGGATGGCCCCCCGTCGATCAAACAACCGCAGCGGCCGATCGCTCGCCCAAAAACCGGTGGTAGTCCGCGTGCAATCTCATGCTTCTAGCCCTCTCATCGATGGTCCCGTTCATGCGCTCCGCAACACCATTTCGTCGTGGTGTCCCCGGAATGGTCTTCTCCATTCGATGCCCCGAGCCGCACAATACTCCTCGAATCCACCATCAATGTACTCACCACCATTATCGTACCTCGACATTTTAACTTTAAGCCTCGTCTCGTCTCAACCATGACTTCCAAGTCCCGAACACATTAAATACATCGCATTTATGCTTCAAAAAGTAGACCCATACCTTCTCGCACGTGATCGTCTATGAATGCGACGTAGTAGCGAGAGCCTCCAAGAGATGTCACCTGGGAAGGTCCCCACACATCGGTGTGTACAAGATCCAGCCTTTCCTGCTCTGGCGTCCCGCCACTTTTCAAGAAACCGACCTTCCTCTCGTTTCCCCATAACGCAACTCTCACATATGCCAAGATCAACTATCTTCGCTCCGTGATGCTTGCCTGACCGAAGTTCTTTCATACCTCTTCGACTCATGCGACCAAGTCTATAATGCCACAACTTCGATGTGCTCTCTACAACATGATAGTATCAACACCGTTAATTAAACCGATAGTCATATATAGCGTACCTGTTTTCTTACTCCGAGCCGCATAAGTGCTCCTTTAGTAACCTTCCAGTGCCATCTCGAGAATACTACTCGAATGTCCACACTCATCAAGCTCGCCCAACGTAAATGAGGTTCTTTTTAGTTCGGAATGTGTCCGACCTTTGCAGTTGTCAACCCGTTATCGTTCGAAAGTGCAATGTCGATATCTCCCATTCCAACCACATTCAAAGCTTCTCCATCTCGCGAGATATACTTTTCCAAAGTCACTCGCAACATAGTTTCGCATTAAATCTCTATGGGAAGATGTATGGAAAGAAGCCCCGTAGTCCAATATCCAGATCATCAATGGAGTCGTGAACCGCAAGCAACGACGCATCCCGAGCTTCTTCGATCATAACATTAAGACCGATGTTCTCCGTCTTTTAGGACTTCGCAGTTCTTCTTTATGCGGCCAATTTTGCCACGAGCTCCAAGCAGGCTGCTTGTTGACCGTGCTTCGACTCGCTCCCGCCTCCGTACTTCGAGTTCGATCTTCCTTTGTTCGAGTTCCCGTCATGTGATCTCCTCTCGAAATCAACATTCAGCGTCGAACTCGAACACGAAGTCTCGCCGAATCTTTCCTACGCACCTCCTCGCCCAAAATTAAATCACGAATATCATCATATTTTAGACTTAGATTTATCCGCATAATTGCTCATCGCCATCCTCATAGCCTTCCCAACCTATTCGGCAACGAAGCCAATAATATCGACGCCGTATCTCATCATCAAATTCAATTTCGACAGACGACAATCGATTTGTGATAAGTATTAAAGTCATTCGGATGTCGTACAACTGGACGTACCTTCCGCCATCTTCAAATCGAATAACTTTTTCATCGACGCACCTCGTTATTCGCCGACGGCTTTTCATACATACTCGACAAAGCCGCCATGAGATCCGCGAGTGGTCCTCTCCTCGATAACGTTGTGTGCAATCGATCTCGACGAGGTTAATCGAATAACCCCTGAACTCCGTCGATCCAACGATTCCAATCGACCTCGTCCATCTTCTCCGGTCGCTCGCCCAACGAACGAAGATGAAGTTTCTTCCCATGGAGGTAGTCCTCTATCCGCATTCTCCAAGAACCAAAATCGGTGCCGTCGAATTTCTCGATCCCCGAAACCTTCACTTCGTCTCCGCCATCATTCTTCCTCGGATCCGAACCGGCTCTCCGATACCAATCGTCGTGAAAAATGATGACAATAAAGTAAAATCGAAACGAAAATGCACGCGAAAATAAACACCGCAGCGACACATACGATTTACGTGGTTCGGCAGAATTTGCCTACGTCCACTGGAGTTACGTAGGATTTTATTTCTTCGAGAATTACACAGTCGAGCGCCTCGACGTTTACAAGAAAAAACTCTATTTTCTTCTCTCCCTTCCTCTCTTTCTATCTTCCTCTCTTTCTCTCTCGGAGAACTTGGTCAGTACATCATCCAATAGCCTAAAAGAGGCTATTTATGAATAAAGGAGAGTAGTAGTGGGAGGTAAGTGAGCGGTAGAGTGGAGGTAGGTGAGCGGTAGGAGGTATATGGTAGGCGAGCTGTAGGTAACCCTTAATTAGTAAAGTTCAACATGTATTGACCGGTCTCCACATTACCCAATAAGATATATAATATTTAAAGGTTAAATATATAGGTAAATTTGTTAAGTATATATTAAGAATCCAGTTATCATACATTTGACCGTCTGTATTTAAACACAAAAAATTTGGGAAATTATATGCAAATGTATAAGAGCTTATAGAAAACAAACATATATTAATCCAATCAATATATATAAATCGAATCAACATATATCAAAAACAAAACTCAATAATATATTTTTGTCTCTGGTAGAATGAGGTGTTATACAAGTAAATAAACAAGCATTATACAATCTATATGTACATGTATTTCGTTTTTAAAATAGGTGCTTAAACATGTAACTAGACAAAAAAAATTGCATGGCATTTATATAAATTTGATTTTTGGGTACTTGATTTGTAAAAGCGTAAGAACTAGGTGTTAAGAAAGTAAATAGATGAAAATTCCATGACATGTATGTAAATATTCAAGTATAGATATTAAATATATAGAAATTGCCTATGCAAGTAAATCTCTTTTTTATTTTTTTGTTATGCCTTGAACCAAACTTAAGACTGATTTATAAGATTTAAGAGAATTTAAATCAAGTGAAGAGGGAAATACCTTTGCAGAGTGAATGTTCTCAATGGTGACCACGTCGGCACCCATATCGATGATTAAGTGAATGATGTCGTTGGAGTTTAAATTGCACATGTTGGTGTAAATCTGGGTGGTGTCCTTGACTCCATAGTTGATGATGCTCCACTAAAAAATACAACTGGTTGTTCCATTAACGGAGTAACCACCAGCTTGAAGTTATCTTATTGGAAATGCTTCACCTAAAATTTGAGGACCTTCTATTACAGGCAAGGGATCGTCTTTTGTAGCTTTTAGGAAAAGAAGAACTTGGCTCCTGAAGGACTGGTGGAAGGTAAGGATATGATGAGTTAGGCTCATCAAGTCCAAAAGGTAGGTAAGTAGAATTTGCTGGAGCCCAAGTAACAGCATGTTCTCTCCCCTTGTAAACATTAGTAGCTTCAGAATCATCTGTTTCATTGCTTCTGGCAAGCTCCTTGAATAATGGATTATGATTTCTTGATTCATCATCGAAATGTAAAGCTTGAAGGTATCATTATGCCACATTCCTATTCACAGAAAGAATGCTTCCTTCCAAATTATCATGATCCAGATTTTTTTTTTTTTTTTTTTTTTTTTTTTGTGGTAATGCTGCTGGGAATAGCATGTTGATTATAATTGCCGAATCCATCCCAATCTTCTGACCGAGTATTATTGGCTGGAGAGAATCCAGGAGATTGTGCATGAGAAAATTTTGGTTGTGGTGTGATTCCGAGGCCTTTGCTAGACGTTACAAGGCTTTGCACCAAGAGGATGAGAAGGTGATAGCGGAAGAAAGTTGCTGTCATTTGCCGGTTCTCGACGCCATGGAGTTATTTGGTATTGGGAGTCTTTCAATTTCTCCTGTTCGGTGATTATGAGTTTTTTCTTGAACATGTCTAAATAAAACCTCCAGATAACTGACAATGGGCTGAACATCAGGCATTGAAGGCTGGAGACCATATTTTGAGAGAAGTGGCACTAAAGAAGAAACAAAAGTTCTTTTTTCAAATTTTTTTTCTAGCTCAGCAGTCTGTAACGCATATGTTAGTTAAATATTTTTCCTCAATTATATCTTGTCTATAAGAGAGATTTTGATGCAGCATCAACCAAGTCTTGCTGATGATAATCAAATGTCATTCGCATATAAGCAATGTGTTTTTCTAAAACAAACTTCTCATTGCGCATTTGAGTATCCTTCATTAAGTAGTCGGCAAGTAGATTTCTTATCAGTGAAATTTCTTCTTCATGTTCTCTTAACTTTGATAATAAGGTCCTCTTTCCAGAGTGCGTTTGAGTTCATTTCAGAAACTGACACCAACCCATGCCCCCGTGGATCATATTCTCCTTCCCTGCGATGCCTCGTCGGAGAAATAGACCTTGAAGAAGGTGTCCAAAACTTAGATTGATTGTCAGGGACGCTCTGCAATGCAGCAGAGACCATTAAATTTCCATTCACTTTTATGCCTTCAGAATACTGATGGTTTCTCAAGTTAGGTTGAAAGAAAGGTCTATCACTTCCTCGGATGACATCTTTTGGAACTACTAAATCATCAGAATTCGTTGAAGACCTGTAATCCATTAGTTTCACCTTGTCTGTTTCACTTTCCATTGAAGAATATTTTTTGCTTGAGCTTCATACATTCCGATGGATGGTTCATCTATCAAGTCATCAGCAGAAGACCTTCTAGTTACAGATTCTAAATTATATTTTTCTAGTTCACGAGTTCTCCACAGAAGTTGCTCTCTCAAGTGATTATTCTCATCCAGCTGCTGTTTGATGGCACTCTCTGCGTCTTCCAAGGCTAACGGTTAGTCAATTTTAACATATAAATATATAAACCTCAGGTGAGGTAAGATCTCCACCACCATGGGTAATCCTAGCATGCTTGTTCTGAAATCTGCCGGGGAATCTTGCTGGTTTTCACAGGGTCCTCTACCACAGATTTCCTCGATACGATGTAACCGCCGACGAAAATGAAAGGAACGGAGATACCAAACCATAGCAGGATGAGTACGAACATCGTGGTGAAGGGGATGACATCAGTGGATTTTTTTTTTCGCCGTGGATGATAGCGTTCAATTGGAAGAAAATAGTGAATATGATAACAGGGAATGTAAATGTCGTTTGCAGAGCAATTTTTTTTATTCCAAACCCTTGCGTTTCCTAAACAGCCAAATGGAGGAGTACTCAACGAAGATACCCTTGAAGACCCAGAGGAGAAGCATGACGCTCATTAAACCTCCCCAAGCTTGTCACGAACATACAGATTTTCTCTAGAAGTAGGATCATAAGATTTCTATCTATGAATCATCTCCAGCATCTGCGTTTAGCTTCTTGCAGTTCCAATAACAAGCGTAGTTAGCTTTTGCACAAGCTGGGGTTCAGCTAGAACACTAAATTGTGTAGTTCTCGTCTAGATGTGCAAAACAGGTAGGCTGCGGCTTCAAGTTTCGGTTCTATGTCTTCAATCAATCCACTGATGCGTGTGAGCCCAAGAAGAGAGCGGGCTTCTCTCCTTTGGCTAAAATCTGAGGAAGAGAGTGATCTTGTCTCCAGATAAGAGATTGCAATAATTAAGAAGAATTTAGGGGAGCTGGGGGGGAGAAGAAACGGGAAATTGACTGCCTCAGAAATCTTGACATTCAGAGTATCCCATTCTTGAAACTTGAATTTTCCTAGCGAAGGAGGCTTGCCACTTGAGCATCGGTCTCGTAGATAACTTCCTCCCCTCTACCTTCGCTATCTCCGGTTGAAGTTCTCTTGGAGAACTTCCGCTTCCGTCAAAGATGAATTTAATGGCTTCAAAAGTCTTCCTGCAAGTCCGTGGAAGCAAGGAAGTAGTAGAGGGGCGAGGAAGAAGAAGTTTCTTGCCTGGGAGCTCGAGCGAACGAAAAAATCAGGCGGGAAAAAGAAAAGCAAGCGGGTCTAACGAACAGGGCTTTGCCAGGAGTTCTATTTTTAGCCCTTCTGTAGCCAAGCAAAATCGAGCCTCTTTATAGGCTTGGGCTCCAGCCATGGTTGGTCCAACAGGCTAGCTAAGGATTGGTGATGTTATAAGGGTTGAAGTTCATCAGCCAATCATCTAAAGAAGCTTCTTGAAGAAATAATTATATAGGAATCAAGTGTATGGGTGATTGACACCAATTATTGGTGTCAAGGAGGAGAAACTTCGAAGAACTCCAAATGTGATTTTCAAGGTGTTCAAAATGATTCAAATAATTGTTGAAATGCTTAGGTAGGTTCATCAAAGCATGTGGTTTAAAGAAAAGTCCAAATTCATTCAAATTTGGTGAAGTCAAAGGTATTTGAATTTGGTTTAGATTTGCAAATTTGAAATGAATTTAACAAGCTTATGACAAAGGATTTCTTGGCAAATTTGAATGAATTTAAGCATGGAGTATAACCAAAAAAGAGCCTCAAAAGTATGATATGTGAATTAGAAAGAAAGAGAAAAGTGGATGTGTGTGTGCATTTATATAGAGATTTTCAATTTTTTTTTATTTTATGATATTTATTATTTAAATGTCTCGGTGTACATGTTATTTTGCAGTGCGTGAAATAATATCAATGTGGATACTCTTCCTAAGTAAAATCGACATTCCGGACGCAATCATGTGGTCTGTTTCATCATCCAGGGTCATCCGAGCAGGTTCGTCGACGATCATCAATTTAAATCCAATTTGCTCAACGTGGAAAATGAAGTTATTTTGGTCCAAACGAAGCTGTTTAACGAGCAAATTGTTGACCGGTCCTCACCTAAACAACAACCAAAGTCAAACAGACCGCTCGCAGTGGCAAGTCATACGTCACACACGGCATGGGTTCCACTTATGAATTTCAAATTCCTATAGGCACTCAATATGAGCTTCAATACGTCAGCTTTAATCAACTCAACTGGATGCTGACGATTGGAAACCGTCCATATGAAACTTCAAGAAGAAAAGAAATGTTTCGAATTTCTAAGTGTTGTAGGTCTCAGTCTAGTCCTCTAGGAGAGTCAAAATAGGAAAATTCTGAAGGCTAGATCCTTGGCTCAAGAGAGAAAAAGAAAGACCTCAAAATTGAGGTCAATAAGCTTACTTAGAATTTGAAATACTCAAGCTCTCAATTAACAAAATGTTGTTAAGAGGATTTAACCAAAAAGGGGACAGGGCTCTTAGATCGATAACACTGCCAGTAAGGGTTGGTGATCTAGTAACAACTGGCAATTCAACATCATCGACTCAGAATAATCGTTCAATGCCTTACTTAGTCGACCTTGGATCCATGAATACAAGATGGTCCCATTGTCTCTGCAGCAGTGTATAAATATAACAGAGGTTAAGGGCATTGCATTAAAGGAGATCTACGTCCGTTTTCAATTCTTGAAATCAAAATTTTTTATGATGTAGCTCTACACTCCGAAAAGAAAGCATTTTTCTCCTGAGACGACAAGCTAAAAAAGATTAAAGATGTAAAAGAATTGCAAAAACAGGACCAGCTGGCTCCGATTTAATGGTTTTTTGCCACCCCAATGCGACAAGATGGCAAAAACTCTTTTAGCCCTCGCATCAGAGATGAAGGCCGGGTATAAGGGCGAGGAAGAGTTAACAAGACTATTGAACTGAGGGATCTGATCATCAAAATCAACATGAAGGACAACTTTAAGGAGGAAAAGACAGAGAAGAACGCAATGATGATAAATCAGAACAGCTGGAGATCTCATTGGAGGAAGAAAAGGAAGATGAATACATATCAATGTATGATAGGATCAACCACAATGTACAAGCCATGACTCTAACTCCGATTCATTCTCATAAAGTTGAGGGATTTGGAGGTCATGGAGGTATAGAGTTCTTGTATGAAACCAATAAAATTCCATTGTGGTTCTTCTTCTTCCAATTACAAAATCAATATAAAATTAGAAGAGGAAACTTCAATGAATTAATGGAATTATCTTTTGGCTATTACTTTTTATATTTTTAAAAACAATTTAGCGTGGTTTAGTGCCTGGTCAGTTATCTAAAGAAAGGTTGCACCTCTTCGAGGGATTATAAAACACTAATAATTGGAATTTAAACTTGAAAGGTATTGGATTCAGCACAGTAGGGATGGTCGATGATAAAGAGTTTTACATGGTTGTTACTAGCGAAGCAGAATGACTATGTCTCGAATTAGAAGAAAATTTAGAAGATCCCCAAATAGAAGATGCACTCCTAGAGTTTGAAGAAGAGATAAAGTCAACAATTGATGGATTAAGGGAAATCAACCTATGGACTGAAGATGACCGTAGACCTACTTTTATCAGCTCATTATTAAACGACTAAGAATCTTCAGAATTAGTCAAGTTATTTTTAGAGTTTAGGGATTGGTTTGCATAAAGCTATGAAGGAATGCCTAGTTTGGCTCTATAGGTTGCAGTTCACAATCTTGGAGTAAATCATAATATGACCCCAATTAAATAAGCTCCTAGAAGGATGTGCCTTAAAATAGAGCAACAAGTCATTGTTGATTTCAAGAAATTGATAGATACTAACTTTTTAAGAGAGGAGAAATATCGAATGTGGTTAGCCAACATAGTGCCAGTCAGAAACAAGAGAAAAAAGATCAAGATATGCATCGATTTCAAAAAATTGAACAAAACATGCCTAAATGACGAATTACTATTATCGATTCCAAAGCTAATAGTAGAAATTGTGCATTGCATGAAATTATCTCTTCATGGATGAATCATCCATGTATAATCAAATCAAGATGGAACCAGAAGATGTGACACTTACAGCTTTCAGAACGCTGATCAAGATTTATTGTTATTCAGTGATGTCATTTAGGTTGAAGAACGCCGGAGCAATCTATCAGAGAGCTATGTTGAGAATATTTGATAACCTCATCCACAACCAAGTGGAACGCTACGTAGATGATTTGGCTCTCAAAAGTAAACAATGAGGAGATCACCTGTATGATTTGATGATTGTCTTCGAATGATTAGAACAACTTAATCTTAAAATGAATCCCTTAAAGTGCTCCTTTGGTGTCACCTCTGAAAATTTTCTAGAATTTGTTATCCATCATCATGGGATTGAAATCAATCTAGTGAAAATTGAAGCTATCATAGAAATGCCACCCCCTAAAACCTTGAAACAACTACGATCCTCTTAAGGGAAACTGACATACTTAAGGCGCTTTATATATAATATTTCAGGAATGTGTCAGCCCTTTTTCACATTAATAAAAAAGGATGATAAGTTAATTTGGGGCAAGAAGTGCCATAGGTCCTTTGAAAGTATTAAAAAAACTTAATGACACCTCCTGTTTTAGCAGCACCGGTCTCGAGTCGACCGTTCATAATTTATACCGCAGTCTTAGATGACTCCCTCAGAGCCTTGTTAGTCCAAGCCAATGAGGAGGGTAAGGAAAATGCCTTATACTACTTAAGTTTACATGTAATATTAATAGATATGAAGTACCCTCCCATTAAGAAGCTTTCTCTAGCTTTAATCTTTATTGCTCAAAAGCTTAAACTTTATATGCTCTCTCATAAGGTCAACCTTAGCTTGAAGGTTAATCTATTGCAATATTTGATGACCTGACCAACACTTTTTTGATGCTTAGCAAGACGGTCGATGATTTTATTGTAATACAATATAAATTTCGTACCTTTTCACGCTGTGAAGGGATAAAATTTAGTAGATTTCCTACCAGTACACCCGCTGCCAGCTAATTCTTTGCTCAACGATGATCTACTAGACGAGCAAGTGATGAATATAGGACACTCCAATGCTCAACGTTGGGAAATGTACTTCAATGGAGCTTCATCAGCCCAAAGATAGAAGAATTAATAAATCATAATCTCCGGCAAAGCAGAAATTTGTTTGTTCTTCGTTGCACCAGAATAGGGGATGATGAGGTTATCCTAACACCTAATAGAGCCGTGTACGAACAACGTAGTAGGGTATGGGGCCTTCATAACTGGATTAGAATTGACTACACTGATGGATATAAAAGACATTTACATATACGGTGACTCATAGCTCGTCATTTAGCAAGTGGCAGGACAATACACTGGAAGATTTGAATGACATCACAATACAAGGACCCCAAGTTCTCTCTTAGATCAACATGGACACCTTACATAAACTTGGAAAGGAAGAGATAGTAGATGCAGCAGTCGAAGGTACAGAGGACTAGCAACAACCATTTGTTGAGTACTTGCATACCGGGACACAGCTAGAGGACAATTCAGCAGCACATCAGACCAAGAAGAGTGCATTGTCGTATCCATCATTGGATAATGTCTTATATAGAAGATCTTTTGATCATATATGGTTAAGGTGTCTAAGCAAGTAAGAAGCATGGAGGATCATCAAAGAAGTGCATGCAGAATTGTACGGTGCTCACCAATCAGGCCAAAAGATGGAGGTGAAGATTAAAAGGATGGGGTACTACTGGCTAACCATGATGATCGATTGCATGGAAACTGTCAAAAGCTGGTATCAGTGTCAAATACATGAGTGGTCTTACATCAACCACTAATTTTGCTACACTAAAAAATTGCATCATGGTTATTAGAGTGTTGGGGCTTAGACATAGTGAGTACAATAGACCCTTCATCTTTGAAAGGATACAGATTCATTCTTATTGTGGTAGACTATTTCTTGAAGTGGGCAAAGGTAGTTTTGTTATGAGAAGTCATAACACATCATGTTCTTCAGTTCTTTAAGACTCTGATTGTATACCATTTCAGTGTTCCCTGCTGAATTATCTCAGATAACGATTCAGCCTTCAAAAGCAACAAAATCAACAACTTTGCCAGATGGCACGAGATAGATTAGAGATATTATATGATATACTACCCTAGGGAAAAGGAACCAGCAATGGCTTTCAACATGACTCTGGTATGAATTTTGACATTAGATGACAACAAAAGAGGATGGAATGAACAATTAATTGAAGCATCATGGGCATACAGGACGACGTACAAGACTTTGACTTAGTCTACACCTTACGCTTTAGTGTACGGGTCCGAGGTAGTGCTCCCCTTAAAGATGAAACTACCCTCTCTCAGGATTGTCATAGCTAACAAGATTACAATGGAGGAAAACACCAAACTCAGGCTTGAGGAATTAGGATGTCTTGAAGAGCAGTGACTGTCAACTCACAAGAATCTGGAATTTTACCTAGCCATGATGATGCAAGCCCATAACAAGCTAGTACACTCAAGGAAGTTCAAAGTTGGTGACATTATTCTCATTCTCAGAAGACCTATTCTTACACACCACAAGATAAGGGGAAGTTTGAACAAACTTGCGAGTTACCATTCATGGTTGAGAAGGTCTACTCTAGAAGATCCTATTAGTTGGTGGATTGTTAGGGTGAAAGTCATATGCTTCCAATCAACGGGTGATATCTAAAGAGGTATTACACATCAAGACATTTCAGGGAACGAACTTCAAAGAAAATACTTACCCCCCAAAAATGTCAGCGAGATATTTTTTTCTGTGACTATGTCCAATGAAATAACTTGTAGCAGAAATGATAAAAAACATTTTCCATAAGTGAAATCAAATTTCCTTGCACTAAAATTTGGAATCTCGTAAAAGTAACAGAAAAAAATGTATTACTTTCAAAATAAATAATAATTAATAACAACACACTATTTTTATTCGGATTGAGATTCAACCCACTTACGTTTCTTCGGTTTCTTACAAAGAAATGTTGAGACAAATGCTGAATTTTTCTTTAAAAAATGGCATCAATCTCGCACTTGATGAAGATAAGGTGGCACAAGGCGTCGTCATATACTTTGACCTAGACTTCAAGTAGGTTAAATTGGACTATGAAGGACCCCAGCTCAATGTTTTTAAATCAAAGAAAAAAGAGGGTCTGAAAATAATGCTTAAATTTTAGAGTAAAAGAGACGCTACCTTAAAAAAGAAGAGAAAATTTGAGAATAATGGGAATGAGGCTCTAAAAACTAGCACTTTAATAGAAGGGGTCAGACATATATAGTTCATGGTAAAAAAATAAGAAGGAAAGTGACCCGACCCGCAATAACACAATAATATTTGCTTCCAAAAGATGGCAAAAAACTTGACCCAATTTATAAATAGCGGCTAGTGTATAAAATCAAAATGCTGTAAAATTTTAGAAAATGTTTTACACACTAGGGGTACTACACAAGTATAAGTATCGTTTCAAGTAATATAGGGTTTTCTTTATAACCCCAGTATCGATCCCACAGAGAAGTGAGGTAAGCAATCCTTTAGGCTAATTCTAGTTTATTTCTATAAGGCTTAAATTTGGAATGTTGATTAAAAAGGTTTTCTAATAACTAATCCTAAATAAAGTTCTTAAATAAAAAGATAACTTATGGATAAATTGGTTTGGAGAAATTCGAGATATTAAAAATTACCTTTCTCTTGCAATTACATAGATAATGTGTAAGAAAGATATGCTTAGAATTAATGTGGTAGTGCCAAATAGAAGCATTCATATTCTTTACCCTTTGGTCCAGGCATAAAGAACATTGACTAATCTATAGATCGGTTCAGGATGTTTTATCAGTAGAATGGGTTAATCTAGGCTCACACTACTATATGTCCAAGGGTGGCTATGGTCGGCCCTCCCAGTGACCCGTTCCCTTTCTACAGATCAAATTATTAGAATTTAGTCTGTCACTCTAAAAACTAATCAATTCTGTGCCCAATAAATAATATCTCCCTATTTATTTGCACTTCACCTTGAATAACCCGCACAAGACCTTCGACTACCCAAGGATTCATGTGATATCTACTAGTTAAGAATTCATCTCCTTCTAGGTCTCATAATTCTTCAACAGGTTTTAACAATACAAATGACCAATTTGTAAAGTAAATGAAGATCCGGTATGAATATCATCACCATAATTTAATAAGAGAATATCTAAGTAAATCTTAATTCCTAAACATGCATCTATTTCATTACAAAATAAAAGTAAATGAAAATAATGGCATAAGAAGTAAAAGAATTGATAGAACTATATAATAAATTAAGTGTCAACAAGGAACTTATTTCATCAGTATTCTATTATATTTATGCAACTAATCGTCACCTAGAAGCATCTAATAGATAATTACATCATAAAAATGATTTTCCTACGCATGACACTACTTCATATTAAAAGAAAGAGTAAAGGAAATCACTTATGAAACATGGATAATTCACGACAGAAAACTTGGTTTAAAACAAAGAAAATCTACTAGAAAGTGTTTATAACAATTACAAGAGAATGAAGAACACAATACTTAGCTTGTTCCTTCTGAAAGAAGGAAGAAGATCTCTCCACCAAAGTTTCCCAACAATCCATGCGACGCTCGTACATCCCTTACATAAATATCTCAAAATCCCTCACCAATCTCTCCATAAGATGTAAAAATCTACATCTTCATATCTCTAAATGACTAAAATGACTAAGGGAGAAGAAAGAGACGATAGGGTGCGATTTTCTTTGAAGGAGTGGACTCCTATTTATAGGCTCCAAGGGTTGCCTTGAGGCAACTCTTCAAAATGTGTCCAAATTCAATGAATCTTCTAGAAGGTTTGTCTGGCACCTAGGTGCCGGAATCGGGCGCTTAGGCGCCGGATACCGCGTCTAGTTCTTCGCACCTCTTCACTTTGGCTAGCACCTCTTCGCGATTTAAACCGCTCCAATGTGTCTAGATTCATTGTATCACATGTCCTATATATTAGGAATAACTTCCAGGCTTCTAGAAGGTCTAGAAACTACTTAACACCATCAAAATAACTCCCAAAGTCGTCAAAATCCCGTCCAATAACCGTTTCTGGATGATTCTGGCGCCTAGGCGCTGGGTTTTGGCGCCTAGGCGCCACCCTGTGCGCAGCTCTACGGTTTTGCTCCGTTTGGCTTCGTTTCAACTCCGTTTAGCCCCATTTAAGTTGCGTTGCGTTCCTAACATCTTCACCTACAAGATAGACATAAAAACAACATTTCTCAAAATTATAATTTCATCCAAAAACATGTGAGAAATATGAAAGATAGTAAGCATGGAAAGATATATTGATATGTGCTAAGTCAGAAGTTTCTTTCTTGCTCATTTTCGCTCAAAATTGCATAGTTTCTGCTTCATTTTCTCTAAAATCATATTTTTATACTTGAAGACAAAAATTAATATCTTTAAAAAAGTGCATAAAGTAGGCATGAAATGAACACTAAAATTAGGTACTTTTTTTTCATGGATCAAAATCCCCCAAACTTAAACGTTACTTGTCCTCAAGTAACACTATAATCATTAAAAACCACATTAGCAAATCATGTGTATGAGTTTATTTAGGAGTTTCTAAAATTTTGTTCTAGAAATATAGCAGTCCGATTTAGAAAAAATTTTAGTAAATGAGACCAATTTAAAGTTTAGAAATCTCTTAGATGAAAGAGTATGAAAATATGTGTTGCTATCTAATTCAGAAATACTTGTAAAATTTTCAAAATATAGGGGTTAGGCATTTTATTTTCTTTACTTAAAAATCTTTATTAAAAATAATTATACAAACTATATTATATTTTAAAGTTTAAGATTTTCTCAAATATTATACTTTAAAAAGCTCAGGTGTGGAACTAATTTTTGATTAGGCCTTTTAATCCTCAAGCTTCTCCTTCCTTTTTCACATAATGTACTCTTTTTTCTTTTTTCTTTTTCTTTTTCTTTTCCTTTTCTTTCTTTTTTTTTCTTTTCTTTCTTTTTTTTTAAGGCAAGGATTACTATATCTGGATAGGCCTTTAATAATTTTGAATTCCACCCTTCCTTTCCTAAAGCATAAGGTAGATATATATCTTTTACTTAGAAATATAACAACAGTTTTGAAAATTATTTTTCAATAAAAGAAATTTAAATATTAAAAACAAAAGTCTAGTCCTTCTATTTTTCTAAAAATACAACTTTTCTTACTAAAGATGGTTACACAATATTTATTATTTCTTCACTAAGAAAAATTAACTTTAAATTTTTCATCACTACTATAAATTTTAACTAAATTCTCTTACTTATTTCTATATTCAAAATTTTATTTCCCTAATATAACTTCATACACATAATTATTTTTCAATCAAAATCAAATTTATTTATAACATTTTTTAGGACAAATAAAATTTGAGTTTTTCAAAATTCATTTTTCATCCCCCCAAACTTGAATTTTAAAATATTTTACAATTAATTCCATAAAATGTAGGAGGCAGAAAAATAAAAGATAAATCTACTAACTACTACAACATCTATACATGCATAATCAGGATAGAATGATTGCAGAAGAAAGTAAATCTAGCCTAAAACATGCTTATTATAATATTAAACTAAAAAGGAAGTATATTAACTTTAAAATATATTTTTCTTCCTACCTCCAAACTTGAATTTGAAAATGTATAGCATTCAGTACAGAAAATATAAGCAGGAAGAAAAATAGTTCAGAAATTCTATCTACCACAAATGTTTGTAAAAAACATCAACAAATATTCATCAGGACATATCAATTTGCAATAGAAAGTAAATCTAAACTAAACATGCTAGAATAAAATTAAACTAAAGAAAGGTTAAATAAGAAGGACATGTATCGGCATAGGAATATATATTTAAGTGTTCTTCAAATCTCTAAATTGTTGTAACACAAACACAAATACAAACACACAAACTAAAATATCTAGACTCGCAGATTCATAAATAAATATCAATTGAGGTTAATTTGATCTCCTTTCTACTCACATTTTTCTCTCCTTACTTTCAATTTCTAACGAAATAAACTACACTAAATGATAATATGATAAATAAAAATAGAGTAGTCCATCCAGATGTTGTTCATTAAGCAATTTCATGACCTTACTTAGTGAAAACAAAGTCAGATAAAGGAAGTATAGAACTGACATGGAGTGGTCCAAGTCCAAACTCTACATGCTTCAAGGTAATGCTCAGCTCAGGTTGATAATTGAGTTATAACAGACTCGTCAGCCTGCTACTACTAGAAGTTATATACAAATTTAGTCAAGACCAAGGCATAACCTCACAACATTAATCTAATACGCACTAAAACAAACACAAAACAACACAAAAACAATCATGACTCTCAAGCACACTAAATCAAAGCACACTGATAATTATGGGTTGCCTCCCATAAAGCGCTTGGTTTTAACGTCACGGGCCCGACATATGATTCCTCCTGGATCAAAATTCCAATTAAGTAATCCTCGATCAATCGCCCAATTATTTCCAGATCCAGGGATTCCTATAAAATCCTCAAATTTTAATTTTTCACTCAGCTCTTCATTTTTAGTTTGATTTATATCATTGTTCCTCATATTTCTTTCTAGATCTAATATTCTTCTATTGATTTTATGAATTTGCATATTAATATCATCCTTGAAATTTATATGAAATGGATCTTTATAAGATACTTCAAGGTCTCCCAAAATTTGGATCAGATTCTCTTTAGATAATTCAGATTCAGGATTAAATTCTTCTATATTACTCTTCTGTTTCAAATTATCTTTCAATTATTCCCCTTTATAATTATTAAATGATGGAGGATATATCTTAGTTGAGGAAATAGTTTTTTCTAATTCCTTAAGAATTTCTTCTAATGGTCTTCCAATATCCTTATCCTCTTTTCTTAACTCAAAGTTCTTTTGAAATATATCCTCAAATTCTCTTCCAAGTCTTAGTTCAAAAATTTTATCATGTTCATCATTCAATTCAAGTTTTTCTTGTGTTTGAGTCAAATCCAAAGATATAAAGATTGGTTGTGTAGATGAATTCCCTAAATAGGTAGGCTTTAGAATTGTATGGGATACATCCATCTTAAGTTCATGAGATTTTTCAACAGATGGAATTAAAAGTTTACTATTTTCGGTGACGTCCATCATTTCACACTCTCTCGAACATACATACAATCTTCTTTAAATAACATTTTTGAATCATCATGAAAATCCATTCCGACCTCATCTGTTATCTTACTCTTAAAACTTTCTTGGAAATGATATTTATTTAGATAATCAATTTCATCCATCCAAAAACACTCTTCAATTTTCTCAGCTAGATATTTCATAGTCTTTAATACATCAAAAGTTACTTCCTGGTCATTAATATTCATAGTAGACTTTCCTTTTTGCACATCTATCATAGCTTGTCCAGTAATAAGGAAAGGTCTCCCTAAAATAATTGGAATTTCTTTATCTTCCTCCATATCTAATACAATAAAGTCCACAGGAAAGATAAACTTATCCATTTTAACAAGCATGTCTTCTATAACTCCTTTTGGATAAATGATAGATCGATCAGTTAACATAAGGGTTACAGTAGTGGGAGAAATATCGACTGAACCTAACCTTCTAAATATAGATAGAGGCATCACATTAATGCTTACTCCTAAATCACATAAAGTTTTTCCACATAATCTTTTTCCAATTGCACAAGGAATTGTAAAGCTACAAGGATCGTTAAGTTTCTGAGGAAAATTTTTCTAAAGTATAGCGCTGCACTCCTCATTTAGTGCAACTGTCTCATAATCCCCAAATTTCCTTTTATTGTTTAATATCTCCTTCATAAACTTTACATAACTTGGCATCTGTTCCAAAGCTTCGATGAAAGGAATATTTATCGTTAACTTCTTAAGTACTTTCATGAACTTTGAAAATTTCTTATCCAACTCATACTGTTTAAGTCTTTGAGGAAATGGAGGTGGTGATCTTTCTAAATTGATTTTAGTTGGAGAAATTAAATTTTCCAGATCCTTAGAAACATGTTTTTCAGGTCTTTTAGTTTCCTTTGTGTCTCTCACAACTTCTTTCTTTTTTCTAACCACATCCTCTATCTCTCTTCCACTTTTTAATTGGACATCTTCTACTTGTTCATTAGTGTTCTCTTTAGGGTTGATCCTAATGTTGCTAGGAAGTGTTCCTTGGGGTCTATTGCTAAGTGAATTAGCAAATTGTTCCAATTGATTCTCTATGTTTATAATCGCAACATTTTGAATTTGCAACGGGTTTCCCACTTTCAATACCACTTCTTCCATAAACATCTCCTTATCCTCAAATTGTTGATCATTGTTAGAGTCCGGTGGATATGAAGGTCTATAGTTTGTGTTACACTGATTATTCTAACTTTCATTAGGATTTGCATGACTATTTTCCTATTTTTGGTTTCCACCATCAGTAGTATGATTCCAGTTAAATTTAGGATGATTCTCCTAACCTGGGTTGTAAAAGTTAGAATAGAGGTTGTTTGTGGTATTTAAAGTTTCATATGATAAGTTAGAATCAATCATATTCCCTAACGAACTTTCCTCACTTACTGGAGTAAATTGAGGCTGGTTCATTCCAAAATGGTCCAACATCCTTGATATTGCGGCAACCTGAGATGCAAGAATTGCAATCGCATCTATATCATGAACACTGGCTACCTTTTTAGGATTTACCCTTACAGAGGGCCATTCAAATTCATTTGTAGCCATTTCTTTAATTAACGCATACGCTTCATCAAATGATTTTAACATTAACGATCCACCAGCAGCAGCGTCAATTATAAACTTAAGGGATCCTACTAACCCATTATAAAAAGTTTCAATGATAACCAATTAGGCAGAGCATGATGCGGACACTTTCTTAGGAGTTCCTTAAATCTTTCCCAGGCTTCGTATATTGTTTCTCCTTTATTTTGACAAAATGAGATAATATCATTTCTAAGTTTAGTAGTCCTTGAAGCTGGAAAATACTTAGCTAGGAATTTTTGAGTTAACTCCTCCCAATTTTTAATAGAGCCATGTGCTAATGAGTATAACCATATTTTAGCCTCATCCCTTAGTGAGAAAGGAAAAATCCTTAGTCTAACAGCATCGTCTGACATACCGTTATAACGAAATGTAGCACAAAGTTCTAGAAAACTAGATAAGTGTAAATAGGGATCCTCCAAAGGAGTTCCCCAAACTGGTTGTTCTGCACAAGTTGGATAATCTCAGGATTTATTTCAAACGAGTCAGCTTCTACGATAGGGTTTTGTATACTTGAGTGAATTTCATCTGTCGTAGGATTTTCATAATCTCTTAATGAAGTATGATGATTTTCTAAGTTATTATCTTGAAAGGTTTCCATTTCCATTTCTAGTTTTTTGAGTCCCTTCTGTTTTTTTAATTTTTTCCATTTTTCTAACTCAGGATCATAAGGCACAAGTCCTTTAGATCCTTTGTTTCGCATACAGAGCACAATAAACAGTACATTAACAGTTAAACAAATAATAGATAAAATATATTCAACACAACAAAATATTTTCACGAACACCTTATTTTTCACACAAACAGTTTTTACGACACTAAAATTTTCCAAGTCTAAACCTAATTATTTTAACTAAAATTCTCCTAAAGTTCTTACCGAAGCTTCATTGGAGATGGCGCCAAAAACTTGACCCGACCCGCAATAACGCAATAATATTCGCTTGCAAAAGATGGCCAAAAACTTGACCCAATTTATAAATAGTGGCTAGTGTATAAAATCAAAATGTTGTAAAATTTTAGAAAATATTTTACACACTAGGGGTACTACGCAAGTATATGTATCATTTCAAGTAATATAGGGTTTTCTTTTATAATCCCAGTATCGATCCCACAGAGAAGTGAGGTAAGCAATCCGTTAGGCTAATTCTAGTCTATTTCTATAAGGCTTAAATTTGGAATGTTGATTAAAAAGGTCTTCTAATAACTAATCCTAAATAAATTTCTTAAATAAAAAGATAACTTATTGATAAATTGGTTTGGAGAAATTCGAGATATTAAAAATTACCTTTCTCTTGCAATTACATAGATAATGTGTAAGAAAGATATGCTTAGAATTAATGTGGTAGTGCCAAATAGAAGCATTCCTATTCTTTACTCTTTGGTCCAGACATAGAGAACATTGGCTAATCTATAGATCGGTTCAGGATGTTTTATTAGTAGAATGGGTTAATCTAGGCTCACACTACTAGATGTCCAAGGGTGGCTATGGTCGGCCCTACCAGTGACCCGTTCCCTTTCTACAAATCAATTTATTAGAATTTAGTCTGTCACTCTAAAAACTAATCAATTCTGCGCCCAATAAACAATATTTCCCTATTTATTTGCACTTCACCTTGAATAACCGGCACAAGGCCTTCGACTACCCAAGGATTCATATGATATCTACTAGTTAAGAATTCATCTCCTTCTAGGTTTCAGAATTCTTCAACAGGTTTTAACAATACAAGTGATCAATTTGTAAAGTAAATGAAGATCAAGTATGAATATCATCACCATAGTTTAATAAGAGAATATCTAAGCAAATCTTAATTTCTAAACATACATCTATTTCATTACAAAATAAAAGTAAATGAAAATAATGGCATAAGAAGTAAAAGAATTGATAGAACTATATAATAAATTAAGTGTCAACAAGGAACCTATTTCATCAGTATTCTATTATATTTATGCAACTAACTGTCACCTAGAAGCATCTAATAGATAATTCTATCATAAAAATGATTTTCCTACGCATGCCACTACTTCATGGATAATTCACGACAGAAAACTTGGTTTAAAACAAAGAAAATCCACTAGAAAGTGTTTACAACAATTACAAGAGAATGAAGAACACAATACTTAGTTTTTTCCTTCTGAAAGAAAGAAGAAGATCTCTCCACCAAAGTTTCCCACCTATCCATGCGACGCTCGTACATCCCTTACATAAATATCTCAAAATCCCTCACCAATCTCTCCATAAGATGTAAAAATCTACATCTTCATAACTCTAAATGACTAAAATGACTAAGGAAGAAGAAAGAGACTATAGGGTGTGATTTTCTCTGAAGGAGTGGACTCCTATTTATAGGCTCCAAGGGTTGCCTTGAGAAACCTCTTCAAAATGTGTCCAAATTCAATGAATCTTCTAAAAGGTCTATCTGGCGCCTAGGCGCCGGATACCGCGTCCAGTTCTTCACACCTCTTCACTTTGGCTCGCACCTCTTTGCGATTTAAACCTCTCTAATGTGTCTAGATTCATTGTATCACATGTCCTATATATTAGGAATAACTTCCAGGCTTCTAGAAGGTCTAGAAACTACTTAACACCATCAAAATAACTCCCAAAGTCGTCAAAATCCCGTCCAATAACCGTTTATGGATGATTATGGCGCCTAGGCCCCACCCTGTCCGCAGCTCTACGATTTTGCTCCTTTTGGCTTTGTTTCAACTCTATTTTGCCCCATTTCAGTTGCGTTGCATTCCTAACATTTTCACCTACAAGATAGACATAAAAACAACATTTCTCAAAAGTATAATTTCATCTAAAGACATGTGAGAAATATGAAAGATAGTAAGCATAGAATGACATTGATATGTGCTAAGTCAGAAGTATATTTCTTGCTTATTTTGGCTCAAAATTGCATAGTTTCTGCTTCTTTTTCTCTAAAATCATATTTTTATACTTGAAGACAAAAATATGCAAAATTCCTTCCTTTATAATGTTATATCTTTAAAAATATGCATAAAGTGGGCATGAAATGAACACTAAAAATAGGTACTTTTTTTCATGGATCAGAGAGCTCATCAGTGCTATGGCGGAGCGTGTTCCACCAAGTCAGCCCAAGTAAGCAATGTTAACTCGCACACAACGTCGTAATGTGAGCCATCGCAAGCACCGAATGCTCAATTGAATGGAAAGAAGAATGAGTAGAGAAGCAACTTCAGCATAAACTTTAGCAATACAGGAGAAAGTCTAGATTCTAAACTAGTCAGTGGGGGATAGGAATCCCCAATCTCCAGTGAACAGATGGAGAAGGTTCCAGCTGTAGAGCCCTCTTTGCTAGAGAATACACCAGTAGAGTCTCATAAGGGTTGCAAAGAATGTGGTACTCTTCTAAAAGAATGCATTGTGGTCCCCATGACTCAAAGACTTGAGGATCACCAGGATGTAGAGCCATATGTTTCTCAGTTCATACAGCTGAGACAGTTATAGATCATTTTAGAAGAAGAATTAGAAAGATTACACGATGTCTAAAGATTTGTTTTGAACATATTGAGTTGATACAAGGAAAGTATGTCAATATGCTCGAAGGATTGGAGTTGTACACTAACGTCTTTTCAGAACACAAGAAAAAAAGGATAGTAGAATGTGTGTTCCACCTCAGAGACTTAGGTTGTGTAGGCCATTTTAGGAGGAAAACATATTATGAGCTACAGAAGTGGATGTGAAGGAAGGGTCAAATCACTATTCAGTGTGGTTGTTGCTATAACTTCACTTTCGACAAGAAAGGAAATCCCCCCAGGCATCCTAAGGCGTGATGAAGTGGATTCAATGCCTTATGTGATAAAGAATATGATCAAAAAAATGGTTTCCTGACCCATCCGATTAGCAGATTGTGTCCTCAACAATTGAATCGTCAATATTTATGAAGAGGGAGATTGCATTCCACCCCATATTGACCACCATGATTTTCTTAGACCTTTTTGCACAGTATCCGTCATCAGTAAATACAACATAATGTTTGGAAAGGAACTGGATATTGTCAGACCAGGTGAATTCCGAGGAACAGTTCAAACTCCATAAGCAATGGGGTTTGTTCTAGTACTTAAAAGGAATGGAGCTGACTTGGCAAACCACTGCATTCCAGGCATGACACGAAGAGGGGTGTCCATTACTTTCAAGAGAATGGACGACAACAAGGTGCCGTATGGGTACAGTTCTAGCTCGGATCTTGAAGGACTACAACCTTTAGAGTTGTGAGGCAATACGCCTCTGAGAGTGTACGAAAGGACATTTATCCTACAGTATGCCTTTGGAGGAAGGTTAGCTCCACAATTCCAAGCAGCCGGGGTGGACATGGCAGAGGACTCAGAAGCAGAGATAGCTCTTCAGAGGCAAATGTTATCTGTATGCTTTTCATGATGTGCACCATACAACACTATCAGATTGTACTTTTGATTTCAGATTTTCTGAAGAGTAAAATAGTTTTCTTTTGCCACCATGTGTGATTGATTGAATGTCGTTGGACTAAATCTTATATTCGGTGCTATGAATACTAACAAACAAAGAACAATGTCAATATATATATATATATATATATATATATATATATGTATATATATATATATATAATGAAAATCACACAAAATAGTTTACAAAATCGTCAAACTTGAAGCACTTTCATGAAATAGACAGTCTCAACATCAACACCCACAAAATTTCTACATGCACAACATCCCAACACCCACAAATGTCCCCACAAATTTGCACCTTTTCCGGATCAGCACAATTTTTCACAAATTTACAAATCTCCACAACTCTATCACTTCGCCACATTTTGTCACATTCTTCACCTCTTATGTTGGGATATCAAGTCCTCCGGGACCTCCCTTCCTAATGTGCAATTCTCCACCTCTTGAGTTTGGATACCAAGTCATCTAAGACCTTCCATCCTAATGTACAATTATCGACCTCTTAAGTTAGATAATAAGTCCTCCGGGACCTCCCTTCCTAAGTTGTAATTCTCCACCTCTTGGGTTGGGATACTAAGTCCTCCGGAACCTCCCTTCCTAATCGGCAATTTTCCACATCTTAGGTTAGGATACCAAGTTCTCCGGGACCCTCCCATCCTAATGTGCAATTCTCCATCTCTTAGGTTGGGATACCATGTCCTCGAGGACCTCCCGTATTAATGTGCAATTCTTCATCTCTTAGGTCGGGACACCAAGTCCTCCGAGACCTCCCTTCCTAATGTGCAAATTCTCTACCTCTTAGGTTGGGATACTAAGTCCACCAGGACCTTTCTTCCTAATGTGCAATTATTCACCTCTTAGGTTGGAATACCAAGTCATCCAGAACCTCCCTTCCTAAAGTGACACTTCCCCCACTGTCTTGGGTTGGAATACCAAGTCTCTGAACCTTCCTTCCCAACATAGTGCACTCTCCACACTCATTGTCTCTCATGATCAGCTCTTGAGTTAGATGTGAGTCCCAATGTTTTCCTTCCCATCTCACTTACAACTAAAATTACCAAGGTCAAACAAAGCACAAAATAAATAACAACAGAAAATGAAATCATGAAAAAAATAAATCAAATCAACATTTAAATTTGAAAGTTTGAATTCACAACTGAAATTCTAAAATACGCCTGCTAATTTTCAAATGGAAACTTTCTGGTGACTTCAATTTGAGCCCAGTTTGCTCAAGTTTCAAATCTCATTCGATTCTTTGCACTGTTCTGAGTATATTGGCTTAGATAGTCATGTTGGTTTCGTTGATTAATATGCCTAAAAATATTCAATTTTATATATACATTTAATGCTTATATTTAGTGATATTACACTTTAAACAAAGGTATTTTCATGTTTTATTGCAGGTATATTATGTCTAGGCATTTGGAGCTTAAAGGAAGCAAAAAGGAAGAAATTTCGAGTCAAAAGGTGGCATTTTTGAAAATTACATTGGTGCCTAGGTTCCTGAACTGTCGCCTAAAGTGCCAAGATCCAGAGAAGACGACGCCTATGTACAAAAAATGGTGCCTAAAGCACCAAAAAATCTAGAAAGCTCGGCACTTAAGAGCCATATTTGATGTTTAAGCGCCATTAACATTTATTTTTCCTTCTTCATTATTAAATTCATCCTCGAAACCTTGGCATTTATTTATTTCAGCCAAATTAGCCCCTACGATGAAACTCACTAAAGTGACTAAAGATAGTGTTATCCTTAATTATTGTATTCAAATTGGAAGACCAATTTATGTGAGGGCATTAATTGTGAAATTTATTCTTGGATTGATATTAAATGGATTTTCTTCTGTACTTGGACATCCATCCACTATTTTTATGCCATGTAACTAAGCGTAAGTTCCTTACAAAAATTAGGAAAATATATTCTTGCTTGGAATCCCATGAACCCAACTTTAAGTTTTGAATGCATGGATAATGACGAAGTGGATGATAGAAATATTTCTATGGATCAATCATCTCAAAATTTAGTACCATCTTTACAAACCCCCACTTCTAAATAATTTAGATATTATTTTAAAGAGTATTAATAAGTTGGAGAAGGAAATGATTAATATTATGAATGCCATTAACAACATTTCAGATCAATTTGACCATCTTGATTGGCAAATTAAACAATAATTTGATCATACTGCACTTATTGAAGTGGTGTCATACATATGTACAAGAAAAATGTTTGGATTGAGGAGGATTCGACCAAAAAATTTCCTTATCATCCTTTTTATAACTTATATGTGCACCACCAATCTATGAGAGATCTGAGAGAAGTGGAAAGTGATGAAGATGTGTAGTGGGTCAAAAATACGGAATTCTCACTTATGAGAGCTTTGATGTGTTATGTTGAGTTGGACTTTATTTATTTTTTATGTCGATATTAATTATGTTTTTTGTGATATTTGGTTTTTAGTTTTCAGTTTCAAGTTGTTAGTGTGATTACAACGCTAAGTTATATGTCAAGATTTCAAAATACTTTTTTGTAATTGTATGGATTTATATTTAAATGGTTTTGTGTTGTTTGTGAAAATTGGAAGTTGGAAAAATATTTAAATATAGAAATTAATGTGAATTTAGTGTTCTTTGGTGTGCTATTATTTTTATTTAAAAATTAAAAAAAATAAGCATTAGCGCCTAGGGGGCGGAACAGAACCAGCCCAACACTTTAAAAAATTGCGAAATGAAAAGTGGCATCCATTGTTCTGCTTTGGTTCATCATATTCCTCACATGTAGGCCGAATAGCAACCTGGGGCTTCCTCATACTCATATTTTAGGCCATTCGAAGGCTTGAAAAGCTTTGATTTCTTCTTCTCCTAGTAAGAGCTTCACTTTAACCTGTAAATTTTTTATTTTCACCATGAATTTTTCCTGCATAATGGAAACCTAAAAATTGAAGATTTTGAATAAATTTAGTGAAGAATCCATGGTGTGAAGCTTCTTAGCAATGATTTTTATTTTAGGAGTTCACTATATAATTTTCACAAACTTGTTTGGATATATTTTGAATTTTTAGAACTTTAATGGCTCCTAAGATGATGAAAGGGAAAGGAAAAGAAGCCTTTGATGCAATGAAATTTGTGAACTTCAAGGTTCAATATCATTAAAACTCTCAACTCACTACTAAGAGATTGATTCGAGAATGAGCATTCTATAACCGGAAGGTTCTATTGAATGTTTAATTGTGGAATGACATTGAAAAACCTTCTGCTACTTCACAGTGGTAGCAGTTATTCCTATTGTATACGAGTTCTATGTCAACCCCCAGGAAGCCTCGAATCATCAGATATTTGTTCGTGGTAAGAATGTGGAATTTACTTCTAATAAAACTAATGCACTATATCAGTTGAGAAAAATTTCACTGCGACTACACCTCATTTGTGATATCTAAATTGACACCGGAAGAAGTTACTGCATTTTTAACTAGTGCATAGGAGTTTGGATAATTAAGAATAATCACAAGGTAAACTTCTCTACATTGATGTTAAATGCTCAATCTAAAGCATTTCATTATTTTATTTTGGCTCGAGTTCTTCCTACAAATCATCTGAGTGAATTTACTAAAGAGAGAGTCGTACTAAACTTTTGTATTCAACAAAAGAAGAATATAGACATTGTCTCTCTTATTTATCAGAATGCCCATAGTTCTTCTAAGGGTGCAACTAATGGAGGTTTAGGATACCCTGCACTAATTTTCACTTTATGTGATCAATCAGGAGTTGAATTTGAAAAATCAAAAAATTTATTACAACTTCTTAAACCTATCAGTAAACTCAGTGTTCACAAATATGAGTTACATGCTAGACTGAGAACTAGAGGTAAAAGAAGTGATATTTCTTCTACATCAGCTTCTAGTCCTTCCATTCCTAGTACTTATTCCATACAGAATGTAATGGAGCAACTACTTATAAAACAAGGAGATATAGTGACATTATAGAATCAGGTAAAAGATAAAAAAGATCACATCGACTATAATGATGATTATATGCAGAGGCAAGTGGAGTATGGAAAAAATTTTGAGGGGTGATCATACTGTGGAATTCCCTACTTGCCCCCACTTTATGAGTTATGAGTCTGAAGATGTTGAGGAGTATGATGATGAAGATTTTGAGGAGGATGATGATGATGAGTAGCTTGCTGTTATTTTTCTTGACTATAGTTTGTTTTTTTATGTCTTGGTTAGCTAGTTAAGTTTTTAAATCTTATGTTGTGTAAACTATGATGTTAAACTTGTTTTTAAAGATTTAGATTGTTCATTTTAATATATGATTGTATGTTATTAAAATTTACTGCTTATGTTTAAAACTCTCATTTACTTAGCATATCTTTTTTATTTATCATGTTTTATGAGATTTTACACGCTGCTATACACCTATTTTCTTTTATTTGTACCCGCAAAGTTCAAAGACACCGTACAAAAGGTTAGTCTTATTAAATGCAATTAACTTTTTCTTTCTACCTACATTTATGTACTAAATATTTTACCTGCTAAAAAAATTTTATGTTTGGGGGAAAGAAAAACTTATTTTTTTAAAAAAAGAGACTAAACATTAGTGGTCCTCAATGAACTATATCTTTAAAATTATTTCAACATAACCTTTGGTACTAGAGGTTAACTTTAGATAGTATATTTTTTATTTTTATAAATATTATAGTAGACTCAAGTAAACATCATTAATAATAAGGGATAACTCTAGAGTTAAGATACTTAGTATAAAAGTTTAGAACTGTTCTTTTACTATTAAAAGTAAAGGAAATTGTATTTTTGAAATATCTTAGAGTTATAAAGTAAAAAAATGTGAGAAGTTTTTAACTTTAAGAAGAGAATAGTTAAGTTAAAAATTATTAAAAAGCTATCCAGATATAGTAATCCTCACATTGAAAAGGAAAGAAAAGAAAGGATTTAAAATGATCTTAAAAGAAAAATAAAGCAAAATCAAAAGAAAAGTAAAGAAAACTATGTGTGGAGAAGGTTAAGGAAATGCTTAATCAAAAATTGGCTTCACTTGAATCAACTTGAAGAAAAGGCTTAGTTACATTTCTAAACTTGTATTTAAATGTTAGTATCCTTAATAATAGAGTTCTCATGAAATTCTTTTTCATATGAATGTTTTAAGCATCTTTAATATGATAAATTACAATTATTTATGAAATGAATAGAAAATCAAAATTCTTAGACTTGATTACAATATATTATTACACTTTTAGTTTTAACCTAAGTTATTGAAAATTTTTCTAAAGCCTCACTATTATAATTAGAAAAAAAAAACTATCACAATCTTTAAGTAAAGCTCACTACCATGAGTCATACCTTTTAAGTAGTAGAAGAGTTACTTGACGACAAGTGACACTTATGTTTAGGAGATTTTGATATGCTTAAAAATATTTAATTTTATATATACATCTAATGCTTATATTTAGTGATATTGCACTTTAAATAAATGTATTTTCATATTTTGTTGCAGTTATACTAAGTCTAGGCATTTAGAGCTTAAAGGAAGCAAAAAGGAATACATTTGGAGTCAAAAGGTGGTCTTTTCAAAAATTTTATTGGTGCCTAAAGTTCTTGAATCCAGAGAACATCATGCCTAGGCACCAAAACTGGCTTTCGAAGCACCTTAATCCAGAGAGCTCGGCGCTTAAGCACCATATTTGGTGCATAAGCGCCAGAAATGGTTATTTTTCCAAATGCATTGAATTTGGATGAATTATGAAGGGGAGCCAAAGGAAACTCTTGAGAAATTTATCTCTACATTTTTAAGAGTGATTTTATGTCAGAAAAAGGGAGGAGATAAAGGGGGAGTGTAAAGATTTTCTCTAATATTTATAACAGGAGAGGGAAATGAGAGATTTCTTTATCAATACATTTCTAAGGAGAAGTGAGTGTTATTGTAAAGAGAGAAAGTGCTTCAAAGGAACCCTAAGGGATATTCTTGAGGAGGAGATTAAGATAAGTTGTGAACTTCATTTTGTGTTATTGTGTGAAATAATTTTTTTTTATATATAGTTCATGTCTTATTATATCTTCCTCATGAACTCTGAGTATTTTACTTTGTCCTTCTCCCTACATGAGATATTGTCATGTGAAGAATCAAAATTGTTTTGCAACATTTTAAATTTCATACTTGTGATGATTCTAACTTTGAACTTCATTTACTTATGGATCTGGTCAATTAATTTGTTAAAATTTCATGTGAAACATATGACCCAAGAGGGTTATGCTTTCCGCAACTAAGGAAGAATCACATTTGATTTCATAGATGAGACGTAATCCATCAGGTTGAGTGTAAATAAATAGCAAAATATAATTTGATGGGTGTAGAATTGGAGATTTTAGGAGAAAGACAAAAATATTTAATTTGGTTCAGGTGTTTGGAAACTAAAGAGAGATGTAGTCCTCGGGTGGGGAAAACGTGGGAACTCTAAGGTGACAGCTTGGTATCTTCCCAGCCTAACTGCGGATTTAGGAACCAAACTCTGGATTAGCAATTTTTTTTACTCGTAAAGACAAAAAGGTGAAAAAAAGGCGACACCACGAGTGGATGGTGCAGTCAGTGTACCATCTCAAAGTGGGAGAAATTAGTGGAGCCAGTCCACTGTTGATTAAGGCATCAATTAATTATTACTTAATTAATTTAAAGGGTCAGGCCTCTACACTTGCCACCTTTCTTTCATAACCACTCCCTCCTCTTCTTCTTTAATCCACGAAATCGAAAAAGAGGCGGAACCCACATCTTTTAAAAGTGTGTAGAAGATTAAGTGTAAAAGTAAGTTTTCCAAAAAGCTTATTCGTCTCCTGTGTATGGCTTACTGGGCAATTATAGTGAAGAAGAATTGGAATTGCAGTAGAAGACAAAGGCGAAGCTAAGGCTTTAGGCGGAGAGAATAAAAAAATATATTTGCAAATTTTTATTCCCTTTTTTATTTTAGATTTGGCTTTGGTCAGGTCTCTCCAATTTTTGTCCTTTTCATTTGTGTTGTTCACGGGTACGAAGAGAGAGGAAGAGAGAGAGAAGAATCGAGAAAGACTTTTCTTGTAATAGTCTGGGCAATCAATGGTGTAATTCCTCAAGTAATAAAATCCCCTGGAACTCTATGGACATAGGCAAAAATTGCAAAACTGTGTAAATCTGTGTGTTCTTTTCTGGTGTGATTTTTCTCTTTCTATTTTTTGCTTTGTCGTCTATCATTTTATTCTATATTCTATATACCACAACAATGGTGTATCTTGGGGTTATGCTAGCTATAGCATGGGGTTATGGTGGTTGTGGCTTGGGGTTATTGGTGGCAGTGACTTGGGGTTATTGGTGGGTGTATCTCGGGGTTAAGGTGGTTGTAGCTTGGAGTTATTCATGGCTGTGACTTAGAGTTATTGGTGGGTGTATCCTAGGGTTATGATGGCTGCGGCTTGGGGTTATTTGTGGGTGTAGCTTTGGTTTATTATGGCTGTAGCATGAGGTTTTTGGTGGCTATGTATTGGGATTATTGGTTGGTGCATCTTAGTGGTTTTAGCTTGTGGTTATGATGGATGTGGCTTGGGGTTATAGATGGTTGTGGTTTGGGGTTATTGGTGGGTGTATCTTTGGTTTATTGTGGATGTGACTTAGGTATGGTGGTTTTGGCTTGGGATTATTGATGGGTGGCCTGGGGTTATTGATGGGTGTATCTTGGGGTTATGGTGGGTGTGTCTTGGGGTTATGGTGACTATGGCTTGGGGTTATTAGTGCCTATGGATTAAGGTTGTTGGTGGTTGTGGCTTGGGGTTATTGGTGGCTCTGGCTTGGGCGTATTGGTGAGTCTATCTTGGGTTATGATGGCTACGTCTTGGGGTTATGGTGAGTGTGGCTTGGGGTTATCGGTGGGTGTATCTTAGGGTTATGGTGGTTGTAGCTTAGGCTTATTGGTGGCTGTGGCTTAGAGTTATTAGTGGGTGTATCTTGGGATTATGATGGTTGTAGCTTATGGTTATAGTGGATGTGGCTTGGGGTTATTGGTGGCCATGGCTTGTGGTTATTGGTGAGTGTATCTTGGGATTACGGTGGTCTGCAGCTTGGGGTTGTGCAGCATGTAATTTGGGGTTATTGGTGGGTGTTTCTTGGGGTTATTGGTGGGTGTTTCTTGGGGTTATGTTGGTTGTAGCTTGGGGTTATGGAGATTATGACTTGGGTTATTGGTGGTTGTGGCTTGGGGTGTCTTGGGGTTACGGTGGGTATAGCTTGGTGTTATGGTGAATATGGCTTGGTGTTATTGGTGGCTATGTTTTGGAGTTATTGGTGGTTTTGGCTTGGGGTTATTGGTTGCCGTATCTTGGGGTTATAGTGCCTATAGCTTTTAGTTTATGGTGGATGTGGCTTAGGGTTATTGGTGGGTGTATCTTGGGGTTCTGTTATATGTGAATTGAGGTTATTGATGGGTGTATCTTGGGGTTATTGGTGGTTGTGGCTTGAGGTTATTGATGGTTGTGACTTGGGGTTATTGGTGGGTGTATCTTGGGGTTCTGGTAGCTGCATTTTAGGGTTATGATTGTTGTGGCTTGGGGTTATTAGTGGTTGTGGCTTGTGGTTATTGGTGGCTATGGCTTGGGTTTTTTGGTGGCTATATCTTGGGGTTCTGATAGCTTGAGCTTGGTGTTATGCTGGCTGTGGCTTGGGGTTACTGGTGGGTGTATCTTGGGGTTCTAGTAGCTAGAGCATGGCATTTTGGTGGCTGTGGCTTAGGGTTATTGGTGGTTGTATTCCTAGCCATATTGTTTAGTGTTGGACTGGTGGATGTGCGTTGGGCTGGGTGATTATTTCCTTGTGCATATGTTATTAGTTTTCCATTTACTTATCTTCCTTCAAATTATCGTAACAATGCGATGGCTAAGAATAAAGAGGTTGTTACACCTGCACTATAGGATAGATAAACCAAAATAAGATTTGGTGACCTTTGTCTGAAGAAGATAGATCTTGGTAATAGACCCCTGAGCTTCTTCAACAAAGAAGGTTTATAAAATATTATAAAAAAATTCAAGAAATGTACAGGCAGATAATATGACAAGATGCAACCAAAGAACTAGTAGGATCAACTCAAGAAGGATTAGTAATTTTGGAAGGAATTAAAATGAGGATCAATGGGTTTAGGGTGTGATCCAGTGAAATGGACCATTGATGCTTCCGATGAATGGTGGGTGGAAAGAGTTGTGGTGACTATCTCTGACATGTACTTTAATGTGGTTAGTTTAATTTCCAATTCAGTATTAACTAAAGTACATGTTATGACTAACTATGTGGTACCTGCCACTAAAAATTTTAAACTTAGCCGCCTTAAACCTAACTTAGAGGAGAAGTTAGATCGAATGTTCGGAGGTTCATGGTGACTAGCAAATATGCATGTGCACTCAGTGAAATAGGTTTTGGTGCCAGAACCGAGTCTTTAGTTGTCGAACAATCAGGTGACTCCAACGACTTCCCTAGGCCAAAACCTCATGAAGTTGAGTCCATTGTTCGTACTAAGCATCCTAGGTTTGATAATAGAAAGAAAGGTGGTGCACCTTATCTGAAAACCCAGATATCTCAACTAGTGGTTTCATGTAGTAATATACCCCCCAACACAAGTTGATTCAGTGGAAACTGTTTTGGAAAATCTGAATTCAAGTGTTGAACATTCGAAAGAGTTGTATTTGTTTTCAATATAATTGCTTGAAGATTCGACCTGAAGGATTTTTCATGATTATGCCAGAGGGAAAAAGGCTTTCCTACCTACGATATTATTACAATCACATGAATATCTATGAAACTTGTATTAATTACAACTGCTTAGGAAATTTATACTTGTGTGTTGGTTTAATAATGCTGTGGATATTTCATATGGTTGGAACATTTTCTATTGCAACTACAATTCCAATTTTTATGTTATTTGTGCTTCAACAAAGTTATTTATGTTATTCGTGCTGCTTGTGACATGGTTGTATTTAATTTATTAATTTTTTCATGTCAGCTAGTATAACATACATCTTGATAGATTCAGACATCGAGAGTCACAGAAGGAGGGTTGCATCTGTATGTTTGATTTACGAATATTACAACAAGTGCGTAGATCGCTCTCCATGCTTGGAATCCGAGTATGCTGGAGACGGATGGCTTAGGGAGCTGTATGCTGGACACCAAGGGAAATTCAACAACATGTTTCACATGAGACAAGAGGTATTCAAATATCTTTTGGAGGAATAAAACAGATTTCATGAATTGCATGGGTCATCGAGGGTGACTTCACAAGAGGTATTGGCGATAAAAATCTACACAATATCCCATAATACGTCAATACGAGGTGCAATGGAAAGATTTCAACACTCCTCTTAAACGTTTAGTAGATAATTCTCATTGGTCTTGGAGGCACTCTGAGCTTATCTTCACAAGTGATTAAAGCTACTGATCCTTCATTCGAACAAAATCCTATGAAGATTGCACACGATGCACGGTACATGCCATTCTTTAAGGCAACAATTCAAAGTGATTGCAATCAATATTTAAAATGTATGACGTTCTATTAAAACCCATTCACTTTTGAGTATGATTGCATTGGAGAAATAGATGGAACCCACATTGATGCATGGGTTCTAAATAGTGAGAAGATTTAATTCATCGATATTTGTGGGGACCTCACACAAAATGTCATGGTTATTTGCGACTTTAACTGCGTTTTACTTTTGGGAGAGTAGAACACACGACAATAGAATTTTCAAAACTGCAATACAAAATACCAACTACAACTTCTCACCCCCTTCTAAAGGGATGCTCGAGCCCCAAATACTCTTGTGATTCACTTAACCTCCATACTAAATATACAATACATTTCAAGTAAATATTACTTGGTTGGTGATGGATATCCATTACAGAGAGGGTATCACAAATCCTATCGTGATATGAGATATCACATACCAGATTTCGAGTGTGCTAGCAATGTAACATGAGGCAGAAAGGAGCTATTTAACAAAAGTCATTGCTATTTATGTGGTGTCATTGAGGGACCTTCAGATATTAGAAGAAAAAATGGGTTATATCCAACAATATGTCATCTTATATGTTCCCCAAACACGTGAAAATTATGATTGCAATTATGACTCTAAACAATTATATTTGTCGGCATCCTTTATGCAGTGACATTGACTTTCGTAGGGTTGACGAGGATCAGGAGCATGTATTGCCCGAGGCACTTGAGTACCACCTCGGGCATTCCCTGTCACGAGTTGAGAATGATCCATGCAATATCTGTACTAAAGAGGGGGAAGGATCAAGCAAAATGTTGGAGTTAAGAGAACAAATTACAGATGCGTTAGTAGGAGGCTCAAAGGAGTATTTGTAATTTATTTTGTATTAAGTATTGAACAATTAGTCGCATATGTCTTTTATTTAAAGTAATTTGTGCTATACATTTTATATGTATGGTTTGAAATTTTTACACTATTTGTACTGGTTATATTTTTCCCATTTGCATTTTACTTTTTTTTTTAATGGATTTGAGATGTCATTGAGGAGAAGTTTGACCTTTATGGGTTGTTGACCTCATTTTTATAATGAGTCAATACCTTTTGACCTAAAAAGTCAACTTTGGTCAAAATGGTCAAACCAGACCCAATGACCATCCCTGTTGACCCCATAGGTCACCTTTTTGACCTAAAAAGTCAACTTATGGCTAACAATGGGTTAACTCCCATCATGGTGAATAAAATGAGTTGGCTCTTTCTCCTTCATTCAAAGCCATGAATCACCTCTACTTAACAATGAGGTGGCCGACCAACACTAAGGCATATTTCCCACCTCCTAAACTAACCAATGGGAAGGGAACAAAGCTTAAACTCCACTCCTCACCATGGTTAAATGAAATCATGAGGGGGAAACATATGTGTCACCATTTACCAAAGCTAATGGGTGACTTGTAAGCTCATGAGGAAGAGAAATTACAGCTCATTTCCAAAAGCTAAACCATCTCATGCATGATCCAATGGAAAGGAGCCAAAACAATGAGCTCATGATGGAGAACTTTGGAGAGACAACCATAGTTATCCCCTCAGCCGAAATTTTATCTTCAATTCATTAATAGGGAAGATAACAACTCCCCTAGTACAGCCTAAGCCAAGGCATGGCCTCTCCATGGCTATAAATAAGGCCATACCCGAGCCTTACTAAAAAAAAAAAAATTTAGTGAGACCTATAGGTTGCTCAAATCTTCTGGCTCCCAACACAAAAACTCTTCCCAAGAGTCTTAACAATCCATTTTGATCAAACCCAAGCCATAGATTGAGCCCAATCGAGCCAATTTGATCAAAATTCAAAAATAGACCAAACCAGCCACCTTCTTAAAATTCTCCTCTGAGGCCGACTTTTGAACCAAATTGGTGCAGCAACAATCTTCCTCTGGAGTCTTAGAAGACAACTACAAGGTCTGATCAAGCTTGATTTACTTGTGGCAAAGGTATGAAATTATTTTTCTTAAAATAATTCATATTTTTGAAATATCATGTGTTATACTAGCTTCGTAAATGTTGCATCACCGTATGGATATATTCTACATGTTTAGATGATTCAATAGGTTCAAAAAATCACTCAATTTCATCAAGAAATGAGTGAGATATTAACATTTGAAGTTTAACGATTATGAATTTTTCTGGAATTAAAATGGATTTATCACCGCAGTCCGTTCCCGTGTTTTGGAACGAACGACGCTGATCAAACCGCGCGGTGTCCGCTGTTCGGCCTCCCGCAGCGGATTTTCCCGCTCTTCGACAGATCCGAGGACACGTGTCAGCGTGGGATCACTTTTGCGGTGGGAAATTGGTTAAAAATCTGTTTTAACCTTAAACAATCGAAAATTCATAACTTTTTAAATATAAATCACAAAAATATAACAAAAATACCTCTGAAAAGAGCAAAATGAGAAGAAAATTATGAAATAAAAATCATAATTTTATTCCCATTATTTAATTTTTAAATAATTAAATACTCTCTGGAGTAATTTAATTATTAAAAATTATTTATAAATCAAAAAAATATGAAACTTTGAGACATTTATCTTTATGCTCTTAGGAATGTTTCATGATTTTTCCAAGGACAGAAAACTTGTCTAGGACACTTTTTTCTAATTTTCAAGTTATTTTGTAATTATTTCAAATAAATAATTATAAAAAAATGAAAATTAAGAAAAATAAAATAAAAATGGTTAGAAATGTTAGGGCAACAGAAAATAACCCTAAGAAAATCATTTCTATGTCATAAAAATACTTTTGAATAATATGTTAAAATTTAGGACTAAAATTCTTTATTAATTAAATAATTTTAATCCTAAAAATCACATTTTCATAAACTTAGCTTATTTCCTTCAAAAATCTAAGTTTGAAATGAATCTAGTCTATGTTAGGCTAATTGCAAAGAATTAATTAAGTCTAAAATGGCAAAATTAGACTTAATCAGGTTTAAAACATCATTTAAACCTATGAAACCTTAAGCTTAATAAATTAAGTCTAAAATGACAAAATTAGACTTAATTAGGTTTAAAACATCATTTAAATCTATTAAACCTTAAGCTTAATCAATTAAATCTAAAATGACAAAATTAGACTTAATTAAGTTTAAAACATCATTTAAACCTATTAAACCTTAAGCTAATCAATTAAGTCTAAAATGACAAAATTAGACTTAATTAGGTTTAAAACATCATTTAAACCTATTAAACCTTAAGCATAATCAATTAAGTCTAAAATGACAAAATTAGACTTAATTAGGTTCAAAACATCATTTAAACCTATTAAACCTTAAGCATAATCAATTAAGTCTAAAATGACAAAATTAGACTTAATTAGGTTCAAAACATGATTTAAACCTATTAAACCTTAAACTTAATCAATTAAGTCTAAAATGACAAAATTAGACTTACCTATTAAACCTTAAGCATAATCAATTAAGTCTAAAATGACAAAATTAGACTTAATTAGATTTAAAACATCATTTAAACCTATTAAACCTTAAGCTTAATCAATTAAGTCTAAAATGAAAAAATTAGACTTAATAAGATTTAAAACATCATTTAAACCTATTTAATTAAGTCTAAAATGACAAACTTAGACTTAATTAGGTTTAAAACGTCATTTAAACCTATTTAACAAAATTTAAACATTAAGCTTAATCAATTAAGTCTAAAATGAAAAAGATAGACTTAATTAGATTTAAAACATCATTTAAACCTATTTAATCAAGTCTAAAATGACAAACTTAGACTTAATTAGGTTCAAAACGTCATTTAAACCTATTTAACTAAATTTTAACCTTAAGCTTAATTAATAAAGTCTAAAATGACAAAATTAGACTTAATTACGTTTAAAGAATCTTTTAAACTTATTTAATTAAAGATAAACCTTTATTACATTAAATTTAATCAAACATAAACCCTAATTAGGTCCAACCCATTAGAACTAATTAAACTATTAAGTCTTAACAAAATTAGACTTAATCAAACCTAAACCATAATTATATCTAACCCATTAGACCAAATTAAATCAATTAAACCTTACCAAAATTAGGTTTAATTAACCTTAAACAATTAGACTTAACCCATATTAAGTCTAATTAAATCAATTAAACCTTACCTAAATTAGGTTTAATTAACCTTAAACAAATTAGACTTAACCAATATTAAGTCTAATTAATCAATTAAACCTTACCTAAATTAGGTTTAATTAACATTAAACAATTAGACTTAACCCATATTAAGTCTAATTAATCAATTAACCTTAAACAATTAGACTTAACCCATATTAGTCTAATTAAATCAATTGAACTTACCTAAATTAGGTTAAATTAACCTTAAACAATTAGACTTAACCCATATTAAGTCTAATTAAATCAATTAAACCTTAGCTAATTAACCTTAAACAAATTAGACTTAACCCATATTAAGTCTAATTAATCAATTAAACCTTACCTAAATTAGGTTTAATTAACCTTAAACAATTAGACTTAACCCATATTAAGTTTAATTAATCAATTAAACCTTGCCTAAATTAGGTTTAATTAACCTTAAACAAGTCTAATTAAGTCTTTAAACCTTACCTAAATTAGGATTAATTAACCTTAAACAATCAAACTTAACCCATATAAAATCTAATATAACCTGAATACAACCTAACTTGAACTCAAGTTAACCTAAACCTTAGGTTCAACTTACATTGAATCTAACAAAACCTAAACCTAACTTAAGTCTAACCTACATTAGACTTAAGTCAAACCAAACTTAGGTTCAACCCGACATGAACCTAAGTCAAACCTAAACCTAACTTAAGTCTGACCTAAATTAGACTTAAGCCAAACCAAACTTAGGTTCAACCTGACATGAATCTAAGTCAAACCTAAACCTGAACTTAAGTCTAACTCATATCAGACTTAAGTCAAAATCAAACTTAGGATCAACCCGACATGAGCCTAAGTCTAACACAAACTTAATCTTAACTCAAGACTCAACCCATATTGAACTCAAACCAACTTTAAGTATAGGTTCAACTTAACTTGAAATTAACTTAAGTCAAACCTCGACTTAAAACCAAATCATATTGAACTTTTAACTTAACTTAATTCAAACCTAAATTCAACATAAAATTTTAATTAAGTCTAACATATTAGACTTAATTAAATCATCAAACCATTAATTAATTGAGATTTAAATCAACAAACCTCGATTAAGTCTAATTCATTAATATCTCAATAAACTACAACTAAATAGACTTAATTAAAACTTAAAGTCTTACCTAAAAAGGACTTAGATGGTCAGTAATTCTAATTAAGTCTAATTTATTAGACTTGATTAACCTTTAAGTCCTATTTAAACAAGGCTTAAAACTTAATTAAGTCTATTCTAAACTAACTTTTTAACTTAAAGTTTAGACAGACATGAACTCAAGTTAATTAGATTCAATCAACATTGAATTTAACTTAGGTTCAACCAGACATCAACCCAAGTTAGTTCAATCAATATTGAATCTAACATCCAACTTTTTAACTTAAGTTCAGATAGACATGAACTTAAATAGATTTAATCAATATTGAATTTAATTTAGGTTCAACCAGACATGAACCCAAGTTAGTTCAATCAATATTGAATCTAACTTCCAACCTTTTAACTTAAGTTCAGACAGATATGAACTCAAGTTAATCTAACCTAACTTTCAACTTGAATTCAAATAGACATGAATTTAAAATTTAAGTTTAAACTTAAATCAAGACATAAATTCAACATTTCAAACTAAAATCGACATAAATTCAATATTTTAAATAAAAATTTAACATAATCAACATAAATTTGATATTTCAAACAAAATTTGACTTAATAGACATTTCAAACATAAATCAACAAAACCGACATAAAATTGACATTTCAAATTTAAATTTGACAAATATCGATATTAAATGAAATTAATCCGATATTTCGACAAAATTAAACATTAATCAATATAATTTGACATAAACCGACATCCAGGACATGTTAAATCAAAACATCCTACAAAATTCTAAGGCAATGAACATGACATTATTTTCTGACAATCTTTTCTTTGCAGGGTGAAGACAAAGAGTTTCGTTTAGATTTTATTTGCATGTTATAGGATGTGCTAACTCTGTTTTGCAGGATGACATTCTGGACAAAAAAAACAAAAAAACAAAAACTTTTAGGATAGTCACCAAAACAAAACAAAACAACGACATGGAAAACAAAAATAAAACTTTTAAGATAACGACATGAAAAACAAAATCAAAACTTTAAAATAATAAATATGACATGACATTTAGGAGTGATAGTAGGTACATCTCTCCTTAAAAATAAAATTTTACAAAACAAATGATTGACATTAATCAGAAGTTTTCTTGAACAATTAAAAATTGTATAAGATGTAATTAACTATATAAGCTTGCTTCTATAGGAGATCCAAAAGAACCCACAATAGAAATCTCTGGTTTTCCATGATTTTCTTTATATGAAAATTCTAGGATATATTATTCTGGGATATTCTTCTATAAGGATTATCATAAACATCCTTTTCTACTATTAGCCCTAAATTCCTCAAATCTTTCATGGGATTTATAGGAATAAAATTAGGTTAATATTAGATGGCGACTCCTCAATATCGACATTCCACACCAATCTCTTCCCGTTGTCACCAAGAGATTTTGTGGCGACTCCGTTGGGGATGATCTTTCTTCTCATCTTTTGTCATCATTTTTTTTCATTTCAAATTTTAAAAATAAGCTCCCAGTTTATAAATAAGTCAATAATATTCATTTTTTTTTTGAAATTTCAGAAAAGTTGCAATGCATTCTCCGAATTCAATCTTTTCTTATTTTTAAGACTTTGACATACCAATAGAGGAAAATCCTCCCTTTTATCAAAATGATTAAGGATTATTTAGTGAAACGAAATTCATACTAGATAATCCATATCAATCTGATACACAATCTTTTCAAGAATTTGACTTACAACCTTATGAAGACTTTCTGAATTTTACGTAAAATTTGCTCGAATATACACCCGAAGAACCTAATACCCTCGAAGAAATGAAGAGACAAGTGGATAGGAAAGGAAAACAAGTTTACAAGGAAGATGATGCTCTACCATCATCTATGTATGAGATTGGATCTTGTTCAAAGAATATTCATAAAACTCCTTCATTCAAAAGAAAGAAAAGGTGGAACGAAAATGATAATTTTGAAACACCTGAATTTCAACATAATATTTTTGGAAACCCTTCCTTTTTAGAAGAAAATCGATATATTCCGATTCCTGTTGAATACACTGATAATTCCCTTCAACCTAAAAGCTCTCCTCCGTTTCGTGCTATATATTCAGTGTTTAAAAGGTTAGCACGAAAAGATAGATGTTCACTATCTAAATTATTACACAAAATGGGTTGTGCAGTGTCCAACACCATGAAAAGGAGAATTTTAGTGATGAAAAATCCTGACTATCAAGAAACTGACTATCAATTTCCAACTGATAAACATTGTGTTCGAGTGCCAGTAAAATTTCGATTGGGCCCTAGAATAAAAGATGTGGTAATCATAAATGATAAAGCTAAATATAATGAATTGATATCAGGAGCAGAAGATACAACTGCTAAAATGTCGGACTTGGTCCAAATGCTACAAAAAGCAAATTATCCTCACACAGGATACGATACACCACCTGAAAATTCTCGTCCTCTACTTAAAAATAATGTATGGAGATGAAAATCATCTGAAAGAAATTCAGATACCACCAACACTCCTATGAATAGTTCACAAGAAGAAACTTGCAAAAAACATTCTGCAAAATCATTTGAGGAAAGATTGAAGAAATTAAAAAATGATATTAAACAACTTTCAAGGCAAGAAAAGAAAGATACCTCTGATAGTTCCAATGAAAATGTTGCCAGTGTTAACATGGTAGAAACACAATGTACTTCCATAGCACGAGAATCAATTGAAGAGGAGGAAACCAATGAATTGAGAGCGGTGATATGATAACATGATGAACAAATTAGTTGTCTTGAACAAAAAATGGAAGAATTGGTAGCAACTCTACAAAATCCACCAACGAAACCATCTCCAGCCATTGAAATCATCAGACCGGAGGCTATTCATATCCTTGAAAATAAAGAAGAACCAATAGATATTGAGGAAAGCACTCAAAAGAAAAAGAATTCTCCTCATAATGAATTCTAGAAAAGGATATTACAAAATTAGTAGAACAAAAAATTAAAGAAACAATGGCTCAAGTGAAAGCTGGAGCATTAACTCCAAAGGGTAGACCATACCCAGAGGAATTTGATTCTGTTCAATACCCTAAAGGCTTTGTTCCTCCTGTCTTTAAAATGTTTGATGGAACGGGTAATCCCCGACAACACCTAGCACATTTTAGAGCAAGTTGCTGTAATACTGGAGGAAGTGATGCTCTCCTATTTCGACAATTTGTTAACAGTCTCACAGGGGTTGCCTTCGACTGGTATGCAGAACTTCCCAATGGATCTGTCAAAACCTTTGTGGAACTTGAAAGCCTCTTTATTCAATGTTTTGCAGGAGCACAACATCACACAACTGTTGGTGATTTGGTGGTAGAAAAACAAAAACCGGGAGAAAGCTTAGTGGATTATATTTTATGCTGGAGAAATCTCAGCATGAAATGTGAACCACAACTACAAGAGCAACACACTGTTGGAATATTGCTTAAAAATATCCATGGTCCTATAGCTTTTATGCTAAAAGAATTCACAATAAAGACATTTGAAAAACTACTCAGTAAAGCTGCTAATCTCCAAGAGGAAGCAAAGCAGATGAGTATAACAGAGAAAACTGAAAAGACAAAAACTATCAAAACATTTGAAAAGAAACATGGAAATGTTGTAGAAAAAGGTACACAGGTGATGCAGATTCAACCAGAACAAAAGAAACAACAACGACAAAATCCTTCGACATCACAGACATCACCTAAACTACAACTTCAACAACCAATCCCAGTACCAACAGAAAAGAAAACAATGGCTGAAAGAATGAATAATGAATATTCATTTAAAACAGAAGCCATTAGTAAAATATTTCGTAGTCTGCTTAAAATGCCCGAATTTAAGTTACTAGAAGCTAAAAGGCCAGCAGAAATTGACATGAAAGACAATCCTAATTATTATCCTTATCACAGAATGCTTGGACATAAAATTGAAGACTGTTTTGTTTTCAAAGACTGGTTGGAGCGTAATTTTAAAGACGGAAACATAATAATCCCGAAAGAATATTTGAAAGAACCTGAAAAAGGATCAGTCAATAGATTTCGATAGAGAAACTCAATCCCGAAAACAAAGACAAGACTTCCGAAGAGATCTTTGCTAAATATCAAATCACAAAATTTCCCAAGAAGGAAAAGAAAAAGAAAATCAAGAAACCGAAAAAGATCAAAGGTCTTCCAGATATAGGGGCTGCAACTCCTTTTGTACCTTCTAGTTCATTTCACTCTTGTACTAGGATAGTTATATCGGGTGAAGGATGAAAAATCCTCAAACAGATAACTTTGTATGACTTCCTTTTTACTACCATGAATAATAACAATCCTAGTTCTGCTTATATTTTGTCTATATTGGGCGATGTTTCTGAGAATAATCATTTGAATTCTAACCCTATAGACGATACTCAAATCGTATATGATCAATCTAAAGACAACCAAAATAATGAAAATACAGATGAAAAGTTTGATAACGACAAAGATGAAAATGACATTGCTACACTTCAACTACAAGAAACTCTGATTTCCATAGAATTGGAATTCTCGGATTCAGAAACTAAAGAGTCGGATAATCAACTTGAAGAAATAATTGAAATTAATTTGAGAAGTGGAAAAATCTTACCTCCTAGGATGATTCCACAAGAAAAAGAAAAACAAATAATCACACCAGACAAGATCATTCCTCCAATACATCCCCAAACCCCTGAAAGAAATAAGGATGATCTTCATAACAAAGTGGATTATAACGTACTAGCTCATTTAAGAAAATTACCTGCAAAGTTAAGCATCTATGACGCTCTCATACTTTCCAAAGAAATGAGAGAATCATTAATAAAGGCCCTTTCAGATCCAGATATTTGTTTAACTCAACTTGCTAGTATTACCCAAAATGAAGCTTACCCATTAGAGGAATCAACGAAGATTACCTTCTCTGACAATGACTTGTTGCTTGGAACAACTAAACACAATCGTCCACTGTATATTACGGTGAACATAAATGATACAATACTTTCAAGAGTTCTTGTCGACCTGTGTGCTTCAATCAACATTATGAATTTGAGAACTCTTGCATATTTGGACATTGATGCCTCTCAACTATCAAGGGATACGATGATGTTACGAGGATTCAATCGACGAAGGAGAACGGGCCCTCGGATCAATAACATTACTCTTAAAAATAGCCGACTTGGCAACGACAGCAAAATTTCATATTATTGATTCAGACACCTCTTTTAATGCCTTACTTGGCAGACCATGGCTTCATGAATAAAAAATGGTTCCTTCTTCATTACACCATTGTATAAAATACCTACAAAAAGGACAAGAATGTCGTATTATAGGAGATCTGCAACCGTTTTCAACTCATGAAATCGGTATACATGAAGATGCAGCATATTATGCTTCTATAAATAAAACAATGTCTTCCAAAGAAACAATGGTGGATGTGGAAGAAAAGAACAAAGAAAAGAAAATAAATGAAAAGAATTCTTCTTCAATTAAGACAAGAGGAACTAACCCCCGTCAAACTCATACTCGAGGACGAGGATGAGGGAAAGAAGATCTGATTGTCACAATGAAGAAACCACTGAAATTCAAAATCCACTTGGACTCTGAAGAAAAAACGACATCTGTGATTGCGAAGAAACCTCAATTCAAAATATCTTTGGAAGAAGAAGATAAAGAAAGACAATTTGTATCTATGTATGACAAAATCAATCATTATATGCATTCTATGACTTTGACTCCAATCTCTACTGTTAAGATTGAGAATCTAATAGTCAACGAAGTATATAATGATGACAAAAAGCCAATTAAGTTTAAACTTGGCTCTACTTCCTCTTGTACTGAAAATGATGTAAAAATAGAAGATTAAAATCTTCCACAATCAATGAAAATTCCTTTTGAGTTGTATTCTCCTTGGGCACAAAAATTTATTTAAAAAAGTTTAATGTTCAAACAATGGTCTTTAAAACAATCACATTTTATTGAACAAATGTGGAATAATAATAAACAAAATTCTAACTCCAAAGAAGGATTTGGATTTGGAACTATAGAATCATTAGATGACACAGAATTTTGTCTGACCATCACTGAAGAATACGATTCTGAATCATTACCTGATCTTCCAATTGAAGATGCTCCTCCAGAATTGGAAGAAGAAATTAAATCGACAATCGATGAATTAAAAGAAATAAATTTAGGAACCGATGAAAATCCAAAACCAACTTTTATTAGTTCATTCCTTAATGATGAAGAAGCAAAAGACATAACTCAACTGTTGATAGAATATAAAGACTGTTTTGCTTGGACTTACGATGAGATACCTGGTTTGTCTCCAGAAGTCGCAGTCCATAAACTTGGGATAAATTAAATCACAATCCTAATTAAACAAGCTTCGAGGTGAATGCGTGTTGAAATAGTGCAACAAGTCATTGCATAAGTCAAGAAATTGATAGAAGCTGACTTCATATGAGAAGAGAATTATCTGACATGGTTAGCCAATGTGGTGCCGCTTAAAAAGAAAAATGGACGGATAAGGGTCTCGTATAGTACTTCGTGGACGTGAACAAAGCATGTCCAAAAGATGAATTTCCTTTACCAATTCCTGAATTAATGGTCGATATAGCATCAAAACATGTAATATTCTCCTTTATGGATGGATCATCAGGATATAACCAAATAAAGATGTTTTCGGAGGATGAATCGAATACAGCTTTTCGGACACCCATGGCGATATATTGTTATAAGGTTATGCCATCTGGACTAATAAATGCCGGTGCAACCTATCAAAGAGCCATGACACGGATTTTTGATGAATTAATACATAATCAAGTCGAATGTTATGTCGACGATCTGGTTGTCAATAGTAAACAAAAGATGATTATATATACGATTTGAGAATTGTCTTTGAACGACTACGACAATACAATCTTAAAATAAATCCCTTAAAGTGCGCCTTCATTGTCACATCAGGAAAATTTTTAGGATTTTTAGTTTGGCATCGAGGGATAGAAATTGATCCTCTCAAAATTGAAGCTATGCTGAATATGCCTCCTCCTAAAAGTCTGACCCAATTGAGATCCTTTCAAGAAAAATTAGCTTATATACGACGTTTCATTTCCAATCTATCGAGTAGATGTCAACCTCTCACTGCCCTTACTAGAAAGGATACCAAATTTGTGTGGGATGAAAAATGCCAGCACGCCTTTGAAAACATTGAACAATATCTGACAACCCCTCCTATCTTAGCAGCCCCAGTATTAGGAAGACCTCTAATCCTTTACACCGCAGCATTGGACAATTCACTTGGAGCTTTATTAACACAAGTAAATGACTAGGGAAAAGAAAGTGCATTATACTATTTAAGTCGTTGTTTAGTTCCAATGGAAATAAAATACCCGACAATTGAGAAGCATTGTTTAGCCTTGATCTTCGCAGTTCAAAAACTAAGGCATTATATGCTTTCTCATAAGGTAACTCTTATTTCAAAAGTTAACCCATTACAATATTTAATAACACGACTATCACTTTCTGGGAGATTGGCAAGATGGGCAATGATCTTACTCCAATTTGATATAACATTTGTACCATTACGTGCTGTCAAAGGACAAATCCTGGCAGATTTCCTAGCAACACATCCAATTCCAACTAGATCACCCCTTAATGACGATTTACCTGATGAACAAATATCGAAATAAAAATTCCAATGTGCAACGATGGGAACTCTACTTTGACGGAGTATCATCTGCATGGAAAGACAAAGACAAACATACAATTATACCAGGCAAAGCTTGAGTAGGATTGATTTTCATTACTCCAAACAAAATGATGATGCCTTTTTCCTATCATTTGACAGAACCATGCACAAATAATGAAGCGGAATATGAAGCGCTCATAACTGGTCTAGAATTAACAATATTGATGGAAATTAAAAATATCGACATCTACGGGGATTCCCAGTTGATTATTAATCAAATTGCTGGCAAATACAAAACTTCGAAGTCACGACTTGAACAGTATTCTTATTACACTCTGAAATTACTTCAACAAATTCCTGATGTAACATTCTTCTTAATCCCGAGACGAGACAATTCTCTAGCAGATGCTCTGGCAAAGCTCACAAAAGAATTCGCATGTCCAGAAGAAGATGACATACCGATCTCTATAAGAGGACGACAACTTCTTTCTCAAATTGATATGGATAATTTACATAAAATCGGTGAAAATATGACAATGACAATAAATGTCAAAAATGATGATTGGCGACAACCAATCATCCAATATTTATAAACTCGGAAAATTACTCGAAAACACTTTTATCACCAACCAAATCAAACAAAGAGCATTATCATATGCTCTAATAAATGATATTCTTTACAAACGATCTTTTCGATCAAATGTGATTAAGATGTTTAAACCAAGTTGAAGCTCAAGAGATTGTTAAGGAAGTTCATTCAGCTTTTATGTGGTGCACATCAATCTGAGCCCAAAATGAAAATGAAAAATAAAAAGAATGGGTTATTATCGCCAACAATGATGGCCGATCGCCTTCGACATCGCAAAGAAATGCCATCAATGTTAAATACATGAGGTAGTTTTACATCAACCTCCAAATGCCCTACACCCAACTATTGCATCATGGCCATTTGAATGTTGGGGTACCGACATAGTGGGCCCTATAGATCCTCCATCTTCCAAGGGTCATAAATTTATTCCGGTAGCCATCGACTATTTTTCCAAGTGGGCGAAGCAACACCACTTAGAGAAGTTAAGGCAGAACAAGTTCTTCATTTCTTTAAAACACATATCGTTTATAGATTTGGAATTCCTCGAAGGGTCATATCAGACAACGGATTAGCCTTCAAAAACACGAAAATGAATAATTGTATCCAAAGACACGGGATTGATTGGAGGTACTCCACAATTTATTATCCTAAGCCCAATGGATTAGCCGATGCTTTCAATAAAACATTGGTTCAAATCTTGAAAAAGACGTTGAATAACAGCCCGAGACAGTGGCATGAACGATTAATAGAAGATTTATGGGATTATAGAACTACATAACAAACTCTAACACAGTCTACACTATTTGCTTTGTATATGGTTCTGAAGCCATTTTACCACTTGAAGTCCAAATTCCTTCTCTCAGAATTGCGATAGCAAACAAAATAACTGAAGAAGAAAATGCTAGACTACGACTTGAAGAACTTGAAAGTTTGGAAGGCAAACGTCTACAAGCCCAACAAAATCGCGAATTGTATCATGCAAAAATGATACAAGCTCACGACAAATTAGTTCGCCCCAGAACCTTTCGAATCGGCGAATTAGTTTTAGTTCTTCGAAGACCTATACTAGCTCATCGAAAGATAGGTGGTAAATTTGAACCAATATGGAGAGCCCATATGTAAATGAAAAGACAAATTCAGGAGGATCCTACCAACTGGTGGATTGTCAAGGAGAAAGAATCTTGCCTCCAATCAATGGACATTTTCTAAAGAAATACTATGCAACATAAAAATTAAAATGAATAACGACTTATTTATAAACTGGGACAATAAATTCTTCTTTCCAAAATCATCTTTAATTTTTTTATGACATCTGTTTCATTTGCTGAACAAATGTTTAAAAGGCTAAAATGTCATTTTGTCTTATTATTTTCAGGAAAAATGTCTGAAGACAGATTATTTTTCTCGTTTCAAAATAATATGACCTTCGCCTTGGACCGTCGACACATGGACCAGGGAACCATAATTCATTTCAACTTTGACCTGTTGCAGGTTGAATCCATATATCATGGATCGTTACTTTATCTGGTAAATCATAATGAAGTTAATCTGCAAACACCTTTGATAGAATTCAAACTCCGACAACCCGAAGAGTATGACTTCACAATCAGTGATAGCTTAGATGAGCAAGAATTCATGACTACTTTAGTATAAGGAGTATCTACATCGGGTACAAAAAATATGGCAATAGGACTTACTAGATCACAGAGACGAAATCATAATAAACGACTGAAGCGTCAAAAACAATTACAAGAAAAAAAAATATGGAGGATATTAGTCAATTGAAATCACGAACTATTAATACTCCATTTGAAGAAATAAATTCTGCATTAGAAACGACAAATCTAGATCCTACAAAGAAAAATCAAGATGGGAAAGAGTTTATCACTTCACCATCAGTCACACCTGCTCAGAGTTTAAAGGTGTCAGATAAGAAAGTTGACAGAAAGAATCACTCAAGGGAAGAGGTGCGACGAATTCACGCTATCGAATGGAGAACCTTTGAACAATATAAGCATGTGAACAAAAGGACAATAAATATTCTAGATGGTCTTAACGTTTACCAAAATATTCGATGAGGATGAACAAGCCGCTATCATTGATCATATTACAAAAAAGCCCGAAATCAAATGGTAAAAATCGGACACCTTCAAAGGAAAAACCTATTCAACCCAATGTCGGATTCGTGGCAAGGGCAGACAAACCATCCAATATGGGTGTTACTACAATTATGCAAAAGACAATGAAGGAAATCTCCCGGAATTTTGCGACACAAACAAGTAGATCCCTTACCCAATCGCGATAATTCAAATTATCGTACGACTCGACACTTAGTGGATCATACCTGCATTGTGTTCCCGATACCAGACAATCAACATGTATGATGAAGAGATCGTATCCCTCCTCATATCGACAATCATGAGTTTGAAAGACCCTCAATGCAGCCTTAATGAACCGCTGCTCATCGTATCGGAGGGAGATATAGATTCTTTCGATTCCCGAGACCTTCAAGGAACATGTCGTATCCTCTCCGACTCAAGGATCAAAATTCTTTTATTTCAAGGAAATGGGCAAGATTTTGTAAAACACCGTACAACGCCGTCGATAGCCACACATATCAATCACTTTACGACGGATGAAGCCTAACAAAGACCGGGGCCGGATACCAAGCTATCCTCCCGAACTTGAAGGATCAAGCTTTTAGGAGTTACCGTAATCCTATAAAAATGTCCGAACACCCGAAACATGTTCGACAAATAATGTTTTGGAGTGTAGAACGTTTATAAATTACTCCGTTAACATCCAAGGCTATGTTATGATATATATAAGAACTTTACATGTGATATATCCGTAATTGTCGATGTGTGATATAATACTCCAAGAATCGTTGGCAGAAAATACCGTAGCTCCGTCGCACGCTATATGATATGTACACATATATGTACCATTAAATTTTCGTCATAATAATATTTACCGGTGACCTTTTTATGGAAATAAAATGAAATGTTGAAAAATGTTCCCCATTGTCTATGATATGTCGATGTGTCCCAACAATAACATAAATTTTATCGATGAAATGAATAACTCGTGATAACTAAAAATACGAGAATTATCATTCAACCTATGTAGTCAAAACCCCAAAGAAGATATTCCCACAAAAATATTAGTGAGTTCGCCACTCTCTCCTCAAGTTACTGGATGTAAGTCCTTCTCGACACGGAAATCATACTTTCCTTCTCTAACCAAATTCGACGTTGACATTTTCGAGGAAAATAAAATGACATCTATTTTCTCTCTCCGTTATCGGATGTAAGTCCTTTCGACACGGAAATCACGGCTTTCCTCTAACGAAATCTCGACATTGACATTTTCGAGGAAAATAGAAAATGACATCTATTTTCTCTCTCCGTTATTGGATGTAAATCATTTCCGACACGGAAATCATGGCTTTCCTCTAACCAAATCATGACATCGACATTTCGAGGAAAATAAAATGACATCTATTTTCTCTCTCCAAGCGATTGGATGTAAGTCCTTTCCCGACACGAAAATCATGCCTTTCCTCTAACTAAATCTTGACATCGACACTTTCGAGAAAAATAGAAAATGACATCTATTTTCTCTCCGGTTATTGGATGTAAGTCCTTTCCCGACACAAATCATGGCTTCTCTCTCTAACCAAATTCGATATCGACATTTCGAGGAAAATAGAAATGACATCTATTTTCTCTCCAAGCTATTGGACAAGTCCTTTCCGACACCTTAAATCATGCCTAACTAAATATCGATATCGACATTTTCGAGGAAAATAAAATGACATCTATTTTCTCGCTCCGATATCGGATGTAAGTCCTTTCCGACACGGAAATCATGGCTTTCCTCTAACCAAATCTCGACATCGACATTTTGAGGAAAATAAAAAATGACATCTATTTTCTCTCTCCACATTTGGATGTAAGTCCTTTCCTAACACGAAATCCGTCATTTCCTCTAACCAAATCTCGTATCGACATTTCGAGGAAAATGTGGTAAATGACATCTATTTTCTCTCTCCGTTATTAATGTAAGTCCTTTTCCACACAAACAAATCATGACTTTCCTCTAACCAAATCTGACATTGACATTTTGAGAAAAAGAGAAATATACCTATTTTCTCCGTTATTTGATTTAAGTCCTTTTCCGAAACGGAAATCACGGCTTCTCTAACCAAATCTCGACATCGATATTTCTCAGGAAAATAAAATGACATCTATTTTCTCTCTCCTGCTATTGGATGTAAACTTTCCCGACATGGAAATCATAAATTTTCCTCTAACCAAATTCGATATCGACATTGAGCAAAATGTAAACGACATCTATTTTTCTCTCCTATTGCCGGATGTAAGTCCTTTCTCACACGGAATCACATTTCCTTTAACTAAATCTTGACATCGATATTTTGAAAAATATAGAAAATGACGTCTATTTTTCTCTCCAAGCTATAGAAGTCCTTTCCTAACACGAAACGATGACATTCCTTTAAATGATATCGGCATTCGACATTTTGAAAATGAAATATAACATCCATTCTCTATTTCGACATGTAAATTATGATATCTTCTTTAGCTCTACAAGGACATTTCGATTAATAGATATCACTGTAAATTGAATATGACATTCGATTTCTCTTTTCTAATATATCCTTCGATACAAAGATTATAATCAACATATTAACATTCGACATTTTATCACATCTATTCTAAACTTCGAATATTGATATGAGACATTAACAACTATGACATTAAGACCATTTCGGTCAATGCTAATATGTGAGGCATGCTTATATAGCATTCCACACATATCAAATATTTGTCGACCTCACTTTTGTAAAGGTCATTTTTAAGTAAAGAAGTCTATTAACATTGACTTTCTAAAACTAATGTTTGTCTATAAACTCTCTGAAAAATTATTCGAGGACGTTCCTCTCGTCAAACTACGAATTTTGACTATAAATATGCCATACTTTCGAGTTACTTTTGAGCTCCTCGTACTCAAACTACAGATACTTAAAAATCATTCGAGACTCATAAAGCCTTTCGAATAATAAAAAATGACCCTAGACACTTTTGTTCGACTCCAAATTTCTTCCTAAACCACCTCGGGTCTTTAAATCAAAGTTCGACCAAAATCCTAACTTTACCCCAAACACCAAAATGCCCTTTATGGCAAAAATTTTCAAAATTCCAAAATTCTGGAAAAATCTCACAAAATCCAAAATATTATCTAAATCATTTTCTTCAACTATCACTTACATTGATTTTGTCAGTTTAACCCAACTTGATTGAAAAACCCCAAATTGACCTTTTTAAATCAATTAAATAACCTAACCCATCCAAACAATACTTAATGTCACCCAATTTTCTCCAAATTTGTTTTAAATCCTTCATAATATTCCCATGAACAAAAATTTACATTAAGTTGACTCCAGCTTAATCCCAAACTTTTCTAAAAATATTCAAACTCTAAAAATCCAAATTTTCTTAATTAATTTAATAACCAAAAATATCCAAAAAAAAAACTTAAACTCCTCCATTTTTCCAAAATAAATTTTAAAATCTTTCTAAAATTTTTATAAATTTAACTCTAACTTACTTTACCCAATATCTAAATCTAAACTTTACCTAAATCCAATTTAAAGCAAAAATTCTCTATTTTCACTTAAACAAAATTTAAGTCCAAAACAAAACTCAAAACTTCCCCATTTTCTCCAAAATAAATTTTAAAATCTTCCTAATATTCCCACAAACAAAGCCTTAACTTACTATATCCAATATTTGAACTTAAAGCTTCACCAAAGTCCCACTTTAATCCAAAATTAACCCAATTTAACCTATTATAATAAAAAGCCCAAATTACATCCTAAATCGACAAAATCATTAAAGATATGACCAAATCAACCATTTATTAAGGCTTCAAAATGACACATTTAACATTTCTAAACTCAAATTGACCAACACAAGTCAACTTGAGTCAACCCGAGTACTCGTCAACGCGGGTCAACTTGGGTCAACTACTACTAAAATGCCTAATTTCAACCAAAACTATAAAATTAAAGATTAATCAAATAATTAATTTCAAAACATTTTGATTAATTAATTGATTAATAAAATAATATTTCAAGTTTTAATTAATTTTTTTAAATTAATTAAGCTAAAATATAATTAAAAAGGGTTAAAGTATGACAAATCTAACCTTAAATCCAGGAATGACAAATATTAGTCAAATAATTAATCACAAATTAATTAATAGATTAATAAAATAAATATTTAAAATTTTAATTAATTTTTAATTAATTAAAATACAAGTATTGTAAAGAAATGATAAAATTAAACCATTAACTTAAAAAAGAAAATAATTAATCAAATAATTAATTAAAATTTATTTTAATTAATAAATTGATTAATAAAATAATTTCCAACCATTTTTAATTAATAATATATTTTAATTAAAGTGGAAATTAAATTAAAAAGGACATAAAGGGACATTTTTACATATAACATCATGTGTGATATAAAATTCTCATAATAAATTTTAAATCAAATTAAATTAGGAAGGGTTATTTAAGAGGTTCCCCATAACCCATTGTATTCCCCTCATAAGACAAGGACACACATGATGTGACTATGAACCATCATGGTTAACCATGAGTTAAACCAAATTATGACATTTTTTTTTGAAATGGCACTTTCCTCTCCATTTCAAAGTGTGAATCACCCATTCCATTAGATGATGGCCGTCAACACCAAAAGCATATCCCCCACCTCCTCGCTATCCAATAAAAGAGGAACAAAGCATAAAATCCCCTTTGCACGATGGTTAAACACCATGATGAGTCTTTATGCATGAATGAGTAAAGTTAGTTTATGTGGCATTTTTTCCTTATAACCATCAATGAACACATGATGACTCACTTAGGGGACCTAATTACGCTTTCGAGCCAATCTCTACACCTCCCTAATGAGCCAATGGAAGTGATCCATCATTCAACCTCAATCCTTACTATGGTTAAGCATATGATGGAAATGCTTGGAATTAGGGAAGTCCCTTATCTCCTCGCCTAAATTTTATCCTTAAAGCATTAATTTTAGCCCGATAACACCTTCCCTGGGGACATGAAGCCAAGACAAGCCAAAATCGACGGCTTGGCCATTCCCATGGCTATAAATAGCTCAAACCCGAGCCATGGATGGAAGAGAGACCAAGCTAAGAGACACCCAACAAGAACTTACTCCCAGATCTAGATTATCCCAATCAATATCCAACCTTCAATTAGCCTCAACACTCTATAAAATACCAAATGTGCTAACCCCGTAGCTCAAAATCAAAGTTAAAGAAACCAAACTTCAAAATACTCGACTAGACCGTTGAAATCTTCAAACCCTCAACATCAAAGTTGTAGCTCAAGACCTAAGCAAATGCTGGATCCCCACCAAAATTAAAGGCTCTTAAACCCACCGTATCTCCCTTATTCGATCAACCCGATAACACCCAAACTAGCTCAAAACCAGACAAATTTAAAGTTTCAAAACCAAACTCGCCAAAACCTTCAAATTAACCATCCTAAACTCTTCTAAAGACCAAACGAAGATGATTCCAATCAAAATCGAGCTTCTCCAAGGGTCTTTAAGTCACCGTTCCATCAACCTCTCTCAAGCCAAGGTACCTCGAGGACGAATACAACACCCAACTCTACTCCAAATCCAAGTTACCAGCTTACCGAGGCCGCCACGAAGGTGTGGAGCTATTCCGCAACCAAAGTTTTGATTACCTAACCTAAGGTATGGATTTTATAATTTAGCAACGGCGATTCCTGGGCTGACACTTTGTTAACAAAACCATTTCAAAATCGTCACATATCCGTACGGATACGATCGTCCGCTCAAAGATGAAGGTGTAGGAAAAATCTCGCTCTATTTCATCAAGAATCGAGCGAGATATTACTCCTAAAACATGGACGGTCCGTTGTGGACGAAGCGCGAGGGAAGACGATGATCCACGCCCGTCCGATCTCTCCGTTTAAAAGACGACGGCCGAGATTATTTCCCCGCCCGATCCGCCGTTCGATCCCCGCAGGATCAGCCACGTTTCGACAAACATTCGAGGACACGCGGCGCTCCCGCATCATTTTGAAATGGTTAATGAATTATTTAATTCGTAAAAACCTTAAACAAATAAAAAATCTATATCTTAAATAAAAATCATAAAAAGAAAATAATAATATCCGTGTTCGTGACGAGAAACACTATAATGTGGAATCGAAAAATATAGTTTTTGATTTATATTTAACTTTTAATTAATTAAATACTCCTCGCAGTATTTTAATTATTAAAAATTAATTATAATTCAAAATTATAAGTTTTTCACAAAATAATGATCTTCATTTCATTACATACATTTCGATTTTTCCATGATTAGGAAAGTTTTCTAAGATAAAGATTTTCTAATTTACATTGCATTTTATAAATATTTTTAATAATAATTACAAAAATGGAAAATTAAGAAAAATAAAACTTAAAGTCCGTTAAGGAGCTTAGAAACACAAACATATACGCCTCATAATAATAAATTACTTTTTAAAATTTAACTTAATTTATGGATAAAATTTAAAGATAAAAATTTTAATATTTTATTAATTAAGTTTAATCATTTTTAAACTTAGTTAATGTTTTAAACTCTTAATCATAAAGGGTTTAAAATAAAATAAATGTTAATCAAGTTTAAGTAAACCTTAAATTTAATCAACAATAATTAAACCTTAAAACAAATGGTTTAATAATAAATAAATATTAATTAGGTTTAAAAACATATTTAAGATTAACTAATCATTATTAAATCTTAAATAAACTAGGTTTAATCATCATTTGAACTCTTATCTAAGTTTAACTCGCATTAAACCTAGTTAAACTCACTTAAACCTTACTTACATTGTGTTTAAACATCATTAAAACCTAAACTAAGCGAACCCTTATTAAACTCATTTAACTTACTTAAACCTTACTTACATTAAAGCCGAAGCATAATTAAACTCTAAATCCAGTTTAATTTAATTAAACCTAGTTAACTTACTTAAACCTACTCCACAGTTTAAACATAATTAAACCCTAAACTAAGTTTAACTTGCATTAAACCTAGTTAAACTCACTTAAACTTTACTTACATTAAAGCTTCAAGATCATTAACTCCTAAACTAAAGTTTAACCCTTTATTAAACCTAGTTAACTTACTTAAACCTTACTTACATCTCATTTAAGCATAATTAAACCCTAAACTAAGTTTAACTTCGTATTAAACCTAGTTAAACTCGCTTAAACTTACTTACATTAAATTTTAAGCATCATTAAACCCTAAACTAGGTTTAACCCTTATTAAACCTAGCTTTTAACTTACTTAAACCTTACTTACATTAAAGCGAAGCTTAATTAAACCCTAAACTAAGTTTAACTTCGCATTAAACCTTAGTTAAACTCACTTAAACCTTACTTTATACGAGGTTTGGGCATCATTAAACCCTAAACTGTGCTGAACCATTATTAAACCTAGTTAACTTACTTAAACCTTACTTACATTGCATTGCCATTAACAACCCTAAATCCAGTTTAACCTTATTAAACCTAAATAACTTACTTAAACCTTACTTACATTAAAGTTAAACCATAATTAAACCCTAAACTAAGTTTAACTCGCATTAAACCTAGCTAAACTCAATTAAACCTTACCGACATTAAAGTTTAAGCATAATTAAACCCTAAACTAAGTTTAACTCGCATTAAACCTAGTTAAACTCACTTAAGCCTTACTTACATTAGGTTTAAGCATCATTAGTCCCTAAACTAGGTTTAACCTTATTAAACCTAGTTAACTTACTTAAACCTTACTTTACATTAAAGCCTAAGCATAATTAAACCCTTAACTAAAGTTTAATCCGCATTAAACCTTAGTTAAACTCGCTACTTACATTTAGTTTAAGCATCATTAAACCCTAAACTAGGTTTAACCCTTATTAAACCTAAGCTTAACTTACTTAAACCTTACTTACATTGTGTTTAAGCATAATTAAACCCTAAACTAAGTTTAACTCGCATTAAACCTAATAAACTCACTTAAACCTTACTTACATTAAAGTTTAAGCATCATTAAAGCCTAAACTAGGTTTAACCCTTATTAAACCTAGCAGCTAACTTACTTAAACCTACTTACATTAGGTTTAAGCATCATTAAACCCTAAACTAGATTTAACCCTTATTAAACCTGGCTAAGTCACTTAAAACCTTACTTAAATTAGGTTTAACAACAATTAAACACTAACTAAGTTTAACTTACATTAAACTTACTTAAACAACTTAAACCTTAATTAAATTAAAGTTTAAATAATAATTAAACCTTAATTAGACAGTTTAATTAACCTTTTTAACTAAATGAACTTAACCCAAATTAAGTTCATTTAATTAAATTAAACCTTAATTAAATTGTAGTTTAATTAATCTTTAACTAAATGAACATAACCCAAATTAAATTCACTATTCAAGCTTAAATCTTAATTAAACTAAGTTTAATTAACTTAACTAACTAAACTTAACCTAAATTAAGTTCAGTTACTTGAATCAATCTCAATCTAATTAAGCTTAACTAATCAATTTAACCTAAGTTAATTTCAATTAATCAACCAAACACAACCTAATTTAGGTTCAATCTAAATCGAACCCGAGTACACCTAACTTAGGTTCAATCTAAATCGAAACCCCGAATACAACCTTAACTTAGTGCTCAACCCACTCAATCCAAGATAATCCTTTAACTGTGCTCAACCTAACCCGAACCCAAGAACTACTTTAACCAGTTCAACCACCAACCCGATATAATTTCGACACAAAATTCAACTTAACTTAACTCAAATACAACTTTTACTTAAATTAAATTTTAACCCAAGGTCAACTCAAATTCAACCTAATTTAAATCTAATCCTAATTAAGTCTAATATATTAAACTTAAGATTTAATTCAAACATAAATTTCAAGTCTATCATATTAGACTTAAAATTTTAAGTAAACTAAACCCTAATCAAGTCTCGATAATTCGTACTCGATTAGTTAAGATTCACTTAAATAAATTCGATTAATTAAAATGTGACTTAATTAAAACTTAAGCCTTACCTAAAAATACTTAGATTGTCGATAATTTTAATTCTACTAATTAGACTCGCTAACCTCTAAATATTATTTAAATAAAGTTTAAAAATTAAATATGTCTATTTCAAGTAAACCTTGATATACTAAACTTAAGATTTACTTAAATAAATTCCGTGCATTTTAATTAAAACTTAAGCCTTACCTAAAAGATATTTAGATGGTCGATAATTTTAATTAAGTCAATTTAGTAGGTTAATTAACCTCTAAGTATTATTTAAAACAAGGCTTAAAACTTACCGATCTATTCTAAAAGTAACCTAAGTAAATTAATTTTTAACTTAAAATCTAAATGTATACGAATTTAAGTTTAAATTAAATTTCAATACATAAGTCCGACTAGTCCTAATTTAATATTCCTAATGAAACTCGACATAATAAACATAATAAATTGAACGTTACTTAACATTCAATAAATATCGACATTAAACGACATTAATAAAACTCCAAATAAACTTAACATCAAATCCAACGTAAATCAAACTTATATGGCATTATAATTTTGTTTTTCCTACGTATGAAAATATAAAATTTCCTTTCGCATGTTTAGATTTTCGTACGTTATAGATGTGCTAACTCGTTTTCGCGTAATAAATAAACAAAATGACAATATCAACTTCTGTTTAGATTTTCTTTGCATGTTATAGGTAAAGCAATCAAGCTTTCCGCACGACATGAAATCACGACGAAAAACAAAACTAAAACTATTAGGATACCACAAAAACTCAAAACAAAACGTAGCAACATCAAATTTATAGACAATAAAAATTGAAATCAAAATGACAAACAACAAAACAAAAACAACAAAAAACAAAAGATACAAAACTACATAAATCGACATGACAAAATGACATTTGTGAGGATAAGAAGTACATCTCTCCTTAAAAATAAACAAATTTTAGAAAAATAAGCGATTAACATTAATCAAGTTTTCTTGACAATTACAAATCGTCTAAGATGTAATTAACTATGTAAGTCAGCTCTATGAGATTTAAAAGAACCCACAATAAATCTCTCGGTTTTCCATGATTTTCTTTATACGAAAATTAGATATATTATTCTTGATATTCTTCTATAAGGATTATCATAAACATCCTTTTCTACTATTAGCCCTTAGATTCCTCAAATCTGAAGGATTTATAAAATAAAATTGCCAATATTAGATTGCTTAATTCTCAATATCGATATTCCACACCAATCTCTTCCCGTTGTCACCAAGATTTGGATAGAAATTTTTAGGATAATTCTCCCTAAGTTCTATCGTATCCAGTGTTAATCATTCTAACTAATAACTTACCTTATCCCTTAAAGAAAAAGGAAAAACCCAAGTCTAATAAAGATCATTGGGGATATCATTATATTTAAAAGTAAGACAAAGTTCTAAAAACTAGCGAGATGTAAATTAAAGATCTTCATTCGTGAACCACTAAATTGATTATTCTATACCATTCGATAATCACAGGTTTAAGCTCAACGAATTAAATTCGCTACATTAGATTTCGGATAGTTATGAATTTCAACTAATGTATTAGCGTAATCTCTTAAATGTCTCTTGGCCGATTTTCATTTTCAATTGTCAGATTATTCGCCATTCGATTTAAATCTATAATTTTTCTTTATTGTTTTCTAATTTTTTTAATAAATATGCCTAATTCCGAAATCTTAAGGTATTAAATTTTTCGCTTCCACTCTACGATACACAATATAAATTAAAACTTATGTAATTTAAAAATATTTTGTTACTATGGTAATTACCTTAATAATTATTTTACTAATTACTAATAATTACTTTTACTTCTAAGAATAGCCAAACTCGACAATGGGATGCATAAATTTATAAGTGTTAACAAGTGTAAAGATAAAAATAAATATTCAATAATACAGTTACCCCTTATCAACGCAAGTATACATATCGTTTCAAGAATATTGTGCCTCTATCAGCCCATATCGATCCCACAAGGAAGTTTAAAGATTATGAACTAATTACAACAATGAAATAACTATCTAGTAAACGTAAATAAAGAACAATTATACTAAATTCACTACTAATTTTAATGAAAGTTGTAACATAGAAAAATATCTTCCCTTGTTAAGAGAATTAAGTGAACTGATAATTAAACAGTTAATTATATCAGGCTACCAAAAGAAAGATTCTTATTCTTTACCCTTCTTTTATTCAGGGCATAAAGAACACTGACTAATCCTATATGTTTATTACTGAATCCATGGCTAGGCTCTGGAGGATACCGGCTCACTTGAGCTTCCAAATGCTCATAGCTAACATCTAAACTTTAGCGCCCAAACGATAAGACCGAATTCGGGGATTTTAGTCCGTCACTCTACGCCCGATAATATTTCCCCTATTTATTTGTACCTTCCTTTCAAGGACTTTCGACTCCCCCCCCCCCCCCAAATCTCAGCGATGTAATCTTTACTTTAGTTGTAAATCAACATATTTTAACAAATCAATCGTCGTATCAAAGTAAATTAAGATTTAAGTAAAAGATAATCACAATTTTTAGTCAATATTTGTGCCCAAATAAATCAATTTTCCATTTAACAAAATCTCAAAAAATGAAAAGACAAGAGAAGACTACTCATAATGCATAGAAGAATAACACAAAACTTCGGGATTTCATAAAATCAAAGTTACAAAATAGTAAATACAACTTATCTCAAATTTCTCCTGCGTACCTCAAGTTCCTTTCACTCTTCTTTATTGCACAACACACTCAACTAAACTCACTTACTCACTATTAGACTTTCAGACACACCGGACACACCTACACACACACCGACGACTCTTTTCTCACTTAAATTCTTCTCTTTCTTTTTAAAGAGGTATAAATATCTAAAAGTTGCTTAAGCACCTCTTCAAAAGGCGTCCATATTCATGAATCTTTGCTCAACAGACCTTCGCTGGCCGCGTGCTCGAAGATGGCACTGTTGCCGTGCTTAACATGGGCTAATCATATATGCTCATTGCCGAAGGTTCGATCGCGCTGTTTGGGCGGGCTCTTTTATAATTTATTTAGTATGCTCGGGAAAAGTACACCGTCGTGCGTCTATTCCTCGCTGTTTGGCGGCCAAGATAATTTTTCTTTGGTTATTTTTTGTTCAAGATTCGTCATTTTCTCATCTTTTGCTTCATTGTCTATCAATCTATTCCGCAACAAACATAAAAAGTACCTTTGTTTAATATGCAATATCATCGAAATCAATATAAAATCATATGAATTTCTCAATATATTTTTCTTTCGTCAATAAACACCACTATAACATAAAAACTTTAAAATAACACTACATTTTCTCAAATCAAACCAAACAAAAGCACACAAAGCGAACTTAAAGCAAAGCACAACACAATCCACAAGTTACCTCCCACAATGCGCTTGGTTTAATTTCTTCAAATTTTAACATAACAAGAGCTTATTCCGAGTGACCCAACATCAAGCCTTATCATCGTAGTTTGGGGATTGATCGATCAAAAAAATGTGGTTTTAGTCTACGACTATCGACTTTAAATATTTTTCTAGTCTTAGGATCTTTAATATCCATGACTCCATAAGGATAAACTTTCATCACAATAAATGGGTTCGTCCACTCGAAATTAAGCTTTTCCAAATGGTCATTTTCAATCTAGTATTATATAACAAAATCCGTTGTCTCGTTCAAGATTTTTAGTAAGAATCTTCGCATCATGCCACAACTTCCATCTTCTCTATAAATCATAGCATTTTCATAAGATTCATTCCTTATTTCTTTAAGCTGATTTAATTGCGCAATCTCTTTTCACCAAGATCATTCAAATTATAATTTATCCAATATACTTTATGCTCAAGTTCAATCGTGTAAATGACAAGCTTTTCCCAAAATTAACCTATATAGAGACATTCCTAATAGAGTTCCGTATGTAGTCCCATGTGCCCACAAAACATAATCTAGTTTGATTGACCAATCCTTTCCTGTCTGACACAAATTTTCTAATATTCTTTTAATTTAACCAAACCACTTATCCGCGGACGATAAGCAAAGAATAACGCGACGTTAATACGATATTTCTTTACTAGATTTTTCATAATCGCATTTCTAAATGACTTCCCCCATCAGTTATGATCACTCATGGTATTCCAAATCTACCAAATATATTCTTTCTAAAATTTGTAACACTTTTTAAGCATCACATCGATAAAGCAACAACTTCTATCCATTCGGATACATAGTTTACTACTATTAGAATGATATATATTTCTCGATGTTGCGTATAAATTGTCCCATGAATTCTAATCCCTAAATGTCAAGTATTTCAACTTCCAACATACATAATTAAGTGCTTCTGATTTCTTCTGTAATACGCTCTACCATCGACATCGATCACAATTTTAATACGAGTATTAACATCCTTAAAAAATTTGTACAATAAAATCCACTGAAAATTTTATATGTGAAGTTTTATCAACACCAAAATGTCCCCCATAATTAGAATTATGATATTTTTGAATAATTTCATAAGTTTCTTCTAAAGCGCACACATCTTCAAATAATCGCATTATTTCATCGTTTATATAAAAATGAGTCATCCCAAAATAAGTCTTACCGTACCAAAATTTCTTCCTCTCAAGATGTCAAACCACAGTAAAATATCAATTTACAATAAAGTATACAATGTGCTCAAGATACTACGGAACACACCACTCATTGATATGAACAATTTTACATCGTGAAAATGTTCATCGATTCCATTTTCATACAGAGATTTTTCATACCAAGCTCGGATGCTGCATGATCGCAATTCGATTATCAAGACCTTTCCTATCTACTATTTCAAAGTTTCAAATTCTTTTAAAAAGATGAATCCATCTTATGAGTCTCGTTTTGCATCCTTCTTTTCATTAGTTATTTCATTGTGCGTAATGGTCAAGTAAGACCACATATTTTGTTCCGATAAATATTTCTATCCGAGTTTATCAAAGGCAAATACTATTTCTAATAACTTTTCGCTTGTGGTATAATTAATTTGAGCTTCATTAAGTGTTTTACTAGCATAATAGATCACTTTGAAAATCTTATCATATTTCGACCTAAAATAACTCCACAAGAAATCACCGCATCACACATTAATTCAAAAGGTTTTTCCTGCATGAAGAAACTATACTGTGTGTAGATTAATTTTCTTTTTAATGAATCAAAAGCTTTTAGCATTCTTCATCAAAATAAAAGATCACATCTTTTTCTAATAAACGACATAAAGGCTTTCAAATTTTTGAAATGTCTTAGATATAACGCCCGTACAATCCAACGTGTCCTAATAAACTTATAATTCCCCTTACATTTGTTGGGCAAGATAAATTAGAGATAACTTGAATTTTTATAATCTACTTCCGTACCATTTTCGAAGAGCACAATGTCCCAATACAATTCTCCTACTACCATAAATCGGCATTTTTCCCGCTAAGGACTAAATTAGTTTCTTCACAACACTTAAAAACTCTTGATAGATGTTCTTAACATGATTCAAATGAAATTTAAACACGAAAGGTCATCCATAAAAAATTCAATTCCTTTTTCAATTAAATCACGTAAAATTGTCATCATAAATCTCTCGAAATGTAGTAGGCATTACATAAACTAAAGATTATTTAAAGACCAATGTACCATAAGGTCTCGGTAAACATTATTTTATCTGATCCTCAAGAGCAATTTGTGTTTGGTGGCAACCGTATACCCATCCGTAAAATAAAAGTATTTATGCCCAGCCCGCCTATCCAACATCCGATCTAGAAAGGGTAGTAAAAATGGTTTTTCCGCGGCAAAGTTCAATTTTCTATAATCAATGCATATTCACCTTCTTCTTCTTTCTCATCCCGTAACTTTTCTTGTTGATATTAATTCACTTTTCATTAATATTCACAATAACTCCTCCTTTCTTAGAACACACAGAATAAGACTAACCCATGCACTATCCGAGTCAGGTAGATAATTCCGCATCCAACCACTTTAAATTTTTTTTCTTAACAACATGTTATAAGATATGATTTAATCTCCTTTCGAGGATCACCTCGAGGCTTGTAGTTCTCTTCCATAAGGATTCCACGCATACAAATCTGAAGGATTGATTTCCTTTAATTACAACTATTGTCCATCCAAAGGCTTTATTATATTTTCTTAGAATTTTAAGCAAACTCTCTTTTTCTTTTTTATTCACCGAGAGAAATTAATCGACAAAGCTTTCGAAGAATCACCTAAAAGAGCATATTTTAAATGAGTAGAAGCATTTTTAATTCAAGTTTAGGAGGTTTTTCAATCGATGAACTAAAAAATTCACCTTTCTCGCCATGTCCAACAATTCAAAATTTTCATGAACATAATTTAAATCTTCCTCGTAAAAAATCTTCGAATGTTGTAATTACACTTCTTGTTTGTGTTTTTTTAATTTTTTTAATTTCATGTTTCTCTTCATAAGTTGATTTGAACTCGACATTCAGCTAGATATCCGATAACATCCATCCTATAACATTCATAATCTTTTCCTCTTACATGATATTTCACGATTTTCAGATATCACGCCGTCAATTCATTGATGCGCATAGTTAATTCCCCTTTTTGCACATCTATCATTGCTCAACATGTGGCTAGAATGGTCTCCTAAAATTATTGGTAACTCTTTATCTTCCTCTATATCTAGCGTAATGAAATCAACAAGAAAGAAAAATTCGATCCACCACAAAAACATATTCTATAACTCCTTTAGGATATGCGATCAAATGATCCGTCATTTGTAGAGTTGGCGTAGTCTAGGTTATTTTCCTAATCTCGCCTTTTCAACATAGATAATGACATAAGGTTAATGTTTTAACCTTAATCACATAAAGCCTCCCCATAAAATTTATATCCGATCACACATGAAATCGTGAAACTACTGTGATCTTTGCCAGAAGCTGAATTATAGCACTCCACTCCTCACTAAGTGCAACAGCTTCATTATTCTTAAATCCTTCAAGGAGAATATCCATCGAAAGTTCACATTGCTCGGCATTTGTTCTAAGGTCAAATAAATGGAATGTTAATTGTAAGCTTTTAAATATTTCCAAGAACTTCGAAAATTGCTTATCTAACTTTTGTTGTCAAAGTCTCTCGAGGAAATGGAGGTGGTGGCTTTCTAATCTATCATTGGTGGAGAACAGTCTTTCCCAAACTTTGGAGCGTCCCCGTTGTGGTTCTTCAATCTCTTCTTTCTTTACTTCAATCTCTTTCAACTCTACCTTCCAACTCTTCCACTACACAAACTTGAACTGCTTTACTCGCTCTTTATTTTTGTCTCTTGGATTTACTTCGTATTACTAGGAAGTGTTTCTTGGGTTATATTACTTAATGAATTTTTTATTTTTCCCACTAATTTTAATATTTTTTATTTAGAGTTCTCGACTTTGCAATTTATTTCTCATTTGTAACACCACTTCCTTTATAGATAATTTATTCTCCTTAAATTGTGAATTATTGTTAAAACCTTAAGAACAGGTTGGTCTATAATTATTATTCCATTGGTTTTTCCATTTCCCCATTAGTTTACTTGATTGCTCCCCAATTTTTCGATTACTACCACCCAAATTATCAAGAGTTCCAAATAAAGCTGATGGTTTTTCCAACCTAGTTATAATAATTCAAATATGGGTTATTAGGCTTATTTATGACATTCAATGTTTCGAAGATGTTTGAATATCAACCACATTCGTCTAATGAATTTTCTTCATTCATGAAAAATCGCTTAAGAAAAATTCATTCCAAATTGGTCCATCTTCCTTTAAATTAAATTAACTTTGATTTGCTAAGATTGTAAAACATCGTTTTCATGAATATCGGGCTTCCTTTAGGATTTAACCTTTAGAAGGCTATTTAAAATTATTAGTAGCCATTTATTCAACTAAAGCATAAGCGTCAAGAACTGCTTACATCAATGAACCACCAAGTAGCGCATTGATAATGTATCTAAGAGATCCAACTAATCCATTGTAAAGTTCAATTATAAACCAATATGGTATCGAATGATGTGGACACTTTCCCTAGGAGAGATCTTTAAATCATTCCCATGCTTCATATATGCATTCAATCTGATCCGCTAGGGTGGTGTGGTGGCAAAAGTGTACAACAACTATATAAATATTTAATTAAGATAAAATAATATTCAATAATAATAAAATTACCTTCTTTATCAACACAAGTATACATATCGTTCAAGCACACAGGCTCTAATGGAGTCCTGATATCGATCCACAAAGAAGTTAGAGATTATGAACTAATTTTTAAGAGATGCAATTACTATCTAGTATAATTAAATAAAGTACACTGATACTAAGCTCTATTTTTCAATGACGTAATTTAAAAGATTCTTCCCCTTATTTAAGAGAATTAAGTGAAAGAATGTACAAATTAGTTAGAATTATTTTGTGCCAACAGACAGCATTCCTATTCTTTACCCTTTCGTCCAGCATAAAGAATATCGACTAATCCTATGCCTGATACCGAATCATGGCCAGCCGAGGATACCCGCTCTCACTTCGAGTCGCCATCAAGCCTCAATTCGAGTACTAACATCTACACTTCAAAGCATCTAAATGATAAGGACTCAATCGAATATTTTACTGTCGTCCTTGATAATAATATTTCCCCCTATTTATTTCCACCCTTCTCAAGGCCTGCTTTCCGTCAATTTTTTCGATGTAATCTTAGTTTGGGCTTGTAAAATCAACTTATTTTAATAAATTAATCGTCAAATCAAAGTACCACATTCAAGTGAAAGATTATCACAATTTTTATTTAATATTTTAGCACAACTAATTCAATTTTTCATTTCACAAAATCTCAACAACTAGACAAAAGATGGTAATACTCACTGCACGCATGAAGAATAACACAAATCTTGGATTTCATATAAAATTAAAGTTATAAAACAATAAACAAAACTTATCTCGAATTTTCTCCCCCAAAGTTACACTTTCAAGTTCCACCGACTTTTCCTCTTCACAACACACTCAATTAAACTCACTAATATACTCTCTAACACACTCACACACTAAATACACTAATTAACGACACACCAAGGTCACAAAGAAGGCACCTAGAAGATACCAAAAGACACACACAAGACACACACAAGACACACATTTGGCCTAAAATCTTCACTATTTAAAGAGGAATAAAGATTTCCAAAGGTCAGACAAGATCTCTTCAAAAGCATCCGCATTCAATGTATTTTGCTTCGAATCGACCTTCTCGGCGTCGCGGGCTTCTGCACCAGCTAACCGTTCGTGCTCGTCAGCCATGGGCTCGATCTCGCCGCTGTACTCGATCTCGCCGTCGCGTGGGCTCCTTTATAATATATTCAAATGCTCTCGGAAAACACGCCGTTCGCCGCCTATTCTCGTCGTTATTGGCTAGTTCAATTTTCATCTTTTAGTCTTTTTCATTCCTGCATTCGCTCCTTTTTCCATCTTTTTGCTCCATTTCCTATAAATCTTCATACCCGCAATAAAACAAAAATACCTTTCTTTAAAGTGCAATTTCATCAAAAATTAATATAATATTTGCATGAATTTTTCAATACATTTTTCCTCGGTAAAATCCCTAAACTTAACTTTAGTTTTCCTCAAGTAATCTTCGATACTACATAAAAGTAATGATTATTTCCGTAAGAAAACTTAATTCAAAAATATCATTTAATTGATTTAAATAAATATTATAAGAAAGTTTATTGGGAAAGATTTTTGGATAATTAAATTAATTCTATAGATTTAAGGTTATTTAGTCATCAAGTTTAAGATTTCTGGCCTTCTATTTATTTCAAGAATTCTATTAAATATATTACAATATTAAATTACTTCTTAGATATTCCGTACGATGGTGAATTCATAAAAACACTACTTGCTAAATTACTAATCTATATATATAAGTTCGTATATGTTATCATTCATCCTTTAAAGTTGATTCAAATGGCTCAACTTTTCGAGCAAGACATCTCCCCAAGCTTCTCCTCACTTTTTTTCTTTTTATTTAGATTGTTAATCCTATATATATATATATATATATATATATTTCTTTCTTTTTAAAGGATTGTTTTTCAATCCTTCTTTTCTTTCTTTTTCAAGTGAGGATTACTATATCCTGATAAATTACACAATTCTCAACTTCATTTTCCTCTTTCCAAAATTCGAAACTCGAAACATTTCCTTAACTTATATGTATTTCATGTTTTCACTTTACTGAAGTTTCAATCTTTTTTTTCTCAACTAAAAACTTAAGAATTTAATATCTTAAAATATGCTTTTCCTTACTTTAAATAGTTAACTATATTCTTATCCTTTTATTCCAAATATCTTAATTTATAAAATTAGTTTAATCACAAAATATTTCTTTTAACCTTTTTTATAATAAATCTTTTAAATAAATCAATTCTAGCTTTCTATTGAATTAAATTTACTACAAAAAATCATTTTATAATAATTTTAAAAATATAATATTAAGAACAATTTAATAGTTAAATTTTCGTTTTTCCTTCCCCAAACTTAAATTTTTCTATCAAATCATAAGGGTGAAAAGAAAATATACCGTAAAATTAAATCATACCTTCATGCTTTAGGTATTTTTCTTCAAGTTCGCGGGTTATTTTCATCACTTAATTAACCCTTTGCATCGTTAATAACAATTTTCTACACACATATAACATTAAAGAATTTGTCGGGTAAAGAAATTTTGAAATAAGTACAAAATACTAACACAATTTCCTACTACATTTAATTATTTTACCAATTAAAGTACTAAGCACAATTACCACAACATCCACATATATTTCACTAATCCATTTACAGAGTTACAATCATAGTCTGAAATATAAAAAATTTAAAGCCTACTTAAATTTAACTTACACAACATAATAATCAAAATACTTAAACTAAACAATGATACTAAATCGAAGATAATAAACAAACACATAACATAAATACATAATGTAATCTAATCTTCAAGATCAAAATCCTAAACTATATCCTCATCTCCTTGTTCAACAAAGTGGAGTAGACTGCATTGCATAACGGGGCACTCGTGAAATATAACATCAAGCTCTCCTCTCCTATACGATTTTCAACTTCATAAAAGCAGTGCTATCTCAAACTCGAATGCCTCCCGAAGATAAATATTTTCATAACGTGCTCTCCGCTCTAATCCCCTCCTCTATCCTTTGATCTATTCGCTCCAACGTTTCATCCATTTTCTCAAAACATTTCCACGAAGAGTCGGGCCTTCATTCATCAAGTCATAAACGATGTAAGAACTATGTGTAGGAGGGTCATAACTATAGGAATATTCCTACTACCGAAGGTGCGCAGCTCCTATCCCAAATCTCCATCCTTCTCGGGATTCATGTCTTTATATTAGCTGCCAGAATGTGCTTCATAGGTTCAACCCATTCCTCATCATCTCCCGCCTACCTTGTATAGCTCAAGTAGAGTGCATAAATCGTAATTTGTGATGTCCCTAATCCTCCTCCACTTTCACTTTTGGAATGACTAATATATTTTTATAAATAATACCTATTATCATACTTCTATGGTTCTCAATACAAAAACTCGAACCGCATCTACGATCTATAAAAAAATACCTATTTCTTGTATGTCTTAATTCTTATTAATTTCTAAGGATATTATGCTTTAATGAAGGTATTTTTTCGTGTTTTTGATGTAGGTAATGTAAAAAGGTCTAAGAAGGAATGAAGGAAAGCAAAAAGGAGCAAAAATGGAGCAAAATACCAAAAGTGTAAAAAATACTTCGCCTTGCTGCTGTAAAATCGCGCCTAAGCGCCGTACTCGGGAGAGCGAAAATCACAAGTTCTAACGTTTCGATCGCTATTTCGACTCGAGTGAACTATCGGATATTCTAAGGCTCGCGCTGTTCAAAATGTGACATGTGATACATCGCATCTGACGCTCCAAAATGGTTTTGACCGCGAAGAGGTGCGAGCCAAAGCGAAGAGGCTGCCAAGACCGGATGCAGCCCCGCGCCATGCCGTATTCCAGCTTGTGCACCGTACCGACCCCAGAAGATTCATCGAATGTGGACACAGCTAAGAGGTGCCTCAAGGCAACTTGGCGAAGCCTATAAATGAGGGTCCATTTCTTAGAAATGGGTCTCTCCCATCGTACTCCTTTCTCTATCTACTTTAGGATCTCTCACCCTTAGAGAGAGAATTGTAGAGAGAAATTTGTGGCCACTATTGTTTAGTTTAGTGAGTTTATTTTCAAGTTATTGCATCCGGAGTTCATTACACCGTGGAGTCGTAGAAATCGAAGATCCGTAAGAAATATCGAGATAAGTATATTTTTATATTGACCAAAGTTTAATTATCATGTTTTGTTATTTATTTTCAATGTACCCCGAGTAATTAGTTACTTTCTTACTCAATTACGAAGAGCTCAGAGGTAAATCGACCAGAGATTGTTCACATCATAGATGAAAGAAAAGAGCTCACTTCTGCTAACAGAGATGAACAATTGAAAAGGGATTCAGCTCAGAGCCCATACCAGAAAATGACATTAAACAAATGGTGGAACAACATGTGAGAGAAGCTCTGACTCAATCAAAGACGGAGGCATCACTTTCGAAGGGTAGAACTTACCCGAATGAGTTTGATACTATCCAATACCTCAAGGGTTTTGTATCACCGTTGTTCAAGAATTATGACTGGACTAGAAACCCTCGAAAACATGTTGTACATTTTTGAGCAAGTTACTTCAATGCGCGGGGTAGCGATGCACTATTGTTTCGACAGTTTGTGAGTAGTTTTTTAGGAGTTGCCTTTAAATGGTATGCAAAACTATCCAACAACTCAGTAAAGAATTTCACAGAGATATAGAAACTTTTTTCAAGTGATTTGTTGGGGATCAATACCATATCACCGCAGGTGATCTTGTGGTAGAATAATAGAGGTCGAACTGGATAGATGGATAGATATAAAACCTTTTTGTCTTCATTCCAACAACGACCACACCGGATAGATGAAAGGGAGGGACCGTCTATGGCCGAACTGTTAGACAAAGCATATCCATTCAAGGAAGAGGTGGTAGCAAAGATATTCCAGGATTTGATCAGAAATCCTGAGTTTAGATTACCAGAGTCGAAGAAGCCGAACGAGGTTGACAGGAAAGATCACCCTAAATATTGCCTATATCACATAATGCTTGGGCAAACCATAGAAGATTGTATCAATTTCAAAGAGTAGCTCAGAAAAAACTTCAAGAATGGAAACATAATGATCCTGGAAGAATATTTGAAAAGAAAAAAGAGGTTCTATTGATATGATTTCAGTCGATTCATTTGTTCCAATTGGATCCTACACAACTAGCAGTGGATGGAACATCTCTTGAATACTATTGTGTATTATTGTTGTTAAAAGGTATATTAACAGGAGCGATGTTTTCCTATCTCATCCCAACCACAATAATAAAATAAAAACAAAGGAAATAACTTGTTTTTAGAATTACTCAATGTTTGGGAAAGCACAGTTAACAAAATGATCAAAGCTCATCAACAAAACAATCGAGAAAGGAGTAATCCAAGATAAAATTCCAACACTTTGTAAGGCTATGATTTGAGTGGAAAATGAAATTAATGCCCTAATAACTAGGTCCTTCACTTTAAAGAATTTAGACAGAGTCCTAAGTTGATTTGAAAATAAAATAGTATGGTTGAAATACAAGTAACTGATTCGGAATATCATGAGTATTTTAATTTCCTGCCATATGACTGGGTCCTAACTTTTGAATGAATCATAGTATTCCAGAATTCGTTTAATAAATATTTGATGATTATTAATTAGGGGAGTTTGGACATTCAAAATCTTTGAAAAGAGACATGCCCTACTAGATATAGTAATTCTCAGAAAATAAAAGAAGCAAATAAAAATGATACAAAAAAGAGGAATGTGTGAAAATCACTCAAAGAAAAAGCTTGAGGTGGGCAAAAAATCAAAAATTAGTGTCTTAATCAGAAAATCAAAATCCTTAAAATGTACTCCATCATATATAATAATTATCAGTAAAAAATAATAAAAAAATAAAAAATAAAGTAAAAAGAAAAAAAAGAAGAGAGACTCCCTAAGAAGAAGCTTATGGTGAGCATATAATCAAAAATTGATGTCTTAATTCTCTCCTAATTAATAAAACTCCAAAAGTCCTCTTAAGAAATTTCTTTAGATATGTTGACCTCACTTTTAGTTGAGATCTAGTCTTCCTTTAGAACGACTTGGGTCTAGCCATAGGACTCTCCCGGTGACTTTCTTAGAATACTAGTCTTGGAACCCGCCCCCTTATAAATTCAAATTTTTCTCACTTCACTGAGAGTTTTCATATGCTTAAGGCATAACCTCCAGCTTTTGGGAGGAAGAGACCAAGCATAAGGAAGCCCATGGGAAGTCTCTTATAGGTGGTAAGGCCTTAGCTTCTACCCTGGGAGGAATGGGGCTTACATACACTTCACACTCACACACCTAAGCAAAGCATATCTCACCTTGGCCTCCTAACTCTTTGGAAACTTATCTGTGTGGTTTTCTCCTAGCGCTTAGTCCCAAGCTAAAGGTTTGATTAGTACCAACACATAGAGGACCAAATGAGGGTTACCCTTAGTCCATGAATCAATCTAAACAATTCCATACTACTCACGTTCAACCAACCTCAATTTTTCAAAAATTTCAATTTTTGACCCCTTGCCTCTAAACCTACCCAAAATACTCCTAAACCCTAAAGTCCTCCAAAACTCCTAAAATTACCAAAATTACCAGTTTTTCTCCAAGAACTATTTCAAAATATTCCCCATCACTCAAATTGACCAAACTTACTCAAATTTACCAAAATTTCCAAAACACCCCCACAAATCCCTAAAATTACCAAAATACCCTTCCCAGTCCAAAAATCCAAAAAATTCCAAAAGTTCCCAAAAATTCCCAAAACCTCCTAAATATTCCCAATTTCATTTCTCTCAACTACCACATGAACCAATGTGACCAATTTAGCCCACATTTGACTCATTTAACCCAAAAATACCCAAATTAAACACAATGTCCACCCAATTGACTTCAATATTGCCCAATTTTAATTCCAAATTTTAATTCAACATCTCTAGCCTCAATATAAAGAAAATCCAAACTCGATTTGACTCACATTTGAGTTCAATTTCACTCAAAATTCAGATGCCCCAATTTTATCTATGTGACCCAAATCCCCCAAATTGACCTAATGCCAATCAATTTACCCTCAATTTAAATTCTGAACTTCTCATGACACTCCCGTAAACCAAGTGCAACATTAAAGTGCCCCTAATTTGAGCCCAAGTCTCACCCAAACCCAGTTAAAGTGCAAAACCCCAAAATTTGACCCAACCATGCCTTAAGCCCAAAATCCTCAAAATTAAGTGCTATAACCTTAACATTTCCACCCAATTAATGTTGGGAAATCTTTATAACATCACCCTAGACCATTTGGAACTTTCAATTGGCCTTGGACCCAAGGCTAGCCCAACCTAAACCCAAGTTAACCCAGCTTGCCCCAAATTGACCAAAATCACAAATTAAGCCAAATTGAACCCTCAAATCTACTCAAAACCACTTAAATCCCCTTTCAAACACTTTATTACAATTATATACATCATTTTGAACAATCAATTGGATCTAACCCAGTCCCAAACCAAACCTAGCCCAACCTAAACCCAATGTGACCTAAATTGAACCCATGAACTAATTTCACTTAAATTAGACCAAATTGACCAAATCAACTTCATGGTAGCCCACCTTAGGACCCCTAGGTCTGGTCTGATCTGACCCACCCCAAGTTCATTTAGCCATGGACCAAAGGTCCCTCACTAGAGACCAATGGGTCCTCCCTTTTTTGGCTAACCCAAGCTTCCCCTTAACCCTTGAATAAGCAACCATTATGCTTAATTAAATGTACTGTGGCCTTCCTTACATCCCCATTCTTCTGCTAGCCACCTTCCCTTTCCTTGCTGTCCGCCCTACCCTTCGGAACAACTCAGCCTGAGTGTCACCATACCCCTTGAAATTCAAAATTAAGCTCTGTCAGTAAGGCATCCCCTTACCCCTCAGCTTAAGCGACCTAAAGCACCCAAAGCCAAGCCTTGAGCTCAACCAATTGACCATGGCTATAAAAGCCACCCTTCACGGCCAAAATCCAGGTGATGAAAATTTTATAAGGAAACTCTGCCAAAACTTTACTAGAGCCTCTTCAGACCTCCCTAAGCTCATTCCAACCATTTTCCACCTATGATTCCCCCTGATTGAGAGCAATTTCTCACTGAAATCTTAGTCCGAACTAGGACAAACTCCACCGTAGCTCCACAGTGCACCAAATTCAAATTAATTGCACCCACACCTTTACAACGTCAGAAGAAGAAGATCCTCATCAAAGCCCAATCACAGAGAGCCTCTGCACCAGACTTTGATCAACACTTGAAATCAGCCTTGGTCGAATTCAGGTCCAAACATTTCACCATAGCACAAGGCTCCATCTGGAGGTTTGTTGGGACCAATCGAAGCTGCCACAACCATATGATTGAGGCCTCCCCTCTTAGACAAAGGTATTTGACTTAGTCATCCTCCAGAGCTTGCTATGATTTTATACATGTTTAGACATTATTTCTTATCTTATAAATCGTATGGATAGGTTTGTCTAGGTCAGATGAAGCTCCAGGAACAAACCCCATGTGATTTGGTTGAGTTTAGCTTGATTTCTTAGGTCTAGAAGGTGGACGGCTCTCGGGATAGACCAGTCAAAGACGATGAAGGAGCTTCATTGGACGACCAAGATGGAGTCGGATGGAGACTAATTTCATAAAGCACGACTGCATGGACATCCAGTCAGATGACAATGTCGAATAAGAGCGCGCTGCGTAGTCTTTCAGAGCTGCTAAGGATGACACGGCGCTACGTTGGATAAGTAAGAAATTAGGGATATTTTTGAATTATTTAAATCTGTGAACTTTAAAAATTCATAATTTTGTGTAGAAAAATCATAAAAATAAAAAAAATACCCTAGTGCTCAGTGAACAAAGGAGAATAATGTGGAAATGGTTTCAAGTTTATTTGATGCATGTTTTATTTTTAATTAGTTAAATACTCTCTTGAGTCATTTCATTCTCCATTGTCCTAGACATTTCACCACGACTTGATACTTTGGTATGTTGTTGCCTCGATCTTAGGGGAACTTCCCTGATTTTTCTAAAGTCAGAGGAGACCTCTAGATATAGATTTCTATTTTCAAGTTATTGTGTCTGTTTTGGTAAAATAATTATAATAAATAAAATATTAATAAAAAAATTTCAAGATAAATTTTGGAGGTTGCTTGTGGCCAGAGGACCCTAGGAAAAATAAAAACTTTGCTTAAATCATTAAGTGCAACCCTGATGGTAACTAAGACCTAAAAATTAAATAAAAATAAAATGGGTTAAACTTAAATGACAATTAAATAATTATGATAATTAAAATACACTTCAAAAATTCACCAAATTAATTTTGGGAGTTCTCTGAGATCAGATGAGTCTTAAAAAAATAAAAAGTGCAATTAAAATAAAATTTTTATTTTTGAGCCTTATTTTAATATTTAAATAATTAAAAATTCACAAAAATAATAAAATTAATAAAATGGTTGGAAATGTCCTAAATTGTCTCCTAAGCATTTAGGAACAATTGAGACATTTTTTTTAATTTTCTAAGAAAAGATATTGATTTATAAAGGGTTAAAATCATTTTTTAAGGCTAAAATGGAATTTCCTTAAATTTTCATTAAAATAATTATAATAATTCAAATAAAAATTAGAAAAATATGAAATTTGGTTCTCTGGGTCTCCTGACCCTATAAAAATTTAAGAAAAATACAAAATTTAATTTTTAACTTAAATAATATTTTATACTTAATTAATACTCTAAAAATTATAATAATTCTAATAATAAAATTAAAGCTAAAAAAATCATGAAATTTGGTCCAAGTGGTCCTCTGGTCTTGGTTTATCTCCAATAAAAGTTTTAAAGCAAAAGGTTTTTTTTTTGGACAAGTTATTAAATTTTCAATAAAAATCTCTATTTTTGCATAAACATAAATATAAAAATTAAAATAAAATTTGAAAAATCACATTTTCTCCTCTGATGTTTTAATTGACCCATAAGCGGAGTCACATAAAAATTTAAAAGTCATTTGAGTTACACTTAATGAGTTATTAACAGATAAAGGCCTTTAGGGGTAAAATTGTAATTTTTGAGGAATTTAGCCTTAATCATTATTTAGGCTTAATTAAAGTGTTAAAATGGCAATAAATGATCTTGATTATTATGTTTGGATGATTGAAATATAAAGGGATAAATGGTAGGAACCCATCTCATTTTTGTGACATTAAAATGATAAGTTTATAATTTAATTAATCATTATAATTTGGAAGAGAATTAAATTAAGTGATCCTTAAGGTTAGGGGTATGACCTTGGAAGTTAATAATTCACTGATTTAATACCCTTAATTGGTGCATAAATAATATTGAAATATTTTGATAAAATCAGTGCCACTTAAATCAATTTCTCTAAAAATCATAAGTTTATTCACTAAAGTCTTAAGGGCTTAGTAGTGAGCTATACTCTATTAAAAAATTGACTAATAAGGATTAGAAAAGGAAGCACAATTGATCTTAAACCATTTGAAACACTACAAGCCCATCTAAATTAATTAAATTCTTTCATAAAATAAATTTGCCTCTAAAGACCCCCACTTACACAATTTGTAAGTAAAATATCAAACGATAACTACCCCACTTTTCGGGATGATTAAAACATTGGCTCACCGAGCACAAGGATATAAAAATGATGAATCATTTAATAATTGTGATAAGTTCAAATGAACTCAAGGAAGTTCAAAAGGATTGTGAAATGTCTAAGTACCTCCTAGGCCCATTTCACAAATCTTCCGGACACCTTGTAGGACAACTGGACCTATCTATTTACTAAATGAAGAAATATCTTAAAATTAATAGGACCCACCAAGTTATGACATAGGGTTTAGTAGGTTTGTAACGAACCTATCGATATGGTTTTACTTTCCTGCAAAATATAAATTTTATTGCAAAAAATACAAAAATTTCAGGTGGAGTAACGAGAAGACTCACCAGGTACACTTTTACAAGTTTGCAGCACTTTTTTTTCCTGCACTTCCCTTACTTTTTCATGCTTATAAGCTTGCATGTTAAACAACAATATGACCCTGCATGAAAACTAAAACTTCTAGGACAGCCACAAAATCAGAACAAAAAAAAAACAAGATAAAATTGAATACCACAATAGTCAAAATATAAAACAACTCAAAATTTAATCACAAAGAAAATAAAAATCATAATTGCAACTAAATTAAAACGTCTTTTTGGATGATTGAGAATCTCTCAGAGGAGGTAACCTACGTGTTGCTAACGGGGTTTTCCCACTGGTCTAAATGAAAGTATGGAACTCATTAAGTTGAGCTTAGTAAGTTCATTTGGACTAAGTGAATCCGATGAAAATAGTGATGTCGGGATGATGGAACCGTGGGATCTTAATCGGTGTCGTTATAATCAACTTTAATATGCCCCTAATAAAACATTAAAACACCTCAATTTAAATATTCTCAAAACATGACGCTTCTCATCTCTCTTACAATTGACTCTTATTTAAACTAAACCTACTAAGATGATAAGCTCGGAGCATGCATGGAGGGCAAGACAACCATCTTCAACAACAAAACTCCTTAGAAGTTAAAACAACAAGCCATAGGATTTCGAGGTAGCTTCGCCTAGTGCGGCATAAATCCTAATTTTATCTCTTTAGGCCTTTACATAACCACGTTGTGCAACATAAGTCTTAACTTATTTTAGGATTCCGAGGTTGTCATCGAGTGTGAAATAAACCCTCCTATCTTTCAGGCTATTGACATGATCAGTTTTAGGTGAATGTAAGTCCTAAATAATAAAATTAACAGGATGAAAAATCAAATAAACATCCCAATTTGGAGCCAAACCATAGGATAGTTTGGGAAAACACTAAAATCTCTCTTGGATCTATGTCTTTCCCCTAGTTTTTCTTTCCTTTAGATTCCTACAAAAATTGTTCCGAAATTTGAGCCACTCACCTATTGAATTTCCTATTACCACATTTTCTTGAAGAAAACTATCCTTTGGAAGTCATGAGTACAATATTTACTGATCTATATCAAGAGTTCCTTAGGTGACTTCGGTTATCTAAGATGTAATTAACTATAGGGGCTTGCCCTTATAGGAAACTTAAAGACCCCAGATTAATATAAACCCTTTTGATTCCTTCATATTAGATAGGGGAAATTGTTGGTCAACAAAGGTTCACAGGCCAAACGGATTTCATGAATTCTTTAGTTTATTTGATTAAGCCCCACCACTAAGCAATGTATCCATTCTTTGGGATAGATACAAGAAGTGCTTGATTATTTAAACTATCGCTTATATGAGATCAGTTTGATTTCATATTCTTCAAAATTAAAATAGTATTTTCAAAAATCCATATATATTAAATTAAATTAAAACCCTATTTCATAAAACTATATTTTAAACCCTTTCAGACATTTTAAACGACCGATAGTTTTTAGGCGACTCCGCTGGGTAATCGTTTCTCTCTTCATTTAGATCAGGAACTATTATATTCATATATTGGTAATGAGTTTAAGTCCCTCATGAACCAGATTACTGACCGGGACGGAGCGTGGTGGTGGCAAAAGCGTACAATAACTATATAAATGTTTAGTTAGTATAAAAATAATATTCAATAATAACAAAGTTACCCCTTCTATCAACGCAAGTATACGTATCGTTCAAGTAATACAGGGCTCTAATGGAGTCCTGGATATCGATCGAACAGAGAATTTAGAGATTATGAACTAATTTCTAGCAGATGCAATTACTATCTAGTATAAGGAAATAAAGAACAATTATACTAAGCTCTATTTTTGAATGGAAGATTGCAATTTCGAAAAGTATATTTCCCCTTGTTTAAGAGAATTAAGTGAAAGGATAGTCAAATTAGTTAGAATTATATAGTGCCTAATAGGAGCATTCCTATTCTTTACCCTTTGGTCCAGGCATAAAGAATATTGACTAATCCTATGCTTGGTTACCGAATCAAGGCTAGAGTTGGGAGGATACCGGCTCTCACTTCGGAGCTCCCACGTTCCCCTTTCCTATGGGCTAACATCTACACTTCAGCACCTAAATGATAGGATCGAATTGAAGATTTTAGTCTATCACTCTAAAATATCCAATTCTACGCCCGATAATAATATTTCCCTATTTATTTGCACCCTCTTTTCAAGGCCTTTACTTTCCCTGAATTTTGGATATAATCTTTACTTTAGTTGTAGAATCAACATATTTTAACAGTTCAATTGGACAAAGTGAAAGTAAATTAAGATTTAAGTAAAAGATTATTACAATTTTTATTAATATTTTAGGCACTACTAATTCAATTTTTCATTTCACAAAATCTCAAAAACTAGGAGAAAGGCAGAGAAAATTACTCAGAATGAATAGGAAGAATAACACAAATCTTGGATTTGATATAAAATTAAAGTTATAAAATAATAAACAAAACTTATCTAGAATTTTCTCCCCAGAAGACTCCTTGAAGTTCCTCCGACTTTTCTTCTTCGTACAACACACTCAATTATACTCACTAATATACTCTCTGAACACACTCACACACTAATGACACATTAAGGACACAAAGAAGACACTTCACAGACACCAAAATGACACACCTTTGGCCTAAAATCTTCACTATTTAAAGAGGAAGAAAGATTTCCAATGGTTGCTTAAGCACCTCTTCAAAAAGTGTCCAGATTCAATGTATTTTTCTTGAACCGACCTTCTCGCAGTCGGCGGGCTCGATCTCGCCGTCGATGTGCTTCTAGAACATAGGCTAACTACTGAGGCTCGCTGTCGGCGGGCTCGATCTTGCCATCGGCGGGCTCCTTTATAATATATTCAAATTCTCTCGGGAAAAACACGCCGTCGGCGGCCTATTCCTCACCGTCGGCGGGCTAGTTCAATTTTCATCTCTTTTAGTCTTTTTTGTTCCAGATTTGCTCCTTTTTCCATATTTTTTCTCCATTTCCTATAAATCTTCATACCTGCAATTAAACATAGAAAATACCTTTCTTTAAAGTGCAATTTCATCAAAAGTTAATATAATTTTGGTATGAATTTCTCAATATATTTTTCTCTGGTCAAAATCACCCAAATTTAACTATTACTTGTCCTCAAGTAATCTGGATACTACATAAAAGTATTGATTATTTGTAGTAAAACTTTAATTCAGAAATACTGATTTAAATAAATATTATAGTAAAGTTTATTAGAAAGATTTTTGGATAATTAAATTAATTCTATAGATATCAGGTTATTTAGTCATCAAGTTTAAGATTTCTAGTCTTCTATTTATTTCAAGAATGACTATATATTACAATATTAAATTACTTAGGATATTCAGATGATAGGAAATTCATGAAAACACTACTTAGTAAAATAGTAATCTATATATATAAGTTCAGAAATGTTATTGAGTCTATCCTTTAGGTTGATTCAAATGAAGCCAATTTTTGATAAGGCATCTCCTTAAGCTTCTTCTCACTTACTTTTCTTTTTATTTGGATTGTTTTTCAATCTTATATATATATATATATATATATATATATATATATATATATATATATATATATATATATATATATATATATATATATATCGTGGATTGTTTTTCAATCCTTCTTTTTCTTTCTTTTTCAAGTGAGGATTACTATATCTGGATAGCCTGTTAATAATTTTGAACTTCATTTTCCTCTTCCTAAATTTGGAACTTGAAACATTTCATTACCTTATATGTATTTCATAGTTTTCACTTCATTGAGTTTCAATCTTTTCTTTCTCAACTAAATACTTAAGAATTTAATATCTTAAAATATAGTTTTCCTTACTTTAAATAGTTAACTATATTCTTATCCTTTTATTCTAAATATCTTAATCTGTAAAATTAGCTTAATTACAAAAAATATTTCTTTTAACCTTTTATAATTGTTAAATAAATCAATTCTAGTTTATTGAATTAAATTTACTATAGAAAATCATTTTATAATAATTTTTAAAAATATAATATTGAGAACAATTTAATAGTTAAATTTTTCGTTTTTCCTTCCCCCAAACTTAAATTTTTCTATCTAATCATAAGGGTGAAAAGAAAATATACTGTAAAATTAAATCATACATTCGTGCTTTAGGTATTTTTCTTCTTGAAGTTCTGCAGGTTCTTTTCATCACTTAATTAATCTGTACTGTTAATAATTTTCTACACACATATAACATTAAAGAATTTGATGGGTAAAGAAATTTTTAAATAAGTACAAAATACTAACACAATTTCCTACTACATTTAATTATTTTACCAATTAAAGTACTAAGAACAACTAACACAACATCCACATATATTTCACTAATCCAGTTACAGAGTTACAATCATAGTCTGAAATATAAAAATTTAAAGCTACACAAATTTAACATTCACAACCATAATAATCGAAATACATAAACTAAACAACGATACTAAATTGAAAATAATAAACAAACACATAACATAAATACATAACAAAATCTATTCTTCAGCATCAAAATCCCAAACTATATCCTCATATCCTTGTTCAGCAGGTGGAGTAGGCTGGTAATGAGTATAACAGGGGCACTCAGAAAATATAACATCAAGCTCTCCTCTCCTATAACGATTTTCAGCATCATAGTAGGCTATCTCAAACTCAGAAGGCCTCTGGAGATATTCACTTTCATAATCATGCCTCCGCTCTAATCCTCCTATCCTTTGATCTATTCGCTCCAACCTTTCATTTATTTTCTCAAAACTTTTTTGTTGCAGAGTCAGTTCATTCATCAAGTCATAAAGGGTAGGATAACTATAGGTAGGAAGGTCATAACTGGTAGAGGGAATATCCCTACTAGTCGAAGGTGCAGAGCTCCTAGTCCCAGATCTCCATCCTTCGTGGGATTCATAGGTCTTTATATTAGCCCGGGTAATGGGTTTCATAGGTTTAACCCATTCCTCATCATCTCCTGCCTCTACTCCAGATAGCTGGCAGAGTGCATAAATCAGACCAGGATGTCCTAGTCCTCCTCCAGATTTACTTTTTGCAATGGCTAATACATTTTTATAAATAATACTTCCCACATTTATACTTATGTGGTTCTGAATACAAAAATTCAAAACTGCTCTATTTCTTGAAACTTCACTATGATGATAAGTGGGTAGAAAAGTAGAGCAAATAAGATAATGCTAAGCCTTAAAGGTTGCATTTAACATAGAAAGAGAGAAGTTTACCCTTTCACGCTGCTTTATTTTCCAAGTCCCTTTCCCATCAGTGAGAAAGTTAATCACCTCCTCTAGCGGTCCTTCCATTGTTCCAAAAGTATCATATTCGCTGGTGTGAAGATCTTGTACTTCGTAGAAATAATTAATATGTGTAGCATTAAATTCAACTAAAAATCCTCTAACTTTTATAGGTCCATCATCTATCTGGGTCAAATTGGCATAAAACTCTTTTACAACTTCAACTGCTGCTCTGTTCGTCGTACAACAGAAATTTTCCCATCTTCACTCTTTGATCATCTGTTCTACTTCTCCTCCCGGATTCTTGAAAACTTTATCTTGGATGCATTTTCTCGCTTTGATACTAAAGTTGTATCTTGACCAAGCCTTTGCATTCACAAATCGTGTCTCATCAAAATCAAGTCGCCTCTTTTGTCATGGAGCCATTTCTCTATCTATCAAATTTCTAAAAATCTTAACTAAATCCCAAAATAATACTAGAATGGCTTCCAAAGGTGACTTAAAGTAATCAAAAATGAATTCCATGAATTTCTTCCAACTATTTTCTACATATTTCGATTTTTCCAAAATTTCCAAATGTGGAAGAAATACATGATGAAAATAAAAAATTTTTTGCATGAGAGTGAATCTCTTACCAAGGGAAGATGAAATTCGGTGTCAAAATGTGTTGAAACTATTCCAAATCCAAGAACTCTCAAGCCATAGATCAGTTTTTTCAAAATTTTGAGGAAGGGGAAGATGAACAGTGACTGTTGACCGGTCAAATAAAAGTGTTTTTCGGGACCTGGCCGTCAGCGGGAAAAATCTCGCCGTCGGCGAGCTAATTAATTCACATATGTTTAAAGTCTCTAGAAAAAGTCGCCGTCGGCGACGTCAATCTCGCTGTCGACGGGATTTTTTAGAAATTAATATTTTTAATATTTTATAATGTTTTCAATTCTTTTTAAACCTCGTTAATGTCCGATCAATCAATTAAATATATTTTACTGTGATTAGATACTTTTTTTAACTCAATTAAATTCACACAACACAAAACATCACAAATTTTATATAAAATCCAAGTGTTTACAATATTCGTACACCACATTACTAACAAGGTATTTTTTCAAACTTAATACATCAAATTCAGCGTCGTAATCCAAAGCACAATACTCAAAACGCTGAAAACAAACAAACAATGCATAATCTCATCTATATTAAGATCAAATATCAAAATCTAAAATATCAAAAGTGTAGATATAAAATTAAATTCGACTAGCACAACACATAAACAAATTCAAAATTCTTCTACTCATCAGGATCAGTGCTAAACTCATCTATGATATCACCGATAGAACGTAAATGAACGAATAAATTATAGAAGGGTCTGTAAGGAAATTCTTCAGTAGAATCTTCTTCTATCCATCATTTCTTTCTCATAAGCTGTATGAAACTAGCTTTAAGATGTGTAGAATGATCGAAGTGTTCCTTCATCCTCCAGTCAATATGATCAAATAAATCAGAGATGTTATTAATTGAAGTCATCACGTTTTGTACCTCTTTTTCCAATCCTTTGAGTTTCCGCAAGATCAAATCAGTTTTATCAGTCAAGGGCCTGATTGAAAAAGAACTCTAAGATGTTTGATCCACAATAATGGCTCCATCGTCATCATTATCCAATGTAGGAAACATATCAGTTGGATCTAAAGGTTTCCAAGGCAGAAGTACCTTCTCCCATGCTTTATAAGAAACTTGGTTCTGACTGCATAGTGCAAAAATTGTAGAAGGATGTCCGAGCCCATAAATTGATCCATGAACAATCAAGCCTAAAGCAGACTTCATAATAATCGAACCAACATTAATAGGTAGTCCAGCTTGAATACAATAATTCAGAATTACACACTCCTTAGAAACTTTATTGACCCTCATAGTGGGTAATAGTTTTGAAGAAATAAAGAAGTGTCAGTGTTTAGAAACGTGGTTTAGAAGTGATGCAGAAAAACTTACATGTCTCCTCTTGTTTCCCAATCTTCCGCTTGATCAGTTAAATAACGATAGATCTCATTCATATTATATCCTGTAGGGACAAAGTTGGAGTAGTGGAAAACTGGTGTATTCTTAAATGAATTTAACTCATTAATCCTTGAAGGAGAGAAAGTTACCCATCTGCCTCGTACATAGACGACTCCATTGTTGATTCCGTGTAGATTGGAATAGAATTCTTTTACCACAGAGATGACTACTGCATAAGTGGTATAGCACAATACTTCCTAACGTCATCACACAATCATCTCCTCGATAGGCGTTATCGAATTCTCCACTCCTGTATTCACGAATCCTCGTTCCTTGATCAATCTCTTTTTCATCATCACTTTATTGAAGATTCACTGGGCCTTGCAACTGATAAATTTTCATCGATTGAACACTCGAGACCTAGGGATTTCAAGCTGATTGGATGCCATAACGATGAATTTTGGTGGAGTTTCAATTCATTTTTAGGAAGTAGATAGTTTAGAATTCGAGTTCTAGGAGTTTTTAAAGAGTTAAAACACTTAGAATCTCCAGAAACCGTCAAAATAACTCCCTAAACCGCTCATTCACCGATCTCGCCGTCGGTGGCAATGATCTCGCCGTCGGCGGGATTCTTAAAAAAATATAAACTGAATTTGGCGGGCAGAACTCGCCGTCGGCGGGATCGATCTCGCCGTCGTCGTCCAAGGCAAAAATTGCACAGTTTCGCTCTGGTTCGAATGCGATCCAAATTTTTCTATCGATATTATTATCGTGATGATCATGAGGGTAAATACAAGTAGTAGAATTCAATCTTACCATAAAATAACAACAAAATCAAACAAATACATAATCATTGTAAATAAATAAAGATAACTATGAGTTACCTCCCATAAAGTGCTTGGTTTAACATCGTCAACCTGACCTATTCAGGGTGTTAATCAGGTTGACTGAGCATTAAAACCTCTTTAAAATTTAGTCTTTTACCCTTAAAATATGGTTTTAATCTGTGTCCATTTAATTTAAATCTGTTTCCAATCTTTGGATCTTTAACTTCAACAGCTCCGTATGTAAATATTTGAGTTATAGTGAAAGGTCCTAACCATCGAGATTTCAATTTCCCAGGAAATAATTTCAGCCTTGTATTGTACAACAATACTTCTTGTCCTTGTTCAAAGTTCTTTTATTTAATCTTCTGATCATGCCATATCTTAATTTTCTCTTTATAGATTCTATCATTATGATATGATTCATTCCTTAATTCATCTAAATCATTCATCTGCAACAATCTCTTCTCACCAGCATCTTTCAAATTATAATTAAATTCTTTAATAGCCCAATACACTTTATGCTCTAATTCAACTGGTAAGTGGCAGATATTTCCAAAAATAAGTCTATAAGGAGTCATTCCAATCGGGGTTTTATAAGCAGTCATGTATGCCCATAATGCAGTGTCTAGTCTTGTAGACCAATCTAATCTACTAGGGTTTACAGTATTTTCTAAAATTCGTTTAATTTCTCGTTTAGAAACTTCAGCTAATCTACTAGTCTGTGGATGATAAGCAGTCAATATTTTATGAATAATATTAAATTTTTCTGTCAATTTGTGAATATATTTATTCCTAAAATGGGATCCTCCATCCGTGATAATCACTCTCGGCATTTCGTATCTTGTGTAAATATTTTTCATTAAAAATTTTGAAACACTCTTAGCATCACAACGACGTAAGGCCTGTGCTTCAATCCATTTAGAAACATAATCAACAACAACTGATATATATGAGTTTCCAAATGAAGGAATAAATGGTCCCATGAAATCTAGTCCCCAAACATCAAAAATTTTAACTTCTAATATAAAATTTAGAGGTATCTCATTTTTCTAGATATATTACCTACTCTTTGGCATTTATCACAAGTTTTGATATATCTATAAACATCTCTAAATAGAGTAGGCCAATAAAATCCAGTAATATTTCATATGCAGTTTTATCAGTCCCGAAATGTCCTCCAAATTCAGAATCGTGACATTTTTGAATGATTTGTTTAGTTTCTTCATAAGGCACACATCTTCTAATAATTAGATCCTTACATTGTTTATATAAATATGGTTCATCCCAAAGATACGTTTTAGCATCATGAATGAATTTTTTTCTGTTGTTGCAGAGTTAGCATGGGTGGTAAATTATCACTTACAATATAATTAACTATATCAATATCAGCATTGTCGGCATATTTTTAGGTTGTGTGTTTTATTTTGAAAAGGGGGTCGCCTAACAGAAGTTGTCGGTGAATTTTTAATTTAAATAAATAATTTTGAAAAGTAGTACTTGATTTTGAAAATAATTTTAAATTTGAAAGGTTTTAAGATATGAGATTAAACCGATCTTACATCCCAAATAGTTTATATAAACGAGCACCGCACCACAAACCGTGTATCTATCCCTAAGGATAGACATACTGCTTGACGGTGGGGCTCGATTAAATAAACTAGAAGATTTGTGACATCCGTTTGGTCTGCGAACCAATTTTATAAGCCGACAAATTCCCTCGCTTAATATGAAAGCATTAAACGGGGTTTATATTACTCAGGTTCTTTAAAATTCCCTATAAGGGCAAGCCCCTATAGTTAATTACATCTTAAGTGATGAGAATCACCTAAGAAAACTCTCGATAATAATCAATAATTCTGCTCTCAAGAATTTCAAAGTTTAAGTTTTCAAGGGATTGAATTTTGGAATTTCAATAGGGAAGGGTCAAATTTGGAACATTTTGTTTTGGGAATCCAAAGGAAGAAAAGTAGAAGAAATCACAGATTCGAAGCGAACTTTGGTAATTTCCCGACTATCCTATTATTTGGCTTGAGTTTAGGAAAGTCCTAATATTTATTTAAATGTTTTGATCTTGCCAATTTTAATTAATTAGGACTTATATTTATATGATAGAATCATATAAATAGCCTTGAAGATGTGAGGGTTTATGTCGTACCCAAACGACTACCTCGGAATCCTAAGTCCGGTTAGGGCTTAATTTGCAATGAAAGTGCCTAATGAAGAGTTTGAGGATTTATGTTGCACTAGGCAAACTACCTCGAAATCCTATAGCTTTGTTGTTTAATTCTAAGAGAGTTTTGCTGAAGTAGACTCAGGTTTTGCTGATGACGATGGCCGTGCTGCCCACCATGCTCCGAGTTCCTTGTTGTTGCAGAGGTTTAGTTTTAGAAGTCATAAATCAGGGGATGAGAAAAGTGTTTTGGTTTAGAGAAAATCTTAATTTCCAAGTGTTTTCAATACTTTAATTAAAACAAATCTTAAAGTTGATTATAACGACACCGGTTAAGATCCCACGGTTCCATCCTTCCGGCATCATTATTTTTATCGGATTCACTTAGTCCAAATGAATTTGCTAAACTCAATTGAATGAGTTCCACACTTTCATTTAGACCGTGGGAAATCCCGTTAGCAACACGTAGGTTACATCATCCGAGGTATTCCCGATCATCCAACATGACGTTTTGATTTTGTTGTAATTGTAGTTTTGTGTTCTGTTTGTGGTTAAATTTTGAGTTGTTTTATATTTTGAAATGTTGTGGCGGTGAATTTTATCTTGCAATGACTTTTAACTTAGTTTTGGTTTCAGTTTTAGGGACTATCCTAAAGGTGTGGGTTTTCACGCAACAGTTGTTTATCATGCAAGAAAAGTAAGTGCGATGCGATTAATGAAATTGCAATAATGTATATTGCAAGAAATTAAATTGCAATAAAATAAAAGCGTACCTGGAGGGTCTTCCCGTCATCCCAAGCCGCACTTAAAACACAATTAGAATATTTAAGCAAGTTCCTAGGTAAAGCTAAGGGAAGGGTTATGGTTTTCTACCAAGTTCCTAATCCTATAGCTTAGTCATTTCCTATGACGTCTAGGTTCTTGTGTTTTGGTTTGAGGACGATTTTCTTCATCAAAGAATAATTAAGTTCAATTGTTCTTATAAGTGTCCTATCATATTGAGGAAGTGCTTAAGAAGAATCTTAAACATATTTTCAATATTGATAGGATTGTTTTCTGTCCAAATGAATTTAATTACACAAATGAATTAATCGTCCAAGAATCTCAAGTTTTGTTATCTTGCTCAGTGAACTAGGACATTTGAATATCCTATAGGTGAAGTAACATTTCATTTAATATTCTGTTTAGGAGTTATGATAACTAAAACTTTTGAGGGTAAATTGGTGTTTAAATGGGTTGTGATTTAGTTTAATTTCCATTAATGGGTTTAAATTTGGAATAGTGTTCAAGTTATTTTAGATTTATTTTGAATTCTTTATGTCTTTGGTGATGTTATATTTAATTCAACTTAATTTAATTTAATTTATTTTAATTGAGTTTTAATTTAATTTAATTCAATTTAATTCAATTTAGTTTGATTTGATGTTACATTAAATTAATTTGATTTGATTTAGTTTTAATTTAATTTGATTTGATTTAATTTAATTTAATTTTATTTTATTTTATTTAATTTAATTTAATTTAATTTATTTAATTTAATTTAATTTAATTTATTCATTTAATTTAATTTAATTTGTTTATTTAATTTAATTTAATTTAATTTTTAATTTAATTCAACTTTTAATTTTAATTTAATTTAATTTAACTTAATTCAATTTAATTTACTTAATTTAATTTACTTAATTTAATTTAATTTTTTAATTTTAATTGAAATTTTTAAAAGAGTTTAATAATTTAATTTTAGTTTAATGATTAAGTCTTTTAATGTTTTGAATTTGAGTTATCATTTTAATTAAGAATTGAATATTAATGAGATAATTAATTTAGGGATTTTTAAATTAAAGAATAAATCTCTTCGTAATAATATCCCTATTTTAATAATTCCAATTTTATTATTCTTCCAAATTTAATCAATTATTTAATTAAGGTTTAATCATTTTAAATTGCTTAATGGGTTTCTACCCTTGAATTATTTAAATTTCAATCATCCAAATCAGATTAGGATCAAATATTTTACTTGTTAATTTTTTATTAAACCTAAAGTTTTAATTAAGGATTAAAAATTTTAATTACCACTTTACCCTTTAAGCTTAATAATTTCATAACTCACTAAATTGAACTCAAATGAACTTGAAATTTTTATGTGACTTCACTCATATGTCAATAAAGACATGAGAGGAGAAAATGTAATTTTTCTGTATTTAATTTATTTATATAATTATTTTTGGTAGAAAATAGAGATTTCCAAGGAAAATTTAATAACATGACCAAGGGAAAGTTTCTGTCCTTAAGAAAATTAGGGAAAATTTCTAATGACCAGAGAATCACTTGGACCAATTTTGGTGATTTTTTGAATTATATTATTTTTTTATAATTATTTTAAGTTTTGGAGTGTTAATTAATTTAAAAATAAAATAAATGTTGAAAAATGAATTTTATATTTTTCAAAAATCTCTCTGATATCAAGGAAATCCGAGAATCAAATTTTGCAATTTTCTAATTTTTCTATGATTTATTATAATTATTTTAGTGAAAATGCTAGAAAATACATTTTTTTAATTTTAAAATTACCCTAGAGCTTTAAAATTTAATATCTCACTAAATAGACCTAGGAAAAATATGGGGTTTGTTCCTAAGTGATTAAAATTTAAAATGTGACATTTTGGTGAATTTTATTATTTTTGTGATTTTTATTATTTTTTAATTATTAAAATATTAAAATAATATTAAAAAATCAACTTTTTTAGAAAATTGAAATTTTAATTTTCTTAAATTCCCCTGATATCAGAGAGGCTCTAAAACCAATTTGGTGAATTTTTGAAAGATATTTTGAAAGTTATGAATTTTTAAAGTTTAAAATGGCTAAATGGCTTAATCAACCCAATTAGTAGAGGCTAACCAAGTCCAATTGACCTCAAATTTTTATGGTGGGTTCCTCTAATCCTAAAGGTCAGTGGAGAATTGATTTCAAGTCAATTTGATGTATGGTTAGCTCTAATTAATTAGAGATCCATTTTGGGTGTTTAAGCCAATTAGGGTTGTTTTAAATGAACTAACTAAAAACCTATTTTTCCTAGGGTCCTGCTGGTCATAAGGAACATTACCAAATTTTCCTAGAATTTATTTCACAACATGCTATTTATTGGAATTAAAATACTCAAAACAGTAACATGAATTTGAAAAATCAATAACTTTTCATAGGGATGGTCTCTGACTTTGGAAAATTCAGGGAATGTTCCCAAATTCAGAGGCTTCAAAAGCCCTATAGTCTCAAGCCATGGTGAATTGTATACATGCATGGAGAATTAAAAATATGCAGAGAGTAAATAAATTATTAAAAAGAAAATACTTGATGAAATTAAATAATTTCTTTTCCACATTATTCTCCTCTGTTCACTGAGCAAGAGGGTATTTTTATTTTATTTTTCCGATTTTTCTACACAAAGTTATGAATTTTTGAAGTTCAGGGAATTAAATAAATAGAAAATACCCCTAATTTTCTATTTATCCACGCGACGCCGCGTCAAACTCGGCAGCTCCGAAACGCCGCGTGTCGCACTCCCATTCGACGCGACCATCCGAGTCGGCCAGTCCGGGCCCCGCGGTTCTCGTACCGTCTCCTGATCCGACGCCATCTGAGCCGTCCGTCCACGCGTGTATTGAATGGACGGCATCCGTTCATCGTCCCCGAGCGTCCTCACCCGAGAGCCGTCCACACTAAATCCCTATGATCTCACTCGATACTCAATGGATTTTCATGTTCTTATGCTCTATGGATTCGTCTTGAGAAGACGAACACATCTATACGGTTTATGTGGGATGAAATTTACGCAATAAATATGGAGAATGTTCAGAAGCTCGGGAAGAAGAGTGAGGCCATACCTTTGCTCAGAGAAGTGTGGCTTCGATGCGAGAGTTGTTGCACCTTCGATTGGATCCCAGCAAGCTCCGGATGAAGTCTCCGGTGTCAGTGAATTGTCTGAGTGTGATTTCAACCAAGCCCGATCATAAAGCTTGGAGGCTGGAGCAATTGGGTGGCCCGGAGATCGGGCTTTTGCTTTGGTGGATACCTTCCTTGGTCCGGTGAAGGTGTAGAACCAATCAATTTGGAGATTGGCTCACTGTGGAGAAGTGTCTCGGTTTTGGGCTTGGATTTCAACTGCGAAATTGAGCTCGCGAGAAGAAATGACAGGGGGATCTCGGTGGGGATCAAGTGCTCGTGTATGGGGAGGAGTTTGGAACAATTTTGGCAGAGTTTCCTTAAGGTTTGTTTCAGCACCTCTCATGGCCGAGAGGGGTGGTGTTTAAATAGGAGAGGGTGGAGGGCCTCCCAGGGAGAGTTAGGGCTTGGGATCAGCTGCTCTTGGCAAGAGAGGAACAGCTCCAATGGCCACTGGGGATGGGGCAGCTCAGCAAGAGAGAATTCCTAGGTTGGCTCACATGTGAGCTCTCGGCCATGGTGTTTTCCGGCGGCCTGGTGGCTGGCCGGCCGGGCATTGGTCACCATCTTATTCGGGTGGGTCGGGGCTGAGGTTTGGTGCATTCAATCGAGGTTTGACATGTGTAAAGTGATTGAATCAAAGTAGAAAGGGAAGGGGTCATTTTGGCTTATTTTGGTCAACCCATGCAAATGGGTTGGGTGCACCTCCCCAAGATCTGGTTTTGGGCTGAGGAGGTCAGGTGGGTCAACCTTGTGGTGGAGTCTCCATCAAGGATTAGGTGACAAAGCATGGTTTAGAGTGTGACATGAGTATGGTTAAAAAGGCTTAATGAAGGGTTAGGAAAGGGTCCCCTCTTCTTGCCATTAATGGCATGGTGACATGTAAAGAGGCTCTCATGGCTTCCATGTGGCTCATGCATGGCTTCATGGCTCACCTTTGGCTTGGGAAAAGTCAAGTCAATTTCATAAAAAAGGGTTTTAAGAATTTTGGATATTTTGGTGAAAATTTGGATGAAGCTTCATTTAGAATTATTTGATCATTGGTTTATGACTTAGGGATGATTTTAATTGAATGGATGATGTAGAGAAATATCATGTGGGCTTTGGGACCAATTTTGGGCCTTTGGATGTGGTGAAGGATGGGCTTTTAAAATGGTTTAAGGAATGAGCCTTTTAAATTTTAAAATAGATTTTGGGATGAAATTTTGTAAAGAGGTTGGGCCAGATAATTGTTGGGTTTAGCTCATGGATGTATCATGAGTGACTTGAAGCAAATTGGGAGTGATTTGGGTTTGAATTGGTTGAATTTGGGTTTGAATTGGTGAATGGGCCAATATAGATCCAAGTGGGCCAAGTTGGGCCAATGTTGGGCTAGGGTTGAAATTGATGTAAAATTATTGTTGAGAAAAGTTTATGGGAGTGTTTCAAGGAGGTTTTGACTTTGGTTGGGCTTTGATTTTGGGGTTTGGGTTCATTTGGGTTAGGTTTGGGTTTAGGTCAAAAATGGGCCTTTTAGCTTTGGGTTGAATTTGAGTGGGGTTTGGGTCTAAATTTTGGGCAAATCATGTTAGTGTTTTGCTTTTGGGGATGCTAAGGAAGATTTAGAAAAGACTTGGGGTTAATTGGAGTTGAATTGGGTGAGTTTGGGTTAGGTTTGGGTAATGGGTCCAAATTGGGCTTTAAGGCCAAAAGTGAAATTGGATCCAAATATCAATCAAATTGAACTTGGATTTGGTCTAGATTGGTGTTGGGAATGTTGAATTGAAGTTTAGAATTGAATTGGACTAGAATTTGGGTCAATTGGATAGGTTTAGTTTGACATTGGGTTCACTTAGGGTTAAAATGGGTCAAATTGGGGGTTTTGACAAAAGTGGGGTAAATTGACAAAATTGGCCCATGGTGTAGTTGGAAAAAATGAAATTAAGAATATTTGGGATTTTTTGGAATTTTCTGGGAATTTTCTGAATTTTTGGATTTTTGGGTCAAGAGGGGTATTTTGGGTATTTGGAGGGTATTGGGAGGTATTTTTGGAATTTTTGGGTATGAATGATCAATTTAAGTGATGTGGAAATGTTTAGGATTGATTTTGAGGAATCTTGGGTGATTTGGAAATTTTTGAGAAATTTGAGTAGTTTCAAGGGTTTTGGGTAGGCTAAGCGGGTGTAGGGTCCCGGGGGTCAAAAATTGAAAATTTGGAAAATTGAAGATTAATCAAATTTAAGTGACATGGAATCGTTTAGGTTGAGCCATGAAGCCATATTAAGCCCATATGAGCCATGAGAGGACTCATTTTGTGTATTCATTATGTTGTTCCTAACCCTCTTAGCGAGGGCTTTAGGGGTTAAGGACCATCCATGTGAATCACCTTCATGAGTCGAAGGTCAAGTTGGGTATGGGTGTGGTTTTAGGAGATGTGTGAAAGTGTAGTGTATAAGTGTAGTGTGTGTGTAAGTCAGCCCTCACTGCACCGGGCCACCTGGGCGGTCCCAAGGCCAAAGAGTCCTATAGGAACTCATCCTTTAAACTTCCACATTTGATTTCAACCCTCAGGTGATTAGGGGTCTACGATCAAGTTTGTGGAGTTTGCAGGGAGTTAAGAAGTGGTTTGAAATTCTAGATGGTGGATCCCAATTCTAGTCCTCTAAGATAGTCAAAGGAAAATCCTAAGGCTAGATCCTAAGTACTAAAAAGAAGAAGAGAAGACCTCATCAAAAATGAGGTCAACAAGCATATCAATGTATTTTCCACTCATTTATATTATAAAGTTGTTCGTTAGGGAAACTGTCTGTAATTTCATTGTCAGTATCAGATAATTCGCAATATTCTAATCTTGAAAAATGATCTGCAATTTGATTATCAGTTCCCTTTCTATTAATTACTTCAAAATCAAATTCTTGCATCAGTAAGATCCATCAGATTAATCTTGGTTTGTTATCATTTTTTTGCATCAAATATTTAATAGCAGAGTGATCAGTATGCACAATACATTTAGTTCCAATTGAATAAGATCTAAATTTATCAAAAGCATATACAATTACTAATACTTCTTTTTCTGTAACTATATAGTTAATTTCAGCATTATTAAGAGTTTTACTAGCATAATATATAACTTTAAAAATTTTATCATATCTTTGTCCAAGAACAGCTCCTATTGCATAATCACTAGCATCGCACATAAGTTCAAATGGTTTCTCCCAATCAGGTGAAACTATTATATGTGTAGTGATTAGTTTATCTTTTAATAATTCAAAAGCATTTAAGCATTCTTTAGTGAATTCAAATTTCTTGTCCTTTTCTAAAAGTTGGCATAGATGTTTGATAATTTTTGAAAAATCTTTTATGTAGCGTCTGTAAAATCCGGCATGTCCAAGAAAACTTCTTAACCCTCTCATTGTAGTAGGAGGTGGTAATTTGACTATAACTTGAATTTTTGCAGGGTCTACTTCCATGCCATTTTCCGAAATTTTATGTCCTAATACAATTCCTCCTGCAACCATAAATTGACATTTCTCCCAGTTTAGAACCAAATTAGTTTTTTCGCATAACTCCAAGACTTTTACAAGATGATCCAAGCATGCGTTAAATGATGTTCCAAATACAGAGAAATCATCCATAAATACTTCTATTTCATCATCAATTAATTTACTAAATATAGTCATCATACATCTGTGGAATGTTGCAGGTGTATTTCATAGTCCTAAATGCAACCTTCGAAAAGCAAAATTTTCATAAGGACTAGTAAATGTAGTTTTCTCTTGATCCTCAGGAGCAATAAGAATTTGATGATAGCCAGTATATCCGTCTAAAAAACAAAAGTATTTGTGCCCGGCAAGTCTATCTAACATTTGGTCTAGGAATGGTAAAGGGAAGTGATCTTTCCTGGTGGCTGCATTTAATATTCTATAATCAATACATATACGCCACCCAGTAACTTATCTGATAGTTATTAAATCGTTATTTTCATTAGCTTCAACAGTTACTCCTCCTTTATTAGGAACACAATGAATTGGGCTTACCCAAGCACTGTCCGAAATAGGATATATAATACCATTGTCTAACCATTTTAATATTTCTTTCTTGACTACTTCTTTCATCATTGGGTTTAATCTCCTTTGGGGATCAACGCTTGGTTTATGTTCATTATCCAAAATAATTCTGTGCATACAGATTGAAGGATTAATTCCTTTAATATCTGCTAAGGTCCAACCAAAAGCTTTCTTATACTTTTTTAGTGTATCCAGAATTTTTTACTCTTGTAATTTATTTAACTCTGCCGATATAATAACCAGTAAAGTTAAAGAATTTCCCAAAAATGCATACTTCAAATGAGTAGGTAAAACTTTTAATGTGGTTTCATAATTGACGGAACTAAATTCTTTTCAGCATTTTTCGTAATATCCAACATCTCAAATCTTTCTTGTATATAATCTAATTCTTCATATTCTGCTTCTTCAAATAATTCTGTATTTTCTATTTTTTTATCTTCAAAGTATTCTTTAAAATGTTTATTTCGCAGATGTTCAAGAATTTCCATTCGAAAACATTCATCATCTTTTTCAGTAGCAGGATATTTCATTGATTTTGCTATGTTGAAAGTTACTTTTTGATCGTTTACTCTCATAGTTAATTCTCCTTTTTGAACATCAATCATAGCTCTTCCAGTAGCTAAGAAGGGTCTTCCTAAAACTATGGGTATTTCTTTATCTTCCTCCATATCTAAAATAATAAAATCCACAGGAAAGATAAATTTATTCTCTTTTACTAACACATCTTCATTAACTCCTTTAGGATAAGTCACTGAACAATTAGCTAACTGAAGAGTTACTAAAGTTAGTGAGACTTCTCCAAATCCTAATCTTTTAAAAATTAATAGAGGCATAAGATTAATGCTGGCTCCCAAGTCACATAAAGCTTTTCCATAAAATTTTTATCCAATAGCACAAGGTATAGTGAAACTACCAGGGTCTTTTAATTTCTCTGGACGCTTTTTCTAAATAATTGCACTACACTCTTCGCTTAGTACAACAATTTCATTGTCTGTGAATTTCCTCTTCTTGTTTAGAATATCTTTCATAAATTTCACATAATTGGACATTTGTTTTAATGCTTCTACAAAGGGAATTTTCACTATTAATTTCTTTAGGATTTCAAGGAATTTAGAAAATTGCTTATCCTTATTATGTTGCTTTAATAAATGAGGAAATAGTGGTGGAGGTTTTTCTACAGAAATTTTCATAGGTATTAGTGGATATTCTAAATCTTGATCTTGCTGATCCTTTTCTTTTTAAGTTTCCACTTTCTCTTTTTCAATTTCTATTTCTTTTTGTACTCTTGTTTCTAACTCTTTTCCACTTCGTAACTGTATCGCTTTGATTTGTTCTTTTCCTTGGTCTTTAGGATTTATTTCCACATTACTAGGAAAAGTTCCAGGAATTTATTATTAAGCGCAGTAGCGATATGTCTAAGTTGAGTTTCAATATTTTTAATTGCAGTTCCTTGATTTTGTAATTGGTTCCCTTGAATTTGTAGCTGATTTACTTGATTCTGCAAATGTTGAACCATATTTAATATCAATTCTTCCATAAATAACTTCTTTTCCTTAAATTGAGAGTTATTATTAAATCCAGGTGGATAAGAAGGTTTATAATTTGCTTTTCCTTGGTTAGATGAATTTCCTAATAGGTTTATTGAGTTGATCATACATTGTTGATTAGTAAAATTGTTATTCCAATTAAAATTTGGATGATTTTTCCAACTAGGATTGTAATAATTTGCATAAGGATTATTGGGTCTATTATTAATAGCATTTAAAGTTTCATAAGAAGGTTGAGCATCCACAAATTGTCCAGATGAATTTTCTTCTATTATATTAGGAGAATAATTCATTCCGAAATGATCTAATTTCTTAGATATAGTAGCAATCTGAGAAGCTAACATAGATATTGCATTAGAATCATGGATACTATTTTTTTTTTGTTTAGGATTTAACCTTTCAGAAGGCCATTGAAAATTGTTGGTATTCATTTCTTCAATTAATGAATAAGCCTCATCAAATGGTTTTGACATTAATGAACCACCAGCAGCAGCATCAATGATAGATCTAAGAGATCGTACTAATCCATTATAAAAAGTTTGAATGATCAACCAATCTGGTAACACATGATGTGGGCATTTCCTAAGAAGATCTTTAAATCTCTCCCAAGCTTCATATATCGATTCTCCGTCAAACTAACTAACAGAGGTTATATCATTTCTAAGCTTTGCAGTTTTTGAAAGAGGAAAGTATTTGGATAGAAATTTTTGTGATAATTCTCCCCAAGTTCTTATAGATCCAGGTGCTAACGAATTTAACCACATTTTAGCCTTATCCCTTAAAGAAAAGGAAAAAGCCTAAGTCTAACAGTATCATTAGATACTCCGTCATATTTAAAAGTAGCACAAAGTTCTAAAAAACTAGCGAGATGTAAATCAGGATCTTCATTTGGTGAACCACTAAATTGATTATTCTGTACCATTTGGATAATTGCAGGTTTAAGCTCAAACGAATTAGCTGCTACATCAGGGTTTTGAAAAGTTAAGTGAACTTCATCTAATGTAGGGCTTGCGTAATCTCTTAAAGTTCTTGGTTGATTTGTATTTTCGATTGCTGGATTATTTGTCATTTGATTTAAATTTATAATTTCTCTTTTCTATTTTTTTAATAGTGCGTTCTAATTCTGAATCGTAAGGTATTAATTTTTCAATTCCAAATTTACGCATATAAAACTTAAGTTAAATTTAAATAGTCCGTTACTCTAGTAATTATTTATTAATTACCTTAATAATTACTCTACTTCCCCGGCAACGGCGCCAAAAACTTGACCGGGACGGGGCGTGGTCGTGGCGAAAGCGTACAACAACTATATAAATGTTTAACCAGTATAAAAATAATATTCAATAATAACAAAGTTACCCATTTTATCAACGCAAGTATACGTATCGTTCAAGTAATACAGGGCTCTAATGGAGTCCTGGATATCGATCCCATAGAGAAGTTAGAGATTATGAACTAATTTCTAGCAGATGCAATTACTATCTAGTATAAGGAAATAAAGAACACTTATAATAAGCTCTATTTTTGAATGGAAAATTGCAATTTAGAAAAGTATCTTTCTCCTTGTTTAAGATAATTAAGTGAAAGGATAGTCAAATTAGTTAGAATTATATCATGCCAAATAGGAGCATTCCTATTCTTTACCCTTTGGTCCAGGCATAAAGAATATTGACTAATCCTATGCTTGGTTACTGAATCTGCGGCTAGGCTGGGAGGGTACCGGCTCTCACTTCGGAGCTCCCACATTCCCCTCGCCTGAAGGCTAACATCTACACTTTAGCACCCAAACGATAGGACCGAATTGAAGATTTTAGTCTGTCACTCTAAAATATCAAATTCTACGCCCGATAATAATATTTCCCTATTTATTTGCACCCTCTTTTCAAGGCCTTTGATTTCCCTGAATTTTGGATGTAATCTTTACTTTAGTTGTAAAATCAACATATTTTAACAATTCAATTGGCCAAATTGAAAGTAAATTAAGATTTAAGTAAAAGATTATCACAATTTTTATTTAGTATTTTAGGCACTACTAATTCAATTTTCCATTTCACAAAATCTCAAAAACTAGGAGAAAGATAGAGAAAACTACTCAGAATGCATAGGAAGAATAACACAAATCTTGGATTTCATATAAAATTAAAGTTATAAAACAATAAACAAAACTTATCTCGAATTTTCTCCCCAAGCAGACTCCTTGAAGTTCTTCTGACTTTTCCTTCTTGTACAACACACTCAATTATACTCATTAATATACTCTCTAGAACACACTCATACATTAATGACACACCAATGACACAAAGAAGACACTTCACAGACACCAAAATGACCCACCTTTGGCCTAAAATCGTCACTATTTGAAGAGGAAGAAAGATTTCCAATGGTTGCTTAAGCACCTCTTCAAAACGCGTCCAGATTCAATGTATTTTGCTTGAACCGATCTTCTCGCCGTAGGCAGGCTCGATCTCGCCATCGGAGGGCTTCTAGAACATATGCTAACTGCGTAGGCTCGCTGTTGGTGGGCTCCGTTATAACATATTCAATTGCTCTCGGAAAAATACGCCGTCGGAGGCCTATTCCTCGCCGTCGGCAGGCTAGTTCAATTTTCATCTCTTTTAGTCTTTTTTGTTCCAGATTTGCTCCTTTTTCCATCTTTTTGCTCTATTTCCTATAAATCTTCATACCGACAATAAAACATAGAAAATATCTTTCTTTAAAGTGCAATTTCATCAAAAGTTAATATAATTTTGGTATGAATTTCTCAATACATTTTCTCTGGTCAATTACCATTCTTCCGTTGATATGCTTTACACATTTCTTTCTTAGTAAAGTACGATCAATTTTCCTTGATTTCAGGACCATCTGTTTAACCATCCTTAAATAGAGGAGTTCAGGGACCTTTTGGTTCCTTCTTGTTTCTTGTGCGGTTGGACCCCCGATAGGTGTGTTGGCAGACAAGTTTCGACTGGGCAATGTGTGTCGTGAAGGAGATCCCAGATGGGGTCACATACTTCACTTCCTCTTTATGCCTCGCGGGCTCAATCCTGCCCTTGGCAGATTGACCCATTATTCCTTAAAATCTTAAGACACCTTTTAACAAACATATCTAAAAGTAAGATAATAATAATAAAAAAATATCAAAATGAAATGAAATTGTGCACAATTTACAGAAAAACTCTCCTTTTCGTAGTGTTTGCACTATGATTCAAGGGTTTGAGCCTTCGCTAACTTCCAGAATTCTTTTCCTTCAACAATCAGGATGTCAACCCCTACACTGACTTTCTCCTGCAACTTGCCCTCCTCCCGCGAGGCTTATCTTTCAGCTCCAATGATTCAGTTCGGGACCGGCTTCAGTGAGTTCAATGTCGTACTTGGGAAAGTCCCGTTCATCGTCGTGAAAGTTGCTACCTCTAAAGTCCAGGAGCCGTCTGCTGAGTTTGACTTGAACTCCCATCATGATTTCCCTTCTACTAAGAAAGTGAAGGTTTCTACTGCTCCTGTCAAGTCAGTCGTCTCCGTGCCCGAGAGAGTCATCACCCCTACCGCTACAGGCTTTGTCGTCGCCATACCTACTTTCCCATCTACCAAAGGGAAAGAGGTTCTGCATGAAGAAGACTCCGACACCACCTTTCTTACCTTGCCGTCAGTTTTTAAGATTGGTTCTAGTTCTAGGGTTCCCCCTCCAACTAGATCTTAAAGGAGGAACCACAACCAAAGAAGTCTTAAAGCCACCAGGGCACAAGTTACAAGCCTTTCAGTGATTGATGAGATTCCTCAATAGGAGGAACACAATTTACCAGATACCTCTCCTCTCCTTCGAGGGAGTAGGTTCCACCCCTTAGTTAACACTACCGGAAATGAAAGCCTTCACAGGATTGCCGCTACGCTACCGTTACCACCTAGTCGGGATGAGGTGAGGGAGAGACCACACCCATCACCCGAACTCATACCCTTCTCTGAAGAATGGCTTAAAAGGAAGGATGTTCTATTGCTAAGCTCCTTAAGAAGATGGGATGTGCAATATCTCCCGAAATAAAAGATGAAATTACGAGGATGGAGAGACCCGTCCGAATACCCATCAAACACCGTTTAGGGAAACATGCTGATACAACCACAGATGTTACTACTGTCATTCTGACACACGCAGTGCACAGATCAGCTAAGTCCCGGCTAGGTCCAAGGGTACCATATGGTCTGACTTTTTTAATTTGCCAAAATTTATGAACTCAGATATATATATATATATATATATATATATATATAGTTTTTTAATGAGTCGCACAATTAAACACAAGTATATGTATCACTCAAGTAATACAGAACTGTAGTGGAGTCCTGGATATCAATCCCCCAGAGAGGAAATTAATTTTATGGTGTAGCACAAAAATCACTTATCGAATCACAACACAATTGCAAGTAAGTTCAATTCTTAAAATAAAGACAAACAGTTGTAGTTACTACTTCTACCAAAGTACATTCTAAGCTTCTAGCAAGTTAAACTAACACAAGACTAAAGTTATAATAAAGTTCAGTTGTAAGAAAGAGTCTTCCTCCTCTCCAATTATAATATGATGATTTTTGTGATATAGATCAGTGATGCAAATGTATTGTGCCAAATAAGAGCATTCCTATTCTTTACCATTTTTCAAGCGCATAAAGAACATTGGCTAATCCTAAGTTTAGTCCCCAAATTCGTATTTAGGCTTGGAGGATGCTGGCTTTCACTCCAGAGGTCCCACTTCCTTCCCCTGAAGGCTAACTCTCACTTTGGTTTCCAAACCCTAGGACCAAATTGAGGATTTCAGCCTGTCACTTTGAAATCTCCAATTTTACGCCCATCAAAGTATATTTCCCTATTTATTTGCACTCAATCCCATGAACTACGTCACTCATTCATAGACATTGAATATGACCTTCACTTTTGTTGTGGAACTTATAATCCTTTCGAAACATATGTTTCCCAACAAGTTTTAACAATTTAATTGGTCAAATCAAAAAGTAAATGAAGTTCGAAGTGAAAATGCCTCCACATATGTTTCCACAATAATTAGGCACATCATTTCCATATCACAAAATTAACACATCACATGAAAAGGATGAAGATAAAGAAATCTACTCAAGACTCATGACGAAATTATGACAAAACATGGATTTTATATATAAAAGCATCGTTATACAAATAGAGTAAAGAAAGACAACTTATCTCAAACTCTTCCTCATGCGAATCTCAAGGAATTTCTTTGACTCCTCTTTTTTCTTCACAAAAACACACAATTCTCTCTTTAGAAAAGTAAGGAAGCAGAAATATCTCACTTTCCCTCTTCTCCTACACTCCTTAGAAGAGAAAACACAAAACCTAGATTTCCTAAATGAAAAGAAAAGACACTCTTCTCCTCACTCTCTCTACACTCTAAACTCACTCTCCCTGTCTAAATTTGGCTCCAAAGTAGTTTAAATCTGGCCAGAACTGATTTCCCAAGAGTTTCCTCAAGCAACCCTCCAAAATTCAGCCAAACATTGAGTCTAGCTTGAATTCGTGATAGGCACGGTCCGGCGCAGGATAGGCGCCGTTCGGCTCTATTTTTCATCTTTAGCGTCCAAAGTCTCTGTAAATTGGCGTGGTCCGACGCTGTTGACAACGACGTTCAGCGCTAGTTCAATAAAATGCACTTTTGTCCCTTTTTGCTCCAAATTTACTTCTTTTCACTTCCTTTTGTTCCAAAAGCCCTAAAATCATTGTACCTGCATGAAATCATGAAAAATACATTTCTTTAAAGTTCAATATCATTAAAATAAGTATAAAATTGATAGTAAAAAGCTTTCAAATTTTCAGTGGATCAAAATCCCCCAAACTTAACTATTACTTGTCCTCAAGTAATTTTAGTTAATACATAAAATAATGATCCACTACAATGAACTTTCTTTCTAGAATACCATAATTTTGATTTATATTAGTATAATAATAAAATTTTCATAAAGAACTTTGAATAATTCAAGTAAATTCTGTAGGTGTAAGACTATCTAGTAATCAAGTCTAAGAGTTCTAGCTTTCTATTCATTTCAAAAATGACTGTAGATTGTCCTATTAAGGCACTTAAAATAATTATATGACAAGAAGTTTATGAGAACACTACTAGTAAAGATGTTAATCCATACATATAAGTTCAAGAAAGTAATTAAGTTCTTCTCTTTAGGTAGGTCCAAGTGAAGCCAAGTTTTGATTATGCATCTCCTCAAGCTTCTCCTCACTTTTCTTTATTTTCTTTTCTTTTGCTTTTTCCTTTTCTTTTCTTCTCTTTTATTTTGCTTTTTTATTTTCTTTCAAGTGAGGATTACTGTATCTGGATAGCCTTTAATAATTTTAAAATTCACCCTTCTAACCCTAAATTTAAAACTTACAACAATTCTTTACCTTATAGGCATTTCTTTAGCTTATTAATGATTCATCATAGTCTCAATCTTTTCCTATCACATAAGGTTTTAAGATTTTTAATATTTCAAACATACAGTTTTTTCTTACTTTGAATAGTTGACTATAGTCCCATTCTTTTATACAAAATATCTTAGCCTACAAAATTACTTTTCATTACCAATACTTTCATTCAATTTCACAAAATACTTAAATAAAATCAAAATACAGTTATCAGAAATTGAGTTCTATCACAGGAAATCATGTTAATAATTTTGAAAATACTTTTAAATGAGAACAATTAATAGTTAATTATTTCCCTCCCCCAAACTTAAATTTTTGAATATCTATATAATTAACATGGGAAGAAAGAAAAGATACAATTATATAACTCATATCTCAATATGTTGGGCTTTTCATACCTTTGATTTTAGGCAGGTTTTCCTTCATAAATTAGAAAAGTAGGCCTGAAATAATTAAGAGCAGTTCTATACACAAATATTGGTTAGAAATTTGCAAGAGAAGAGTTTAAAAACATAAAACATAAACTATACACACAACATTAACATCCAACTGTTACTATCACAAATTATAAAACCACATGCAAACTCCTCTATCACATCACATACATCACAAATCAACATAAAGTCCACTACAAACACATCTAAATACAAATTGCATCACAGATACCAATCAGATAGAGTCTAAGGTACATCACATATACAAAACACAAATACAAAATAAAATGAAAATAAAACCACTAAACTACCAATCATCATATGCAGGAGCTCCACCATCATCAGGTTCTTCAAGCTAGTATGGAGTATACTCAGGGTAAGTAGGAAATACAACACTAGTGTCTCCCTTGAAAAATCTCATCTGTGCGTCATGATAAGCTATCTCATATTTTCACCACCGCACTTGATAATCATCATTTATTTTATTCATTGTTTCTTTCCCTTCTACTATGGTGTTCAACCTTTTTCCAACTGATCCATAACATCATGTAGAGTAGTTTCCTTATATATAGATGGTCTCTCGTAGCTAGAAGAAGGTTCATCAGCTTTCTTACTCCATTTTCATCCTACATGGGCTTCATAGGTTTTCAGATTTAATTTAGTAATGGGCTTCAGGTGATAGACTACCTCATCATTATCTTCAGTTGCTACACCTGACTGAATACACAACGCATGAATCAGGATGGGGTGTCCTAGTCCACTTGTAGTCTCTCCTTTTGAACTTATCAAAATACTCTTATGAATAATAGCCCCAATATTAATATTCTTCATATTCTGAATACAGTAATTCAAAATAGCTTTATCTTTAATAACCTCGCCGTGATGGCTGGTAAGCAAAAGTCTTGCAGAAATGAAATAGTGTCAGGCTTTCGATACAAGATTTAAAGTAGAAAAGGGGAAATTAACTTTTTGTTTCTGTTTAATCTTCCATTCCCCTTTTCCGTCAGTCAAAAAGTTTATAATTGCATCCAATGCTTCATTTGTAACAAAAAAATTTTCATATTCACATAAAAAGGGTTCTCTCAACTGATATAATGAATTGATGCAGGCAGGGGTAAATTCAACCATTTGTCCTCTAACCAGAATATACTCACTTTTAGAATAGTACAAATTAACATAAAACTCCCTCACAATTCCCAACATCGCTTCAACAATGAAATAATAAAAAATCTCCCATTGACGATTTGCAATCAGTTCTTCAATCATACCTCCAGAATTTTCAAAGGCTTTCTTTTGAATACATTTCTTATTGCTAAGAAATGTACTAAAGTGGGAATGAGCCTTGAAATTCACAAATTTACACTCATCATAATCAAACTTTATCTTCCCCTTGACCAATTTTGGAGCCATTTGTCTAAAAATATTAAAAATTTTCTAAATCAATTTCAAAATTGCAATGTAATGGACTTTAAGGTAAATGTAAATAGATAAGAACTCAAATATCATGAAAAATCACCACATTTTCTTTAAAAATCACAAAATTCAAATCTTCCTAATGTAGGAGATTTTCACAGTCAAAATCAAAATAATTTAAGTTAAAGTATAGCTCTTACCAAAAGAAGATTGAATCCGAACTTTTCTGTCCATGAAATCGCTTCAAATTGAAATGCTAGTGAGCCATAGGTGCAAAAATCAGCATTGGATGGAGGTTGAGACGATGGTTTGGGCAAAAATGGCAGGTCCCAGGGTTAAATCGCTAAAATCTAGAGTATAGGGTCTTTTTTTGGTCTAGCGCTATCCGACGCTAGTGACAGCGCCCTTCGGTGCTATTTTCTACTCATATGGCCAAACTCTCTGTCTTTTATCGTGGTCCGGCGCTGGTGACAGCGCCGTTCGGCTCCAGTTCAAAAACTGAGCTTCCAACTTTCTTTTGCAATTTTGATCTTTTCAGGCCCGCTCCGACGTCTAATTAGTCTAATTAAATATTGAATAACATTCTAAAGCCATGACAAATGATTTTTCTAAACACAAACAACACAAAACATCACTTTCATATATAACATCCAAGTTACATACACATACAAGTAACACTAAACACTACACATCGTCAAGCCATATAATTCTAAAATTCAACGTCGATCACAACCACAACACAATAACATTGAAAACTAAATAAGAAAGAAAGTCCAATATAACATTGAAGCAAAGCAAAGCACAGTTCAAACAAAAACACAGAAATACAATAATCAAGTCTTCATTCTTCCTCAGAACTATCATCAACTCTTAAATCTCAAATTGATTGAGCGTGAACAAAAAGATTATAGAACGAACGAAACGGGAATTCTTTACTAGAATCCTCATCAATCCAACTTTCCTTTTCCTCAACCGTGTCAACTTCCTTCGAGATACCCAGAATGATCAAAGTGCTCATTCATTCTCCAATCCAAATGATCAAAGAAGTCAGATAGATTGTTGATTGCATTCATCAGGTGTTGTACTTACTTCTCTAATTTCTTAATTTTCTTCAAGATGATATGTGAACTTTCAGGAAAATAAGGAGGAATAAGTGTTGACCTCTGAGATGGTTTATCTTCAATGATGCTCATATCATTCATATCATCAACTACCTGGTTACTATGTTCATCTGCTGGGTCTATAGGCTTCCAAGGTAGAAGTACTCTTTCCCAGTTCTCATATGGCACTTGTGATTGACTGCAGAGGAGAAATATTTTGGAAGGATATCCAAGCGCATACTTTGATCCATGAACAATCAATCCCAAAACAAACTTAACAATTATCGAACCAACATCAATAGGCATCCCTATTTGAATATAATAGTTTAGAATAGCACACTCCTTAGTTACTTTACTGATTTTCATTGTTGGGAGCAATTTTGCACATATGAAATAATGTAAGTGCTTCGACGTAGGATTTAACAGTGTGGTCGAAAAACTTACATACTGAAGTGACTTTTTTATATCCAAGGATAAATGAACAATAGAAATATAATAATTTTTATAAAGTCACAATGATCAAACGCAAGTATAATACAGAGCTCTAATGGAATCTCAATTATCTATCCCACAGGGAAGCGAGGTAAGAGGTTCATAGTCAAATTCTAGTCTACTACTAACAACCTTAGTTTGGAAGGGTGATATAAGTGATTTTTCTAACAATTACTCCTAAATGCAAATGATTATATGTAAGAATAATAACTACTCCCTAATGCAAATATTAATACTAAAGATAACCCTTTTTGGGGAAATTGGTTTGGTGAATTTTGAGATAATAAAAACTACTATTGTCATGTAACAAATAGGATAATGTATATGAATGAGATGGATTAAATATTGTATTTGCCAAATAGGAGCAATCATATTCTTTCCCCTCTTCCGAGTACCTCCTCTTCAGAGTGGTATAAAGAACATTGACAAATCCTAGACTTAGTCCATAAATCCAAGGTTAGGCTGGGAGGATACTGGCTCCCACTTCAGAGCTCCCACTTCCCTTCATCTGAAGGCAACCCTAGCTTTAGTTACCAAACTTTAGGACCAAAATAGGGATCTCACCCTGTCACCCTGAAACCTCCAATTCGACGCCCATGAAACCATATTTCCCTATTTATTTGCACTCAATCCCCATGAACTACACAATTCATTCACGGACATTCAATGTGGTTCTACTTTTTTGAGAATTACACTGCCCTTTCGGGTCAATGCAATTACAACAAATTTTAACACTACAATGAGATCTTTTTGTAATGTAAATGAAGCACAAGTAAAAACCATCACATTTATAATTAAGCATCTTTTAAAAACACTCCAATATCCTAAACATAAATCCTACTCATTGCAAAAGAAAAGTAGAATAAAAACAATGACATAATTTTATTATGTCACTATTTTCAAACAAGAAGAAAGAGTAAGAGAAAGAAATCACAAAGCACGAAGAAAACACAACGGAAAACTTCATTTCAAAGCAAATTCACCAAATAAAAATCATAAGATAATGAAGAACACATTACTTCGGTTTTTTTCCCTTGAGAGAAAGATGAAAATATCTCCCATAAAGTCTTCCACGGATCCATGCAATGCAAGAACATTCCCTTACAGATTCTCTCAAAATCCCCTCACCAATCTCTCCAAAAAGATAAAAATCTACATTTATAGTCCTATTCTAAGTTTTCAAATCATTTTCTACATTTTCCCTATCATCTCTCCTTCATTTTTTGTCTTCAAATCTAGTTAAAATAGTGTAGGGACGAATTTCCTAAGAGGTGCATCAAGAAAACCATCAAAAAAGCGTCCAGATTCGATGTATATGGCTAAAAACCGCCCAATATCGCATCCCAACGGTCCGGAGCGCTGCTGACCCTGAATAAGGCACCGCCGGCCCCCTATTTTGGTGGTCTCGGGTCTTTGGCGCCGCCGGCGCGCTGGACGCCCTAGGAGCCCGTTTGGGTGCCCCCGGCGCCCATCCTGCGCAGTTCCACCATTTTGCTCCGTTTAGCTCCGTTTCAGATCCGATTCGCCCAGTTTCAGTTGCGTTGCGTTCCTAACAGATAACCCTACATAATAAGTATAAAAACAACCTTTATTTGAAGTGTAATCTCATTAAAAAATATGTAAGAAGTGTAAAATAGATAAAACATAGAATGACTTATCGAAATGTGTCAAGCCAAAATTTGCTTTCTTGCTCGTTTTTGCTCCAAATTGCACCATTTTTGCTTCCTTTTGCTCAATCACCATTTCTTGTACCTAAAACTAAAAAAACATACATAATACCTTCTTTAAAGTGTAATATCATAAAAAATGAGTAAAATTATATAGGAAAAATCGTATATATTTTAGGCATGTCAATACCCCCAAACTTAACTGTTACTTGTCCTCAAGTAACACTATAACTTTAAAAACTAAATATGTTGACTTGTGGTTGTGGGGTTCAATAGAGTTTTATATAATTTCTTCTCAGAAATATTATAATATAACATAGAATAAATTCTAGCAAATCAACCTAGGACTAGAGTGTGAGAATATCTCATATTCAACTTATGAATCCTGATTTTCTATTTACTTCAAAAGTTATTGAAAATTGTTAAAGTAAAGATTCATAAATAGTATAAAAATGGATTTTAAGCACCTTATATGTACCAATTTGACCAATATCTTTTGAAATAAGAATAAACTTAGGATTATTTTTAAGTCTTTTCATTTAAAAAATTCACGTGAAACCAATTTTTGAGTAGGCTTCTCCTCAAGCTTCTCATCACTTATTTTCTTTTCTTCTTTTTTTTTCTTTCTTTTGGGATCATTTTTAATCCCTTTTTTCAATTTTTTATGTGAGGATTACTATCTCCGGATAGACCTTTAATAATTTTGAATTTCACTGTCCTCTCTAAAATCCAAAACTCAAAACTTTCCCTCACTTTTTATAAGTGTAAGTATTAGCTCGAAAAAGGTTTTCAATAAAGGCTCAATTCTCATTAAGTATAAATCTAAGAATTTTAGCTTTTCAAATATTCAACACCTTTTTACCATAAATAGAAAAATCATTTTTCCAATGTTTCCTACAAAATATCTTAACTCTAGAACAGTTTCTTCACATAGGATTTCAACTAAGTTATTTTTTTGACATTCCTAAAATCGAAATTATAGTAACCTAAACGTAACACCACATACGATAAGTTATTTTAAAAGTGATATCAAATTAAATACAGGCTACTAAGGACAAATAAAGTTACATTTTAAAAATTTTTCTTTCCCCTAAAGTTAAATTTTAAAATATTTTGCAATTAATTCCATAAAATGTTGCAGGAAGAAAAAGTAAAGGTTGAATCTACTTACTACTACAACATCCTATGAAATTCATATACATGCATAACCAGGATAGAATGACTGTAGGAGAAAGTAAATCGAACCTAAAACATGCTTGTAATAAAATTACACTAAAAGGAAGTATTTTCACATTACCCAAACTTAATTTTTAACATATATAGCATTCAATACAAAAAATATAAGCAGGAAGAAAAATAATTTTGAAATTCTATCTACCACAAATGTCTATCAAAACCATTTATAAGTATTCATTAGGACAGAACAATATGCAGCAGAAAGTAAATCTAAACTAATCATGTCAGAATGAAATTCACTAGATAAAAGTTTAACTAGCATAGCAGGTATCAGCAAGGGAATATTAAAATGTTCTTCAATAATTCTATAAAATTGTAACACAAACATAAACAAACATATGATAAATGAGGTCAGTTCTTCCATTAACTCATCACATCACACTGATTTACTTCCAATTTCTAACGGAATCACTACACTAATAAATTAGGTACATTTTAAAATGATCTTATAGATTATAATCTCAAAAATAAGATTATCCCAGATAAATTGGTTCGTAGGCACCAATCTCAGGCACCATCTAATCCTTATAATTAAACATCTATAAATGTTATAAATCGTAGTGTAAGATCATTCACAAGTTATTCATCAAATAGGTTAATGACTCCTATCAAATGAAAACAAAGTTAGAGAAAGGATGTAATAAAATTGAGATGAAGTTGTCATTATTAAAATTCATGATATCTCTTGTAAAACTCAAGTCCGAGTAAGACCCGAGATATTGTGAACTCGACAATCCATCTACTATAAAAGAACATACAAGTCTAACCATAATAAGAAGTTAAGGAATCACCTCCATCTTGACACACAAAGATCAAATCAAATTACTAACAATTCAAACATCAACCAATCAACAATCAAACTTATCAATCCATAATGACACATAAAGATCAGGTCAATCCACTCTAAAGCAAACACCATACAACACTAACAATCATGACTCTCAAGCACACTAAATCAAAGCACACTGATAACTATGGTTTGTCTCCCATAAAGCGCTTGGTTTTAATGTCGCGGGCCCGATAAATGATTCCTCCTGGATCAAAATTCCAATTAAGTAATCCTCGATTAATTGCCCAATCCTTTTCAGATCCAGGAATTCCTACAAAATCCTTAAATTTTAATTTTTCATTCAGCTCTTCCTTTTTAGATGGATTTATATCATTGTTCCTCATATTTCATTCTAGATCCAAAATTCTTCTATTAATTTTCTGAATTTGCATATTAATATCAACCTTGAAATTTATAAGAAATGGATCTCAATAAGATAATTCATGATCTCCCAAATTTTAGATCAGATTCTCTCTAGATAATTTAGATTCAGAATCAAATTCTTCTATGTCACTTTCTGTTTCAAATTATCTTCCAATTTTTCCCCTTTATAATTATTAAATGATGGAGGATCTATCTTAGTTGAGGAAATATGTTTTTTCTAATTCCTTAGGAATTTCTTCCAATGGTCATCCAATATCCTTATCCACTTTTCTCAACTCAAAGTTCTTTTGAAATTTATCCTCAAATTCTCTTCCAAGTCCTAGTTTAATGACTTTATCTTGTTCATCATTCAATTGAGGTTTTTCTTGTAATTAAGTTGAATATAAAGATATAAAGACTTGTGGTGTAGATGAATTCCCTAAATAGGCGGGCTTTAAAATTGTATGGGGTACATCCATCTTAAGTTCATGAGATTTTTCAACAAATGGAATTACTATTTCACTATTTTTGGCAGCTTCCATCATTTCACACCTCTCTTGAACATACATGCAGTCTTCTTTAGATAACGTTTTCAACTCATCATGAAAATCTATTCCGACCTCATTTAATATCTTAATCTTAAAACTTTCTTGGAAATGGTCTTTACTTAGATAATCAATTCCATCCATCCAAAAACATTCATCATCTTTTCTCTCAGCTTGAAATTTCATATTCTTTAACACATCAATATTGACTTCCTGGTCATTAATATTCATAATCAACTCTCCTTTTTACACATCTATCATAGTTTGTCCAGTAAAAAGGAATAGTTGTTCATTATCATTCTCTTTAGGTTTGATCTCAGTGTTGCTAGGAAGTGTTCCTTTGGGTCTATTTCTATGTGAATTAGCCATTTCTTCCAGTTAATTCTCTATGTTTCTAATCACAGCATTTTGACTTTGCGTACTGGTTTCCCATTTGCAATACCACTTTGTCTAAGACATCTTCTTATCCTCAAATTGTTGATCAATATTAGAGTCCAGTGGATGTGATGGCCTATATCTTGTGTTACCCAGCCTATTCCAACTTCCATTAGAATTTGCATGATTGTTTTCCCATTACTAGTTTCTACCCTCAGTAGTATGATTCCAGTTAAAATTAGGATGGTTCTTCGAACATGGGTTGTAAAAGTTAGAATATGGGTTGTTTATGGTATTTAAAGTATCATATAATAAGTTGGAATCAATCATACGCCCTAATGAACTTTCCTCACTTACAGGAGTAAATTGAGGTTGGTTCATTCCAAATTGGTCCAACTTCCTTGATATTGCAGCAACCTGAGATATAAGAATTGCAATCGCATATGTATCACGAACACTAGCTACATTTTTATGATTTACCCTTATAGAGGGCCATTGAAATTCATTTGTAGTCATTTTTTCAATTAATGCATACACTTCATTATATGTTTTTGACATTAATAAACCAACAACAGCAGCATCAATAATATACCTAAGAAATCCTACTAACCCATTATAAAAAGTATGAATGATTAACCAATCTGGTAGAGCATGATGTGGAAACTTTCTTAGGAGTTCCTTACATCTTTCTCAGGCTTCGTATATTGATTCCCCTTCATACTGACAAAATGAGATAATATTGTTTCTAAGTTTAGAAGTCCTTGAAAGTGGAAAATACTTAGCTAGGAATTTCTGAGTTAACTCCTCCCAATTTTTAATTGAACCAGGTGTTAATGAGTATAACCACATTTTAGCCTAATCCCTTAGTGAGAAAGGAAAAAAGCCTTAGCCTAATAGCATCGTCTGACATCCCATTATATCGAAATGTAGCATAAAGTTCTAGAAAACTAGATAAGTGTAAATAGGGATCCTCCGAAGGAGTTCCTCCAAACTGGTTGTTCTGCACAAGTTGGATAATCATTGGATTTAGTTTAAATGAATCAGCTTCTACAACAAGGTTTTGTACACTTGAGTGAATTTAATCTATTGTAGGATTTACATAATCCCTTAATGATTTATGAAGATTTTTTAAGTTTTAATTTTGAATTTTTCCATTTCCATTTCTATTTTTTCAAGTCCTTTCTGTTTTTTTTATTTTTTTCAATTTTTCTAACTCGAGATCATAATACACAAGTCCTACAGATCCTTTGTTTGCATACGTAACATAACAAACAATACATTAACAATAAAATAAATTCAACACAACAAAACATTTTCATAAACACTTTATTTTTCACACAAACAGTTTTTTCTTTCACAACACTTTTTCATACAAAAAAATACTTTTCACACAAACACAATTTTAAGAAACTAAAGTTTTCCAATTCTAAGCCTAATTACTTCAACTAAAATTCTCCTAAAATTCTTACCGAAGTTTCCCCGGCAACGGTGCTAAAAACTTGATGCGACTTTTTTATATGCAAGGATTTATGAACAATAGATATATAATAATTTTTATAAAGTAGCAACGATCCAACGCAAGTATATGTATTGTATCAAGTAATACAGGGCTCTAATGGAGTCCCGTTTATCAATCCCACAGGGAAGTGAGGTAAGAGGTTCTTAGTGAAATTCTAGTATACTACTAACATCCTTAGTTTGGAAGGGTGATATAAGTGGTTTTTCTAACAACTACTCATATGTGCAGATGATTATATGTAAGAATATTAACTACTCCCTAATGCAAATATTAATACTAAAGATAACCTTTTTTGGGGAAATTGGTATGGTAAATTTTGAGATAATAAAAACTACTATTTTCATGTAACGAATTGGATAATGTATAGGAATGAGATGCATTAAATATTGTATGTGCCAAATAGGAGCAATCATATTCTTTACCCTCTTCCGAGTACCCCCTCTTCAGAATGCTATAAAGAACATTGACAAATCCTAGGCTTAGTCCCTAAATCCAAGGTTAGGCTGGGAGGATATTGGCTGCCACTTCAGAGCTCCCACTTCCCTTCACCTGAAGGCTAACCCTAGCTTTAGTTACCAAACTTTAGGACCAAATTAGGGATCTCAGCCTGTCACCCTGAAAACTCCGATTCGACGCCCATGAAACCATATTTCCATATTTATTTGCACACAGTCCCCATGAACTACGCAATTCATTCACTAACATTGAATGTGGTTCCACTTTGTTGAGAATTACACTGCCCCTTTCTGGTCAATGAAATTACAATAAATTTAACACTACAACGAGCTCTTTTTGTAATGTAAATGAAGCGCAAGTAAAAACTATCACATTTATAATCAAAATTCTTTTAGAAAGCATCCCAATATCCTAAACATGGATCCTACTCATTGCAAACAAAAGTAGAATGAAAATAATGACATAATCTTCTTATGCCACTATTTCCAAACAAGAAGAAAGAGTAAGAAAAAGACATCACAAAGCACGAAGAAAACACAACGGAAAACTTTATTTCAATGCAAATCCTCAAAATAAGTGTTTACAAAATCATAAGATAATGAAGAGCACAGTACTTAGCTTCTTTTCCCTTGAAAGAAAGATGAAAATCTCTCCCGTAAATTCTCCCACGGATCCATGCAATGCTAGAACATTCCCTTACAGATTCTCTCAAAATCCCCTCACCAATCTCTCCAAAAAGATAGAAATCTACATTTCTACTCATATTCTAAGATCTCTAATCATTCTCTACATTTTTCCTATCATCTCTACTTTATTTTTTGGCTTCAAATTCGGTTTAAAATAGTGTAAGGACGAATTTCCCAAGAGGTGCATGAAGAAAACCTTCAAAAAAGCGTCCAGATTCGATGTATATAGCCAAAAACCGCCCAATATCGCATCCCAACTGTCTGGAGCACCGCTGAAGCTGAATAAGGTGCTTCCGACAACCTATTTTGGTGGTCTCGGGTCTCTAGCGCTGCCGGTGCTCGTTTGGGCGTCCCTGATGCCCATCTTGCGCAGCTCTACCATTTTGCTCCGTTTGGCTCCGTTTCAGTTTTAATTTTCCCCGTTTCAGTTGCGTTGCATTCCTAACAGATATCCCTACAAAATAATCATTAAAAACAATCTTTCTTTAAAGTGTAATCTCATTCAAAAATATATAAAAAGTGTAAAATAGATTAAAAATAGAAAGACTTATCGAAATGTGTCTAGCCAAAATTTACTTTCTTGCTCGTTTTTGCTCCAAATTACACCATTTCTTGTACCTAAAACCAAAAAACATAAAAATACCTTCCTTTAAAGTGTAATATCATAAAAAATGAGTAAAATTATATAGCAAAAACCGTATATATTTTAGGCGTATCACATACCGATTATCTCTTATCTCACAATCATCACTTTCATATGTCAGATATCTGTATATATCATTCATATTGTCCTTCATTGGGGAAACATTCGAATTGTGGTAGATTGACACATTCTCAATCATGTATAAATAATTAATCTTTACATAATTAATTGTGATAAACCTACCTCGCACATAGATTGATCCTTGGTTGGTTCCATGAAGATTTGCATAAAACTCCTTCGCAACTGGGAACTACGGTAGTAGTAGTATAACATAGCACTGCCCAATGTCTCTGAATAATAATTTCATCAATTCTAGTAGTAGGAGAATTCGTACCTCGATTCACAAAGCCTCATTCCTTAATTAACCTCATCTTCAAGATATTTTTGTTGAATAGGTGTTGCGCTTTGAATCTGACTAACTTTCTACGGTTGAAAACTTGAAAACTTGAAGTTTCCATCGAGTCAGAATCCATTTGGACGAGATTTGGGATCTTCCTTTTCATTTCTTTGGAAGTTCCTGCGTCTAGGGGCAATTTTTGGGAGTTCAAGTGGAAGAATTGCTACCTAGAACTGCCAAAACTCGAATTTAAAAATGAGAAACTGTTTTCAGAATAACGGCGCGACCCGACACTGATAACAGCTCCGTTCGGTGGTAGTTCAAATTTTACCAAACTTTGTTTTGTCTAAATTCTTTCCAAACTTCGATTCGATTCATTTCTTTAATGTTGTTAATGATATTTAAGGAAGGATAGGACTTAATTAAGTAACAAACAAACACAATTAACACATCAAACAAAGCAAAAACACAATAATTGTGGGTTGCCTCCCACGAAGCGCTTCGTTTAACGTCATCAGCCTGACATAACTTCAAGTTATTCAGGGTGATCCAACATTAAAACCTCTTTAAATTAGGTCTATTACCTTCAAAATATGGTTTTAATTTTTGGCCATAAACTTTGAATATTCTTCCAGATTTAGGGTCTTCGATAATCACAACTTCAAATTGATAAATTTTTATGATAATAAAAGGCCCTGTTTATCTAGACTTCAGTTTCCCAGGAAATAATTTCAATCTTGTATTGTATAATAAAACTTTTTGTCATGGTTCCAATTCCTTTTTAAAAATCTTCCGATCATGCCATATTTTTCTTCTCTCCTTGTATATTTTATCTTTATCATATGATTCATTTCTGATTCCTTCCAATTCATTTAATTGCAACAGTCTTTTTTCACCAGCATCTTTCAAATTAAAATTCAATTTATTTATCGTCTAATATGCTTTATATTCTAATTCAACTAGCAGGTGACAAGTGTTTCCAAAGATTAATCTGTAAGGGGACACTCCTATAGGAGTTTTATAAGCAGTTCTATATGCCAATAAAGCGGTGTCTAATCTACAAACCAATCCAATTTCTCAGCATTAATGACTTTCTCTAAAATTCATTTAATTTCACGATTACTTCTGCTGAGCTATTAGTTTAGGGATGATACTCTATAGAGATTTTATGCATAATATTATATTTTTCTGCCAATCTCTGAATCAGATTATTCTTAAAATGAGATCCTTCATCAGTGACGATTACTCTAGGCATTCCATATATTGTGAAAATATTTTTCATTAAAAACCTCAAAACACTTCTAGCATCACACCTAGGTAAAGCAATTGCCTCAATCCATTTTGATACATAATCAACATCAATCAGTATATATATATTTCCAAATGAAAAGATAAATGGTCCCATAAAATCTAATCCCAAATCATAAAAAATTTCAACTTCTAAAGTAAAATTAAGAGGCATTTCATTTCTTCTAGATATATTACCTATTCTCTGACATCGATCACAAGTTTTGATAAATCTATAAACATCTTTGAAAATTGTAGGCCAATAAAATCCATATTGAAAATCTTATGTGCAGTTCTATCAATTCTGAAATGTCCTCCAAATTTGGAATCATGACATTCTTAAATAATTCTTTCGGTTTCTTCATAAGGCACAAATCTCATAATAATAAGATGTTGGATAGACTGGATGTACATAAATACTTTTATTTTCTAGATGGATATACTGGTTACCACCAAATACAAATTACTCCCGAGGATCAAGAGAAAACAATGTTTACTAGTCCTTATGGTACATTTTCTTTTAGAAGAATGTCCTTTGGTTTATGTAATGCCCCTGCTACATTTCAAAGACGTATGATGGAAATTTTTTGTGACTTAATTGAAAAAGGAATTGAAGTTTTTATGGATGACTTTTCAGAGCTTAGAATTTCATTTGAATCATGTTTAGAACATCAATCAAGAGTTCTTAAGCACTGTGGAGAAACTAATTTAGTCCTTAATTGAGAAAATGCCAATTTATGGTAGCAAGAAAAATTATTTTGGGACATCGTATATTAGAAAAAGGTATGGAGGTAGATCCTGTAAAAACTCAAGTGATCGCTAATTTACCTTGCCCAACTAATGTAAGGGGAATTAAAAGTTTTCTAAAACATGCTGGATTCTACGGGTGTTATATTAATGACTTTTAAAAAATCACAAAGCCTTTATGTCGTTTACTGGAAAAAGATGTGATTTTTTATTTTGAAGAAGAATGCATAAAAGCTTTTTAATCATTGAAAGACAAAATAATCACTGCACCTCTTATAGTTTCACTAAACTGGGAAAAACCATTTGAATTAATGTGTGATGCCAGCGATTATGCTATTGAAGCTGTTTTAGGTCAGAAATATGATAAGATTTTCAAAAAAATCTATTATGCTAGTAGAACTCCGAATGAAGCTCAAATTAATTATATCACAACTGAGAAAGAGTTACTAGCTATATTATTTGCCTTTAATAAATTTAGATCATATTTAAATGGAACTAAATGTGTGGTGCATACTGACCATTCTGCTATTAAGTATCTAATGAAAAGAAGGATGCAAAATCGAGAACTATAAGATGGATTCTTCTTTTGTAAGAATTTGATTTTCAAATAGTAGATAAGAAGGGTGTTGATAATCAAATTACTGATCATCTATCCAGGCTTGACTTTGAAAAACCTTTCTTTTCTGATGATGAAATCAATTAACATCTTCCTGATGAAAAATTGTTCACTATTAATGAGTGGCATGCTCCATAGTATGCCGACATTATAAACTTTATTGTCAGTGATATTTTATCTTAAGGTTTGACATACCATGAGAGGAAGAAATTTTTATATGAAGCTAAGACTTATTTTTGGGATGACTCATTTTTATATAAATAAGGAAAGGATCTGATCATTCAAAGATGTGTGCCTTTAGTAAAAACTTATGAAATTATTAAAAAATATCATAATTTTGATTATGGGGGACATTTTGGTGTTGATAAAATTGCATATAAAATCTTACAATCTGAATTTTATTGGCCTACAAATTTTAAGGATGTTAATGCTTATATTACAAATTGTGATCGATGTCAACGTGTAGGCAATATTTTAAGAAGAAATGAGATGCCCTTCAACTATATGTAGGAAGTTGAAATATTTGACGTTTGGGGATTAGATTTCATGGGACCATTCATACCATCTTTCATAAATACTTACATTCTGATAGCATTAGACTATGTATCCAAATGTATAGAAGCTGTTGCTTTACCTCGATCGGATGCTCAAAGTGTTGAAAAATTTTTAAGAAAGAATTTATTTTGTAGATGTGGAATACCAAGAGTTATCATAACTGATGGGGGAAGTTATTTTAGAAATGCGATTATGGAAAAGCTAGTAAAGAAATAGCATATTAACCATCGCATTGCTACTGCTTATCATCCGCAAACAAGTGGTTTGGTTGAATTATCCAATCATGAAATTAAAAGAATATTGGAAAAGACTGTTAATCCAAACAGAAAGGATCGATCAATCAAACCGGATTTTGCTTTGTGGGCCTATAAGACTGCATACATAACTCCTATAGGAATGTCCCCATATAGGCTAATTTTCAGAAAAGCTTATCATTTATCAGTTGAAGTTGAGCATAAACCATATGTTGACCTCATTTTTGATGAGGTCTTCTCTTCTTCTCTTTAGTACTTAGGATCTAGCCTTAGGCATTTCCTTTGACTATCTTAGAGGACTAGAATTGGGACCCACCACCTAGAATTTCAAACCACTTCTTAACTCCCTGCAAACTCCACAAACTTGACTGTAGACCCCTAATCACCTAGAGGGTTGAAATCAAGTGTGGAAGTTTAAAGGATGAGTTCCTATAGGACTCTTTGGCCTTAGGATTGCCCTGGGTGGCCTGGTCTGGTGAGGGGCTGACTTACACACACACTACACTTACACACACACTACACTCATACACTACACTTCCATACACCTCCTAAAACCACACCTATACCTAACTTGACCTCCTGACTCATGTAAGTGATTCACATGGATGGTCCTTAACCCCTAAGCCCTTGCGCAAGAGGGTTAGGAACAACATAGTGAATGCCTCAAATGAGTCCCTTCATGGCTCATATGGGCTTGATGTGGCTTCATGGCTCAACCAAAATGATTTTATTCCACTTATATTCACCAAATCTTCAATTTTCCAAATTTTCAATTTTTGACCCCCGGGACCCTACACCCGCCTAACCTACCAAATGCCCTTGAAACTACCCAAAATTTCCAAAATCACCTAAATTACCCAAAATTCTCCAAAATCATTCCCAAACATTCCCACATCACTCAAATTGATCATTCATAGCCAAAAATACCAAAGATTCCAAAAATACCTCCCAATACCCTCCAAATACCCAAAATACCCCTCTTAGCCCAAAAATCCAAAAATTCAGAAAATTCCCAGAAAATTCCAGAAAATCCCAAATATTCCCAATTTCATTTTGTTCAACTACACCATGGGCCAATTTTGCCAATTTACCCCACTTTTATCAAAACCCCCAATTTGACCCATTTTAACCCAAAGTGAACCCAATGTCAAACCAAACCTACCCAATTGACCCAAATTCTGGTCCAATTCAATTCTAAACTTCAATTCAACATCCCCAACACCAATCTAGACCCAATCCAAGTCCAATTTGATTGACATTTGGATCCGATTTCACTTTTAGCCTTAAAGCCCAATTTGGACCCATGACCCAAACTTAGCCCAAACTCACCCAATTCAACTCCAATTAACCCCAAATCTTTTCTAAACCTTCCTTAACATCCCCATAAACAAAACACTAACATGATTTTCCCAAAATTTAGACCCAAACCCCACTCAAATTCAACCCAAAATCAAAAAGCCCAATTTTGACCTAAACCTAAACCTAGCCCAAATAGACCCAAACCTCAAAATCAAAACCTAATCAAAGCCAAAACCTCTTTGAAACACTCCCATAAACATTTCCCAACATTAATTTTACATCAATTTCAACTCTAGCCCAACTTTGGCCCATGGTAGCCCATTTTGGCCCACCTTAGCCTCTTTACCAAAAAGGCCCATATCCAACCCAATTCAAACCCAAATCACCTCAAATTTGTTTCAAACCACTCATGACACATCCCTAAACCAAACTCAACAATTAGTTGGCCCAAGCCTTTACCAAAATTTCATCCCAAAATCCATTTTAAAATTCAAAAGCCCACTTTCCTAAACCATTTTAAAAGCCCATCCTTTACCACATCCAAAGGCCCAAAATTGGTCCCAAAGCCCATATGACATTTCCCCTCATCATACTTTCAATTAAACTCAATACCTAAGTCCTAAATTCATCATCAAATCATTCCAAATCAAGTTCCATACAAATTTCCATCAAATTACCAAAAAATTCCTATAATCCATTTTCATGAAATTGACCAAGCTTTCCCCAAGCCAAAGGTGAGCCATGAAGCCATGCATGAGCCACATGTGAGCCATGAGAGCCTTGGACACTCCACCATACCATATCGGGTAGGAAGGAGGGACCCTTTCCTTAATCCCTAAAGCTCATTAGCCTTAATCATGATTCACCTAAACCTAAATTTAATCCAAATATATTTGGATGGAGACTTCTCCATGCCAAACCAACTGATCCCTTTGATCCCCCACAAGCACCCAAAGCCACCTTGAAGGGTGCACCAAGCCCAAATGGGTGGGTTGACCCATTTAGACCCAAAACTAGCCATGCCCCATTCTACTTTGGATCAAAGCCTTTACACTTGGCCATTGCCAATTGTCGGCACAAACACCCAGTACCGACCCACCTGACCCTGAGGGTGACCCTTGCCTGCCGGCCAGCCACCCCAGTCGCCGGAAAACACCATGGCCGAGAGCTTACATGTGAGCCAACTTTGGAATTCTCACCTGCTGAGCTGCCCCATCCCCAGTGGCCGTTATGGCTGTTCTTCACATGCCAGGAGCAGCTGATCCCAGCCCTCAACACTCCCTGGGAGAGCCTCCAGCCATGCCTATTTAAACCCCTCACCTTCTCGGCCATGAGAGGGTGCTGAACCAAACCTTAAGGAAACTCTGCCAAAATCACTCCAGATCACTCTCTACACATAGAGCACCTGATCCCCACTGAATTCCAGCCCCAATTCCCTCCAAGCTGAGCCCAATTTCGAGCTCAAACTTTAGCCCAAAAACCAGGACACTTCTTCACGGTGAGCCGATTCCCAAATTGATTGGTCCTACACCTTCACCGGACCAAGAGGAGAAGTTCCCCACCGAAAGCCCCATCTCTAGGCCACCCAGCTTGCTCCGACCTCCAAGCTTTGTGATCGGCCGTGGTCGAAGTCCAACCTAGACAATTCACTGGACCAGGAGACTTCATCTGGAGCTTACTAGGATCCAATCGAAGGTGCAACAACTCTCAGATCGAAGCTTCACTTCTCTGAGCAAAGGTATGGACTCCCTCTTCTTCCCGAGCTTCCAGAGATTCTCATTTTAATTCGAATCAATTTAAATGCATGTTTACCGTATGGATGTGTTCGTCTCTTCAAGACGAATCCATAGAGCATAAGAACACGAAAATCCGTCGAGAATCGAGCGAGAAATTAGTGGTTAGAAGGTTGACGGTCACGGGTGCACACCGGCCGTAGACGATGACCGGGAGCCGTCGGATCGAGCGTGTATCGAGCGGACGGTCCGGATCGAGCCGGACAGCGCAATGGTGCATGAACCGCGGGCCCCTAGAACGCTGAGTCGGATGGCGGCGCCTAATCAGGAGACGACGCGTGGCCTTTCGGAGCTGCCGAGGATGGCGTGGCGCCGCGTGGATAAGTAGGAAAATAGGCTTTTTTTCTATTTATTTAATTATCAGAAACTTTAAAAATCCATAACTTTGTGTAGGAAAATCACAAAAATAAAATAAAAATACCCTCTTGCTCAGTGAACAGAGGAGAATAATGTGGAAAAGAAATCATTTAATTTCATCAAGTATTTTATTTTTTATAATTTATTTACTCTCTGCATACATTTAATTCTCCATGCATGTATACAATTCACCATGGCATGAGACCATAGGGCTTTTGAAGCCTCTGAACTTGGGAACATTCCCTGAATTTTCCAAGGTCGGAGGCCACCTCCGTGAAAAGTTATTTATTTTTCAAATGCATGTTGCTGTTTTGAGTATTTTAATTCCAATAAATAGCATGTTGTGAAATAAATTCTAGGAAAATTTGGTGATGTTCCTTATGACCAGAGAACCCTAGAAAAAATAGGACTTGAGTTAATTCACTCAGATTAACCCTAATTGGCTTAAACACTCAAAATAGGTCCCTAATTAATTAGAGCTAACCATACATCAAATTGACTTGAAATCAATTCTCCACTGACCTTTAGGATTAGAGGAACCCACCATAAAAGTTTGAAGTCAATTGGACTTGGTTAGCCCTATTAATTGGGTTGATTAAGCCATTTAGTCATTTTAAACTTTAAAAATTCATAACTTTCAAAATATCTTTCAAAAATTCACCAAATTGGTTTTGGAGCCTCTCTGATATTAGGGGAATTTAAGAAAATTAAAATTTCAATTTTCTAAAAAAGTTGATTTTTAATATTATTTTAATATTTTTAATAATTAAAAAATAATAAAAATCATAAAAATAATAAAATTCACCAAAATGTCACATTTTGAATTTTAATCACTTAGGAACAAACCCCATATTTTTCTTAGGCCTATTTGGTGAGATATTAATTTTTAAAGCTCTAGGGTAATTTTAAAATTAAAAAATGTATTTTCTAGCATTTTCACTAAAATAATTATAATAAATCAAAGAAAAATCAGAAAATTGTAAAATTTGATTCTCTGGAATCCTTGATATCAGAGAGAATTTTAAAAAATTATGAAATTCATTTTTCAACTTATATTCTATTTTTAAATTAATTAATACTCCAGAACTTAAAATAATTCTAATAAATAAAATATAATTCAAAAAATCACAAAATTTGGTCCAAGTGGTCCTCTGGTCATTAGGAATGTCCCATAATTTTCTTAAGGACAGAAACTTTCCCTTGGTCATATTATTAAATTTTCCTTGGAAACCCTTATTTTCCACCAAAAATAATTATATAAATAAATTAAATACAAAAAAATCACATTTTCTCCTCTAATGTCTTTATTGACATATGAGTGAAGTCACATAAAAATTTCAAGTTCATTTGAGCTCAATTTAGTGAGTTATGAAATTATTAAAGCTTGAAGGGCAAAATGGTAATTAAAATCTTAACCCTTTAATTAAAACTTTAGGCTTAATAAAATTAATAGGTAAAATATTTGATCCTAATCTGATTTGGATGATTGAAATTTAATAATTAAAGGGTAGAAACCTACTAAACAATTTAAAATAATTGAAATAAACCTTAATTAAATAATTAATTAAATTTGGAAGAATAATGAAATTGAAATTATTAAAATAGGGATATTATTAGGAGGAGATTTATTCTTTAATTTAAAAATCCCTAAATTGATCATCCCAATAATGTTTAATTCCTAATTAAAATGATAATCCAAATTTAAGATTTAAAATGCTAAAAGACTTAATCATTAAATTAAATTAAAGTTAAACTATTTAAAACAAATTCCCTTAAAATTAAAAATTAAATTAAAAAATTAAGAATTAAATTAAAAGTAAATTAAATTAAATTAAACCACATTAAATTAAATTAAATTAAATTAAATTAAATTAAACCACATTAAATTAAATTAAATTAAATTAAATTAAATTAAATTAAATTACATTAAATTAAATTAAATTAAATTAAATTAAATTATATTATATTAAATTAAATTAAATTAAATTAAATTAAATTAAATTAAATTAAATTAAATGATATTATATTAAATTAAATTAAAATTAAATTAAATTAAATTAAATTAAATTAAAATTAAATTAAATTAAATTAAATTAAATTAAATTAAATTAAATTAAATTAAATTAAGAATTAAATTAAATTAAATTAAATTAAATTAAATTAAATCATATTACATTAAATGAACTTAAGATAAATTAATTTAAATTAAACCACATTAAATTAAATTAAGTTAAATTAAATTAAATTAAATTAAATATAAAGACATGAAGAATTCAAAAATAAATCTAAAATAATTTGAACACTATTCCAAACTTAAATTATTAATTTAACTTAAATTTAATCACAAATCATTAAATATCATTTTGCCTTAAGAGCTTTTACTATTATAACTCCTAAATGGAGTATCAAGTGAAATGACACTTCACTCATAAGGATATTCAAATATCCTAATTCACCGAGCAAGAAATAAAACTTAACTCAAACACCCTGGATAATTAATTCACTTAACAATGGAATTCATTCGGACTTAGACAATTCCCGAAATATTGAAAAGATGTTTAAGATTCGTCTTAAACACTTCCTCAATATGATGGAATATCCTTAAGAACAAATTGAGCTTAGTTGTTCTTTGGTGAAGAAAACCATCCTTAAAACCAAAATCGAAGACCTAGACGTCATAGGAGATGACTAGCTATAGGATTAGGAACTTGGTAGAAAACCATAACCTTTCCCTTAGCTTTACCTAGGAACTTACTTTAAATGCTTAAATATTCTAACTGTGTTTTAAGTGCAGCTTGGGATGACGGGAAGACCCTCCAGGTACGCTTTTATTTTATTGCGATTTATTCTATTGCAACTTATTTAATCGCATCGCACTTACTTTTCTTGCATGATAAACAACAGTTGCATGAAAACCTACACCTTTAGGACATAAACCAAAACCGAAACCCATAACTAAATTAAAAGACATTGCAAGATAAAATTCACCTCCACAACATTTCAAAATATAAAGCAACTCAAAATTTAATCACAAACAGTAACAACAAAACTACAACTATAACTAAATTAAAACGTCCCGTTGGATGATCGGGAATACCTCGGATGATGTAACCTACGTGTTGCTAACGGGATTTCCCACGGCCTAAATGAAAGTGTGGAACTCATTCAGTTGAGTTTAGCAAATTCATCCGGACTAAGTGAATCCGATAAAAATAATGATGCCGAAGGATGGAACCGTAGGATCTTAACCGATGTTGTTATAATCAACTTTAAGATTTGTTTTAATTAAAACACAAAAAAAAACACTTGGAAATCAAGACTTCTCTAAACCAAAACACTTTTCTCATCCCCCGATTTATGATTTCTAAAACTAAACCTCTGCAACAACAAGGAGCTCGGAGCATGGTGGGCAACGACGACCATCGTCGTCAAGAAAACTTCGAATCTACTTCAAAGAAACTTTCCTAGAATTAAACAACAAAGCCATAGGACTTCGAGGTGGTTTGCTCTAGTGCAACATAAATCCTCAACTCTTCGTTAGGCATTTGCATTGCAAATTAAGCCCTAACCTGGTCTTAGGATTCCGAGGTAGTCGTCCGATACGACATAAACCCTCATATCTTCCGTGCTATTTGTATGATTCTATCATATAAATAAGCCCTAATTAATTAAAATCGGCAAGATTAAAACATTAAATAAACATTAGGACTTTCCTAAATCCAAGCCAAACAATAGGATAGTCGGGAGATTATCGAAGTTCACTTCGAATCCATAATTTCTCCTACTTTTCTTCCTTTGAATTCCCAAAATAAAATGTTCCAAACTTGATCCATTCCCTATCGAGATTCAAAAATTCAATCCTTTGAAAACTTAAACTTTGAAATTCTTGAGAGCAGAATTATCGATTATTATCGAGAGTTTTCTTAGGTGATTTTCGTCACTTAAGATGTAATTAACTATAGGGGCTTGCCCTTATAGGGAATTTTAAAGAACCTGAGTAATATAAACCCCGTTTAATGTTTTCATATTAAGCGGGGAACTTGTCGGCTTATAAAATTGGTTCGCGGACCAAACGGATGTCACAAACCTTTCTAGTTTATTTAATCGAGCCCCATCATCAAGCAAGGTGTCTATTCTTCGGGATAGATACACGGTTCAGTGATGCGGTGCTCGTTTATATAAACTATTCGGGATGTGAGATCAGTTTGATTTCATATCTTAAAATTTTCAAATTTAAAATTATTTTCAAAATAAAATACTACTTTTCAAATTATTTATTTATATTAAATTAAAAATTCGCCAACAATTTCTGTAGGCGACCTCTTTTCAAAAATAAAACACACAACCCAAAAATATGCCGACAGCATATTGGGTTATTAAAGAGTTCAATTATAATTTGAAAGATGCTAATGAAAAGAGATTGTTGTAATTAAATGATGTTGAAGAGATAAGGAATGAATCTTACAAAAATGCTAAGATTTATAAAGAAAAGATGAAGTTATGACATGATCAGAAGATTCTTACTAAAAATCTTAAGCCAGGACAATAAGTTTTGTTATATAATGCTAGGTTGAAAACATTTGCTGGAAAACTTAAGTCCAGGTGGATGGGTCCATTTATTGTGATGAAAATTTATCCCTATGGAGCTGTGGATATTAAAGATCCTAAGACTAGAAAAATATTTCAAGTTAACGGTCATAGATTTAAACCTTATTTTTCAGTCGATCAACCTAAACTTGATGATTATTTAATGTTGGGTCACTCAGAATAAGCTCTGTGTATGTTAGGCTGAATACGTTAAACCAAGCACTTTGTGGGAGGCAACCCATATTTATTGGTGTGCTTTGCTTTAAGTTTGTTTTGTGTGCTTTTATTTGGTTTGATTTGAGAAATGTGGCAGTATTTTAAAGTTTATATGTTATAGTGGTGTTATTTGGACCTTAATTAATGACTTAAAAGGAGTTATAATGATAATTTGGATGTTTAGCAGACATGTACTAAATTAAGCACTGGTGCTTATGTTAGATGTTGGTGCATAGGCGCCACAGTTAAAAATCGTGATAAATGTGGTTTTAGAAGCCTAAATCGTGGATGAATAGTTTTGGGAGTTATTTAGGAGTTAAGACACGACTTGGGTTAGTTTTAAGACTTCCAAATTCTATAAAAAAGCCCAAAATTAAGAGATGCTTGCTCCAGTTCTTATTTTCATTTCTAAGTCTTCTGAAAGAGTATTTTAAGAGCAAAAATATCTTCTTGAGAGTGCGAAGTTAAGAAGAAAGAGGAAGCCAATAAGAAGAAGTTCATTTGTGAGAATGTGCAATAGTTATACAACAGATATCTAGTTGTTAGTATTCAAGGAATTGCAGAAAAAATTTTAATGATCGAGGCTAACGTTGCTTCAATCGAAGCAAAGATAAATGAAAATAACGCTCATTTAGCGCACATTAGATGACAACTCAAAATGCAATTCAGTCATACATTTCATGTGGAAGAATCAGATAAAAAGATGTACCTGAGGAACAAATGGTTAGAAGAAGATGATGTAAGAGTTTTTAAATCATCGCCCATTTTATTAGATTTACATTCCAGATGGTTTAAATGTAACTAATGGCGGTTCAGAATATATCACACCTAACAGAGAATGGAATTAAATTAAGTGTGGTCTTGTGATCTAGTTATCTTTGTTTAGTATTTAGTGTTTGTATTGTTCTTATATTTATTTTAATGTTTGTGTTTTAAAGTGTGCTGCATTTTAATTATATAGTTTTTGTGTTTAATTATATGTGTAAGGAACTTGTGTTTGAAGAATTTCATCCAATGATTTTGGATTGAAATTTTTAGTTTGTATTAAGTGTTCTATGAAATATATGTTTCTTAGTGTGTGAAATTTGTGTGAATCGATGGATATTTAAGTGAAAATTTGGAGTATTAGAGTGTGTTTGAGGGATGAAATTAATATTTAAATCATTTAAGAGTGTTTAACTAGGCATATTAGTGTGATTTGATTAATCGTCAAAATCTGCTAAGTGGCGCCTAAGCACAAAACCCTCGATGCAAAAGTGCTAACACTCACGGCTATGCGCTGTAATCTCGTGCATAGGCGCTGGTTCACGAAAATCAGTTTACAGAAGTTAAAATCCCAAAAATTGACATTTTTACCCCCCCGGTTACTATTAACCTCTCGATTTCGCGAAATATGAGCCTAAGACATCACTGATTTGGATCATTTTAGAGCCAATTTTAAGGTATGAGCACTACTCATAAGCAAAAAAAATTTTATTTTCACCATGTATTTTGAGTACATTTATGAAAATCTGAAAATCACTATTCATGGTGAAAATTTGAGATTAAGCTTGAGAAATAGCTTGGATTAAGTAGATTATACCTTTAGAAGTTGAGTTTAGCAATTTTAGTTTGCATTCCGAATTTATGGTGAAATGTTTTGCAATTTTTAGAAATGGCTTCAAAATTGAAGCGCTCAAAAGGGAAAGATTGATTTGATTTAGACAAGTTCATGAGTTCTAATGCTGAGGATCAGTAAGTGAATGCACTATCGTCACGTAAATTGATTCCAGAGAGACTGTTTAGTAAACCAGGAGGACATATTGAGGAAATGATTGATCGAAGGAATTGAAGAAATTACTATTACTTCTCCACTGTTGCTGTTGTTTCTGTGGTGAGAGAGTTCTATGCAAACTTGTCAGCACTAGAAGAAAATTTAGTGATGGTACAAAGACAGCAAGTGAATTTTTCTTCCGTGGTACTCAATAATTCTACCTACTGCCTCCTGAAATATTTTGTTATTATGCAAATTATCATGCTACAGAAGGGGAACTTAATGAGATTATGTTTTTTTTGACTGATGGAAGAGGTCTGTGGAAAATCACTAATGACAGTTGAGTGAATTTTCCAGCCTCCAAGTTGAATGCCACCTCCAAGGCTTGCCATTATTTTATCTCATCTAAGTTAATACCGATGAATCATGTTAGTGATGCCATGAAAGAAAGAGCTGTTCTAAATTATTGTATTCAACAGGGAAAGCCATAGATATTGGAGCTATTATTTCTTATTATATTTTCAGTTGTGCCAGAGGTGTTACTATTGCAGGTATGGGATTTCCTTCCCTGATTCATTTTATTTGTGTGCAGTCTGGTGTTAAGTTTGAAACTTGGGAGGAAGTCCTTTAGCTACTTAAACCTATTACCAGTGTAAATGTGAACACTTACACCGTGCATTCAGAATTTGGCTAGAAGGGAGGATCTGTTAGAGCTCCTAGTTCTGCTACTTCTACTTCTCGTGCTTCTACTTCACTTGCATCATCCTCTAGAGATGATTTTTATGGTTCTCGGACTAGTTTGTTACAGAAGATTTTGAAGAAGGTAAGTCTAATCAGAGAACATGTTAAGGATATTGATGGAAAGGTAGGAAATATTGAGAGATATATTGTAAAACATGATGAGTATGAGGAGAACTATCGGCAATATATGGATAGACTGGTTAGAGGAGATCACAGTGCTGAGATGTCTCCTCATCCTTTTTATATTCTTTATGTGCCTTCTAGAGATTGGAATGAGAGAGATGATGATGATGAGGATGATGATTAGGATTTTGTTGTTTGCAGAGTCTGTGATGTTTCTTTTTATGTTTAGTTATGTTTAGACTTTTTATTGTACATTATATTTTGATGTGAACTCTGATATATGTGGTTTGAAGTTGAACAGTTTTTGTTATGCATATTCAGATATATCTGAGTTGGTTTGATGTTTTGTGATAATTAAGATATATGTGATGTTTTGTTGTGATGTGTTTGTGGTAGTAAATGTTTTAATGTAGTTATAGTGTATTGTGTTTTTAGTAGTGTACTATTTAATTCCAAAAACTGTTAGGAAATTTAAAGCACTGTTAGAAACCACTATTTAAATTACATATTTAAACTTTTCAAAATTTGTTACCATACATTTTCTAGTAGTGTTATGATTTGTGTTATGTTATGTTGGTGTGTGTTTGCTTTGAAAACCTCCACTACTATAGAAGTCCTTTAAATTTTTTATTCTATAAAAAACTGAAAAATTGAATTTGATTTATTTTTACTCCTGTTTTTAAATTTTTATACTTGCATGTTTAGGTTATGAAAATTCATGATAGCATGTTATTTTAGTTTTTAATTCTTACCCATGAATCATTTCTTATGCTTAAATGTTTTATCCTAACAAAAATTTTAAAGTCTGGGGGGAATTTAAAAACAAATTTTCAAAAATAAAAATTTTATTTGCTCTCAAGAATACTATAAATAAAATTTGATTTTTGATTAAAAATAATTATGTATATGAAGTTATATTAGGAAAATAAAATTTTGAATAAAGAAATGAGTAAGAGAATTTAGTTAAAATTTAAAGTTAAAACTTTCTTAGTAAAGAAATGTTAAATATAGTTAAACTATCTTTAGTAGGAAATGTTGTATTTTTGGAAGAATAGAAGATTTGACTTTTATTTTTCAAAGCTTAAATTTCTTTTATTGAAAAATAATTTTCAACACTATTATTATAACTTTTAAGTGAAAGATATGTATATCATACCTTTATTATAAATGGAATGAAGGAATTCAAAATCATTGAAGGCCTATCCAGATATAGTAATCCTTGCCTTATAAAAAAAAGAGAGAGAAAGAAAAAGAAAAAAGAAAAAAGAAAAAGAAAAAGAAAAGAAAAGGGAGGAGAAGCTTGAGGATTTAAGGGCCTAATAAAAAATTAGTGTCATACCTAAAGTTTAAAATATAAGTTTTGAGAAAATCTAATACTTAAGAATATAATATAGTAAGTAAAATTATTTTCAAATAAAAATTTTTAAGTGAGGAAAATAAAATGTTAAAATCTTATATTTTGAAAAATCTACAAGTATTTCTGAATAAGATATGAACTCATATTTTTCTTGATCCTTTACATAAGAACTTTCTAAACTTTAAGTTGGTCTCATTTACTAAATTTTTTTCTAAATTGGACTATTTCATTTATAGAACAAAATTTTGAAACCTTCATAAAGAAACTCATTTACAAAATTTGCATGCTTGATTTTTTTATGATTATAGTGTCACAAGTAACATTTTAAGTTTGGAAGATTTTGATACACCTAAAATATATAGTATTTTTAAGCACATTTTTATACTTATTTTTTATGATATTGCACTTTAATGGAAAGTATTTTCATATTTTCTTGCAGGTGTGATGAAAATGAGTGATTGTAATGAAAAGAGCAAAAAAAGGATCAAATTTGGAGCAAAAATTGAAAGGTGTGCAAAATTACCCTTTGAGGCCTAAGCGTCGGATGACTGGCGCATAAGCGCCACAATTATAGTGACGAATTTAAATTAATTTTGGTGCAAATTTGAAGGGATTTTTGAAGCACCCTTGGTTTAATATTCAATAACTTCTCATTAGCTCCAATATTCATTTAAAATTTGATTGGATGGATGCATCTCGTGGTAGATTCACTGAATCTGGACATAATTTGAAGAGACACCAAAGCACCTTTTGGAGAATTATTAATATGAAGACTTAAGATCAGAAAAAAAGAAGAGTTTTGAAAAGAAATTTTGGCAGGAGAAGTTGGAGAAAAGCTTGAAGTGGTTTAAGGCAAAGATGAAGAAAGAGAGCCTTCTTCTCGATATATTTTCTTTACTTTTCCACTTTACTTTATCGTAGTTTGTATTAAAATTTAGAAGAGTCAATCCTTAGACTTGGGCTCCAACCTCTAAGGAGTTATCTAGTGGAAAGCAAAAGTTTCAAAGGAACTTCAAGAGTCTTGTAGAAAGTATTTTCATATAAGTTTCTATCTTTGTTTTTACATTTGGTTTAAAGAAAGACTTGATGTGTTTTCACTATGTTGTCTTCTTTCAAATCAAATTGTGTAAGTGATTTCTCCATGAGTTCTGAATAGTTTTCATTACCTTTTCCTTTCAATTGAAGAAGTAATTAAATTATGGAAGGAAGTTGTGTGAAGTATAGATGTTTAATGTTGGAAGAAGTTGTGATGATTCCACTACCTTGCACTTCATTTACCTCTTGATTTAGCCAATTGAGATGTTAAAATTTGTTGTGAGAACATGTAAGAACCAATGTGGTATTGTCTCAATCAACAATTTGAGTGAATCACATGCATTTATATGGGTGAGAATTGTAGTCCATATATTTGAGTGCAAATAAATAGGGAGATATTTGGAACATGAAAATTAATATTAAGATTACTAGCAATAATATGAATATATTTATTGCTATTCTCCTTGATAACATTAATAGATAAGCTTTTTATAAATATAAGAGTAAATCTGATAAATAGTATGCTTAGAATTAATCAACATACTATTGAATTTAGCAGAATTTCTGGACATCCAAATAAACTATAAAACTATAGAAGGAAGAGAATTTAAGAAAGCACGACCTCTGGTATTCCAATCTTTAAAGATATCCTCAATAGAAGTATAACCAGAGAAAGTTGACTTCTGCTGGGATATGTGGTATTTGTAGAGACTGGATTGGTGTTGTTCTTTACTGGTTTGTTGCTCCTCTATCAGTTGTGTCCCCTATAGTAGCTAAGGCCGAAGTTATTATTTTTTCTTTACTTATTTCTAGGAAGATGGGTTGGTTTCACATTATTATGGAGAAAGATTCCTTAAGTCTTTGGAATATTTGTAGATCTAATCTTAATTGTCATTTGAGTATTCTTTTGCAGGTTAGAAGAATTCAATCTCATGCTACTATACTTAATATTGTATGGACTCATACTAAAAGGGAAGGGAATCAGGTGGCTGATTGGATTGCTAAACTTGGCTCTCATTTACAGACTCCTATTGTGTCTAAAATGTTACCTGCTTATTTGCATTATTTAGTCTCCTTGGATTTAAGTTTTTTGTTGAGTCTTGGGTGTGTAGTGTTGTTTTTTCTCTTTTTTTAAAAAGAGGGCCCTGTTTTCTTTTCTTTTTTTTTGGATTGTAGGGTGTGTGAGTGGGACTTCTTTCCCGGTTTTGTACTTTTATTTTTTATGGAATAAAATGGGAGCCATTAGTGTTCTTTTATAAAAAAAAATGCTTTCTAATGGGGAGTAAAATTTGAGAACTTTAGAGTGACAGGCTAAAGTCCTTAATTTGGTTTGATGTTTTAAATTTTGTTATGAGATGTTAGCCCCTAGGTGGAGGGAAAAGAGGGAACTCTAGAGTGAGAGCTAGTATCTTTCCTACCTAACCCATCTACAAGATTTCAAAATTACAAATTAACCAATGTTCTTTATAGAACCAAGTAAGGGTAAAGAATATAACTCCTCCTATTTGGCACAACACGTTTAGATACTTTCATAATGAAATTTTATAATTATTACTAATTCATTGAAAGTAGAAAAAATATATTTTATTATCATTTGCTTTCATACATATAATTTTTTAGTATTGTTAATTTTAGTTGCTTGCTTTACTTTTTCTTAAAAGAAAATATCAAAAATAAATTTAAAATTTTCTATCTTAAAACATACTTTACAAAATCATTTTGAAATGTAAGAAGTAGTTTTTGTGCTTTCTTTAAAATTTTAGACATTTCTCTGTGGGTTCGATATCTCGGGGCTTAATCAGAAAGTCCAATATTACTTGATAAACGATACGTATACTTGCGTAGAATCACATTTTATAAACAATTAAAATATATTTCTTATTTGCTTCAGAGTTAAGTTTTTTGCATCCGTTGCAAAGAAAGAGAAATTATCATTGAGAAGAAATATAAAGTGTAAAACGTGAGCATGAATATTCAGGGATCAATGCACACCCAGGTAATTCAAAGGGAGGGATTTGGCACTGAAATGAGTAAAGTTTATCACCCAATGTCTGATGGGAATTTTAATTTGCTTACTGAAAAGAATAAGGCACTTTTTATGATTGAAACTTAATCTAGAAGTATCCTGGAGTTCCTGTAAGCACTTAAAAAAAGATTTGACAGCTATCTTGGAAGCTCTAGAAAAAATGACAATATCATCACCATATGTCAAATGTGAGATGTTTAAATTAGATCTATGGCCATATTGTATATGAGGGGAGTTAGCAAACTTATTGTTCAAAGTACTTGAAAGGTAATCAAGAGGAAGAATAAAATAGTAGGGGGCAAAGGGTCCCCTTGCTTAAGCCCCTTAGTTGCTTTAAAAAAACCATGTTGTTGGTCATTGATTAAGATTGAAAGCATATTATTTCTTAGCCGCCTCATAATTAAATTAATAAAATCTTCAGGTAATCCTCTAGCTCTTAATACCTTCTCAATGATGTCTCATCTGATAGTATCATAGGCCTTCTTTAAGTCTAGTTTAAATATGATATTGCCACTCCTGCATTATTTATCCAAATCCAATCGAAGCTCTTGGGCTAAGAGAACATTATCTGTTATATTTCTTACTTGTACAAATGCAGTTTGGTTCTCACAGATCTGATGAGGGAGGCAAAGCTGTAACCCGTGCATAATGATTTTGTTGATTGTTTTACCGATACCATTTGTCAAACTGATAGATCTGAAATCATCCCAGCTCTTCTTGGAGGAGTCCTTAGGAATCATAACCATAATTGCATGACAGAAATAATTGGGAGGTCTAGTCCCCTAAAAAATTCCTGAACAACTTTAACAATCTCATGTTTAACAATAGGCTAAGACTTCTTAGAAAATTCAGAAGAGAAAATATCAGGCCCAACAGTTGTATTACTGTCAATTGAGTTTATTGCTTTCCAGATTTCCTCTTCATCAAAAATGGTTGAAAGATGGGGGAAATTAGAAGGAAATGGGTCAAAACTGAAAACTTCTGTCTTGATAAGAATTGTGGGGGAGCAAGGATGTGTAAGAAGATTCTGAAAATAATGAACAACATCCTTGACAATCTTACCACCCGTGTGTAGCTAGTTACCCTCAGATTTTAACTCTTGAAAATGGCATTAAATTTTCTTCTATGATATATACAAGCATGATAGTATCTAGTATTTCTATCACCCTCAGCAAATCTAGATAAAACAGCTTTTTGTCTCAGAAAACTTTCCTGTGTAGAAATAGCAGCCAAAAAAGTATCATTAGCACAATGTAAAGCTTTTTCCTGTATAGTCCCCTCTTTCAATTCATTCTCAAGCTTCTTAACCTTAAATTCAACTTGTTCAAAGTTTTTAAGGATGTTCCAAAAAAATGGACCAATTACAGTCCTTCAAATGGTACCCAATCTTTTCTGAAGTCCCCGCAGCTGCAATCATGCATCACATGCATAACCTTTTTGCCAAGAAGTAGAGACCACCTTGGAAAATTTAGGGTGAGAAGTCCAAGCATTTGTAAATTTGAAAGGGGAAGGCCCCTTACTAAAATGATTGTTAATTGTAATTAACAGAGGCCTATGATCAGATCCAGACATGGCAAGGAGAGAGATAGCACTATGTAGAAAGTTTTGTAACCAAAGACCATTAGCTAGAAAACGATCCAATCTTTCCCAGAGCCTCCCTCTTCTCCAGGTGAATTGAGGACCCTGAAAACCAAGGTCATGCAAACCAGCCTCTTGAATGAAATCATTTAAATTTGTAATCTTTTGGATGTCCATAGGCCTCACAACTGATTTTTCAGTAAGGCAAGCAATACAATTGAAATCCACATCAACCAACCAATTTGAATCCATAGATTTACTAAGTAAAGATAGATGATCCCAAAGCATTTTCTGAGATTCAGAAGACCATATAGCATATGCAATTGTAGCAAAACACTCAAAATCACCAAATTTAATTATCAGATGAACAAATTGAGGATGGTTAATCAGAACAAACCAAACAACTTCCCTTCTAAAAAGAATCCATATTTTCTAACTAAGATTAGCAAAATGCTGGAAGCCATGAAATTTCTTAAGAATGGGTTGAAAATTTTTTGAAATCATAGGTTCTAAAAGAAGAAAACATCATAATTTATGCACCTTAATCAGATGAAGGAGTCTATGGAGGGAGTTAGGGTGAGCAATTCCCCACACATTCCAACATAGGAGATTAATCATGGTGGCTGGCATTACCCTTTCCACTGGTCCTAGAAAGGGAATTAAGCACCTTATTTAAAGAGCTTCCTCTTGTATTTAAACTGCTATCATCCTGCAAACTTTTCAATTCATTAGCACCATTCTTTTTCTTCTTCTCCTGATGTATGATCCTTTCCTGTTCAAGGGAGCAGGGTTCTCTCTCCTTAATCAGTTTCACTCCTGGGACTTTGACAGAAGGCAATGGCAGGTCAGTGTTCCTTGATGGAATTTGAGTCTTCTTAGTTTTCCTGGACCTTTGAACTTGCCACTCATCTTCCGTTGCAGTAACCATATCATTGATATCATTATCTTCAATAATTGCTCAGCAATAGGGGAGTGCTCCAAGGAAACTTCATGCCCAACATTGGAAACCAATAAAGGGATCTGCTGTGGAATATGTTCATCCATATGCCTTGTATATGTTACAACAGCCTCATTAGGAAGTTCTCCCAACTGAGTGAGTTCTGAAATGGGAGGTAGTACAACCTTGGTATCTGGCTGGAGTTGTCGTATAGGAGCATGTAAATTATTAGAATATTGCACAGGACCAGAGCTATCCTGACCCACTTGAGCCAACTTGTAAGGTCTCAAATAAGGATGTAACCTATAACATTTTTCTTGAATGTTTCCAAATGTTCTGCACTACTTGCAATATAGGGGTCGATGCTCCATAATAATAGGTTGCCAATAACCATTATTTGCATATCCAAGCCACACTTCATCAAGTGTTGGCAATTTAATATCTCTTTCCACTAGAACCCTGACTGAAGATGGTCTGGTAACATTACATGAGGAGATATCTACCTTCAAAGGTCTCCCAAGAGAATCCCCAATATTGTATAATATTTTCTGATTAAAGATAGACATATTAAGGTTAGGAAGCCTATACCAAACTGGTATAATAGGAGGTTCTTGTGTAGGATCAAAATCCATGGTCCACTTTAGCAACTTCATTGGTTTAACCTCTAAAATAAGAATCTTCTTAATGAAAATCTGAGCATAATCATCTTCCCTTGAAAGTTGAATCATAATGTGTCGCCCATCAAATACTCCTACCATACAACTCCCTACTAGCTTGAATTCATTAAAAGCCTTTCTAATTACATCCATCCTTGGATGGCCAAACTGAAACTTCCCCACCAAGGTGAATTTATACGGCTCAGATAGCTTTGCAAGTTCAGCATCTGTGAAAATTAGTGCATGTTTCCCAGCTTTCTTATTGGCCCTCCTAATGAAATCATAAGAAACCCTCCCTTCAATGACATCATGATAAAGCTATGGGAAGACAAGTTTGTCCCCCAAAGTGGAACCACCATCAGTGCGACCAACAACCTCAGCATAGGAACCTCTACCAACATAGTTAGGGTCAGCCTTGGTCAATTCAGCAGCCATGGAAAGAGCTCAGCAGCAGTAGTGGGCAAAAGAAGCCAATGTAACAATAAAAAACACCCAAAAATTTTAAAAACAAAAACTCGAGAAAGACCAAAACAAGCACAACTCCACTCAAAAGACCAACCAACATAAACCACCTCCACCTCCAAGCGAATGGCCAGCCACCAGTTAGCAAAGCCGCCAAAGGCGTCATCCAGGGAGAAACCCTTGCAGAGCTCTAAACCCAGTCGCCATCACACACACACACACACACACACACACACACACACACACATATATATATAATAAATTATAAAATGGTATATATATTTTATTTTATATAATTATTATTTTATTTGTCTTTTTGTGTTGTGAGAGGTTTAATTTGTTTTAAAGGGAATTACTTATTGATAACTTTTTGTCTTTTCCATGGAAATGAGTGAGGATTTGATTTTATGGGGGCTTAGGTGGACAAGTGTTAATCATGGGAATTTGGGTTAAACATAAGTTTGGGTGAGTCACTTTGGTGGGAGGTGAAAGGAGGTCCTCCTTTTTCCCCTTAGTGCATGATGGACTTTCCATGGCTCATGTGGCCCACCTATGGCTTGGAGAAGACTCCATGGCTTGCATGTGGCTTAGCCAACTTTCATAAAAAAGGATTTAAGAATTTTGGAGATTTAGTGAAGTGTTGGTATAAATCCAAATGTGGGATAATTTAATCATATATGGCATGGTTTAAGGTTTAATTTGATTAAATGGATGATAAAGATGAAATTTTCATGTGGGCTTTGGGTTTTTCAAAGGTATTAAAGCTTAGGCTTTTAAAATTAGGTAGGTGGGCTTTTGTCTATGCAAATGGGCTTTTAGAATGCATGTAATGGATTTAATTTTAGAAATTGACCATGGGCTGATCAAATGGGTTTGGATCTGATTGAAATTGGATTTAGACATGGCAGAGTTTGATGTGGATTTGAAATTTGAGGAATTAGTTTGGTTATGTGGCCCAATTTGATGAAATTTGGGGGTAAAGTCAAATTGGGGCTATTCATTTAGATTTGGATATAAAGTTTGGAATTTGATGCAATTGGATTTCAAATTGGTTCAAATTAGGTTTAGGCAAGTTGGAATTTAATTTGGATTTGATGGAGATTGGGGAAGTTTGGGAATTTTGATGAAATTTGAGCTTTTAGGGACAATTTGAGAATTTTGGTGAATTTTTGGGTAGAGTGAGCAAGCATGCCATGAAGCCATCTCAAAGCTATAAGAGCCATATGAGGACTCATTTTGGATCCTCCATATGTTGGTCTAGCTATCTTAGCCAAATGCTAAGCGCTTGGGTACAACCATATGAGTTTCCAAGCTTAGTAAGGAGGTAGGTTAAGGGCAAGTGATCTTAGGGTTTGAGGCGTGTAAGAAATTTGGTGGGTTCAAATGTTTGTGTATAAGTCCAAGCCATCCAAGGTTGTCCTAAAGTCAATTTATCCTATAGGAATTCTCTCTGAGCTTCCTCACATTGGTTACAACCTTCTAAGTGCTAGAAGTTAAACTGTACATGTGAAACTCCTGAAAGAGTAATGAAGTGTTTAGAATTTCCATGAGGGTGGTATTCATCACTAGTTCTCTAGGATAGTCAACATGAAAGTCCTATGACTAGATCCTAAGTACTAAGAGGAAGTTTAGATCTCAATAAAAATGAGGTCAACAATGTGTCACTAACCGCTGTCCCCTCTCGTCGATCGTTGCATCATTGATCACTATTGTTGTTAACCTTTCTATAGGGTGCCATTGCCAGCTTGTTAGTGCCTCGATACCTGCCATCGTTAGCTGGTCGACCAACCACTACCGTCAGCTTGTTGTTTGATCATTGGCGCAACCTTGTTACTCAATGCCATACTAGTAGCCTTGCAGTTCCTTGCACCGTCAACCTCAGCTCACCTCACCACGACGTCGCTTTTCCCTCTCTTTGCCCAAAAGCAAAAAAAAAATAATTAAAAAAAATCTCAAAAAAAGGAAAACGAAACTAATGAGAAAAAAAGATACATACACACACACACACACATATATATATTATATATATAGAATAATTTATTATTGATATCATTACAAAAGTAGTTAGAATGCAAATCAACTCAATATATTTGTTTGCAAGAAAGCTATAAGTATCTATATGATTTGTACTTGAGTAGGTAGGAAATGTGTTTGCTTGTGTGATATGAGTATCTTCATGACTTCAATAGAGGAGGTAAGAATATTTTTCATAAAATTCATATAGGAGTTGGAAGACTCATATATGTCTTCCTTCGTGCGATGGATGAAAACCCTCTTACGATGGTGTCCCCCAGACCAACCATGCACACTCTTTTTGGTGTTATGGGCAGGTCTAGCTCCTCAATAGATGCTCATTCGTAGGGGGAAGTTGGACTGCTATCGTATTTTTCAGTGACGTGCTTAAACAAAAAACTACAAAAAGGACAAATAAAATAGCTAAATTAATTATTAAAATAATAATAATAAATAGAAATAAAATATTAGTCCTACACAAAGAAATTAAAAGAACCATAAATTCAATATGAAATTAAACTCAAAGTGGAATTGCAACAAGTCTAATAGCTCGCTTACTTGCAACACCAAACCTCCTAATTTAACTCGCAATCCCTAACACTCACAACTCTAGAAATTACAAACTCTAAACTTAATTTGAATTGAAAATAAGAAAATGAAATGTTCTGTATGGGGCCCACTAATGTTAAAATGGATTATGTTAAATACTACACAATCATTAATTCGCCCAAATCACTACATGTCTGCAACATACATATAAGCAGACAAAAGGAAAATTTTAATGCCTAAATTGAATTACTTGCACATGGTTTGATCAATATGTTGAACTTACAATCATAAGGTTTGAGAATGCATCACGAGCTTATTTAAAATTACCATTAATAGCTGGAATGTGCTCCAAACAATACAATGAATGCTTCAACAAATATTCAGAGAATATATGGCTTGCTTAACTCAACTTTAATTTGCTCATATGTATTCCAACAAATATATTAAATACTCAAAATTAATGTCTAAGATTGTTACAAGGGAAAAAATAAGTTTGATACGCCATCAAATATTTTTCATCATCAGGCACGAATCTCAAAGCATGACACGAATCACGATGCAATATTTTGAGCAAGAAACATTCAAATCTTGATAAAAAAATCATTCAGAGCTCTGATTTCAGCAAACTTATAATCAAACCGACCGGCTCGATGAAACAGACCCAATGATATCAAGATTAGTCCAATTCGAGTCAAATAAAGCCCGGATCAAGTCATTAAACCATTTTTAGAAAATTTTCGAACACATTGGAAGGTCAAATGGATGCCGACAATAGCAAACCCATACTCGAATCGAGCGTCTCGACAAGACGAATCCAACGAGCCCAAGATCACTCAATTCCAACATCGTTAAGGCCATCAAATGCCCTTTAAACGCCGTCTGATTGAGGGAAGCCTTCTGAACCATCCGATCGAAATAACTGCATTAATTGCACCCAGAACCCTATAAATAGACCCCAACTCTCACATGAGAGGGGGAGCCAAAAGAGAGAGTTCTAAGTCTTGAGGAGAAGAAGCAGCTTTGCATCATTGTTGAATGCCGTCGATCACCGCCGATAGCAGTTGATCACTGCTGATTGTCGTGAACCATCGCCGATCGCCGTGAACCACCGTCGATTGTCATCAACCACCATCATCCATATATCGTCAGTCGACGTTGTAATCTACATCATATAATTACCCTTTCCCGTCTGTGGGACGAGGGATTTCTGTAAACGTCAATCAATAGTGGATTTTCGCAACTGGGCCAGACCCCGTGGGTTTTCCCTTTACGGGTTTTCCACGTAAAAACTTCTGGAGTCACTGCTTGTTCCCTTTTCATCTGTGTGCGTGCTGAATTCTCGTACAACGCTAAGACGATAATCTGCTACTCTACCGCCGTGAATTTTCTGGCACACATCAGTTTGGCGCCGTCTGTGGGAACCTCTCAATCCCACCACTAAAGTACTTGCTCACTTTCCTACATGGCAAACAGAAACAATATTCGGGATAACGGAGCAGCTCGCTCCAACACTCATCGTTCCAGGGAACTGTCACGTAGTCAAGGGTGACATGTTTCTTCATCTTCCCATCCTGGAACACGATATCCCACCAATGAGGGGGCATCGGGTCCTTCAATGGAAGAACGAATGCGTAGAATGGAGGAGTCCCAATTGCAAATCTTACAAATTTTACGTGGGACCAACAACCGCCGATGAATGAAAATCGTTTACCATTGAATCAGCATCCTACGGGAAACATGCCCGGAGGAAGTCGTACCGGCCCCCTCCCCAAGAAGGAACACTTCCCGTACCAGGTCGTGATGCTGAACTCTTAGACACTGCAAGTTCCACCCATCCATCTCATGCAGCTCACCTAGCGCCGCCACATCTCGCTATCATTCCAAATGATGTCATCCATAACGAATTACGTCGCCTCGTCCGAGAAGAGTTCCCCATTGAGAAAAAGGATCGTTTCCACACTCATCATAACATCAATGAATCCTCTCCCTTAGCGAATGCAGTCCTCCAACACCCCATTCCAACTGGCTTCAAGCTGTCGAACATTGATGCATATGAAGGGATAACTGATCCCTATGAACATATTGATCATTATCGAACCATCATGCACATTTAACGTGCCTCTGACGTGCTTCTATGTCAGGTGTTCCCTGCCACTCTTAAGGGACAAGCTCGAACCTGGTTCTACTCTCTGTCGGGGCAGCCGTAAACACCTTTAACGAGCTTGCAAGACTATTTATGGAACAGTTCATAGCAAATCGAAGGATCATCAAGCATTCATCCCATCTCTCAGGAATTCGTCAAAGTGAAGGAGAATCACTCAAACACTACTTCCGCAGGTTTTCTACTGAAGCCCATCAAATTCCAGGAGTAGATCCAGAGTTGCTTAGGGGAGTCTTTCTTGGGGGACTCCGCCCAGGACCCTTCTACTCATCACTCATGCGAGAGACAGTTCGTTCTTACGCTGACCTAGTCTACCGTGTTGAGGCCCAAATCACTGCAGATGAGGCCATCATCGCACATAAGGAGCAATTTGAAATTTAGGGGAAAGCGCAAAGGTAACTCCAGAGATAATAATCAATCTTCACAACGGAGAAAATCCGAACAACCAAAGAATCGTGACCTCTTTCTCCAACCTGCGGGACAACGAACTGAATATCGGCCCAAGAAAGAGTATACACCACTCAACACTTCGCGTGCTAATATCTTGATGGCCATTAAAGATGAGCAAAATATTAAGTGACCTCACCCCCTAAAACCTAACTCGGGGAATCAAGAACAATACTGTCATTTCCATCGAAGTCGTGGCCACACCACTGAAGCGTGTAAGCAACTCAAGGAAGAGATTGAAAGTTTAATTAAGCAGGGATATCTTGGTCAATTTGTACAGAGTAAACCAGCCGGTACCGATAATGCTCCTACTGGGGGGCAACATACACAAAGGCAACAACATGGGGGTCACCCAATCATAGGAGAAATTCAAACAATTGCTGGAGGTCCGTTGCTTACTGATCAAGTTCTTATCATTGTGCCTGGTGAACCATTGTGCCTGGTGAACCAGTGCAGAAGAAATTGCGTCTCGACCCTATCACTTTTGATGATTCCGATTTGGAAAGAGTTCGAGTCCCCTATCAAGATCCTCTAGTCATTAGCGCAGGAATTGGCGAACTCTGCTATAACGTAAAAAGGATCCAGATCGATAATGGGAGCTCTGTCGATGTCTTATTCTATTCGACTTTCCTCAGTTTGGGATTGACAAGAGAAAGACTTTAACCTGCATCAGGACCATTATATGGTTTTGATAATTGACCAGTGAGGGTCGACGGAACAATAAATCTCCCTATTATCACGGGTGATTTTCCTCGACAGATAACTCGCTCAGTACAATTCATCATTGTCAAATCAAAATCAGCATACAATGCCATCTTTGAAAGACCACTGCAATCCATTTTTGGCATCATGACTTCCGTGCTACACTTGAAGCTCAAGTTTCCAACCCCAGCAGGGATAAGCATCGTACGAGGAGATCAACAGATAGCACAATCATGCTATCTCAGACAAGCTCAGCCACGCCCGTCAGTGATACTTAGCATCGAAAACTTTTATCTTCGAGATGAAGATGTGTCTCAACGAGCTTCTCCCGTAGAAGATTTGGTTCATGTCCCACTCTCTAATGAACACCCTTCAAAAATAGTGCAGCTTGGTTCCTTACTCTCAGATGAGCAAAGGTCAGAATACGTAGCTCTCCTCCAGAGAAACCAAGACATTTTTGCATGGACCCCAGCTGATATGCCCGGAGTTGATCCTGAGATAATCATGCACTCTTTAAAGGTAGATCTGACTGTTAAACCGATCATCCAAAAGAAGCGCAATTTTGCCCTAGATCGCTTACAAGCTATTGAACAAGAAGTCAACAAGCTTCTCGAAGCAAAGTTCATACGGGAAGTACACCACCCTACATGGCTAGCCAATGTCGTCATGGTGAAAAAAGCTAGTGGTTCATGGAGAATGTGTGTCGACTATACAGACCTCAATAAAGCTTGTCCGAACCCCTCCCGTGCATAGATCAACTTGTTGATGCCACGTCTGGGCATCAAATTCTTAGCTTTATGGATGCATACTTGGGGTACAATCAAATAAGAATGAACCCAGTAGATGAGGAGGCCACCTCTTTTCAAATACATAAAGGCTTATACTGTTATCAGGTTATGCCTTTCGGATTAAAAAATGTTGGTGCAACTTATCAACGTCTCATGAACAAGGTCTTCAGAAATCTTCTCGGGCGTACAATGGAGGTTTACGTTGATGACATGTTAGTAAAGAGCCTGGAAGCATCCCAACACATCTCTCAATTAGAGGAGTGTTTCCAACTCCTTCGTCAATATGATCTACGACTTAACCCGACTAAATGTGCTTTCGGGGTCACATCGGGGAAGTTTCTAGGATTCATGGTTACCCATCGTGGAATTGAAGCAAACCCAGAAAAAATCAAGGTGTTAAGAGAGATGGTGCCTCCGAGGAACATCAAAGAGGTGCAACGCTTGAATGGTCGCATAGCTAATCTTTCCCGATTCCTAGCTCGTTCTGGGGACAAGTATCTTCCGTTCTTCAAGATACTTAGGGGCACTCGAAACACTGGTTTTCAATGGACAGATGAATGTCAGATCGCTTTCGAACAACTTAAGGCATATCTGGCTTCGCCGCCCCTTCTCTCAAAACCCGTCCAAGGGGAGATGTTATATATCTATTTGGCTATTTCACCTCACGCAATAAAATCTGTCCTTGTCAGAATGGAAAATTCAGTCGAGAAACCAGTATACTACGTCAGCAAGATTATTTCCAATACAGAAAGTTGTTATCCAATGGCGGATAAGACTGCATTAGCCCTGATATTCTCAACAAGGAGACTTCGTCCATATTTCCAGGCCCACACTATCGGCCTCTACACACAACTCCCTTTGAAGGCTATCCTACAAAAACCAGAAGCATCGGGAAGATTAGTCAAATGGTCAGTAGAATTGGGAGAATATGATATTCATTACCTACCACGACCAAACATCAAATCACAGGTGTTGGCTGATTTTGTGGTGGAATGTACAATGCCTACCTCTGTTGAACCACCTTTTTCTCCTCCACATTCACCCCGAGTGGACACTATACGTGGACGGAGCATCCGAAAACTCAGGAGCCGGTGCAGGAATATTACTCATCTCCCCGAAGCAAGACATCTTGGAGTATGGGCTTCGCCTAAAATTTCCAGCCACCAATAATGTTGTCGAATATGAAGCAATTGTCGTTGGATTAAAACTTGCCATCGACTGTGAAGTAAGAAACATGATTATCTACACTGATTCTCAACTCATCACATCTCAAGTAGAAGGAGAATTTGACGCTCGCAACTCCCAACTAGTACAGTATCTTAGTCTAGTTAAAACACTTCTTGCCTGAATTGACACATATCAGGTCATTCACATATTTCGGGAGCATAACACCCGTGCTGATGCCCTCTCCAAACTTGCAACATCAACAACTGGAGATCTCTATAAAAGAAGGTGTATTGAGGAGATATATTTTCCCAATATTCATGGTCCATGGGTGATATTGTCTATAGATGACCTAGGGGAGACATCATGGATGGACCTCATTATATCCTTCCTCCAAGACGGAACACTGCCAGATGATACTACTTCTCCAATTCGTCTTCGATGCATGGCCGCCAACTTCATCCTCATTGGGGATGAGTTGTATAAGAAGGCGTTCGTAGGTCCATACCTTAAGTGTCTTCCATCATCTGAAGCTGATTACGCTCTACGAGAGGTTCATTCCGGAATATGTGGGAAACATCTCGTAGGAAGGGCTCTTGCTCTCAACATAATGAGACAAGGTTTCTATTGGCCCACGATTAAGCAAGATGCATTAGAATTTGTGCAAAAATGCAAGAGTTATCAATTACACTCCAATCTAACACATGCACCCCCAGTAGAACTCACATCTAGCCTTTCGCTCAATGGGGGGTAGACATCATGGGACCATTTTCGATAGCTACTGGACAACGTAAATTCATCATCTTAGCAGTCGATTATTTCACCAAATGGGTAGAAGCGAGCCACTTGCTAAGATCACCGAAGCAAATGCTAAACAGCTTGTCCGGAAAAATATCATCTGTCGCTTCGGGCTTCCTGCAAAGATTATCACTGACAATGGGACTCAATTCACTGGAAGAATCTTCACGTCATTCTACAAGGAACTTCACATTCAGTTAGTGCACACTGTCGTGGCGCATACCCAAACGAATGGGCAGACAGAGGTAATAAATCGAACGGTGCTAAAAGGGTTGAAGACTCGTCTTGAGAAGGCTGGAGGGAAGTGGGTAGAAGAGTTGCACAATGTCCTCTCGGCCTATCGCACCACCACACGAACTCCAACTGGGGAAACTCCATATAACTTGTGTTTTGACACTGAGGCTATCATTCCCGTTGATATCGGAGTTCCAAACCCACGAGTTAAAACTTTCGACTCGGATAACAATGAGGAAAAGCTCCGACAATAGTTGGATCTTCTCCCAGAAATACGTGATGTGGCCTACCTTAGGGCTGCTTCCTACCGCCAAAGAGTTGCTCGCCATTTCAACCGAAGAGTTAAGCCTCGACCTATCTCCATTGGTGATTTGGTCTTGCGTAGTATCGAAGCTGCTGGTCATGGTCCTCAACGCAACATATTATCCCCTCTCTGGGAAGGCCCATATGTCGTGGCAGCCATGATCAAGCCTGGAACCTTCAAACTCAAAGATTCAGATGGGAAAATACTGGCCCGAACTTGGAATGCTGAAAACCTTCGCAAATACTATCAGTAACACACCAGTTTTATAATATGTTTGTTAGTAATGTGACCCACTTTTAATAAGTTTGCAATTTATGTTTATAACAACGGCACCAAAAATACTTGATCCCGCTTTAAATATAGATATATGTTTTAATGTATAATGTAGATTCTACGCAAGTATACGTATCGTATCAAGTAATACAGGGCTCTAGTGGAGTCCTGGTTATCGATCCCATAGGGAAGTTTTTAACAGATTTGTTATCAGCTAAATTTAAAGGAATTACTTACTAATAAAGTGAACGGAAATTCAAAGTAACTATAATAAGCTAAAGTAAACTGATGCTTGAAATAAGTTGATTTAATTAATTCAGAAAAAGTATCATTCTCCTTGTTTTTAGAAAATTAAGTGAATGATGAATTTAAATAGGATTATTTAATTGTATTGTGACAAATAGGAGCATTCCTATTCTTTACCCTTTGGTCCAGGTGCAAAGAACATTGACTAATCCTATGTTTGATTATCGAATCGCGGCTAGCTGGGAGGATACGGTCGCCACTTCGAGCTCCCACGTTCCCCTCACTTCGAGGGCTAACATCTACACTTCAGCTCTCAAACAATAGGACCAAATTGAATATTTTAGTCCGTCACACTAAAATGTTCGATCGTACGTCCGATAATTAATATTTCCCTATTTATTTGCACCCGCCTTCCAAGGCTTTTGACTTCCTCGAATATTGGATGTAATTTTTACTATAGTTGATAATTCAACATATTTTAATTACTCAATTGGTCGGATTGAAAGTAAATTAAGTTTTAAGTAAAAATTATCTCAATTTATTTATATTATATTAGGTGCTTCTATTTAATTTCATCAATCCGCATAATTTTCATAAACAAGGAGAAAGACTAAGAAAACTACTCAGAAAGTATGATTTAGTATCGTGAATGAATTTTTTTTGTTGTTGCAAATTTAACATAGGTGGTATAATGTCACTTACAATATAATTTACTATATCAGTATACCAAGGTATTTTCAACACATTAATATTTTAAGTTGTTCATCAGGAAAACTGTCTAAAATTTCATTATCAGTATTAGATAATTCATGATTTTTTAATCTTGATAAATGATCTGCAATTTGATTATCAGTTCCCTTTTTGTTAACGATCTCAAAATCAAATTATTGCATTAATAATATTCATCTGATTACTCTTGATTTAGAATCTTTCTTTTGCATTAAATATTTTATAGCAGAATGATCAGTATGCACAATACATTTAGTTCCTATTAGATAATGCCGAAATTTATTAAAAGCATATACAACTGCTAATAATTCTCTTTCGAGAATCGTATAATTTATTTTAGCATCATTTAGAGTTTTACTAAGCATAATATATAACTTTGAAAATCTTATCATATCTTTGCCCAAGAACTGCTCCTATAGCATAATCACTAGCATCACACATAAGCTCAAATGGTTTCACCCAGTTTGGTGAAACTATTATAGATGCTGTAATTAATTTATCTTTTAATGATTCGAAAGCATTCAGGCATTTCGTTGTAAATTCTAATTTCTTGTCCTTTTCAAGAAGTTGGCATAGAGGTTTAGTAATTTTTTAAAAATCTTTAATATAGCGCCTGTAAAATCCAGCATGTCCAAGAAAACTTCTTACCCCTTTTACCGTAGTTGGAGGTGGTAATTTAGTTATTACTTCGAATTTTTGCGGAGTTCTACTTCCATGCCTTTTTCCGAAATTTTATGCCCTAATACAATGCCGCCTCGTAACCATAAATTGACATTTCTCCCAATTAAGAACTAAATTAATTTTCTCACATACTTCAAATACTTTTTCAAGATGATTTAAGCATGTGTCAAATGTTGTTCCTAATACAGAGAAATCATCCATAAATACTTCTATTCCATTATCAATTAATTTACTAAATATAGACATCATACATCTTTGGAATGTTGCAGGTGCATTACATGATCCACAAAGCATTCTTCAAAAAGCGAAAGTTCCATAAGGACTAATAAATGTAGTTTCATCTTGATCCTTAGGAGCAATTTGTATTTGATGATAACCGGTATATCCATCTAAAAAATAAAAGTATTTATGTCCGGCTAATCTATCTAACATCTGGTCTAGAAATGGTAAAGGGAAGTGATCTTTTCTAGTGGTTGTGTTTAATTTTCTATAATCAACACATATTCGCCATCCAAGTAACTTGTCTTATAGTGGATAAGATCATTATTTTCATTAGCTTTGACAATCACCCCTCCTTTTTTAGGTACATGAGTGAATTGGGCTTACCTAAGACTCGTCGGAAATAGGATATATAATACCATTATCTAACCATTTTAAAATTTCTTTCTCGACTACTTCTTTCATTATCGAATTTAATCTCCTTTGTGGATCTGCTTTAGGTTTATGTTCATTATCTAAAATAATTCTGTGCATACAGATTGAAGAACTAATTCCTTTAATATCTGCGAAAGTCCAACCAAAAATTTTCTTATATTTTTTTAATGTATCTAAAAGTTTTTGTTCTTGAGATTCATTTAATTCCGATGGAAGTACTTGATCATTTACAAAAAGAACATTTTAAAGAATATTATGAAGAAAAATTAGAAAAAGAAAATATTGAACTAATTGAAAAATCTGAGATAAGAAAATTAAGAACAAAAATTCAAATTTCTCTTGAGATTCAAGTACTTCCATTCGAAAACACTCATCATCTTTTTCTAGCGCAGGATATTTCATTGATTTAGCAATATTAAAAGTTACTTTTTGGTCATTTACTCTCATAGTTAATTCTCCTTTCTGAACATCAATCATCGCTTTTCCAGTGGCTAAAAATGGTCTTTCTAAAATGATAGGAATTTCTTTATCTTCTTCCATATCTAGAACAATAAAATCTACAGGGATGATAAATTTATCCACTTTTACTAATACATCTTCAATAACTCCCTTAGGATATGTAATAGAACGATCAACTAACTGAAGAGTTACTGAAGTAGGTGAAATTTCTCCCAATACTAATCTCTTAAAAATTGATAGAGGCATTAGATTGATGCTTGCTCCAAAGTCACACAATGCTTTTCCATATAATTTTTCTCCGATAGCGCGGGTATAGTGAAACTACCAGGATCTTTTAATTTTTCAGGAAGTTTTTCTCGAATAATAAAGCACTACACTCTTCACTAAGTGCAACCATTTCATTATCGGTAAATTTTCTTTTTTTATTTATAATATCTTTCATAAATTTTACATAGTTTGGCATCTGTTCTAAAGCTTCTACGAAAGAAATAATTATCGTTAATTTCTTCAAAATTTTAAGGAATTTAGCAAATTGTTTGTCTTTTTTATGTTGAATTAGTCGTTGAGGAAATGGTGGTGGAGGTTTTTCAACAGAAATTTTAATAGGTATGAAAGGATTTTCTAAATTTGGATCTTGTTGATTCTTTTCCTTTTCAATTTCCACTTCCTCTTTTTGACTTTCAAGTTCTTTCTGAATTCGAGGTTCTAATTCTTTCCCACTTCGTAATTGTATCGATTTAATTTGTTCATTTCCCTTATCTTTGGGATTTATTTCCACATTACTAGGAAATGTTCCAGGTATTCTATTATTAAGTGCGATAAGCGATATGTCCAAGTTGAGTTTCAATATTTTTTATAGCTGTTCCTTGATTTTGTAATTGGTTTCCTTGTATTTGTAATTGATTTCCTTGATTTTGTAAATGTCGACCCATATTTAATATTAATTCTTCTATAGATAATTTCTTATCTTTAAATTGAGGGTTATTATTATTAAATCCAGTGTGGATAATTAGGTTTATAATTAGGATTTCCTTGATTAGATGGATTTCCTAATTGTTGTGTCATATTATTCATCCATGGTTGATTAGTTGTATTATTATTCCAATTAAAATTAGGATGATTTTTCCATCCAGGATTATAATAATTTGCATAAGGATTATTAGGTCTGTTGTTAATCGCATTAATTGTTTCGTATCGAGATCGGGATTCTATAAGTTGTCCGGATGAATTTTCTTCGATATAGTTGGAGAGTAATTCATTCCAAAATGATCTAATTTTTTAGATATAGCAGCAATTTGTGAAGCTAACATAGATATTGCATCATTTTCATGAATATTAGCTATTTTTTTCTGATTCATTCTATCAATGAAGCCATTGAAAATTATTAGTTGTCATTTCTTCGATTAGTGCGATAGGCTTCATCAAATGGTTTTGACATTAATGATCCTCCAAGAAGAAACATCGATGATTGATCTTAAAGATCCTACTAATCCATTATAGAAAGTTTGGATAATTAACTCAATCCGGTAACGCATGATGTGGGCATTTCCTAAGAAGTTCTTTAAATCTCTCCCAAGATTCATATATCGACTCTCCATCAAACTCGACTAAAAAAGTTATATCGTTTCTAAGCTTAGCAGCTTTAGATGAGTGGAAAATATTTGGATAGAAATTTTTGTGATAATTCTCCCCAAGTTTTAATAGATCCAAGTGCTAACAAATTTAACCACATTTTAGCCTTATCCCTTAAAGAAAAAGGAAAAAGTCTAAGTCTAATAAAGATCGTTAGATACTCCTTCATATTTGAAAGTTGCACAAAGTTCTAAAAAACTAGCAAGATGTAAATTAGGATCTTCAGTAGGTGAACCACTAAATTGATTATTTTGTACCATTTGGATAATTGCAGTGTTTAAGTTCGAATGAATTAGCAACTTACATCGTGGTTTTGAATAGTTAAATGAATTTCATCTAATGTAGGGTCGGTATAATCTCGTAATAGTCATGGTTGATCGATATTTTCATTTTCAGTATATTTGCCATTTGTGTTAAATTTATAATTTCTCTTTTTTTGTTTTCTAATTCTTTTAATTGTACGCTCTAATTTCGAATCGTAAGGTATTAAATTTTCGTTTCCAAATTTTTGCATACAATTTTATAAAATAAATTTTAGATTAGTCCGTTACTTTAGTAAATAATTTCTTTACCTCCCTAAGAACGGCGCCAAAAACTCGACCCACTTTTTAATAAGTTTGCAATTTATGTTTATAGCGAACGGCACCAAAAAAACTCGATCCCGCTTTAAATATAGATATATGATTTAATGTATAATGTGGATTCTACGCAAGTATACGTATCGTATCAAGTAATACAGTGGCTCTAGTGGAGTCCTAGTTATCGATCCCACGTGGAAGTTTTTAACGATTTGTTATCGCCTAAATTTAAAGGAATTACTTACTAATAAAGTGAACGGAAATTCAAAGTAACTATAATAAACTAAAGTAAATCGATGCTTGAAATAAGTCGATTTAATTAATTCGTAAAAAGTATCCTTCTCCTTGTTTTTAGAAAATTAAGTGAATGATGAATTTAAATAGGATTTTTTAATTAGTATTGTGACAAATAGGAGCATTCCTATTTTTTACCCTTTCGTCCAAGTGCAAAGAACATCGATTAATCCTATGTTCGATTACCGAATCCGTCGCTAGCTCGGGAGGATACTCGTCGCCACTTCGTAGCTCCCACGTTCCCTCACTCGAGGGCTAACATCTACACTTCAACTCTCAAACAATAGACCAAATCGAATATTTTAGTCTGTCACACTAAAATGTTCAATTCTTCGTCCGATAATTAATCCCTATTTATTTGCACCCGCCTTCCAAGGCTTTTGACTTCCCTGAATATTGGATGTAATTTTTACTATAGTTGATAATTCAACATATTTTAACTACTCAATTGGTCGATTGAAAGTAAATTAAGTTTTAAGTAAAAATTATCACAATTTATTTATATTATATTAGGTGCTTCTATTTAATTTCATCAATCCGCATAATTTTCATAAACAAGGAGAAAGACTAAGAAAACTACTCATAATGCATGGGAGTAAAACAAAGCATGGATTTCATTTAAAGTTAACAACAATAAACAAAGATACTTATCTTAATTTCCTCCCTGCGTACTCTCGAAGTTCCTTTCGACTTTTCCTTCTAGTACAGCAAACTAAATAGCACTCAATTAAACTAATGAACTCACTAAACACACTCAAACTCACTAAATTAGACACACAAAAATGACACTTAAGACACTAGAAAGAGACACAAAAGACACACACAAATGACTAAAATTCGTCCTCTATTTTATAGAGGTAGGCAAAGGTCCAAGGGGTGCTTAAACACCTCTTCAAAAAGTGTCCGTGTTCAATGTATATGCATTTTGAATTGTCTCGCCGTCTGGCGGAAACGACCTCGTCGTCAGCGGGGCTTCTAGAAGGTCTTCAAACCGCGCGATCTCGCTGTCGGCGAACTCGGGTTCGCTGTCGGCGAGGTAGTTATAATTCCTTCAGAAATTCTCCTCACGATCTCGTCGTCGGCGGTCTCGATCTCGCCGTCGGTGACTTAGTTCAATTTGCATGAATTTCCTCCTTTTTGACCCAAATTTGCTCCATTTCATGCTTTTTGCTTCCATCACTTATAAATATTCATTCCTGCAATAAAATAAAGGAAATACCTTTCTTTAAAGTGCAATTTCATCAAAAATAGATATGAATTTCTTAATGTATTTTTCTGTGATCATAATGTATCTCAAACTTATTAAATACTTGCTTTATTTTACAAAAGATAATATCTTTAAAAAGTATAACGACTCATCCATGAGTCACTTCTGCTCTAGACCCGAGAAATGCACAACTCTGGTTGTATCTTGGTCAGAGCATGACCGATCCCAGGGGGATTTGGTTTGACCTCTTCCATAAGAGTTAACATCGCAGAGTTTGCACTCCGATAAACAACTCTGGATAGGTTAACAGTCCTTGGTGGACTACGCTTAATCCCTTCCACACAGGTTTATAAGCGAGCAATGCTCTAGCAAACAACCTCGGATGGGCTCATAAGTCCTCAGTGAACCTCCATTGGCTCTGGTCATACAGGTTAACATCATCAAGTAAAACTTTGATACATAGTCTCAACTAAGCCAAAGGTCCTTGGTGATTTATCCCCACAGTAACTCTACCACAAGTGAGAACTTCAGAGATATATTTATCCACTGTGAAATAAAAAGAAAACATATTTCAACAACATTATAGAAAGGATGAGAATGTACTCGGGGGGCAAATAGCTAACAAAATCGAGTAATCAAACAAAATAACCAACATGCTTCACTCGTACAACATTATTACAACAATTAGTAAGGTCCAACAAATGTGACAAAAGCAACACGCTACAAGCATGAAAGGAAGAATAGAGCACTAATTGACATCAACATTCTCCTCCGCCCCCTCTTCATCATAGAAACACAGTTTCCTCAATTCACTCTCTACGTCTTCACCGTCAGAATCTGAGGAAGAATCCTTCGAAGCTTGGCTAGGAGTAAGTCCTTCCACTGCAATCCCTGTTCGACATTGCACCGCTAGACTCCCCTTCATAAAACCTCGAATGAATCCTTCCTTGGTGAACCACTTTTGATGCTCTTTCACCTCAACATCAAGCATCCGATCACGAGCCTCTTGAACATGGTCTCGAATGATAGTCTTAAACTCTAACGAGTTCTTGAAGTCCTCAATCGCTTTACGCTGAACTTCTGAAGCATCAACTTCTTTTGAAGACTTCAAAAGTTGAATCTTTCTTCTTGGGCTAACACCATCGACTTAAGGGCTTTCACACTCTTATTACTTTCGCGGAGGATGGCTCATGTTTCCACCAACCCCTCCCGGGTTTTCTCCAGATCTTGAAGCTGCAATGAGAGGGAGGTTGCCATTGTTGAAAGTTCTGTTCTGCACTCTATCAATTGTGATTCCAGAGATGTAATTTTTTCAACCCCAGATTCATACCGACGCTTGTACTCGCCTTGAAAATATTTAATCTTAATGAACTCGGAATTCCAGTTTCTCAGTGCCAGTGCCAGCTATTTCTGATTTTCCATCTTGTTATCCACCTAAAAGAAAAGAAATTTGGGTCAGATATATAAAATAATACAGTAGCAGAAGATAAAGGAAACTTACCAAACTCTCGGCTTCCAGGAGCCCAGTACATTCATGAGATAGGGTATTCTCAGGAATACTACTAGTCGAAGGACTTGGCAAGGGATCTCGCGATGCTTTAACTTTCTTTTATTTTTGAGGCAGTATTTCACAGTCTTCGCTCGTTGGAAGCTGCTTTAAGGATTCTACAGGGGCTGGCTCGGAAGGTCGTTTCTTAGATTTCTTTAATATCATAGCCGTAGACCGTTCTTGTTGGAAAGAAAGCTTGACCTTGAATAATGATTCCTCACTCACAAATTCGTAAATGTATTGTGTCTCGAACAACATCTCCTTAAAATCATGAAATCCCAACATCTACAATATTCCTTCTTCGGTAGTTTGAAGAGAGAGAGACAACTGTTGAAACTTTCCTTGCCTCTCGAGGATCCCCCAATCATTCTTTGCAAAAAAAAATCTTACGGACCCTTGTCGTATCGGTTCCTTTAAGTGAAAGTCCAACGTCTTTTGCTTAAAAATTATACGACCATGTGTATCGCAAAAAAACCCGCACAGCCGTGCCAAAATTGCCGGAGTTAGCGTCAACCCACGGCTCCTGAAGAAAACAGTCAATCCAATAATTACTGTCACCACCCGACAAGACAACTGAGCAATACAAACACCGAACGCTTTCATTATTTCAATAAACTCGAATGCGGGTGGAAATCGAAGACCAGCTCTCAAGGCTGCCTCGTGAATAGCGACCTATCCAGAAGAAGGAGAATACACTCGATCATTTGAAGTTAGTAATTTTACCACAATATCGGTCGGGAAGTAATACTTCTTTTGAAAAAAGGTTAAGTCATTCTCCATCAAAATTGATACGGGATCCTTTGGGATCTGACTTTTCCTCTGGTTCTCAGTAGAACGGGGTTCTCAAATTGTCGTCATTTCCGCAACGTCTCACAGTACCAGTACGCCGCAACGTTTTAAGGCAACGGTTCGCCGCGACGCTTCACAGCAACGATACGTCGCGACGCTTCATGGCAACGGTTTGCCGCGACGCTTCACAGCAACGGTATGTCGCGACAGCACTTTGCCGCAGCACTTCGCCGCAACAGTTTGCCGTAACTCTTCGCCGCAACGTTTTGCCGCAACACTTCGCCGGGACACTTCGCCGCAACGCTTCGTCGGGACGCTTCTCCGTAACTCATCGCCGCAACACTTTGCTGCAACTCTGCACCACAACTCTTCGCCTTAACTCTGCACTGCAACTCTTCGCCGCAAGTCTTCGCCGCAACTCTACGCCGCAACTCTTCTCCACAACGCAGGATGACTTTCTCATTCTCCTCATTTGTGATTTTTTTCCTCATCCATGACATTTATTTATAGGCTTAAGCTGTGATATAACATTAAAAAAAAAAAATAAAAAACGGCAGCCCATTAAAAAAAACAAAAAACGGCAGTCTATTAAAAAAAAAACAAAAAACAGCAACCCATTAAAAAAAAACAAAAACTACGGCAGCTCATAAAAATAAACAAAATAAAAAACTGCTCTTCATTTTAAAAAAAAACTGCTCTTCAAATTTAAAAAGAAAAAATATTTCTGCAATACTATATATATATATATATATATATATATATATATATATATATATATATATATATATATATATAACAGTTTATATGATTATATATATTATATATATATAACAGTTTATATGTAACATAAATTAATTAGATATATAACAGTTTACTTCAAAATAATTCCTATTTAAATTCCAAACATTTCACATTCCTAAAATCTTTCGGCTTCTGAGTATGATTCAGCTGTCCCCTCAAAGAATGAGAAGAGGCATTTGTCAGCTGGGCCAGCAAAATTATCCAAAGTAAAGCCGGCCCAAACTCCAAGCCCTTGAGAAAGAGTAACCCGCTCACAAAATATAATGTGGCTACGACACAAAATTAAGCCTAATAAGCGGCTCATCAAAATAAATTTTGCTACGCAGGAATCGAACTTCCACTTCAGCTAACAAAAAAAAAAAAAAAAAGTCCATGCCACTCTATTTTATGCTGTATGAGACTTTATATTATTTGAATAGTAAACATTATAGAGTATTTCATATATATACATAATAAAAATAAAGATGCTTCAGATAATGATATTTTCAGACGAGAAAAAAAAAGATCTCACCCGAAAATAGGGGGGCAACTGATACGCTATCAAATATTTTTCATCATCAGGCACGAATCTCAAAGCATGACACGAATCTCGATGTAATCTTTTGAGCAAGAAACATTCAAATCTTGATAAAAAATCATTCGTAGCTCGATTTCAAAGAAACTTATAATCAAACCGACCGGCTCGATGAAACGAATCCTATGATATCAAGATTAGTCCAATTCGAGTCAAATCAGCTCTGGATCGAGTCATTAAACCACTTTTAGAAGATTTTCGGACACATTAGAAGGTCAAATGGATGCCGACAATAGCAAGCCCATACTCGAATTGAGCGTCTCGACAAGACGAATCCAACGAGCCCAAGATCACTCAATTCCGACATCGTTAAGGCCATCAAATGCCCTTTAAACACCGTTTGATTGAGGGAAACATTCTGAACCGTCCGATCGAAATGGCTGCATTAATTGCACCCAGAACCCTATAAATAGACCCCAACTCTCACATGAGAGGGGGAGCCAAATGAGAGAGTTCGAAGTCTTGAGGAGAATAAGCAGCTTTGCATCATTGCTGACTGCCGTCGATCACCGCCGATAGCAGTCGATTATCGTTGATTGTCGCGAACCATCGCCTATCGCCGTGAACCACCGTCGATTGTCATCAACCACCATCATCCATATACCGTCAGTCGACGTTGTAATCTACATTATATAATTACCCTTTCCCGTCTGTGGGACGAGGGATTTCTGTAAACGTCAATCAATAGTGGATTTTCGCAACTGGGCCAGGCCCCGTGGTTTTTTTCTTTACGGGTTTTTCACGAAAAAACTTCTGGAGTCATTGCTTGTTCCCTTTTTCATCTGTGTGCGTGCTGAATTCTCGTACAACGCTAAGACGATAATCTGCTACTCTACCGTCGTGAAATTTCTAGCACGCATCAAAGTTTAAAATTGAGCATAATTTATCTTTAAAAAATTGCAACTAATCTATAATTCACAAAAAATACATTTTTCAAAAATCAAATTTAATATTATTAAATAGTGCATATAGGGCTGTAAACAAGTTGTTCGGCTCGTTTGATACTGGCTTGAGCTCGAAATCGGCTAGTTTTCGAAATGGCTCGTGAAGGGTGTGTTCGTGTTCGACTCGAATTAAATATTTTTGTTCGTGTTGGGCTCGTGTTTGACTCGAAAATGGCTCGTTAAAATTAATTGGAAAAAATATATGTATAGCGCTGGATTCAAACCTGGACCAAATAAATGCAAACAGGACGCATAACCACGTTACCACACAAGCAATTATGATGTAAACTTAAATATAAATATACGTAGTATATTAATATATAAATAATATATATAATAAATTATTATATAAATAATTATATAATTATTTATTTATTTCAAGCTAAAACGAGTCGAACACGAGCGAAGAAAGAGTTGTTTTTGTTCGGCTCGTTTGTAATACGAGCTTAAAAAATTTGTTCGTGTTCGGCTCATTTACTTAATGAACGAGCAGAACACAAGCTACTTCACGAACCGAACACGAGCAGCTCACGAACAACTAGCTTTTTTGACAGCCCTAAGTGCAGACACTCAAATGAACATATATGATTTTCTTCTTAATAAAACTAGAGTTTATAAGACTGCGTGTACTTTCTTCTAGGTTTGATCCTCTGTAAGCTAGCAAGCATAATTAAGAAGGTATTAAATAGTTAAGTAAAATGACATAAATCCCTTATGACAATCACGTTGGCACAACATATCAACTAGAGATGTTCATCCTAAAAAATTAAATCCAAGTTATTAAATTTTAAATATAAATTTAAAACATTCAAAGAAATTTATTATTTAAAAAGTAAAGATCAAAATCCATTAATTCTCCGCACCAGTTTTGTTAGGGTGGCAAATTTAAAATTACCTCAAGCTCGCAAAGAGCCAACAACATGTTGAGTGAATCTCTGTAGTCTCTCTTAAATGATCTCAGGCCAGTGGGAATGTGTCTTGCATCACCTATCAAATTGATTTTGCTACATTACAAATAACGGTTACAACCAAAGTCTTCTGAACTGATAGTTTACCATTAAATCGTGGTCAAAGTTGTATCTTATAAGCTCTCCAATAATTTTGGGATCTGACCAATGCACGATTAATGAAAGTGCACGTGTTGTTCAAGTAATAGAGTAATTAAGCTCAAGTTCATTTTCATGATGAATGAGATCAAATTATCCATCAAGTTGATTAGTAGTCCTACTTCAAAGTATGTTTCATTTAATTGATGAGAAAACATTTATTATTTTTTTAAAATAAAAGAATAATTTTTTAGGAATTTTTAATCAGAAAACTATCTTTGAATCAATGAATATCTTAAGTTGTCGTAATTAACTATAATTATTTTTTATCAGTATAATCATTCAACGACATATCTACTATTTACTCTTCGTCACTTATTAAAGTCCCCCAAACTTCCTATTTTACCCAAGATTATAATTTTCTAAAAATGATTTTTCTATGATTTTTTAGAATAAATGAATGCTGCCCTACTTTTCCATTAGTTTTTATCAAGATATCTAGATCATAATTTATGTTAACATACATGTTACCAAATTATATGTAAACGAAGATTCTAGTTTATTAAAACAACATGACATCATTTTTATTCCAAACCAAAAATTCAAAAAAAAAAATTCAAAAGGATCATTTGCTCGAAAAATATGACTAAGCTAAAACACAATCTGACACACATAATTTACACAACGCTAACCTAAGAATAAAAATACAAAGTAATGAAAAGAAAAACACTCGAAAAACTTCTCAAATATTATGTATATGCTAAATCTTCCTATCGGTCCACTAATGTAACATTTTCACTCACTCACACTCACTCTCACACAAAATAATAAAAAAACCCGTCTTTACACTCCACAGTCACTCAATAATCTACATTTTTTCCATGACTGCTTTACATTGTTTTGGTCTAGTCCATAACTACAATGGATTAGTTTTGACAAGAAGCAAAAATAGCTCGTTTAGATTATAATGTTGTGGCGCAATGATATAGTATTGTGGAGCTACTGATGTAGCATTGCAGTGATTGAAAGCATCAATACAACACTGTATTCTCAGGTAGTTGACTGCAAATACTTATTTCTAGCAATGTATGTTATTAATATGGTGTTATGGTGCTTAGTATGGTGCAATGACACTTAATATATAGCGAGTTGGGGCTATAAAATGGTGTTATAGATCCATGCTCTTGGTGGCTCCTTCAACATTTTGGCGCTGGAAATATAACACTGCAATGCTAGCCTTTAGTGCTGCAATTAACTAACGTGGTGTTGCAATGTCATCCTCTCGGGTTTCTACCTTAAATTTGATATCATATAACACGATGATACCACGTGTCAAGCACCACAGTGTTGTAGGTATTTCTTGTCTCTTTCTCTCTAAATTACTATATTGTTAATTTTCTAACATAAAATATAAAGTAAACATCATAAAAGCACACATAGTACAACAGTCACAAAAAAATGCACTAAACATTATATGCATTTTCAACGCTTATCATTTCATCTCTTAAGGTGTGAAACAAATAATATAATTGATAATAATAAAAAAATTTGTTAAGTTTAATTTAAATGTGTCTGTTGTATAAATATCCACTTAGGTATATAATATTTCTTTGGATGAAACAACTCGTGATAGATGATAATGAGCTTTCTGTTAGGTAGAGTCAACTATCTCTTCTAACTAAGTAAACTTGGCACCATCACGACCCGGGATAACAAAACTATGAGATTTTGATCGAGTATATTACCATTTCCTCTATCGTTCACTCTAAGATAATAATGAAAAATTTAATCAATTCAAAACATAATCACTACTATTATATGCTAAGTGTGAATATTTGACGCCTTTAATGACTAACCATAATAAAAAATGATATCATATCATTGAGAGAGAAATTAACTTTTGCACCTATAAGAAAACTCAAACAATATAAAATATTTGGGTAGTATATTATAAAAAAAAAAACTAATTTGACTATTGAAAATTTAACATATAACTCACACAAACTCTTAATGAGAGTCCGAGGCACTAATTTTAAGTGCTCAAATAATTTATTTCAAAAATCCACTCATTCAATTTCTATTTCATTTCAAATGAGTGTAAGGGTATAGCTACATTTTTTTCAATATTTATATCAATACAATTTTATGTCATGAGTATTATTATCATAAATGAGAGGGAGATGCATGAATCATGCATTTGGTTCCATCTTTGGCTCTTCATATGACGACTAACTTTGTAAGATAGACTTTTGGATGACATACTTGATGTGGTTGCAAATAAAATTATGAACTAAACGTCCAAATCACATGACTTTTAAAATTTTTAATATGACAACACCGCATAAAATTTTCAGGATAATTCTTCCAATAAAACAATAACTTTTGTAAAATATTATTGCAATTCAAAATTATACTGAAGGATAACAAAATTTACTCATTGTCTTCACCATAAAAGGATCCCTTATTTAAACGAAAAAGAAGTTAATGCTATTGCAATTATATGGTCCCACACTTCAAAATAATGTGTGCATAGGCTTATTGGTTGTGCTTAAGAGCCTGAATTAAACTAATTCGAGGCAAAACAATAAAAATGAAGAAGATAACAACTAGTGTGTATCTTAAATGATATTTCATGGATATTCAAAGTGCTTGGTATTAACATACCAAAATATTTAATTAATTCCTTTTTATTTGTTGGCATAAAAATAACAAATGTAACAATCATGAAAAAAAAAAAATAAATCAAATGACCATTAGAACTCCTATATCTTGAGTTTAATAACAATACTTTTGTAACCTAAAAGAAAAAGAAAGAAAGAATGTAACTTTGAACAATTAGACCAAGGCAATCTAATAATAAAAAAATATATATATTAAACAAAATATGATGTATGCAACAAAATAACTTTTTGAAATTGTTAAAAAATATTTATAATTATAATCTGAGTCAAAACAACTAATTTTCTCATATCAGTTGTACAATTACACTTATAAAGAGTGACAACTATCTCAACAGACACCGAGTCACTCTTTAAATATATGTTTTGATTTTGTCTTTATTTTTATTGAGTGTTAAATAAACTGATTAACTTAACGATCATAATGGTTGCCTACAAAACAAACAAGATAAGTGGCAAGACAATAATGGTGGCAATGGTCATTTGTCTGTAATAATCATCAAAATACAAGATTGATTGACTATTGATGAAGACAGCGATTTATTAATGACTTCGATGGCAACTGGATGATTCCGCAATTGATAACGATAATAATTATTTAAAAAAAATATTCTAGACGCATAAAATATTTTAAAAAAAATGATTTATCTATAAAAAAATATAGAAATGCTAGAAAATTTATTTTTAAACAAAAAAAATAAATAATAAAAAATAAAAAACCAAAGTGATCCACCCTTTATAATCCTTTAAATTAACCTCTCTTCACCATTTATAAAATGTTCTGCCGCCCCCAATTTCCTATACATAAAACTTAAAAATGCTACAAAAGCTGCTAATCGATAGAGTATAGCCAAGTTTTAATAAGAAAATAATCATAATTATATATCTTATTATCCCACTAATTTAAGAAAATTTTAAATATGTGACGGGGGTATAAAATTTGAATTCTTTCAAAACTGCCGACGCGGCCCATCGACGGCATCGCACGACCGTTCTCACACCCTGCAAGGCCATGTCGCCGTTAAGTGATCGTTAAGCTCTCGCACGCGCGGCCGGCCTCAAATCCGACCCATAACCTACGGTCTCACGCGTGCGAGCCACCAGCCGAATCTCTGTGCCCCTCTCTCCGTCTTCTTTCCCGAGCCCCTGCTACCAATTCCATTTCTTTTATATTTTTCCATTTTGTATCTTTCCATTTTCGTCTCCTCTTGCCGACGGCAGAGGGATCAGAGAGCGTGGCAGCGAGGAAGAGGTGGATCCGGTACGAGAAACGCTACGGCGAGTAAGTAGATTTTCAGTGTGGTTTGCTGAAGGTAGGAGGAAGAGTCGAAGATGTCGACGGAGGAGGAGAAGTTGTTGAAGGAGGCGAAGAAGCTTCCCTGGGATGAGCGGCTCTTTCATAAGAACTGGAAAGTCAGGAACGAGGCCAACATTGACCTTGCCGCTATCTGCGACTCCATCACGGATCCCAAGGATCCCCGTCTCAGAGAGTTTGGTAACTACCGATCTTTTTTCTTTTACGCTTCGATCTGGTTATGTGTTCTACTGGGACTTGTGTTTCTTAAAGAAATTGGCTGATGTTTCTTTCGGGACCCCGATCTACTGTAGTTGCTTGGCGCGGAGAATGGATTGTGTGTTAATTATTTTGTTGTCCCTGTTACATTCTAGCTGTTCGGTTATGGATTATCGGTTATTTTACAGAGACCCTTAAGGTTGTAATCAGTGAGTGCTTGTCCCCATAATTGTATTGGAATTGTTGTTCAGGTCCATTGTTTAAGAAGACAGTGACGGATTCCAATGCGCCCGTGCAGGAGAAGGCTTTAGATGCTCTAATTTCATTTTTGAAGGCTGCAGATGCTGATGCGGGGAGGTATTTCCATTGTCTGATAATCTGCATTCGTTTATCTGCTAGACTCATTTTGAATTGGTAGACTATTGGTTTGATTGCTGTAATGTAGGTATGCAAAAGAGGTCTGTGATGCAGTGGTGGCTAAATGCCTTACCGGGCGGCCCAAGACTGTGGAGAAAGCTCAGTCTGCCTTTGTATTGTGGGTTGAGTTGGAGGCTGCTGAAGCTTTTTTGGTTAGTGATTCATCAGCATCATTTTTTTTATAAAAGTTTAACATAGCTGCTTGACAATTTCATGTTTCTTCCTTTATTTTGGACATAAAATTTGTAGCACTATTAGCCAAACCAGTGTTTCCTATACCACTCAGTGGTGGAAAGTTTTTATCTTTGCAAAGTAGTGTTGATTTTGTAGTGACTAAGATACATTCAATTTTTGGACGTGCTACTTTCTTTTCCTGAACCACAGAAGGAAAAATTCCAATCAATTCACTAGGGTTAGTTTGCTTTGTAACTATCGTAAACACATAAATTTTGTATATTGCACTTCATCTGGGGTAAGTGTAAAGGATTTACTTCTATTTAAACTATCTAGTGTAAAGGATTTACTTCTATTTATACTATCTTCATTTAGTTACACGACAGTGTATGGTTTCTATCAACTCAATTTATTCAATATGTAGCTATATTGATGGCAAAAGTGTATGAATGTAGTCATTTCTTGAGATTATTTGATGCCATATTTTACTCTACGGTAATGCTTTGCTCCACCTCTAGTTCTCATACTTTATCATCATCATCAACGTTTTTGTAATTATTTTGGTTGGCTTTATAAATCCTCTTCCATTTGTTCCTTCTGTGTGTTACATAAGGTGACAGGTCTATTTATGTACTTTTTTCATAGTTTTTAATCAGCTACTTGGTGCTATTATTTTTCAATCATAAATTCTTCCTTAGTAATTCTATATTCTCACTCTTCTGGTGTATTGTTTTCCCCACATCACAATTTTTTTTCAAAACTTCAATAGCATTCACAACATTTTTCTCTAATAAAGTCATTTCTTCTTTTATTTTTTACTAATTTGTCATACAAACACATTATTCTTTTTGACATTTCTTCATAATCAACTTTGCCTATTGTTGACTCATTGTTGCACAACAGTCAAATCTATCCAACAAAGCCGGACTACAGGGCTAATTGTAGTTTTGTAGCATTAGGTTTTATGTCTCATTGATATGTTATTTTCTGCACGATACTCTTGGGTGTTCGTGTTTTCTCAATCAAATTGTCTTTAACTTTCAAAATTATTTGGTTATTTATATTTTCATTATTTAATGTAACAGATCCACAAAAGCTTACTAGAAAACTAGATTTACTTGACCTTTCAACAATATTATTGTTTAAAATTATAAATTTAAATTGCAGAAATGCAATACCTAAGAATGGTTGACTCGATAATTTATAGAGTTCATTTTAAAAATTAATTGACTTCACTGCTTGGATTGCAAGAAATTGCAATGGTTTATTTTATTGTGACTTCAATGACAAATATTAGCTTTTGTTATCTAATCTATGATAGATTTTGGATGATATCATAATCACGTTCTTTGTAAAATAATTTTAATCTTGTGCATAATTTTCTAGTTTGAAATTGTCATGACCCAAACGAATCATTGTCATTAATATTTTAAAACAGGGGTTGAAATACAATTTAGAGGGAGTAGAAGAGATTAATAAACTCTTGGCATCCTTTTGTTTAATTTTATTTGAGTTTATCCTGGTTTAGCATTTGAAGGGCTTGGATGATGTGTGTGCTTCAACTCAAATGTGCACCTTGAAATGGCTGGTCACAATGGTTGGCAAAGTAAATAGAATAGCAATGAAGGTTTGCTTGTTTTTAATAAACTGAATGGAAAGTTAAAATGATTAATTAAATTGCGGAATGTTGTAATTTATTGTACGTTAGAACGGATAGTATTATCGATTGGGTTAGGATAATATTATATAGATATTTGAGATGCAAAATTATACGGATGAATAATATTAGTGATACACTAATCGCTTTAAGGTAATTTTCTTGATGGACATTATAAATGTGGCTAGTTCTTATGCTTATCATGTTCTATCAGAAAATAGCTTCAAAAATCAATTATACGAAGAGGTTTATGAACTGTTGCTATGCATATTTGAGGAAGAAATTATATTGTTTTGAGGTTATTTGAACGAGCATAAAGATTCTACTAGGATGGGCTACTAGGGGATTCATGATGGATATTGAATTAGGATAGCAATGCAATGGTAGTAGTTATATTTGACATCAAAATAACCCTTGGTTTTGCAATAAATACATTTAATAATTGAGAAGAACAGCCATTAGGATTTGGTTTTATAGAAGTAGAGCCACCAAATCATAGATAGACTTCTTTACCACTTTGAAGGATGAAGTTCTTTGCTATAATGATTAGAAATTGTTTTTCGGGAGGGTTTATTCATACATATAATATTAGTTATGAATGTGTCTCTTATTATTAAGAAAACAATCAAAATAACCAATTACTGTTGGACAAGTTGGTTGAATTTGGAAGGTATGACATTGCTAATTTTTCAAGACTTGCTAGGTGGAGAGGAAAGTTAAAATTCTTTGGTTGAACCATACTTAAAGTGAGATAGGATAGCTAATTTCATTTAAAAGTTATAGCTTAAATCTTAAGTTATTCTAAAAATATACTGCACCCAAAGGAGATTGGTGATTGGAGTGAGAAGACGCAAAAGGTTGTTGAAAACAAGTGTGCTTTTAGAATGTGTTACAAAATTGACCACTACTTATGCTTATAATAATGATAAACATATAATAGCAGTTATGAATGTATATCTTACTATTAAGAAAACAATCAAAATAACCTATTACTCTTGGACAAGGTGGTTGAATTTGGAAGGTATGGCATTGTTAATTTTTAAGTCTTGTTGCTTAGAGAGGAAATTTAAAATTTTTTGGTTGAACAAAACTTAAAGTGCGATAGGATAGCTAATTTCATTTAGAAGTTTTAGGTTAAATATTTAATTAGTCTAGAAATATGTTGCACGCAAAGAAGGAGATTGGTGATTGGAGTGAGAAGATTCAAAAGGTTGTTATGAAAACAATTTTTCTTTTAGAATTTGTTACAAAATTGAATACTTTTAAGCTTATAATAATGAATTGAAAGTTTTGTGAAGGCTATAGTGAGGAAAACATAAGGCACTTAATGCTTTTATTTATAATAGTGTTGGTATTAAGGAAGAAGGGCAAACAAAATATTAAATAGCCAAGAGAAGAGATAAATGCTTTATAGAATTGATTATTTGATGTAAACTTCTTAATGCTTGACACAAATCCACAATAAGAGGTTAGGGAATATTTAGAAAGACCTTTTTTGTAAAAGATTCTTTCAGGATCTATCAATCACTCATGTCTTGCCTAATTTTGTGGATGAACTATTTTTTATTTAAGATTAATCTTTGTTGTGTACAGAAAGTAGTTGGAATCTTTTTGGAGGTTCTCTGGCGATCTATGAATCAATTGAAGATTTCTCAAATATTATCTAATGCTTAAGATGACTTTTCTTTTTGATTTGGTATTATTTTTTTGTGATAGAGAATTTGCAGTTTTTTGTTTTTTCCTCTCTGAAGTTTTATGAGCAACAATTTGGGATGGATTTTCCCTTCTTTAGAAGCTATAGATAGCATTGTACAACAAATCCTTCCCATAGTTTTGATTTTAAATTCTCTATACAACAACAATTTGGTATAATATGCCAATGTTTTGTTTTAAATAACAAACCAAAACCTTTTTGTTGTGTTGAACAACACAATTATTCATTTCGCTACTGTAATCTTTTTGTTGCCCTACATCTGCAAAAAATAACATGTAAAAAATTCATTGTCTTTGATTTGCGAGACTTGGTTGGTATCTAGTGGTTGCTGGGAATTTTTAAGGCTATTTTAGTAATCTGATGGCTTGTTGCAAGGGTCAGAGGATGTGGTAGTACTAGAACACTTTTTGTAGCAAGAAGTTTGGCTGTACTGTAGGGCAAATGGGGGAACAAAGAATTAGGTCAAGAGAAGTAGAAATTAAATGGGGTGGAAAATTAGGGAGAGTTGAATTGAGCTTTATTGGAGGAATTTAGCCTATTTATAGGTAAACACAAATTAGGATAATTCTTTATCCAATTCTAAACACATTCTTCAAAAGAAGCTAGGGAAGGTTTGAAAAGATCTTTTTTCTAGAGGTTCTTTCATGATCTATCAATTAATTAATAAAATGCCTCATTTCTTGCAGTTGCTATGGATGAACTTTTTTTTTTTAATTTAGGATTATTCTTTGTTGCGTACAACAAATAGTTTGATTCCTTTTGGAGGTTCTCTAGTGATCTATCAATCGATTAAAGATATCTCAAACATTATCTAATGTTTAAGATGACTTTTCTTTTTGATTTGGAATTATTTTTTTGTTGTAGACAACCAAGATATCTCAAACATTATCTAATGTTTAAGATGACTTTTCTTTTTTGATTTGGGATTATTTTTTTGTTGTAGACAACCAACAATTTTTATTTTTTCTTCTCTAAAGTTTTGTAGACAACATTTTGGGATGGATTTTTTCCTTCTTTATAAGTTATAGCTAGCACTGTACAACTTCTAGTTTTGATTTTAAAACCTCTAAACAACAACAAATTGATATAACCCATTTTTTCTTGCTGTAACAAACCTGAATCTTTTTTTTTGTCTTGGACAACGCAATTACTCATTTTGTTGCTGCACAATTTTTTGTTGTCCTACATTTGCTGAAATTAACATGCTGAAAATTCATTGTCTTTGATTTGCAAGATTGTTGTTATCTAGTGGTTGCTGGAAATTTGAAGGTTGTTTTAGTAGTCTGATGACTTTTGCAAGAGTTAGAGGGGTTGGTAGCACTAACTCATTTTTTGGTGCAAGAGGTTCGGTTTGCTTCTAGCGCAAAGGAGGAATGGACAATTTGGTCAAGAGAAGGAGAAATTAAAAGGAGTGGAAATTTAGGGAGAATTGAATTGAATTTTTTTGGAGGAATTTAGCTTATTTCAAATTATGATAATTCTTTTTCAATTTCTGAACAAATTTTACAAAAGAAGTTAGGGAAGATTTAAAAAAGATTCTTTCATGATCTATATATCAGATAATAAAATGACTCATGTTTTGCCTAATATTGTAGATGAACTTTTTTTCTTTGATTTAGGTTTATTCTTTGTTGCATACAATAAGTAGTCGGAATCTTTTGGAGTTTCTCTAATGATATATCAATCAATTAAAGATATCTCAAACATTATCTAATGTTTAAGATGACTTCTCTTTTTGATTTGGGATTAATTTTTGTTATGGAGAACTGATAATTTATTTTTTCAACTCTCTGAAGTTTTGTAGAAAACAATTTGGGATGGATTTTTCCCTTATTTATAAGTTATAGCTAGCGCCGTGCAACAACTCTTAGTTTTTATTTAACTTTCAAACAATATAATATGCACATGTTTTGTTGTAAATAACACACCAAAATCTTTTTTTGTGTTGGACAACACAATTGGTCACTTTGTTGTTGTACAACATTTCTGCTGCCCTACGTTTTCTAAAAATAACATGCAGAAAATTCATTGTTTTTGACTTGCAAGATTTGGCTGGTATCCAGTGGTTGCTGTAAATTTGAAGCTTGTTTTAGTTGTTTGATGACTTGTTGCAAGTGTTTGGAGGATGTGGTAGAACTAGCACATTGTTTTGTTGCAAGAGGTTTGGCTGGCCTCTAGGGCAAAGGGAGAACACAATTAGGTCAATAGAGGGTGAAATTAAAAGCGTAGAAAATTAAGGAGAATTGAATTGAATTTTATTAGAGGAATTTAGTCTATTTATAGGTAACCATAAATTAAGATAATTCTTTGTCCAATTCTAAACAAATTCCACAAAAGAATCCACTGGATGTGGTACAACTACCCAGTGGTTACTATAACCACAATTCTTTATCCAATTAAGATATTTCTTTGATTTAAGAAGGTCATTTTTCGAGAGGTTCTTTCAGGATCTATCAATCAATTAATAAAATGCCTCGTCTTGCCTAATGTTTTTTATTATAACTTTTTTTCTTTGATGTTAGAATTATTTTTTATTGTGTACGACAGGTAGTTGTAATCTTTTTGGAGGCTCTCTATTGATCTTTCAATCAATTAAAGACATCTTAAAGATATCTCAAACATTATTTAATGTTTGACATGACTTTTTATTTTGATTTGAGATTATTCTTTTGTGATAGGTCCTTGTCAATTTTTGTTTTGTAGAGAAAAATTTGTTATGGATCTTTTCCTTCTTTTTAAGTTATTGCTAGCATCGTACAACAACTCCTTCCTCTAGTTTTGATTGAAAACCTCTAAGCAATAATGAATAGATATAATATGCCCATGTTTTGCTCTAAATAACATATGAAAGCCTTTTTTTTGTTGGACAACGCAATTAATAAAATGCCTTGTCTTGCCTATGTTTTTGATAAACTTTTTTTGCTTTGCTTTAGAATTATTTTTTATTGTCTACGACAAGTAGTTGTAATCTTTTTGGAGGCTCTCTATTGATCTTTCAATCAATTAAAGATATTTTAAAGATTTCTCAAACATTATCTAACGTTTGAGATGACTTTGTATTTTGATTTGAGGTTATTTTTTTGTGATAGGTACCTGTCAATTTTTGTTTTGTTGACAACAATCTGTTATGGATCTTTTCCTTCTTTTTAAGTTATTGCTAGCATTGTACAACAACTTCTTACTCTAGTTTTGATTTAAAACCTCTAAACAACAAGAAATAGATATAATAAGTCCATGTTTTGTTCTAACTAACAAACGAAAGCCTTTTTCTTTTGTTGGACAATGCAATTACTCATTTGGTTGCTGTACAACTTTTCCTATTGCCCAACATTTTCTGAAAAGAACATGCAAAAATTCATTATCTTTAATTTGCAAGACTTGGGCTGGTATCTAGCGGTTGTTGGGAAATTTTGAAGGCTTTTTTAGCAATACGATGGCTTGTTACAAGAGTCAGAGGAGGTGGTAGCACTAGCAAATTTTTTGTTGCAGGAGTTTTAGCTGGCCTATAGGGCAAAGGGGGAACGAACAATTAGGTCAACAGAGGGAGAACTTAAAAGGAGTAGAGAATCATGGAAAATGGAATTGTATCTTTTTTTTGGAGGAATTTTGCCTATTTATAGGTAACCACAAATTAGGATAAATTTTTATCCAATTCTAAACATATTCGACAAAAGGGAACTCTATATGTGCATGATAATTTTTCTTTATCTAAAATCTTCTTGAATCTCAATGTTGTGGGCGATCCATAGTCATCACCTAACACAAGTTCCAATCTCTTCATAGTACAGTGCCTAAATTGAGGATTTTAATAGCCTACTTTGAAGTGGACTGTTAGATTGACTATCCCTTTCATGACCTGATCCTCAAAAATCTACTTTTATCAAAGTAGATTCTTTAGAAACAATAATTATATGACCTTACTCAAGGGCGATGATATTAGAGAAAATAACAACAAACAAAACCTTTATTCCACTATGTGGGGTCAGCTACATGAATCCTTTTTCTACATTGCGTCTTATTTGGTGTCATATTTTCATTTAATTCTAATAGATTAAGATCATTTTTATACAATATGCCCAAATCTTCCTAGGTCTACCTCTTCTTTCCTTGACATAAGTCGAATCTAAAACTTCTACTCTTATAATTGGATCATCAGACGATTTTTTTTAAAGCAAATATTAATTAAGAATTTTAAGCGTGAAGTGTTTTTTGAAATGGATAGTTAAGTCAATAATGAGGCTTGTTATATAGATTGATACATAATTGAAGTGGAGTTTGTGAAACATATTATGTAGAATGAAGCTAAACTCTTAAGCATCAAGGTGTCTTTTGGTGTAATGGTTGGAATTTTATCGGGAACTTTAAAGTTAAGTGTACTTTTATGTGACCGTTCTTGGGATGGTGATTTCCTGGGAAGTTACACAAATGGGGCAAAATCGTGAGGCTATTTGGTCAAAGAGAATCAAATTTTGATTGATAAGAGTTAGAATTATAAATAGTATCGAGTGTGTTGGACAAGCTTGAAGATGAGAACTAAGTTTCATATCAAAAAAGTGCTATGTCACCCCTTGATTATTTAAAGGCCACCTCTAGAATTATATATGCCTAATTGATGGTTCTAGGCTTAACTTCTAATGAGGACATTGGTTAAGCGAGGGAGAGAGTGAAATCCTTATGTAGAATTAAGCTAAACTCTTGAGTGCCAATGCATCTTTTGGTCTAATGGTTAGAATTTGATTAGGAACTCCAAAGTTAACGTGCTCTTATGGCAGTATTCTTGAGATGGGCGACCTCTTAGGAAATTACTCCAATGGGACAAAATCGTGAGGCCATTAGGGCATAGTGAAAATATTTTGATAGATAAGAGTTCTTCGGGTTGTCAGAGTTTGCAGTGAAGAATATGCATAAAGATAAATTTTTTATGTCCAAATGAAATATCTATTGAGATTTGGAGTTGTTTGACTAACATTTTTTTCAATGGAATTTTTTAATATTAAGAAGTTGCTTGGTTTGAAGAAATTTTTTTGTGGACTTAAAATTTTGCAGGTTTTTTTAAATTTTGTAGATGCCTGGTATTAAGTTTAATACATATCAAGTATTTTTTTAATTATTCTAACTACACTGGGCCTGTAATTCCTCCACTTAACAAAATTTAGGTACTTTATTTTTTTGATCTCCCACACCTATTTTTTCTTCCATTTTCTCTCTTTGCTGAGAGAATCTATTCTTATCAAGCCTATGATGATCAGCCAAGATTCTATAGTCTTTCAATGTTGAAGGAGTTGAATAGGTCTTAGAGTTCCTACAAGAATTTTGAATGTTTGCCAAATGTCTCCATCAAGTGTTTAACTAATTTCCTTCTAAAGTTTGAAGTCTTTCGGAGAAGCTACCCTTCATTGGATAAAATAAAAAGTTATTATAGAAGGACACTATAAAATTCACTATTACTATAGAAGAAAACTTATCGTCTTGACGAAGACAAGGATCGGTTGCCTGCGTTGAAGATGAAGATGAAGCTCATCAATCTTCATTTGAGGGGAATGTTGCTCATATTTATTAGAGAAGTCATCAACTTTGAAGAAGATAGTCGATAAAGATGCTTTGTCATCCATCCATTTTGAAGAAAGTTTTTGAGGAGGGTATTCGAAGAACTAAGATATATGATGAGAACTTATAATAAAATATTAGTGCATGAAATATTGTCAACTCAAATAAGTACATGGAAATTCAATTTAAGAAAATAGTTGTACTCGAGTAAAGAGCCCATTTATTAGAATAAAAATGTGATCTTACCAATTGTTTTTACTGAAACTGAATTCAATTTCTCATGTTCCGCCGAAAAAAAGAAGGTGGGGGTTGATTGCATAGGCATAATTTTCAAATAAATAATGTAGGGTTGATTTGGTTGCATGTTTTTTAAAATGCAAGTATTATATGAACGCTGAGTGTGTGCTTGGTCTTAAAAGAAATGCACCAAAATTATTTATATTTTTTGGCCACATTCGAGTTTATCATTTGGTACTTCAATGAGATTTATTGGTAAGATTCCTTTTTCATGTCTTTAAAGATAATATAAACTTTGAAATTGTTAAATAATAAAAACTTGACAAAATACAAAATAATACGATCAAATAGTAGCATTATTACCTTGTAAACAATATATACTGTTAAGTATTAACAAAATAATAGTGAATAAAGACATAAAAAAAGAGAATATTTTGGTGAGAGGTTTTGTAGCTTGTGGGTTTTAAAAGATAGAGAGGGGAAGTTGTTAGCAAGTCAAAGTGTCCCCTAGTAGGTGGCTGTGATGTTCAAAGAATCCATTGGCGGTGCAAGTGTAACTTAAAGGGTCATTTGTAACATAATCTAGCAGTGGTGTAGTGTCAAACAAGGGAGACTCAATGGCATTATAATGGGATATATGTTGTTTGTTCCGAGGTTAGTGAGAATAAATGGAAGGGTCTTAATAAAGCCTAGTCTTAGGTGATAAGAAGCTCGTGGAGGGTGACAATTGTGCACTATAGTGAAGGAGCTACGCATGCGTTCTTGGATTTCGCTCGAGTTGGTTGAGGTTGAACTAGGAAAATTGAGAGTTTTAAGCTATTCCAGATCCCTAAAAATTTTATTCTACATTAATTTTTATCCACACTTAATACTTAACAAATTAAAATATGTATCAACCTTTTTACTGAACACCTATAAAATATGTGACCAAACATCTTATAATAGGATGCTTGATGATTGGAAAATTTTTTTGGATGAAAAATATACAAAAACAAATGTGATTTTTAAATTGCACTAATTATTCAGGAATAAAATTTTTTGCTCTACTATAAAGCTTATAATATTGACTAATGGAGCATGAAGTTAGAAAACTTGCAATAATTTTGGAGAATCATTTTGGTTTCACATTTTCATGCTTGGAATGTCTACAACAAAAAAAGATTAAATTAGTCCTTGGACTATTTAGACTGGCTTGATTTAGTACCTAACCATCAAATATGTCCAATTTGATATCTTGACTCAACAACTTTGATCCAACATAATCTTTTGATTTCACAAATTTGATCCCAAATAATCTTATCGAGGACCTATTTTGAATCATATTTGTAGAGTGAAGATACTAAATTGAACAATTAGTAGGGTCAAATTAAAATAAAACTATACAAATAGCTCAGAGACAATTTTGACGTTTTTCTAAAATATTTACAATTGATGCAATGTTTGTTTTAAGATAATTAATATTAATGCATAGAGGATCAATAATTTTTTTTTAAATTTTTCTTATTGATATTAAGAAGTCATATGATCGGGCACCACAAGCATTGATTTGATGCTTATTAAGCAGGAATCGTGCACAGTATTAAAGGTATCTTTGATTTAGTATTGATTAATATTCAAAGTAGTTGTTAAGTGGCTTAAGAGTTTTTTAAATTACAATAGGATTACATAGTGATTGATCTTGAATTCATTACGTTTTATATTGGTTTGTCATTTTCTTTTTGATACGACATTTTTAATGGTGAGATGTAGTTAAGGTTAGGTGCTTATGAAAGAGAAGTGTAATGAAACTTCAAAATAAAATTTTGTAAAATTGCAATTAGGACGTTGAAAAAGAAAAAGAAAAAAAAGGAAAAAGAATGGAAAAAAAAAAGAAAAATTGCAACGCAGTCAGTGACGGATTGGAATATTGGGTAATAAAAAACTTTGTGATAGCTAAACTGAAGTTTAAGTTTGACAAAATGAGAATGTTAAGTTGCATGAAAAATTAAGTCGCGGTTATGTTAAGGAATGATTTGAGTGATATCTATTAGATATAAAGTTATTGAAAATAAGCTCATATAATTAGGACATGAACAAAAAATGGTGGAAAATACATCAATTAGATATGTAGATAAAAAAATTTTGCCGATCAGGAATGTGACTATTTGACCTAATGTATAATGGATATAAATTGTTCAAAATTATTTGCAAATACTAATTTTAATGCTTCTGACAACACTTAATGAGTGAAAAGAAAATGTTGTTTCATAGATAATTGGAACAGAGTTAATGATAATGATGACGACGATGACGATGAACTAGCAAAAGCCAAAATATAACTGAATTTATTTCCTAGGAGGTTTCAGAATCATTTGTATAATGATTATAACTTCTGTCCAGTATGGGTTCGTACCTCTTCAGGGTTTGCCTGTTTTCACAACAGCAATCACTTACATCCATTTTTGTAAGGTTATGTTTTTTTAGTTTCATTGTTCATACATAAAGTTTACATTTTAACATTTTGCAGTTGTGGGTTGTTATCCTTCTGGCTTCTTTTTGCTAGCATTCATTTTGATCTAATATAGCTTGTGAAATTTTGTTGATGATATAAATTTTTGGTTTTTGATGATTCTTCTAGGAATCCATGGAGAAAGCAATTAAAAATAAAGTATCAAAAGCAGTTGTGCCTGCTATTGATGTCATGTTTCAAGCCCTCAGGTTTGGCAATATTGTCAAGCTTTGCTTTATATTAATTTTCGGGAGTTTTCTGCCTGACTAATTTAAAACAACTTTTGACATGCTTCAAATATCCAAGTGAGTTTGGTGCCAAAGTTGTTCCTCCAAAAAGATTTTGAAAATGCTTCCCGAATTATTTGATCACCAAGATCAGAACGTTCGTGCATCTTCAAAAGGCCTAACACTTGAACTGTGTCGCTGGATTGGGAAAGACCCAGTGAAATCTATTCTATTTGAGAAAATGCGTGATACTATGGTAATGTTAATTTTCATTTTAGTTTGGTAATATGATTAATTAATTTAAATAACTTGGTAGATTAGTTGTACTTTTATGTTCTATTTAGCTTAAACTTTTATATTCTATTTGAAGAAAAAAGAACTGGAGGCAGAACTTGCTAATGTTATAGGGGCTGCTAAGCCAACACGTAAAATAAGGTTAGTCCTAGTCATTATTTATTTTTTTATTAAAACTTGTTTTTAATTTTTGAGTATTTTGGACATTTGAATTTTTTTGTTTATTTTAGTCATTTCAAAGACTTCGGTTGATCGTTCCCATAATTTTCTTTTGTTATTTGGTATTATCTCCTGATTTGTATCAACTATTTAATTGCTAGGTAGAAGGAAGTTGATCATATTCTTTTTGTTATTGCGGCAACAATTTAAGGTTATTAGCCAATGATTCATTATGCCATTCACACTTAAACTCTTACTATAGAAAACTGAGATTTTTCAGCCACTTTCCTGTTTGGGCCGGCCAACCATCATGAAGATCATCGTGAATTTTGATTGAACTATTTGAGGAAACCTCTGAACCAGTTTTTTTCCCTTTTTATTATATGTTTCTTTATTTTTTATTTCAGGATTATTTCTTTTTCTAATATAGATTAGATATATTTGGTAAGTTGGTAAATTATGAGGGATTGATTTCCCTATATATATATATGTGTGTGTACCCTACTTGTGAATAATGAGATTAACGAATTATTCTACCCCAAATTATATAAATTGACAGAAAAAGTTGGGCAATTAAGAATAAATTTCTCGGATGCTTGGGCTTCTTCCAAGGTAACACAGTTTTTCTATTCTAGTTTTTAGATAAGACCATGAAACAGATACAGAGAAATTTCGTTAAAGCTGTCTTATTCCCATGTTTTCTGATTATTTCTAAGCGGGCCAGGTTTATTCATTATTTTACCTGTGTATGAATGATTAAAATTTTTTCTTCTTTTTCCCTTCTTTATTAGTGTTCTTTTGTTATTGAAGGAGCATCTGGCATGACCTTATTTCATTGCCTTTTTGATTTGACGGGTGGTGTTGATGGATGGTCTGGTTTGCAATAGAGAAAAGCAGCACAAAGTGCCAAAGCATTTTTGCTCCAAACTGCAATAGTAGATTTGAGCTTGTGATGAAATGATTTTCCCACAATAGCAATAAGCATTATCTGTAGGAATAAAGTCCTAGGTATCCCTAAATCCTAAGCATCTTCCTTTTTCATTGATAATATCTAATTTATTCAAATTTTCCTTGCATACTTCTTTTTTTACTTGAACTAAAGCACTCAAATCTTGTAAATAATTTTTTTTTTCAATTAAGAGAAGGAAAGCATGGGAAATTAATGGGGAGTGGAGAAATTATTACTTGATTGAAGAGTATTTGTACAAAGTAAAATGCTTGAAAATATTAGTAAAATCGATTTTTAATTTTTTAACATTAGACAACACCGCATAAAATTCTTCAAGATAATTCTTCCAATAAAACAATAACTTTTGTGAAATATTATTGCAATTCAAAATTATACTGAAGGATAACAAAATTGTTCATTGTCTTCACCATAAAAGGTGATCCTTTATTAAACGAAAAAGAAGTTACTGCTATTGCAATTATATGGTCCCACACTTCAAAATAATGTGCATAGCTTATTGTTAGGTTAAGAGCTCAATTAAACTAATTATGCAAAACATAAATGAAGAAGATAATAACCAGTGTATCCAAATGATATTTCATGGATATTCAAAGTGCTTGGTACAATATACCAAAATATTTAATTAATTCCTTTTATTTGTCGTGCAAAAATAAATGTAACAATCAGCAAAAAAAAAAAATAAATCAAATGACCATTAGAACTCCTATATCTGAAGTTTAATAACAATACTGTAACCTAAAAGAAAAAGAAGAAAGAATGTAACTTTGAACAATTGCATCAAGGCAATCTAATAATAAAAAAATATATATTAAACAAAATATGATGTACGCAACAAAATAACTTTTGAAATTGTTAAAAAATATTTATAATTATAATCGAGTCAAAACAACTAATTTTCTCATATCGCTTGTACAATTACACTTATAAAGAGTGACAACTATCTCACCAGGTATTAACGAGTCACTCTTTAAATATATGTTTTGAGCTTTGTCTTTATTTTTATCGAGCGTTAAATAAACTGATTAACTTAACGATCATAACGGGTTACTACAAAACAAACAAGAGCAAGCGTATAAAGACAATAATGCCATAATGCCATTGTTTCCGTAATAATCATCAAAATACAACATTGATCACTGATGAAGACAACATTTACGACACTCGCATGTTAATCTGGATGATCTGCAATGGATAACGACAATAATTATTTTTAAAAATATTCTGTATTACTACAAAATATTTTTTTAAAAAATGATTTATCTATAAAAATATAGAAAGTTACAAAAATATTTTTTAAACATAAAAAAAAATAATAATAAAAAATAAAAAACCAAAGTGATCCACCCTTTATAATCCTTTAATTGTACCCCTCTTCACCATTTTATAAAATACCCGCCGCCCCCAATTTTCCTATACATAAAACTTAAAATGCTAGAAAAGCTGCTAATCGATAGAGTATAGCCAAGTTTTAATAAGAAAATAATCATAATTATATATTTTATTATCCCACCAATTTAAGAAAATTTAAATATGTGACGGGGGTATAAAATTTGAATTCTTTCAAAACTGCCGACGCGGCCCATCGACGGCATCGCACGACCGTTCTCACACCCTGCAAGGCCATGTCGCCGTTAAGTGACGGCGGGCTCTCGCACGCGCGGCCGGCCTCAAATCCGGACCCATAACCTACGGTCTCACGCGTGCGAGCCACCAGCCGAATCTCTGTGCCCCTCTCTCCGTCTTCTTTCCCGAGCCCCTGCTACCAATTCCATTTCTTTTATATTTTTCCATTTTGTATCTTTCCATTTTCGTCTCCTCTTGCCGACGGCAGAGGGATCAGAGAGCGTGGCAGCGAGGAAGAGGTGGATCCGGTACGAGAAACGCTACGGCGAGTGTTAGATTTTCAGTGTGGTTTGCTGAAGGTAGGAGGAAGAGTCGAAGATGCCGACGGAGGAGGAGAAGTTGTTGAAGGAGGCGAAGCGAAGCTTCCTGGGGATGAGGGCTCTTTCATAAGAACTGGAAAGTCAGGAACGAGGCCAACATTGACCTTGCCGCTATCTGCGACTCCATCACGGATCCCAAGGATCCCCGTCTCAGAGAGTTTGGTAACTACCGATCTTTTTTTCTTTTACGCTTCGATCTGGTTATGTTCTACTGGGACTTGTGTTTCTTAAAGAAATTGGCTGATGGTTCTTTCCGGACCCCTGATCTACTGTAGTTGTTGGCGCGGAGAATGGATTGTGTGTTAATTATTTTGTTGTCCCTGTTACATTCTAGCTGTTCGGTTATGGATTATCGGTTATTTTACAGAGACCCTTAAGGTTGTAATCAGTGAGTGCTTGTCCCCATAATTGTATTGGAATTGTTGTTCAGGTCCATTGTTTAAGAAGACAGTGATTTGATTCCAATGCGCCTGTGCAGGAGAAGGTTTCAGATGCTCTAATTTCATTTTTGAAGGCTGCAGATGCTGATGCAGGGAGGTATATTCCATTGTCTGATAATCTGCATTCGTTTATCTGCTAGACTCATTTTGAATTGGTAGACTATTGGTTTGATTGCTGTAATGTAGGTATGCAAAAGAGGTCTGTGATGCAGTGGTGGCTAAATGCCTTACCGAAGTGCTCCAAGACTGTGGAGAAAGCTCAGTCTGCCTTTGTATTGTGGGTTGAGTTGGAGGCTGCTGAAGCTTTTGGTTAGTGATTCATCAGCATCATTTTTTTTATAAAAGTTTAACATAGCTGCTTGACAATTTCATGTTTCTTCCTTGTCTTTGACATAAAATTTGTAGCACTATTAGCCAAACCAGTGTTTCCTATACCACTCAGTGGTGGAAAGTTTTTATCTTTGCAAAGTAGCAGTGTTGATTTTGTAGTGACTAAGATACATTCAATTTTTTGGACGCCATTTTCTTTTCCTGAACCACAGAAGGAAAAATTCCAATCAATTCACTAGGTTAGTTTGCTTTGTAACTATCGTAAACACAGAAATTTTGTATATTGCACTTCATCTGGGTAAGTGTAAAGGATTTACTTCTATTTATACTATCTAGTGTAAAGGATTTACTTCTATTATACTATCTTCATTTAGTTATACGACAGTGTATGGTTTCTATCAACTCAATTTATTCAATATGTAGCTATATTGATGGCAAAAGTGTATGAATGTAGTCATTTCTTGAGATTATTTGATGCCATATTTTACTCTACGGTAATGCTTTGCTCCACCTCTAGTTCTCTATACTTTATCATCATCATCAACGTTTTTGTAATTATTTTGGTTGGCTTTATAAATCCTCTTCCATTTGTTCCTTCTGTAAAAAGTTACATAAGGTGACAGGTCTATTTATGTACTTTTTTCATAGTTTTTAATCAGCTACTTGGTGCTATTATTTTTCAATCATAAATTCTTCCTTAGTAATTCTATATTCTCACTCTTTCTGGTGTATTGTTTTCCCCCACATCACAATTTTTTTTCAAAACTTCAATAGCATTCACAACATTTTTCTAATAAAGTCATTTCTTCTTTTTATTTTTAATAATTTTATTACATAAACACATTATTCTTTTTTTTTTTTTTTTTGACATTTCTTCATAATCAACTTTGCCTATTGGTGACTCATTGTTGCACAACACTCAAATCTATCCAACAAAGCCGGACTACAGGGCTAATTGTAGTTTTGTAGCATTAGGTTTTATGTCTCATTGATATTTTATTTTCTGCGCGATACTCTTGGGTATTCGTCTTTTCTCAATCAGATTGTCTTTAACTTTCAAAATTATTTGGTTATTTATATTTTCATTATTTAATGTAACAGATCCACAAAAGCTTACTAGAAAACTAGATTTACTTGACCTTTCAACAATATTATTGTTTAAAATTATAAATTTAAATCTAAGAATGCAATACCTCAAAGAATGGTTGACTCGATAATTTATAGAGTTCATTTTAAAAATTAATTGACTTTCACTGCTTGGATTGCAAGAAATTGCAATGGTTTATTTTATTGTGACTTCAATGACAAATATTAGCTTTTGTTATCTAATCATGATGATTTTGGATGATATCATAATCAATGCTCTTTCTTGTAAAATAATTTTAATCTTGTGCATAATTTTCTAGTTTGAAATTGTCATGACCCAAACGAATCATTGTCATTAATATTTTAAAACAGGGGTTGAAATACAATTTAGAGGGAGTAGAAGAGATTAATAAACTCTTGGCATCCTTTTGTTTAATTTTATTTGAGTTTATCCTGGTTTAGCATTTGAAGGGCTTGGATGATGTGTGTGATTCAACTCAAATGTGCACCTTGAAATGGCTGGTCACAATGGTTGGCAAAGTAAATAGAATAGCAACAAGGTTTGCTTGTTTTTAATAAACTGAATGGAAAGTTAAATGATTAATTAAATTGCGGAATGTTGTAATTTATTGTACTAGAACGGATAGTATTATCGATTGGGTTAGGATAATATTATATAGATATTTGAGATGCAAAATTATACGATGAATAATATTAGTGATACACTAATCGCTTTAAGGTAATTTTCTTGATGGACATTATAAATGTGGCTAGTTCTTATGCTTATCATGTTCTATCAGAAAATAGCTTCAAAAAAATCAATTATACGAAGAGGTTTATGAAACTGTTGCTATGCATATTTGAGGAAGAAATTATATTGTTTTGAGGTTATTTGAACGAGCATAAAGATTCTACTAGGATGGGCTACTAGGGGATTCAATACGGATATTGAATTAGGATAGCAATGCAATGGTAGTAGTTATATTTGACATCAAAATAACCCTTGGTTTTGCAATAAATACATTTAATAATTGAGAAGAACAGCCATTAGGATTTGGTTTTATAGAAGTAGAGCCACCAAATCATAGATAGACTTCTTTACCACTTTGAAGGATGAAGTTCTTTGCTATAATGATTAGAAATTGTTTTTCGGGAGGGTTTATTCATACATATAATATTAGTTATGAATGTGTCTCTTATTATTAAGAAAAACAATCAAAATAACCAATTACTGTTGGACAAGTTGGTTGAATTTGGAAGGTATGAGATACTGGCACTTTTTCAAGGCTTCCTAGGTGAAGAGGAAACTTAAAATTCTTTGGTTGAACCGTACTTAAAGTGAGATAGGATAGCTAATTTCATTTAAAAGTTATAGCTTAAATCTTAAGTTATTCTAAAAATATACTGCACGCAAAGGAGATTGGTGATTGGAGTGAGAAGACGCAAAAAGGTTGTTGAAAACAAGTGTGCTTTTAGAATGTGTTACAAAATTGACCACTACTTATGGCTTATAATAATGTTAAAACATATAATGGCAGTTATGAATGTATATCTTACTATTAAGAAAAACAATCAAAATAACCTATTAATGGACAAGGTGGTTGAATTTGGAAGGTATGGCATTGTTAATTTTTAAGTCTTACAAAGCTTAGAGAGGAAATTTAAAATTTTTTGGTTGAACAAAAACTTAAAGTGCGATAGGATAGCTAATTTCATTTAGAAGTTTTAGGTTAAATATTTAATTAGTCTAGAAATATAAGCTAACGCAAAGAAGGAGATTGTGATTGGAGTGAGAAGACCGTGCTGTTGTTATGAAAACAATTTTGCTTTTAATTTGTTACAAAATTGAATACTTTTAAGCTTATAATAATGAATTGAAAGTTTTGTGAAGGTTATAGTGAGGAAAACATAAGGCACTTAATGTTTTTATTTATAATAGTGTTGGTATTAAGGAAGAAGGACAAACAAAATATTAATTAGCCAAGAAAAGAGATAAATGCTTTATAGAATTGATTATTTGATGTAAACTTCTTAATTCTAGACACAAATTCACAATAAGAGGTTAGGGAATATTTGGATAGACCTTTTTTCTAAAAGATTCTTTCTGATCTATCAATCACTCATGTCTTGCCTAATTTTGTGGATGAACTATTTTTTATTTAAGATTAATCTTTGTTGTGTACAGAAAGTAGTTGAAATCTTTTTGAGGTTCTCTGGCGATCTATGAATCAATTGAAGATTTCTCAAATATTATCTAATGCTTAAGATGACTTTTCTTTGATTTGCATATTTTTTGGGATAGAGAATTGACAATTTTTTGTTTTTTCCCCTCTGAAGTTTTATAAGCAACAATTTGGGAGGATTTTCCCTTAGTAAGCATTGTACAACAAATCCTTCCCATAGTTTTGATTTTAAATTCTCTATACAACAACAATTTGATATAATATGCCAATGTTTTGTTTTAAATAACAAACCAAAACCTTTTTGTTGTGTTGAACAACACAATTATTCATTTCGCTACTGTAATCTTTTTGTTGCCCTACATCTGCAGAAAATAACATGTAAAAAATTCATTGTCTTTGATTTGCGAGACTTGGTTGGTATCTAGTGGTTGCTGGGAATTTTTAAGGCTATTTTAGTAATCTGATGGCTTGTTGCAAGGGTCAGAGGATGTGGTAGTACTAGAACACTTTTTGTAGCAAGAGTTTTGGTTGTAGTCTAGGGCAAATGGGGGAACAAAGAATTAGGTCAAGAGAAGTAGAAATTAAATGGGGTGGAAAATTAGGGAGAGTTGAATTGAGCTTTATTGGAGGAATTTAGCCTATTTATAGGTAAACACAAATTAGGATAATTCTTTATCCAATTCTAAACACATTCTTCAAAAGAAGCTAGGGAAGGTTTGAAAAGGTCTTTTTTCTAGAGGTTCTTTCATGATCTATCAATTAATTAATAAAATGCCTCATTTCTTGCCTGTTGCTATGGATGAACTTTTTTTTTTATTTATTTAGGATTATTCTTTGTTGCGTACAACAAATAGTTGGATTCCTTTTGGAGGTTCTCTAGTGATCTATCAATCGATTAAAGATATCTCAAACATTATCTAATGATTAAGATGACTTTTCTTTTTTGATTTGGAATTATTTTTTTGTTGTAGACAACCAAGATATCTCAAACATTATCTAATGTTTAAGATGACTTTTCTTTTTTGATTTGGGATTATTTTTTTTTTGTAGACAACCAACAATTTTTATTTTTTCTTCTCTAAAGTTTTGTAGACAACATTTTGGGATGGATTTTTTCCTTCTTTATAAGTTATAGCTAGCACTGTACAACTTCTAGTTTGATTTTAAAACCTCTAAACAACAACAAATTGATATAACCCATTTTTTTTTGCTGTAACAAACCGGAATCTTTTTTTTTTTGCCTTGGACAACGCAATTATTCATTTTGTTGCTGCACAATTTTTTGTTGTCCTACATTTGCTGAAAATAACATGCTGAAAATTCATTGTCTTTGATTTGCAAGATTGTTGTTATCTAGTGGTTGCTGGAAATTTGAAGGTTGTTTTAGTAGTCTGATGACTTGTTGCAAGAGTTAGAGGGGTTGGTAGCACTAACTCATTTTTTGGTGCAAGTGGTTCGGTTTGCTTCTAGCGCAAAGGGGGAATGGACAATTTGGTCAAGAGAAGGAGAAATTAAAAGGAGTGGAAATTTAGGGAAGAATTGAATTGAATTTTTTTGGAGGAATTTAGCTTATTTATAGGCAACCACAAATTAGGATAATTCTTTTTCAAATTCTGAACAAATTTTACAAAAGAAGCTAGGGAAGATTTAAAAAGACCTTTGTTTTCCAGAGATTCTTTCATGATCTATATATCAGATAATAAAATGACTCATGTTTTGCCTAATATTGTAGATGAACTTTTTTTCTTTGATTTAGGTTTATTCTTTGTTGCATACAATAAGTAGTCGGAATCTTTTTGGAGTTTCTCTAATGATATATCAATCAATTAAATATATCTCAAACATTATCTAATGTTTAAGATGACTTCTCTTTTTGATTTGGGATTAATTTTTGTTATGGAGAACTGATAATTTATTTTTTCAACTCTCTGAAGTTTTGTAGAAAACAATTTGGGATGGATTTTTCCCTTATTTATAAGTTATAGCTAGCGCCGTGCAACAACTCCTAGTTTTTATTTAACTTTCAAACAATATAATATGCACATTTTTTGTTGTAAATAACACACCAATATCTTTTTTTGTGTTGGACAACACAATTGGTCACTTTGTTGTTGTACAACATTTCTGCTGCCCTACATTTACTAAAAATAACATGCAGAAAATTCATTGTTTTTGACTTGCAAGATTTGGCTGGTATCCAGTGGTTGCTGTAAATTTGAAGCTTGTTTTAGTTGTTTGATGACTTGTTGCAAGTGTTTGGAGGATGTGGTAGAACTAGCACATTTTTTTGTTGCAAGAGGTTTGGCTGGCCTCTAGGGCAAAGGGAGAACACAATTAGGTCAATAGAGGGTGAAATTAAAAGCGTAGAAAATTAAGGAGAATTGAATTGAATTTTATTAGAGGAATTTAGTCTATTTATAGGTAATCATAAATTAAGATAATTCTTTGTCCAATTCTAAACAAATTCCACAAAAGAATCCACTGGATGTGGTACAACTACCCAGTGGTTACTGTTACCACAATTCTTTATCCAATTAAGATATTTCTTTGATTTAAGAAGGTCATTTTTCGAGAGGTTCTTTCAGAATCTATCAATCAATTAATAAAATGCCTTGTCTTGCCTAATGTTTTTTATTATAACTTTTTTTCTTTGATGTTAGAATTATTTTTTATTGTGTACGACAGGTAGTTGTAATCTTTTTGGAGGCTCTCTATTGATCTTTCAATCAATTAAAGACATCTTAAAGATATCTCAAACATTATTTAATGTTTTACATGACTTTTTATTTTGATTTGAGATTATTCTTTTGTGATAGGTCCTTGTCAATTTTTGTTTTGTAGAGAAAAATTTGTTATGGATCTTTTCCTTCTTTTTAAGTTATTGCTAGCATCGTACAACAACTCCTTCCTCTAGTTTTGATTTAAAACCTCTAAGCAATAATGAATAGATATAATATACCCATGTTTTGTTCTAAATAACATATGAAAGCCTTTTTTTTTTGTTGGACAACGCAATTAATAAAATGCCATGTCTTGCCTATGTTTTTGATAAACTTTTTTTGCTTTGCTTTAGAATTATTTTTTTATTGTGTACGACAAGTAGTTGTAATCTTTTTGGAGGCTCTCTATTGATCTTTCAATCAATTAAAGATATTTTAAAGATTTCTCAAACATTATCTAACGTTTGAGATGACTTTGTATTTTGATTTGAGATTATTTTTTTGTGATAGGTACCTCTCAATTTTTGTTTTGTTGACAACAATCTGTTATGGATCTTTTCCTTCTTTTTAAGTTATTGCTAGCATTGTACAACAACTTCTTACTCTAGTTTTGATTTAAAACCTCTAAACAACAAGAAATAGATATAATAAGCCCATGTTTTGTTCTAACTAACAAACGAAAGCCTTTTTCTTTTGTTGGACAGCGCAATTACTCATTTGGTTGTTGTACAACTTTTCCTATTGCCCAACATCTTCTGAAAAGAACATGCAAAAATTCATTATCTTTAATTTGCAAGACTTGGGCTGGTATCTAGCGGTTGTTGGGAAATTTTGAAGGCTTTTTTAGCAATACAATGGCTTGTTACAAGAGTCAGAGGAGGTGGTAGCACTAGCAAATTTTTTGTTGCAGGAGTTTTAGCTGGCCTATAGGGCAAAGGGGGAACAACAATTAGGTCAACAGAGGGAGAACTTAAAAGGAGTAGAGAATCATGGAAAATGGAATTGTATTTTTTTTTGGAGGAATTTTGCCTATTTATAGGTAACCACAAATTAGGATAAATTTCCAATTCTAAACATATTCGACAAAAGGGAACTGTATATGTGCATGATAATTTTTCTTTATCTAAAATCTTCTTGAATCTCAATGTTGTGGGCGATCCATAGTCATCACCTAACACAAGTTCCAATCTCTTCATAGTACGGTGCCTAAATTGAGGATTTTGATAGCCTACTTTGAAGTGGACTGTTAGATTGACTATCCCTTTCATGATCTGATCCTCAAAAATCACTTTTATCAAAGTAGATGCTTTAGAAACAATAATTATATGACCTTACTCAAGGGCGATGATATTAGAGAAAATAACAACAAACAAAACCTTTATTCCACTATGTGGGGTCAGCTACATGAATCCTTTTTCTACATTGCGTCTTATTTAGTGTCATATTTTCATTTAATTCTAATAGATTAAGATCATTTTTATACAATATGCCCAAATCTTCCTAGGTCTACCTCTTCTTTCCTTAACATAAGTCGAATCTAAAACTTCTACTCTTATAATCGGATCATCAGACGATTTTTTTTAAAGCAAATATTAATTAAGAATTTTAAGCGTGAAGTGTTTTTTGAAATGGATAGTCAAGTCAATATTGAGGCTTGTTATATAGATTGATACATAATTGAAGTGGAGTTTGTGAAACATATTATGTAGAATGAAACTAAACTCTTAAGCATCAAGGTGTCTTTTGGTGTAATGGTTGGAATTTTACCGGGAACTTTAAAGTTAAGTGTGCTTTTATGTGACCGTTCTTGGGATGGTGATTTCCTGGGAAGTTACACAAATGGGGCAAAATCGTGAGGCTATTTGGTCAAAGAGAATCAAATTTTGATTGATAAGAGTTAGAATTATAAATAGTATCAGTGTGTTGGACAAGCTTGAAGATGAGAACTAAGTTTCATATCAAAAAAGTGCTACGTCACCCCTTGATTATTTAAAGGCCACCTCTAGAATTATATATGCCTAATTGATGGTTCTAGGCATAACTACTAATGAGGACATTGGTTAAGTGAGGGAGAGAGTGAAATCCTTATGTAGAATTAAGCTAAACTCTTGAGTGCCAATGCATCTTTTGGTCTAATGGTTAGAATTTGATTAGGAACTCCAAAGTTAACGAGCTCTTATGGGAGTATTCTTGAGACGGGCAACCTCTTAGGAAATTACTCCAATGGGACAAAATCGTGAGGCCATTAGGGCATAGTGAAAAGTATTTTGATAGATAAGAGTTCTTCGGGTTGTCATAGAGTTTGCAGTGAAGAATATGCATAAAGATAAATTTTTTATGTCCAAATGAAATATCTATTGAGATTTGGAGAGTTGCGAGGGATATTGTAGTTGTTTGACTAACATTTTTTTCAATGGAATTTTTTAATATTAAGAAGTTGCTTGATTTGAAGAAATTTTTTTGTGGACTTAAAATTTTGCAGGTTTTTTTAAATTTTGTAGATGCCTGGTATTAAGTTTAATATATATCAAGTATTTTTTTAATTATTCTAACTACACTGGGCCTGTAATTCCTCCACTTAACAAAATTTAGGTACTTTATTTTTTTGATCTCCCACACCTATTTTTTCTTCCATTTTCTCTCTTTGCTGAGAGAATCTATTCTTATTAAGCCTATGATGATCAGCCAAGATTCTATAGTCTTTCAATGTTGAAGGAGTCGAATAGGCCTTAGAGTTCCTACAAGAATTTTGGATGTTTGCCAAATGTTTCCATCAAGTATTTAACTAATTTCCTTCTAAAGTTTGAAGTCCTTTGGAGAAGCTACCCTTCATTGGATAAAAAAAAAGTTATTATAGAAGGACACTATAAAATTCACTATTACCATAGAAGAAACTTATCGTCTTGACGAAGACAAGGGTCGGTTGCCTGCGTTGAAGATGAAGATGAAGCTCATCAATCTTCATTTGAGGGGAATGTTGCTCATATTTACTAGAGAAGTCATCAACTTTGAAGAAGATAGTCGATAAAGATGCTTTGTCATCCATCCATTTTGAAGAAAGTTTTTAAGGAGGGTCTTCGAAGAACTAAGATATATGATGAGAACTTATAATAAGATATTATTGCATGAAATATTGTCAACTCAAATAAGTACATGGAAATTCAATTTAAGAAAATAGTTGTACTCGAGTAAAGAGCCCATTTATTAGAATAAAAATGTGATCTTACCCATTGTTTTTACTGAAACTGAATTCAATTTCTCATGTTCCGCCGAAAAAAAGGTGGGGGTTGATTGCATAGGCATAATTTTCAAATAAATAATGTAGGGTTGATTTGGTTGCATGTTTTTTAAAATGCAAGTATTATATGAACGCTGAGTGTGTGCTTGGTCTTAAAAGAAATGCACCAAAATTATTTATATTTTTTGGCCACATTCGAGTTTATCATTTGGTACTTCAATGAGATTTATTGGTAAGATTCCTTTCTCATGTCTTTAAAGATAATATAAACTTTGAAATTGTTAAATAATAAAAACTTGACAAAATACAAAATAATACGATCAAATAGTAGCATTATTACCTTGTAAACAATATATATTGTTAAGTATTAACAAAATAATAGTGAATAAAGACATAAAAAAGAGAATATTTTGGTGAGAGGTTTTGTAGCTTGTGGGTTTTAAAAGATTGAGAGGGGAAGTTGTTAGCAAGTCAAAGTGTTCCCTAGTAGGTGGCTGTGATGTTCGAAGAATCCATTGGCGGTGCAAGTGTAACTTAAAGGGTCATTTGTAACATAATCTAGCAGTGGTGTAGTGTCAAACAAGGGAGACTCAATGGCATTATAATGGGATATATGTTGTTTGTTCCGAGGTTAGTGAGAATAAATGGAAGGGTCTTAATAAAGCCTAGTCTTAGGTGATAAGAAGCTCGTGGAGGGTGACAATTGTGCACTATAGTGAAGGAGCTACGCATGCGTTCTTGGATTTCGCTCGAGTTGGTTGAGGTTGAACTAGGAAAATTGAGAGTTTTAAGCTATTCCAGATCCCTCAAAATTTTATTCTACATTAATTTTGATCCACTCTTAATACTTAACAAATTAAAATATGTATCAACCTTTATACTGAACACCTATAAAATATATGACCAAACATCTTATAATAGGATGCTTGATGATTGGAAAATTTTTTTGGATGAAAAATATACAAAAACAAATGTGATTTTTAAATTGCACTAATTATTCAGGAATAAAATTTTTTGCTCTACTATAAAGCTTATAATATTGACTAATGGAGCATGAAGTTAGAAAACTTGCAATAATTTTGCAGAATCATTTTGGTTTCATATTTTCATGCTTGGAATGTCTACAACAAAAAAGATTAAATTAGTCCTTGGACTATTTAGACTGGCTTGATTTAGTACCTAACCATCAAATATGTCCAATTTGATATCTTGACTCAACAACTTTGATCCAACATAATCTTTTGATTTCACAAATTTGATCCCAAATAATCTTATCGAGGACCTATTTTCAATCATATTTGTAGAGTGAAGATACTAAATTGAACAATTAGTAGGGTCAAATTAAAATAAAACTATACAAATAGCTCAGAGACAATTTTGACGTTTTTCTAAAATATTTACAATTGATGCAATGTTTGTATTAAGATAATTAATATTAATGCATAGAGGATCAATAATTTTTTTTTTAATTTTTCTTATTGATATTAAGAAGTAATATGATTGGGCACCACAAGCATTGATTTGATGCTTATTAAGCAGGAATCGTGCACAATATTAAAGGTATCTTTGATTTAGTATTGATTAATATTCAAAGTAGTTGTTAAGTGGCTTAAGAGTTTTTTAAATTACAATAGGATTACATAGTGATCGACCTTGAATTCATTACGTTTTATATTGGTTTGTCATTTTCTTTTTGATACGACATTTTTAATGGTGAGATGTAGTTAAGGTTAGGTGCTTATGAAAGAGAAGTGTAATGAAACTTCAAAATAAAATTTTGTAAAACTGCAATTAGGACGTTGAAAAAGAAAAAAAAAAGGAAACAGAATGGAAAAAAAAAAATTGCAACGCAGTCAGTGACGGATTGGAATATTGGGTAATAAAAAACTTTGTGATAGCTAAACTGAAGTTTAAGTTTGACAAAATGGGAATGTTAAGTTGCATGAAAAATTAAGTAGCGGTTATGTTAAGGAATGATTTGAGTGATATCTATTAGATATAAAGTTATTGAAAATAAACTCATATAATTAGGACATGAACAAAAAATGGTGGAAAATACATCAATTAGATATTTAGATAAAAAAATTCTGCCGATCAGGAATATGACGGTTTGACCTAATGTATAATGGATATAAATTGTTCAAAATTATTTGCAAATACTAATTTTAATGCTTCTGACAACACTTAATGAGTGAAAAGAAAATGTTGATTCATAGATAATTGGAACAGACTTAATGATAATGATGACGACGATGACGATGAGCTAGCAAAAGCCAAAATATAACTGAATTTATTTCCTAGGAGGTTTCAGAATCATTTGTATAATGATTATAACTTCTGTCCAGTATGGGTTCGTACCTCTTCAGGGTTTGCCTGTTTTTACAACAGCAATCACTTACATCCATTTTTGTAAGGTTATGTTTTTTTAGATTCATTGTTCATACATAAAGTTTACATTTTAACATTTTGCAGTTGTGGGTTGTTATCCTTCTGGCTTCTCTTTGCTAGCATTCATTTTGATCTAATATAGCTTGTGAAATTTTGTTGATGATATAACTTTTTGGTTTTTGATGATTCTTCTAGGAATCCATGGAGAAAGCAATTAAAAATAAAGTATCAAAAGCAGTTGTGCCTGCTATTGATGTCATGTTTCAAGCCCTCAGGTTTGGCAATATTGTCAAGCTTTGCTTTATATTAATTTTCGGGAGTTTTCTGCCTGACTAATTTAAAACAACTTTTGACATGCTTCAAATATCCAAGTGAGTTTGGTGCCAAAGTTGTTCCTCCAAAAAAGATTTTGAAAATGCTTCCCGAATTATTTGATCACCAAGATCAAAACGTTCGTGCATCTTCAAAAGGCCTAACACTTGAACTGTGTCGCTGGATTGGGAAAGATCCAGTGAAATCTATTCTATTTGAGAAAATGCGTGATACTATGGTAATGTTAATTTTCATTTTAGTTTGGTAATATGATTAATTAATTTAAATAACTTGGTAGATTAGTTGTACTTTTATGTTCTATTTAGCTTAAACTTTTATATTCTATTTGAAGAAAAAAGAACTGGAGGCAGAACTTGCTAATGTTATAGGGGCTGCTAAGCCAACACGTAAAATAAGGTTAGTCTTAGTCATTATTTATTTTTTTATTAAAACTTGTTTTTAATTTTTGAGTATTTTGGACATTTGAATTTTTTGTTTATTTTAGTCATTTCAAAGACTTCGGTTGATCGTTCCCATAATTTCTCATAATTTTCTTTTGTTATTTGGTATTATCTCCTGATTTGTATCAACTATTTAATTGCTAGGTAGAAGGATGTTGATCATATTCTTTTTGTTATTGCGGCAACAATTTAAAGTTATTAGCCAATGATTCATTATGCCATTCACACTTAAACTCTTACTATAGAAAACTGAGATTTTTCAGCCACTTTCCTGTTTGGGCCGGCCAACCATCATGAAGATCATCGTGAATTTTGATTGAACTATTTGAGGAAACCTCTTAACCAGTTTTTTTCCCTTCTTATTATATGTTTCTTTATTTTTTATTTCAGGATTATTTCTTTTTCTAATATAGATTAGATATATTTGGTAAGTTGGTAAATTAGGAGGGATTGATTTCCCTATATATATTTGTGTGTGTACCCTACTTGTGAATAATGAGATTAACGAATTATTCTACCCCAAATTATATAAATTGACAGAAAATGTTGGGCAATTAAGAATAAATTTCTCGGATGCTTGGGCTTCTTCCAAGGTAACACAGTTTTTCTATTCTAGTTTTTAGATAAGTCCATGTAACAGATACAGAGAAATTTCGTTAAAGCTGTCTTATTCCCATGTTTTCTGATTATTTCTAAGCCGGGCCAGGTTTATTCATTATTTTACATGTGTATGAATGATTAAAATTTTTTCTTCTTTTTCCCTTCTTTATTAGTGTTCTTTTGTTATTGAAGGAGCATCTGGCATGACCTTAGTTCATTGCCTTTTTGATTTGACGGGTGGTGTTGATGGATGGTCTGGTCTGCAATAGAGAAAAGCAGCACAAAGTGCCAAAGCATTTTTGCTCCAAACTGCAATAGTAGATTTGAGCTTGTGATGAAATGATTTTCCCACAATAGCACATTTTTGCTCCAAACTGCAATAGTAGATTTGAGCTTGTGATGAAATGATTTTTCCACAATAGCAATAAGCATTATCTGTAGGAATAAAGTCCTAGGCATCCCTAAATCCTAAGCATCTTCCTTTTTCATTGATAATATCTAATTTATTCAAATTTTCCTTGCATACTTCTTTTTTTACTTGAACAAAAGCACTCAAATCTTGTAAATAATTTTTTTTTTCAATTAAGAGAAGGAAAGCATGGGAAATTAATGGGGAGTGGAGAAATTATTACTTGATTGAAGAGTATTTGTACAGAGTAAAATGCTTGAAAATATTAGTAAAATTAATATTTACTTGTTTTACTTTTAAAAAAAACTTTTTACATCTTTGAAGAACTAATGATTTTCGTCAAGTTGTGCATGCATGCTAGTTTGTTATATACTTGCCATTTTGATTTTGTTATAGATCTAAATTTTATAAATTTTGGTCATCTTTTACATTTATGTGCTACTTAGATATTTTAAAGGGCCTTTGCGTAAGTTCTTTTCTTTTTGTTTCAAAGCACAAAACTAAAAGCAAAGAGGTGCTTTTAATAACTAAATATTCATAACTAGTATGCAATTATAAGTATAATGATTTATTCATTAACAATTATAGAACAAAAAGTAGTATTTGATGACCTGAAACTTGATATAGAATAGAGAAGAAATGTGACGCTTATATTGAAACTGAAGATAAATTTGAAGGTGAATTTGTAAATCAAAATTTGTAGCAATTTCTATTATACATAGGAATTAACAAACTGGTGCTAATTTTCTATAAAAGACTTCAAGATTATGTAAAAAACACATTTAATTTATTAAAAAGGTTAAATTCAAATGTATAAATAAAGTCTCAAGTTTCATAAAGGAGTTAGAAGAATTCATTAATCATTATCATCTTTTTCATTCACATAACCTCTTTTACATTTAAATATAATTTTTTTTTCATTTTCAAATTATTATTCCGAGTCAATCTTATCTTTCTTTTCTTGCACGATAGAATTGAATACATTTCAAGTTGAGGTAGCCTCACTCATTGTATATGAATTCTATTTTTATTTTATTCTAGTAAGTCTTACCGGCCACAATCGATCAACTTTTCATGACGCCCTTCAATTTGTCTCTAAGTGAGATCTTTATTTGAAAACTTTGCTCACTAGCATTCTCCTTTTTCTCAATTAACCACTCATAGCTTTCATCAATAAATCCATATTAATTGGAGCAATGACATCTCTTAAATTGAAAAAAAATTTCTTTTCAAACTTTGGTTGAACTTAATAAAAAATCAAATCATTTAAGCACTAGTGACTTTACAAATTTTTTTTTTGCATGAACTTATAGTAAAAAATTGCAATGAAATTCATATATTATTATGAATTATTTAGTATTATTAAAATTAAAAAAACTATTGGCCTACTCAAGTACTATCCTGTGTCTTTTCACTCGGTAGCATTGCCAATTCTAAAATCGTTACGATTAATTTTTATAAAGTTTGGCGTATGTAAGATATACCTCTCACCACTTTGTCGTATTAAAATTATAATGTCATATAGAATCTTTGATTAATAATATCCGAAGATTTTTTGTATATATATTGTGGATGACATTCTTAGTTGTGAATAACTCTTCAACTTGATTATAAATAAAGAATTTTTTATCTATGAACATTATTTCATTGGGGCTGTCAACTAGATTGCAAATAATTGCATGTCCTATTTCCATCAATTGTCCATTTGATTGTATGTTAGATTTATTCTTATTAAAAATTATGAATTTTAATAATATTGAACTTGAAATGATTGTCGGAGTTGGCACATCTATCTTTTGTTAATGATACAAAAGATTTGTTTGTTTTTTTCTCATCTTCTCTATGAGATTGTTTGGTTTACTTAAAAGGTAACACAATGTCAATAAAAATGTAGCGTAAAAATAATGTATTTTATTTAAATACTATAGTGTAAAATAAATGTGATCATGTTTACTTGTTTGATGTGATGTAAAATAAAAATAATGTAAGATACGAGGTTGATGGATATGGGTCTCTATTCGGGTTTGCGGATTGGGTCGGGGTCCGACCTGGGATCGACACAACATGAATTAGTTTGGCCCAAACCAAACCTAAATATTTTTTCAGGTTGAAAATCCTAACCGACCCAACACAAACACGGCTAATCTGAATCCATCCCAACATAAATACGGCTAACCCGAACTCGATCTATTTTAACTGTTTTTTTATTTCACAAAATGACAAGCCACAAGCCCCCAAAACAGTAACAAACAATTACTCCCAAGAAAAAAGTAATTAAGCAGGAAGCTAAACCAAAATTATGAATAAAAATCAAAGTACTCATGGTCACTGAAGTTCAACTTTGTCTACAAGTCATGATTTATGGAAGCTTCTAGCTAGAGGATATGAAGTTCTCCTCTTGGACTTGGTCGAGTTTCTTTTGCTAGTTGAAGGACTCAAAACAAAAGTGTGGAAGACCAATGTCAAGCTTCTGATAAGAGTGTGATCAACATAGGCTGTTGGAGAAATACCTTTGTTGGCGTCTTGTCGGTCAGCAAAAATCTAATGGGTTTGATCGTTTGAGCCTTCGACCTTGGCGCCTTGCTTGATATGCCCGCCTTGGCTCCCTTCTGGCCTTCTTTGCTTCTCGTTATCATTCAATATTGCACAAATAGAACACAATCACATTTTGCACTTCTCACTTTAGACTTCACACTTCGCAAACCTAAAAATAAAAAGATACCAAAACAGGGAAGGGAAATACTGCGTGAAGCGAAGGGTGCTGCAACGAGGTTATTGTTTTGGTTCAATTTTTGACATCCCTAACAGGCACAAGAGGTTGTGGCTGCAGCAAGCAAATTGTTGGTCGAGGGTTGCAGGCAAGCAGATGACAACGACGACTCGTTATGGTCAAAGGTAGGTGGTCAGTGGTTGTTGGTGGCGATGATAGCAGGTGGCTGATAGTCGATAATGATCGGCGACGACAACAGAAGGTGTTGACCAACAACGTTAATGAGCCGAGTCGGCTCAAGCCCTACTCTTTAACAAGTCATGTGCCAAGCTTATCGAGACACGAGCTTAAGCTCAAACTTGAGCTTGTTTATTAAACTAGCTTGTCTCGACTTGGCTCGTCAGCTCACGAGCCGGTTCGATTAACCTACCACTAGTCATTTCGATGCATTTACTGTGATTTGTCCTTGCATCCTCCTCTTCCTCCGGCCACTAATACTTTTTCTAGTTAGCTTCCATAAAAATCGAATTTTTTGTTCGAGCTAAAGAGCCGACTTGCAAGTTGGCTACTACCACTATGAAAAGAGCTCGAACTCACAATTTGACAAACAAGCCGAGCTCAAGTTCGGCATGGATCGAGCTCGACTCGACTCTTTACATCCCTATTGGTGACACATGGTTGTTGGGAGACTAACGACAAGCTAGTGGTGGTTGTTTGTAAGTGGTTGGCAAGTGGCAACAAGCAGTGGGCGGTGATTTGCGCCAGCTGTGGTGGCGGGCAAGCGGTGATGACGGCGCTGGTAGACATGCATCGACTAAAGGTGAGCGACGGTGATGCTTGGTGATAGCGGGTGGCACCAGCGACAGGTGAGCGACAAAAGCCACTAACACTTTATATAAAACCGCTCAAATCCAGTGAAATCCAAATACATTACAATTTTACACCACATTTACGATTTTTCTGACTAAATGTCTGAATTTTTAAAACTCCTGCAAAAGGAAACCAGTGCATTTTTTTTCCAGCAGACCAAACAACCTTAAATACGCCACTAACTGTATCAGACTTTGTCCATTATCTAATAAATATAACACATTATCTATCGCTTGTCACTGCCTATTAATCTTAACATATTTATTACTGGATTTGTAATCTTCAAATTGTCAGATACATCATTTCAAAATCTATTCTTAAGAATAATTTTTTTTTTTTACTTTATTTCCTTGATTCACTAACTCTAGGCATGTTTTAATTTTCAGAGATAAACATATTATAAATGTCAGAAAAATGTTGTGTAATGAGTGATGCTTGCTCTCACTAATTTTGCAGAATATTTTTTTTCACTGCATTAAAAATAAGTTTATGATTGTATCTATAATCAATTAAGTTCAAAGCCTTTTTGATGTTGTTTTTCACTTCAGCGATTTTCCAAATATTTTCAAACCTCTAATTTATACCAACATAGTGTCCAGTATGTGTCCTTTTTTCATATGTATTTGACCTATTTGAGCAGAATATGATTTGACATTCTAATGTGAGAAAAATGAAATGCAGGTATATTAAATACTTTAAATTTTAATCCTGCAATAATACAATTAGAGTAGTTATTTGCTACCACTCGAAGCACTTTCTCTTCTCTAATCTTTTTTGTTTGTGCAACTAAGAGTTTTAAATATTTAGACGCATCTATTGACTTCAAGAATATAATGCCTAGCGGTGAATTAACAAAAAAATTAATTATACAGTGATTTCTTTTATCAATTCATCTATCATACATAACAGCGCACCCCCTTCTACTCCAATCGTGATGCTGTGGCTCTAGCTGCACAGCAATTGGTTGTCTGCTATAGTTGCTATCGGTGCCACTTATTGCATCCAGGTGTTGGACTTGATCTGCAAACATGGGAAACAATGATTTGATTGTTATTTTACAGCTTTCCAGAATGAAAATCGTAAGGGCATCTTGCTGTTCAACACATTGAAAATTATTTATTGTCTAATACAATTAAAACTCAAGATAGCAAATTTATTTATTTTCTAGTGTGAAATCAGTTCAAAAACAATGGACTTGATTGTTGCACGGCCATTCACTCGTAAGGGAAAATAGCAACTTAGCTTGTCATCCCGTGGAACATAACCTAAGAGTAGAGAAATAGCTTGTTATCCATTGCAAGAGAACTCAATTGAGGCAGCTTTTATTCGAGTCATAATTCAATAGGGCTTCTCTTAAAAGAACTCCTATACCTCTTTCTGACTGTTTTAACCTCTTATTATAGGCTTACATATTATTGTTGAAAGGTTGGCTATGAATTATGGATGTTCTTTCTATTTTTAACTAATTGTTGACACCAAATCAATTTAAAGCACTAAAAAAATAAGGTTTTCCCCAGTTGCCTTTCTACGTATTGTATGCTACAGTAATCTCTAATGGTGCTACGTGTGGAAAAAAAAAAAATTGCAGCATCGAATAAGTTGTAAAGTGCCTTGAGAATCTTGGCTGAGAAAGTATACAATTGCATTACAGAAGTATGGAATACTTTTTTTAGTTGAAACTACCTGGGTCCCTATTCTTAGACGCACGAACTATGTCATTCCTTTTACAGTAATTCCAACAGTTTTGTGTTCTACCCACCCAATTCTGTAGGCTGTTGTTTATCTTGGATAAAGATGGGGCTAACAATTTTTCTTACCCTTTTTTGCTCCTTGCTTTGAAACTTGCCTGGCTTCAAGGAAACAAAGAAGCAATCGGAGTTGGATGAACTTTCAGCTGCATTCAGTTTTCAACGATAAGGTAGTGTAGATTAAATGTTTAAGCAAGACTGAATTATCAAATCAGAGAATTGGTAACAGACAACCAAATAAAGGTGTATCTTGATTTATGAAGATGGTGGTTGAATGTGAATGTGTAGCACATTCTTTGGAATTAAAGTGAAGAATCCTAATGGGTTGGGTTCAAGCACTCACCTTATCAGGAAAAAAACAAAGAAAAATAAAAGATGCTCTTAAGATTCTTCCCAAGGAATTGTTCCTGCTGCTTAGGTTTACAGTTGTTTCCTCTTGCACTTGCCAAAGAAAACCTAATTCCAATGACCGTCTTGTAATATGGAATTGTATTTTGCTCAGATTCTTGAAATGTCATTCTGCAGCGTTCTTTCTTTCAAGAAAACAAGATAAGCGCAACCATTACTGCCAACCAATAGAAGAAAACAATTTAATGAAATAAAAGGATAAGAGAGAACCTATTAAATGATTCCTATAAATCATATGTTTCCTCCTTTTTTATCATTCTGTAGTTACTTTTTAATCTCAACCCGCTGCATTGATAAAGTTACCTTGGATAAATCTTCACAGCTTCCTACTTATAAATTGCTTTTCTTTTTCCTTGCTTAGAAAATTGGTTGGATAAATATTCACAGCTTCCTACTTCTTATAAATTGCTGTTCTTGTTCCTTACTCAGAAAATTGGGTGCCACACCAAGTACAACATTTTTATTGGAAGTAGACAGTCTCATATGCTAAATTTCTATTCAGGTGCCACACCAACTACGACTTATTTGATTGAAGGTGGAGAGTCTCGGATCCTGTGAAATTCCTGGTGAAGCCATTTACTTCCATTCTCTACAAAATTACTAAATAGATCGTGCCTACCCAATGAACCCATGGTTCATACCAGAAATTCTACCTTGCTGTTGCTGCCGGAGTGTCTCGATTGTTGCGTAGTCCCTGACTCTACTAATAATACCTTTTTCCTCCACGTCCAAAAAGTTGTTGATAGTTTAAAATCTCAAACCGTAATGCCTTCCTATCTAAAATGGGAGAGTATAATAGACTAGTTTCTCCCCTTAATCTTTGATTACTAAACTAACCTTATGAAGGAAACAAAAGATAACATGCCCTTTAAAATATACTTAATTATGAAAATTTTCTTTAACAATTCAATGCAATTAATTACCTTGTCATGGGTATTGTTTATTAGTAACATCTATCATCGTGATTTTATCATCAAAATGTTCAAAATGTCATTTTGAACCTTTATCTGTCTGCTTGCATTAGAAAGCATATGATGTATTTTTTATGTATCATTGATTATTTTCTCATGGGTTGCACATAGGCATGAGGGCTCCTGCAAATGCGGTGTATTGGAGGGGTTAATTTTTACGTGTTTTATCTTTCCATCTCTATAAGCGGCAGATATGCTTTTGATTCCCATAAAGTTTCAGCTACATCTTTTCATGACCATTCTACAGAGTTAAAGCCCATTTTTTTTTCTTTTTGATATTCTGTGGTTTGTCCTAAAAAAAACAGCTTGTTTTTCATATATTTTTTTTGTTCGTTTGATAATGCTCATGAGTTTTCCTAGTCACCTCTCTTGTTTCTGCTGAATATCTGTACTATTTTTTTTTTCTTGGGCTAATGCTTGGCACGTTTATTTCAGTACACCTCCTTCCCCTCCTTCCCCAGAATATTGAAATTGCACATTGGAAAATTTTGATTGTAAAATTTACCATGTCTTTTGCTTGAAAAAGTTGTGGCATGCATATGAAATCTCCATGAAAACTGCAAACTGGACTAACTAATAAAGGGGTATAACTGACCTGATGTGATGGTTCACCTAACTTTAATATGCAGTTTTTTTTTTATTTTTTTTTTTCCTTTTTTTTGTGAATAACTAATATGTAAATAAGTGGTAATTTCTATGCTTAATGTAATGATGATACATTATTGCTTATGTTACTTCTCATTGATCATGTTGTTCATATGATCCTTATCATTGTTTCTTATTTTGATGGCTTTTATTCTATTTGGTTGAAACCAATTCAAAAGCTATTATTATTATTATTATTTATTTTTGGCCAACTTCAAGTGTTTTGGACGGAATTTAGATGTTTTCATTGAAATTCATTAGTTTTGAACAAAACTTCACTCAAACTGTGGTCTGGACGTCTAAATTGTACTTGAATTGTCATTGAGGCCCCACCAAATTTCTTGTGTATTAATCTTTAGCCCTAATTAGATAATCCTCTCTTTTTCATATACCTTCATTTAGATTTGAAATATTTAATAATTAGAAATTAACCAAAACTAAATTGAGTCTTGGAATCAACAGAACTATTGTAGTACCTAGACTGAATTATGCAATCAGATCGCCGGAAACTGAAACTGAGTTTTACATCCTTGATCTCTATTCTCAATAGTTTGGTTGTCTAACTGATGGTGCTGTGAAGATTCTGTTTTATCAACTAACTGATTATCTGCTATTAAACATTTCATTTTTTTATTCCAGATCCGAGCAAGATAAGGAGCCAGAAGAGGAAACTATTACTGAAATTACGGGCACTGGTGCTTCTGATGAATCAGTGGCTGATGGTATGAAGTGAATTCTGGGAAATTTTCTACTGACTTTTGCAAACCTTTGGATGTATTTTTTTTGTTAACATTATAAAATATATGTTGTGAACTATGTGTCACATTATGAATTCCCCTTCTGCTTTTAGCCATGGAGGCTCATGTAATCTTCTGAACAGCCCCTCAGGAAATAGATGAGTATGAGCTTGTTGATCCTGTTGACATTCTGACTCCGTTAGATAAATCTGGATTTTGGGATGGTGTGGTTAGTGTTTTCTTATGATGTTTGCTTAGTCTTACATTGTTGACGTCAATCTAATATCTTGTGGTGGTTTATTGTATCATTGATTGTTTTTGTTACCTCTTATCTATCAGAAAGCCACAAAATGGTCTGAAAGAAGGGATGCCGTGGCAGAACTTAATAAGTTAGCTTCGACGAGAAGAATCGCTCCGGGTGATTTTACTGAAATATGCAGGACCCTTAAGAAGGTAACATAATGTATTCACAACTTTTGTAGACTAGCTGCTGTTCAAACTTTCGAAGTTGTACTGTTTAGTTTTGCAAAATGTAATGTAATTTCTTGTTGATTTGTCATGTTATTATACATTTGATTGACTGTTTATTGTAATTTACTCAGATCTTTACCTAGTAGCGTTCATTTCCGTGCTTTTAATTTTACCATGTTATGATAAAAAAAATAATAAGCACTGCCATTGTCGGGTCAAAAGAAAAAATTTCTATAAATAAAAATAGTTGGTGGTGGAATAATAATGTGCAAGAAAAGATAAAATATAAGAAGTTATGTTATAAAAATTGGTTTAAATGTAAAAACGTAGAGAGCGGGAAAAATATAAAACGACTGCAGTGAAGTGTAAAGAATAATCTGTGATGCTAAAAATTCGCTTTTAGTGATCTTTATAACGTGTTAGATCTTAAGGAAGGTGAAAACTATATGTATAAACTAGCAAACAAAAAGAAAAAAAATTAAAGATTTAAGCTCAAGTAAAGTGTATTAAAGATGAAAATCAAAAAGTGCTTTTCTTAGAAAAAGATATTCAACATAGGTGGGTGAGTTATTTTGATAAACTTTTTAATGATGATGCTGAGAGTACGATCAACCTTCGTAATCTTAATATCGTTAATAATAATAAAACTTTTCATTTTTACCGTCGCATTAGTAAAAAAGAAGTTGATGAGGCTTTAAAGAAAACCAAGGGGAAAGTACGTAGGGACTGATGATATCCTAATTGAAGTGTGAAAATGTTTAGGTGATTTGGGGGTTTCTGGTCGACTAAACTTTTTAATATTATTTTAAAAACTAAAAAGATGCACGAGGAGTGGAGAAAGAGCATTTTGGTCCCCATTTTTAAGAATAAAGGAGATGTACAAGAGTGTACGCAAATTATAGAGGAATTAAATTGATGTGTCATACTTTAAAATTATGGGAGAGGGTAATTGAACATAGGTTAAGACGTATTACGAAGATTTCTCATAATCAATTTGGATTTATGCCGACAGTCTACCATGGAAGCTATACATTTATTGAGAGGTTTGATGGAGAAGTACGGAGATAATAAGGAGGATCTACATTTGATTTTTATTGATTTAGAAAAAGCTTAGGATAAGGTCCACTAGAGATGTTCTTTGGAGAGTCCTTGAGAAGAAAGGTGTTGATATGACTTATATTCAAGTCATTAAAGATATGTATGCTAGAGTTGTTACATGTGTTCGAGCTGATGGAGGATTGACCAAGTATTTTACTATTTACGTTGGTTTACATCGAGGATCGGCTTTAAGCCCTTATCTTTTTGCTTTATTTATGGATGGTCTTCTTGGCCATTTACAAGAGGATGTACCTTGGTGTATGCTTTTTGCCGATGATATCCTCCTTGTGGATAAGACAAGAGAAAAAGTCCAGGAAAAACTTGAATTATGGAGGTCTACATTGGAGTCTAAAGGTCTTCGTTTGAGTATAACTAAAGCTGAATACATGGAATGTAATTTTAGTAATAGTAGGTCTAGTGACGAAGTGTAACTTTGGGTGATCAAATTATTAAAAGGTGTGAACGATTTAGATATCTCGGGTCCATTGTTCAAAGCGATGGTGATATAGATGGGGATGTTAATAGTAGAATTCGGGTTGGTTGGTTGAAGTGGAGGAATGCGTCCGACCTTTTGTGTGATAGAAAAGTTCAGCTTAGGCCGAAAGGAAAATTTTATAAGATGGTGGTGAGACCTTCGATGCTACTATGGTCTTGAATGTCGGCCTTTAAAAGAGAAACATAATGTTAAGTTAAGTGTTGTCGAGATGAGAATGATTAGGTGGATGAGTGGTTTTACACTTAGAGACAAAATGCGAAATGAATATATCCGTAATAGGGTTGGAGTTGCACCGATGACGGATAAAATTAGAGAGAGTCGCCTTAGATGGTTTGGTCACATTAAACGTCGACCACACGATGATCCGATTAGGAGAGTAGATGTTTTAAATACAACTTATGTTAAGAAAGGCGAGAGGAGACCTAGGAAAACTTGGGCTTATTGCATAAAAAATGATCTTAATTTATTAGAATTAAACGAAAATTTGACACTAAATAGGACGCAATGGAGAAAAAGGATTCATGTAGCCGACCCCACTTAGTGGGATTAAGGCTTTGTTGTTGTTGTTGTTGTTGTACTGCCATTGTCGGGTCCCAAGCCCCGGGTGTGAAAAGTAGAAGGTTGCGTTGAAAAAAGTAATAAACACTGTCATTGCCGGGTCTCAAGCCCGTGCGTGAAAAGTAGAAGGTTGCGTTAAAAAAATAATAAGCACTGCCATTGCCGGGTCCCAAGCCTCGGATGTGAAAGGTAGAAGGTTGCATTAGATAGTCGACAACCAACGTAAAATTTGTCGAAAATCCTAATATGAATCCTTTATATCCTTCTATAAATGCTATGATGTCTCTTGGAAGCGACATGTTGTATGACTTGAATGCAGTGAAAGGTGTGCAAGGGCCGCTACAATTGCGCTCGGGTATTGTGTGAAATAAGCAAGAGTTCTCACATTACGGACGGATGCAAGTAAATAAGGTAGTTCATGAAACTAATATTAAAATATGATCTTCAAATATAGTTACTTTCGCAGGTAAATTAATGGAATTAGTTGATTGTTTTGGTTCACAGGAAAATAAATATCTTATGTATTCAAGAAACTAAATGGGTTGGAAAAAAAGCTAAATAGATTGATAATTTAGGTTTTAAACTTTGGTATTCAGGTATGAGTCACACTAGAAATGGTGTAAGTGTAATTATGGATAAGAGTTTGAAAGATAATGTCATAAAAATTAATAGAATTGGAGATAAAATTGTGGCTCTTAAGATTGTTATTGACATTAATATTTTTAATATTACGAGCGCTTAAGTTCCTCGAGTAAGTTTAGATATAGATTCTAAAGAAAAATTTTAGAATGACTTAGAAGAATTAATACAAATGATACTTCTTAAATAAAGAATTTTCGTTGGAGGAGATTTAAATAAACATGTTATTAGAGTGGTAGAAGGATTTAGAAATATTCATGATGGCTACGGTTTTGCATATAATTTTGTTATTGCTAATATTTATTTAAGAAAATAGAAACATATTACTTATAAGAATGAATTTAATAAAATGCAAATTGATTATTTTCTTATGAAAAGAAGAGTATCGGAAATGTGAACATTGTAAAGTCATTCCAAGTGAGAACTTAAGTACTGAACATCGATTATTAGTTTTGAATTTTAAGATGAAGAGTTGTAAGATAAATAATACCAGAAATCATTGTCATAAAATTAGGTGGGGGCATCTAAGAGACAAAATTATTTTTGTGAATAAACTTCAAGATTTCAAGATTTGGGATATTTATGAAGAAATAAATTTTATGCGGGATAAAGTAACAAACACTATTAAAAGAGTTGCAAAAGATGATCTTGGAGAATTAAAAGGAAAATTTTCTATAAATAAAAATGTTTGGTGGTAAAATAATAATGTGTAAATATATATATATATATATATATATATATATATATATATATATATATATAAGACTTAGAGAACTAAGAAAAATATATATAAAATTTTGTTTAAATGTAAAAACTTAGAGAACTAAGAAAAATATTAGATGACCCGTAGGGAGTACAGAGAATAATTTGTGATGTTAAAAATTACGCTTTTAATGATCTTTATAATAGATTAGATATTAATGAGGGAGAAAAATATATATATAAACTAGCCAAACAAAGAGAAAAGAAAAGTAAAGATTTAACTTATGTAAAGTATATTAAAAATGATAATAAAAAAGTACATTCTTAGAAAAAGATATTCAACATTGGTGGGTGAGTTATTTTGATAAACTTTTTATTGAAGTTTTCGAAAATACGTCTGATCTTATTGATCTTAATATCGTTAATAATAATAAAATATTTTATTTTTACTGTCATATTAGTAAAAAGAAGTTTAAAAGGCTTTAAATAAAACCAATGGTGGAAAATCAGTAGGACTTGATGATATCTAATTGAATTCTGCAAATATTTACGAGATTTGAGAATTTCTTGGCTTACTAAACTATTTAATATTATTTTAAAAACTAAAAAGTTGCTTCAGGAGTGGAGGAAGAGTATCTTGGTCCTCATTTTTAAGAATAAAGAGTATGTACATGTTTGTGCAAATTATTGAGAAATTAATTTGATGTCATACTTTAAAGTTAAGGGAGAAGGTAATTGACCATAGGTTAAGACGTGTTACAAAGATTTCCCATAATCTGTTTGGATTTATGCATTATGTAAGCTATACATTTATTGAGAGATTTGATGGGGAAGTACAGAGAGAGTAAGGAGGATCTACAAATGATTTTTATTGATTTAGAAAAAGCTTACGATAAGATTTCAAGAGAAATCTTTCAGAGAGTTTAGAGAAGAAAGATGTTGATATGACCTATTTTCAAGTCATTAAAGATATGTATACTTGAGTTGTTACTTGCATTCGAACACAAGGAGGTGACCAGATATTTTCCTATTTTACTTGGATTATATCAAGGATCAATTTTAAGTCCATATCTTTTTGCTTTAGTTATGGATGCTCTTACTTGACATTTATAGGAGGATGTACTTTGGTGTATGCTTTTTGCTAATGATATCCTTCTCGTGAATAAGACTAGAGAAAGAGTGCAGGAAAAACTTGAACTATGGATGTCCACATTGGAGTGTATAGGCCTTCTTTTGAGTAGAACTAAAATTGAATACATGTAATGTAATTTTAGTAGTAGTGGCTCTAGTAACAAAAGTTGTAACTATGGGTGATCAAATCATTAAAAGATGTAAACGGTTTAGGTATCACGGGTCTATTGTTCAAAGTGATGGTGATATAGATGGGGATTTTATTAGTAGAATTCAAGTTGGTTGGTTGAAGTGGAGGAATGCTTTAGGTTTATTGTGTGATAGAAAAATATCGCTTAGATTGAAAGGAAAATTTTATATGATGGTGGTGAGACCTGCAATGCTTTATGGCGTAGAATGTTGGCTTTTAAAAGTGAAGCATAAAATAAAGTTTTAGGGTGTGTTTCAGCTGTGGATGTATGAAATCTCAGTTCAAAAGCTACTGTAGAAAATATGTTATTCAAAAGGTGGTGTTTCAGAAGCAGTTTGTTTGTTTGAAAAATATAATTTTGAATGTGCTCTCTATGGACAAATTTCTGAAATACCCTCTGCACATATTATGTAGATTCTACAGGTATTTTCAATTTATGTAATTCTCATATTTAACTGCACTTGAACAAGCATAAATACATTATTAATAATTGAGAATAATTGTGCTTTTTCTTGTAATCTTATTCAAGAAAATATATTTTAAAATATAAAATTATTAATTCTCTTTTAATAATACTAATTTATTTTTTGTTCTCTTCTTAATTTGTGTTTTCATCACTATATCTTTTATCTAGGTTGTTCAACTATCAAATACTTTAAAAAAAATTGAGAATAATTGTACTTTCTTGGAGAATAGTTGTAGTTTGTCGTTTTCTTGATGTGCGAATCGTCCTAATAGAATGAATTAAATTTTTCTTTATTAATATAATAAATTCATTATAATTTTAAATTAAAAAGTGCACAACTGATGTTAATATTCTTAGTAAAGTTTCTCTGACATGATCTAAAAAGTCGTCGTCTCCCTTTAAAGAACTCATGGAACCGAAGGGGTAAAATAGTAAACAAACGCGGGACATGCGATGCCGGCTGCGGTCACAAAAAAATTGCGGCGGGTTTTAAAGCGTTTTATGGAAGCACGATTCAAATGCCTAACTTGGATACTTGGTTTTGAAAGCAGCCCGAAAAATAGAAACAAACGCAACCTATGCCGAGATGAGAATGCTTAGGTGGATGAGTTGCTTAACCCTTAGTAACAAAATGCAAGATGAATATATCCATGATAGGGTTAGTGTAGCTCTAATAGTGGACAAAATTAGCGAGAGTCGTCTTGGATGGCTTGATCGCATTAAACATCGACCATCTGATGATCCGGTTAAGGGAGTAGATGTTTTAGATTCGACTTATGTTAAGAAAGTCAGAGGTAGACCCAGAAAAACTCGGGCATACTATATAAAAAATTATCTTATTTAATAGAGTTAATTGAAAATATGACACTCATTAGGACACTGGAGAAAAAGGATTAATGTAGCAACCCCACTTATTGGGATAAAGGCTTGTTGTTTGATAAAAAATAATATCATGTTGTGCTTGTTTTGAATTCTTGTTGTTGAGTTATTATGCCTTCCTCTAGCTTTCATTGCTGTGCTTGTGCTTCTATTAAATTATTTGGATGTAATATATCTTTGCTAATAGATCTCATCTACTTTGTGAGGCTTCTTGCTAACAGATATCATCTAATTGGTGAGGATTAGATGTGTTCTAACCGGTTATTGTCAATTAACTTTCCGACTGATAATTTATGTTAATATTTCTTTCAAAATTGTCGTTGTGCAGCTTGTTACGGATGTGAACTTAGCTGTTTCCGTTGAGGCCATTCAAGCAATTGGAAATCTGGCTCGAGGTTTGAGAACTCATTTTGCTGGGAGTTCACGCATCTTATTGCCCATCCTGTTGGTAAGAAACAAGACTATTACATTCTAGCTTCTACAATTGCAGGTTGTCCTCCTCAATTCTTGGAAGTGTTGTAGTTTCCATAATCTAAGTTTTTTCTTTATGATTCCTATAAAATGCATTATTGCTCTGTTTCTTCGAAGTGGGGGCATGAATTTAGTTATCTTTAGTCTGTGCTTTGGTTGTTCACAGGAAAAACTGAAGGAGAAGAAACCAACTTTGACAGATGCTCTTAGCCAGACTCTTCAGTCTATGCACAAGGCTGGATGTTTGACACTTTTTGATGTAGTTGAAGGCAAGTACCGTGCTGTTTCATACGCATTAGTTTGGTATGGACGATGAATTGTAGGATTTGGAAAGGATGATGAGTGTGTTGAACAACAGGTGTTGTTATAGAGCCTTTATTTATTCAACTATCTGAATATACACTATATTTGTTTGTGTGGTATTGAGGATCATGAGACATAAATCTGACATCTTGTCACACCAGGACTAAAACACAGGATATTTCATTCTCATGAGGGTAAATATCTGTATCATTGAGAATGGCTTTCACAAAATCTTTGAGTTCATGCCCATCGATTTGGGATGCTTTCATGCTCATGCTACAGTGGCAACAAATTGTTAGCATTACTAATGTGTTGTCTAAAAGCTGGGTATTGTGTTGTGTACTGAATATTTCCGGTGCCATTAAAATTTGTTAGCGTCAGTTTGTGGTTTGAAAAAACGGAACATGGAAACTCACTTTTGTACATTGGTTTAAAAAGATAGAATTTGTTGGAACTGTTGGTTCTGTTAATCCCTAATAAATTAAATTGATAGCATGGGCTGAATTTGTCTGAACTACTCAAGAATTATATATATTTTAATTTTCTATAATAAAAAGCGAAGTTGGACGACCATGTTAAGTAGGCTTGTTCTGATAATTTATTGGTTTTCATCTTGTTGAAGCCATTTCTGGTTTCTCTTTGGTTTTCATTTTATTTGTTTTTAGAGATGTTTATTTTCTGGGCTGAATTTAAAAACTGCGATTGCAGATGTTAAGGTGGCAGTGAAAAATAAAGTTCCACTTGTACGCTCATTGACTTTAAATTGGGTGACCTTTTGCATGGAGACAAGTAATAAAGCAGCTGTGCTCAAGTTACATAAAGACTATGTTCCTATTTGCATGGATGTGAGCAAAAAAATAAGTTCTTGTCATTCCATTATAACTCATTTATTAATCTTCTATTTCTTTTATTTTCTGTTTTTATTTGTTACATTATTGCAAAACAACTGATTACACGGATTTAGTTAGCTAATTGTTATTTTCTTTATAGTGCTTGAATGATGGTACCCCAGAAGTCCGAGATGCATCTTTTTCTGTTTTAGCGGCTATAGCGAAGGTATTAAATGATAATTGTTTAATGTTTTCTATTAACAGGTTCTTTTTCAATTTCAAACTATCATTGGCCTTTTTGCTTTCTTTTAATGTTCTAGATGGTTGGCATGCGTCCGTTAGAAAGGTCTTTAGAAAAATTAGATGACGTGAGGAAGAAGAAACTTTCAGAAATGATTGGCGATGGTAATATCTCAAATGTTGGTTCAGGTATGACCTGCTGCTGTGCTTCCCTCCTTTTTGGCTAATCATTATGATGAATTTTGCTGGTTTGATTTCTGTAATATTGGTTTTTTTTTCTTAAGCAGTTGCCATCTCGACTTCAAGTAGTACTTTGCCTGGTAATGAGGTAAGCTTTCATATGTTTTTTCTTATTTTAAAATCCTTTTTCTTACTTGTCGCTATTCTTGTTGAAGATATTTTAACTGTATTGTTTCTTATTTCATTTTTGATCGAATAATATAATTTTTTTAACCTTATATTGCTTTTGTCCTCTATTCACTCGCCCCTTTTTAATAACATTTTCTCTTAAAGGCTATCTTTTGATATCAATATTGATGCTTTAATGATTTGTTATTCATGTGTTGATCTTATTTTGATATGTGATTTTTGTTTTCTCATTCTATAAATTCGTTAAATTCATAACAAATCCTCATAAAAAGTGCCACGACCTGGCATGGGACTTGAAGTTAACTAAGGCGGGAATGGATGGTTATTACGTGGAAATCAATTCTCAATTATTTTAATTCTATCACTAACAAATTAATATTCAAAAAATACTTGAAAAAGCCACTAAAGAAAGTAATAAAAAATTAATAAATAAAAATTTGTACATTTCTGGTTGCTTCTCTTCTATTTCTCTTGTTCAAATTTTTAAAATCTAGAAATAATATTAAAACAACATAATAAGTTATCTAAATATAACCCAAGAGTAATCACACTTCTAAACTACAGTAATCCAAGAAAAAGAATTCAATATGCTTTTGGGTCTATAAGAAATCTTAAAGTTTGCTGGTGTTTCATATTTTATTTATAAGCAATCTAATATATGCTTATGCATGTATCAATGACCTTTTTCTAGATTAACAAACACTAATTTTCTATATTCATTTCTCTTAACTTTACTTTTACTTTATACTTTACATACACTTCTGTATTTGTGAGGATCACCGTCAACAAACCTAACACACCCTTGGCCGATATTGCCCTGTTGGCTTCCGTCGACACAACGGTTATTGATCTACACATCGCACTTGTCTAGGGTGGAAAACCTTTACTTGCCCTTGACCGATATCAGTCCGCCATCACAGCAGTTAATAGTGTAAAAATTACAATTGTCTAGGGAGGTAAGCTTTGGTTTACTTGCCTCTAGCCGATATTATCTCGTCGGCACAACAGTTAGTGAACTATCACAATTTTCTGAGGTGGTAAAAAAACTCTTCGCGCATGGGTATACTGACGTCATTTTCCTGTACTATTAGAGGGTGAAATTCTTCTTTGAACATGCACATGCAAACATTCACATATATACTATTTCATTCTTCATACATATATTATTCTGCGACTTATTTATGTATTTGTTAACATGCATGCTTATTTTGATGTACAACTATTCTTCAGACATATCTTTCTTATCATTCATATTTCTGTTTCATGCATATCTTTTACTTATATCCATCTCATGCATATCTCTTATTTACATCATGCATATCTTTCCAACATGCTTTTCTTACATGTCTATCTTTTACATATAATGTTGATCTAAATATTATTCATGTCATGCTCAACTTTCATGCATGCACATCTTTTTCTATTATGCTTATCATGCATATCTGTCATCACAATATGAATGATCTGATTAAACTAGGGCAATACCTGAAATCAAACATAGAAGATGATTTCTGAAATTTAGAAATGCAATTACTCACCTCGGTGGTCATATACTAGATTCTTAATTTTGGTAATTGACTGAACGTTGTGGTAACTTTTATATTGAGCGCAATAACATATAAAATATTATATTAAACTTTAAAACTTAAGTGATTTCCCTAAATAGAACTATTCTTCCCGAATTAGCATATACTTATGTTACCTAAACTTTACAGGGCCATCTTACGATGATCTTCTACATGCTTGCTTCTAAGTCGCCGCCTCAAGTAACCAACCTGAAATATTAAACGAATGAGGAATTCATAATATCTTTGGTCATTAAGTAATTTAGCTGAAATTATCATTAATTTGCCAAAACATACCTTAAACGGCTTTCTCCGCGACCAGCCATTCTCCAAAGCTACCAAATTTACTTTATATCCCCTCCATCCACATCTCTCCTACGCTGATATCGTGCTAGAACTTTTGTGGAGCTCATAAAAGACTTTCGATACTTTCCATACAATCAGCACCTTTGACGACTAATAGAAATGAGGAAAGCATAAAAACAATGCAAACTTCATATCAAAAGGGTGAGGAAGAAAATGAAAGTTTCAAATATCGTGAAAATGATATTCACACCTTAAGACTTTACCCTGTAGCTCTAAATCCCGAGTTGCGGCCTTCCTAGATGTCGTTCGGTTTGACTGATCGCGACCCTTGTAGTGTAGCATGGGTCGCAGCTCCCCTACCTACATGCTTCTATTGCGCTAGAAAGGAATAGGGAGCGGGATTGAGAGAGAGAAATCGGGAGAAGGAGAAAGAAATTTGAAGCTCGAACTCTATTCAACCAAACGAAGGATTAAAAGGCAAAGAAATGTCGATTGGCTATGATGAAGCTGTGGGATTAATGTAGGATTATGGATTGATTATGTTTAATTAAAGTTAATTAAACTGAAAACTTTCAAATTTTATATTTCTCAATTCGTTCAAAATTTATATACAATAATTTATATGGAATTGATCGATTTCTTACGTAGAATTTAATAAAATTATTTTGATTGAAATTCGAGGGATACGAAATTTGGGATATTTTTTCAGTCACCCAATTTTTTTTATCAAATTTCTCAAAAACTGGTTATTACAATCTCTCCTCATGAAATTTCATCTTTGAAATTCATGAACTCCACAATAACTATGAAGATGAAACAAGAAGTGTTTACAAAAATCCTTTTCTTGTCAAATGATAACTGAAACATATCAAACTCTATGTATCATCATAAGTGGCAACATGCTCATCTGACTCTAAGTGGGTTGAGGAATAAACTCTTAGACGAATGTTCTGCCTTGGTTGCTCCTTACGAGTCATAGTATCAGCCTCGTTATTCCCTTCTAACCACTTCTAGCTGTTGATCCTTACTGAAAATTTTTTTGAACTGGATTTCTTCCTGTGTGAGCATCTGATATGGATCTCTGAATAGCATTAGAGCAATTTCTCCTCTGATGACCAAGCTATCCACATAAATAACACACCTTCGTACCAAATAAACATGCACCTCGATGTTGTTTTCCACACTTAACACAGGTTGAGTAGGGCTACTGCCAGCCTAGCTAACAACTCCACCATTGTAAGACTCATCTTACTTCTCACTAGACTCTACTTCCGAATGAGATATTAGTGCCACTTCCTCTGAACCCTTTTTCTTCTGAATGTCTCTATGCTTCTGAGTGCTGGAAATTAATCTTTGCCCGCCAGCTCTCTCCTAATATTTAATAGTCTTCAATCTCAAGTGGCACTAATGGCTGCATGATTGAATCTTTCAATCTAGAAAGAAATTAATGACATTTATTCTCTGCATTAGGAATCATCTGGGGTGCATACCTTGATATCATAGTAGATTTTGCTTCGTATTACATAACTAATTGATCTCCTTCCACCAACCTAATGAATTTATCTTGCATCGGTCTCCTGATTGATGGTGGTACAAATAGTCTCTGAAGGTTTCACGAACTCGTCCCACTACACCAAGTGGTTGGCTCCCTTCAAACTTCTTGCATTTGTCCTTGCCACCATCTCTAAACTTCTTCCTCAAAAGCAAAAGTGGTTAAGGTAACTCTTCTCCCCAGGGGACAAGACATGTCATCTATGATCTTCTCCACTCTCAAAAGCTAGTTTTCAACTTCAACTGGTCCTCTTGCACTAGAAAAAAAAAAGTGGTCTCATATTCTGCAAGAGCTTCAAATACTTATCCATTGGTGATCTTCCACTGTTAATAGCTTGAGATTGATAATTCTTAATCAACTGAGGGTTTGTTTGGGGCATACCTTGATATCATAGTAGATTTTGCTTCGTATTACATAACTAATTGATCTCCTTCCACCAACCTAATGAATTTATCTTGCATCGGTCTCCTGATTGATGGTGGTACAAATAGTCTCTGAAGGTTTCACGAACTCGTCCCACTACACCAAGTGGTTGGCTCCCTTGAACTTCTTGCATTTGTCCTTGCCACCATCTCTAAACTTCTTCCTCAAAAGCAAAAGTGGTTAAGGTAACTCTTCTCCCCGGGGACAAGACATGTCATCTATGATCTTCTCCACTCTCAAAAGCTAGTTTTCGACTTCAGTCGGTCCTCCTGCACTTAGAAAAAAAAAAGTGGTCTCATATTCCGCAAGAGCTTCAAATACTTATCCATTGGTGATCTTCCATCGTTAATAGCTTGAGATTGATAATTCTTAATCAATCGAGGGTTTGTTTAGGCGATTGCGAGCTTAATAATAAGCTGTCTGTGCATAAGTACATTGCGGATAAGGTGGTATGTCCGTTTATTTTTTACGGTTGAAAACAGTTGTCTTTCATTTGTTTTGGACGGATGATCATTCTCGTATCCGTATAGTATTATTATTCTGCATGAATCTGTCATATAATACATTTTTTACTTTAGAAGTAAAAATCCAATACAAAATATTACATAAAAAAGATAGACATATTACTTAACAGTATCATGATTATTAAAATTAAGAAAAAGACTATTATAATAATATTTAATAATATGATAATATATTTTTTTTAAATGCGGATGATGTACGTCAGGAGCTAAGCCGTCTTCTAGGGACACTCTCCATTCCCGATCACTCTCAATGGTGGAATCTTTCACCCTATCTATCTACCGGAGAAGTTCATAGTTTTCCATGATTCTCGGTGGGCACCTATAAAACTGTCTCCCGTAGCTATGTGGCTGACGTGAAGTTAGCAGGAAACTTTGAAGGTCACAGTAGCTGTGTAAACCTTAGGAGGTACCAGAAATCATTGAGCTCATCTTTCCTGAATGTTCTAAAGGACATCCCATTAGACATAACACAAGTATAAATTGATAACAAAAGAAATTAATTATAGTTTTATTTAACTGTGAGGTCTCAGAGAACTCAGTATATAACAAATCTATCACTACAAGAAGAAACCATACCATATAAAAAGGTTCTTGGTTGGCTTTAACCCACGTAATACCAAGCTCGTGTGTCACATTTGTATATCACTAAAAAAAATCATTCAAAAGAACCTTAAAGATCGTAGCACCGAAAAAAGAGAGGAATTTGCTTACCTTCATTAGGATTTCACTTGTGATACTAATCAACAATGACAAACAGACCATCCAGAAGAACCCATACAGTCAAAAAAAACAAAAAACAAAAAAAATGTAAAAGATAATCAACAATTACAAATAGCGTAAAAATCAAAACAATTAATATCAAATACACAAGAAACGAAAATAAATATGAAATATCTAAAATACAAATAAAATAAACAGTGAATTTCTTCAACAACTATTACAATTAATAATATGATAAAAACTTCAATCACTCTTCAACTATTGCATCCATAATTCGTTCCCTTAACTCTGTCTTCTCGCTTCCACTGACCCGTCTTTAGTACAGGTTTTGGGAACATCATATTCAGCCTGTGACAAGGACTATCCAAGACGTTACTCATATTCCTCAGCAGGGACATGTTCACGATTCTCATCTGCCCTACAGAAGTCGATATTGTTGCGGGAATGATCTCGCCGAATATAATTATGGAGATTTATCGTGACAATCACAATTTGCACCTGTTTGAGAAACGGGTAAGGTGACCTCGCAAAGTATAATCCATTTCTTCTTTCAAACATCAATAGTCTTCTTAATGATACTGCGCAAGGAGGAATCTTATATTGAACATTTCTTTCCTGCCCCCGCGTGACATTGTTGCTCGCTTAAAGTCAGGTATGTGGTATCTCGTATTGGGTTAGAGCTTGAGATACCATTGCTGCAATGTATATCCAACATTGACCAAATAATATTTACTTGATGTGAATTGAATTATTAGTATTGAAGGAAAATAGAATTAGAGGATTAGCTCAGTCTCAAGCGAACCTGTGGGTTGATATAGGAAGTTGTATTTGTTATTCCGCATTGTAGCTTTGAAAATTTGTTGTTCATGTGCATTGCTCTACCAGCCGGTCATGACAAAAGTGAAGCACATGTTGAAGTCACATATCGCTATGATATTTGTGTCCGGACCCATAAAGGTCGATGAATGTGATCTTCCCATTATTTGGAACACGTGCATTAATGTGTGTTCTATCGATAACTCCAATACAATTCTAGAAAGATAATAAAGGGTTTCGTAGTTACTATATTTATTTTAAAATTGAATGTAATAAATATGGGAAGTTACGTTAAAGTATGACATATACTAAACATCGCTTGAAATCTCTGTGGGGGTTCGTTTGAATGTAGGATCTGCTTGTTTTATGACTTGTGAAGAAAAACTTACTAGTGCATTCAATCATATTGAAAAGTATCCATAAATCGTTTTGGAAGAGTGTTGAAATTGCTTCATAGCTCTTTGTATTTACTCATTCTGCGATAATATGTAGAGGGTTATTGTCAACACCTTTCGCGAAGTCGTTCTGGATGAGTCATGAAGTTCATGATTTCTGTGCAGTTACTTCAACTGAACAGCGAATACCGCCTTTGTCATGCAGAATTTATTGCTCACTCGTTGGGTGGCCCGCAAACAACTCTCAACTCATTTGTTGCTAGCATATGAGGTTGTCATGCCCGAGGAGCATTCTATGTACGATTTATAATATTCATACATAGAGCATACTACAACTATCCTTCTGCGCCTTTCTCTAATTGCATCCATCTATTTCGGTATTAAAGTGGCTAACACAATATCAATGAATTAACTACAATCGTATAATATTACGAACAAAACCAACATAAAAAATAATGTTATTGAAGTAAATAGAAACACAATTAGGAATGAAAAAACTCTTAAGCAGCATGTTTAAAGTAGTCTAAATATCCAAAGTACAATGAAAAACTATAAAATATAAATGCCTCACACGAATTTAATAAAAAAATGTCTTAAATGTCCTCGCTCTCATAAAAATATTGTGGGTAAGTCACTCTACGATCAGCAGACATCGCAATGAAAAACTCTCTCCGGATCAATTTTTTAAACTTCATAAAAAACAAATAAAGCGGCATGTGCTCTGAAATTTATGGAGTTGCATCCAAAATTCACACAAACTACTGGACAAAAGCTGCTTGTGATGTGCCAGAGTCATTAATGCATGAAACTACCAACTGTGAGATCTGGCTTCTAAGGAAAACAACTTCCGCTTTCTTTTTATCTTTAACTGGGGACGCTTAGACCAACTCATGGACTCAACTTCATGGAGGTTCGTGCTGGGGCCTTCATAGAAATCGTTTGTTTGGTCAGTTTCTAATTTTTCGGAGATGCAACTACCCCGTCTTGCTGGGGGATATGCATTATTATCTGTTGTCACAACACCTCCAAACATACGACCCAACTTCTCCTCCAACGCAGGATCGATTCCACTGTATTAAATTTTTTTTGCAGCATGCACCACCTATAAATTCATATAACATGGAGTTGAATTTAAAAACAAATTAAAAATTGAAAACAATATGAATTTTTTAAAAAGTTTACTATAAGTCTCTTTGTCGACCACTCCTCGGAAGCATCAATCTTTTGTTTTACCGGATCCTATCACAAACCCGTTGATCCTCGCTTCAATTCGTTGCATATTTTTCAATACTTATTTAACTGATCCCATTTTTTTTTACTACATCCTATCATACGTTCTGCCTGCACTTTTCTTAAATTTTTTAGTCATATCTTGTCATCCTTGTTGAAATAGGTTGTCGGCCTATTTCCCAGATCGACCTCATTGTAGCAAGTTGGCCTATTTCCCATATCGACCTCCTAAGGGCAAAGGTCGCAAAATATTAATTTAGTATCTTTATCCTACATTGCAGATGAACCAACATCTTTTGTCTTAACCATTGCATTACTAGCATAAGAAAAAACTATTTAACATAAATAATAATGTCACAATATAGCAAATAAAAAAAGAATTTCACAATATTATCACCACTATCTCCACACTAACACCTCCACAAACCGACAGAGGAAGAACCAACACATCTACCACACCGCTAGCACCTCCTCCACGCAAATACAACCACACACCACCACCTCCACAACCACAAACCAACACCTCCATACAAACACCACCACCTCCACACACCACCACACAAACACTACGAGACACCTCCGGACAGGACACAGACAACACAGACACCACCACCTCCACCAGACACCACCATCTCCACACCAACACCACACACCGGCACACGAAGACACCAACACATCCACCACAGCTCCACACAATAACACCTCCACACAAACGCAACCACAAACTAACCACCATCTTCACAGCTACACACCAAACCTCTACACAGACACCACCAGCAGACACAACGCAGACACCACAGGACTCAAAAGTATAATTAAATAATATTAAAAACATCTAAAACAACAAAAACAAATAAAATCAAATCAATTAACAAAGATAGCTATGGATTGTCTCCCATCAAACGCTCAGTTTATTGTCGTCAGCCCGACGTACCCAATATTTACTCTAGATGACTCAACATTAAAACCTATTTATATTTAGGTCTAAGCCCCTCAAAATAAAATTTTAACCTATGTCCATTTACTTTAAATATTTTCTCAGTTTTATGATCTTTTATGTCTACAACTCCAAAATGATAAACTTTAATGACAGTGTAAGGCCTTAACCATCTAGACTTTAATTTTCCAGGAAATAATTTTAATTTTGTATTATACAAGAAAATTTCTTGTCCAGGCTTAAATTCCTTTCTTATTATCTTCCGATCATGACATTTTTTCATTTTCTCTTTATAAATTCTGGAATTATCACAAGACAGACATCAATACCTCCACCAGACACCACCACCTCCACACCAACAACACATACCGGCAAATGAAGACACCAACACATCAACCACACCACCAACACTACCACACAAACACAACCACAAACTAACAACCATCTTCACAACTACACACCAAAACCTCTACACAAACACCACCAGCAGAAACCACGACACAGGCATTCACACAGATACCAACACCTCCACCAGAAACCACCTCCACACCAATATTTCCACACACCGACACATCAACACACCATCACATCACCACACCAACACCACCACCTCAACAAACCAACACCTCCATACCAACAAAACCATACACTAACGGCCACCTCCGCACACCAATCAAACACCTCCACACAGATAGGGGGAGCCACATAAGAAGGCCAAAGCAACTTTATGAAATCAAATGGCATAACAACAAACTCATATTTAATATCTATTTTACAAATTTTATCAGAACATACGTAGCACTTGAAACATTACTATTAACAAATGCAACACTATCTTTCATCCATTTATCATTTTCTTACTTCCATGAAAAAATCAATGATAAAATATCAAGCAATATTTAAAAAGTACTACAACACCGAAACATTGCTATTAACAAATTTAACACAATCTTTCATCCATTTTTCAAATTCTCACCCAAATATCCAAATTCATGTTAAAATCCCAACCCATAGTCAAAACATACACAACACTCGGAGTATTGCTATTAACAAATTCAGCACCAACTTTCACCTATTTTTAAAAGCAACTTTATGAAATCAAATGGCATAACAACAAACTCATATTTAATATCTATTTTATAAGTTTTATCAGAACATACGTAGCACTTGAAACATTACTATTAACAAATGCAACACTATCTTTCATCCATTTATCATTTTCTTACTTCCATGAAAAAATCAATGATAAAATATCAAGCAATATTTAAAAAGTACACAACACCAGAAACATTGCTATTAACAAATTCAACACAATCTTTCATCCATTTTTCAAATTCTCACCCAAATATCCAAATTTATGTTAAAATCCCAACCCATAGTCAAAACATACACAACACTCGGAGTATTGCTATTAACAAATTCAGCATCAACTTTCACCTATTTTTAAATTCCCACTCAAATATCAAAATTCATGATAAAATCTCATATTTTTTGTTAACAAATTCAGCACCTGAAACCCAGTAGGCCAAAGCCACAGTGAAATAGTGTTTCGAGAGCTATGTATGTATTTATCCCAAAACAAAAAAGAAAGTGCAGAGCACAAACCATACACAACAAATATATCGATAAGTACTGCTTAGGGTGCTAGGTATGTAATTATCTCAATAAAACCAAAACGAACAGACCAATCCACAATCCGAACAAACCACATATAGGGCACCCGAAACATTGCTAACAATAAATCAAGAACCAAACCCAAAGCTTACCGCAAAGTGCCAATCCGAACAACATTTTCAATTGAAATCGCAAAATGCAATGCTTCAAAAACATAACCAAATCCATCATGGATGCAACACGAAGCATCATAATCATCAATCGAGCATATCAAACCGAAAATCACCAAACCAAACAAAGAAAGAAATCAGGAAGAGGAAATCAACAACCATAATGTGCAGGAGGTGATTAATAGATGGGATAGGTAGAAGAGTGACTACCGCACAGAGCCTGTAATGCGCTCAACCACCAAACTGAGCCGAAGAAGATATATAGAATAGAAAGTTGACCGCATACCAACCGAATTCTGAGAAAAGAGAGGAGAGAGTGAAGTATATGAGGGTCACCAGAACAACCACTCGCAACTAACAAGAGGCATGTCGGCATATTTTTAGGTCGTGTTTTATTTTGAAGAGGGGTCGCCTAACAGAAATCTGTGGGCGAATTTTTAATTTAATTAAAATAAATAATTTGAAAAGTAGTATTTGATTTTGAAAATAATTTTAAATTTGAAGGTTTTAAGATATGAGATTAAGCAGACCTCACATCCCAAATAGTTTATATAAACGAGCCGCATCATAAGCCTAGTGTATCTATCACCGAGGATAGACATACTGCATTGATGGTGGGGCTCGATTAAATAAACTAGAAGATTAATGACATCCGTTTGGTCTGTGAACCAATTTTATAAGCCAAACGAGTTTCACTGCTTAATATGAAAACATTAAACGGGGTTTATATTACTCAGGTTATTTAAAATTCACTATAAAGAATGACACTATAGTTAATTACATCTTAAGTGACGGGAATCGCTACAGAAAACTCTCGATAATAATCAATGATTCTGCTCTCAAGAATTTGAAAGTTTAAGGTTTTCGAAGATTGAATTTTGAAGTTTCGATAGGGAATGGATCAAATTTTTGGAACATTTTGTTTTGTGAATCCAAAGGAAGAGGTAGGAGAAATCAGCTGATTCGAAGTGAACTTCGATAATTTCCGATTATCACTATTGTTTGTCTTGAATTTAGGAAAGTCACAATGTTTATTTGATATTTCGATCTTGCTAATTTCGATTAATTAGGAACATATTTGTATGATAAAATCAAACAAATAAGCACAGAAGATGTGAGGGTTTATTGTCGTATCGGACGACTACATCGAATCACAAGGCAGGTTAGGAGCAATTTGCATAAAATGATTATGCGAGTTCTAACGAAAAGGTTGAGGATTTATGTTGCACTAGTAGTTATTACTCGAAGTCACTATGGCTTTGTTGTTTTAATTCAGGAAAGTTTCTTTGAAGTAGACTCGAGTTTTCTTGATGACGATGGTCGTCTTTGCCATGATACTCAGAGCTCCTTGTTGTTGCGAGAGGTTTAGTTTTAGAAACCATAAATCGGGAGTTGAGAAAAGTGTTTTGGTTTAGAGAAAATCTTAATTTCAAGTGTTTTTTATGTTTTATTTAAAACAAATCTTAAAGTTGATTATAACGTGCAGGTTAAGATCACGCAGTTCCATCCTTGGCGTCATTATTTTTATCGGATTCAGCTTAGTCAGGATGAATTTCTTAAGCTCAGTTGAATGAGTTCACACTTTCATTTAGGCAGTAGGAAATCCAGTTAGCAACACGTAGGTTACATCATCAGAAGTATTCCGATCATCCAACGGGACGTTTTAGTTTAGTTGCGATTGTAGTTTTGTGTTACGTTTGTGATTAAATTTTGAGTTGTTTTATATTTTGAAATGTTGTGGCGGTGAATTTTATCTTGCTGATGACTTTTAATTTAATTTTGGTTTTCGGTTTTGAGAATTTATCACTAAAGGTGTGAGTTTTCATGCAATCTATTGTTTTATCGTACAGAAAAGTAAAATGCATTTGCGATAAAGTAAATTGCGAAAGTAAATTGCGATAAAATAAAAAGCGTACTGGAGAGTCTTCCGTCATCCATTGCACTTAAAACACGATTAGAATATTTAAGCGAGTTCGCAGGTAAAGTTAAGGGAAAGGTTATGGTTTTCTACAAATTCTAATCATATGTTAGTCATCTCATATGACGTCTAGGTTCTACAGGTTTTGGTTTAAGGACGATTTTCTTACATCGAAGAATAATCGAATTCGATTGTTCTTATAAATATCATATCGTATTGAGGAAGTCTTAGAAGAATCTTAGCATCTTTTCGATATTTCAGGATTGTTTTAAGTCGAAATGAATTTAATTATATAAATGAATCGATCATCCGAGGTTTTGAATCTTGTTAAGCTTGCTTCGATGATTAGGGCGTTTGAATATCATATGAGTGAGATAACACTTCGTTTAATGTTATTTAGGAGTTATATTAATCAAAGACTTCGAGGGTAAATTAGTATTGAAATGATTTGATTTGAGTTAAAGGGTTTAAATTTGGAATAGTGTTCGAGTTGCTTTATATTTAGTTTAATTTAATTTAATTTGATTTGATGTTTAATTAATTTGATTTGATTTAATTTAATTTAATTATTTAATTTAATTTAATTTAATTTAATTTAATTTAATTATTTAATTTAATTTAATTTAATTGTTTAATTTAATTTAATTTAATTATTTAATTTAATTTAATTTAATTATTAAATTTAATCTTAATTTAATTTATCTTTAATTTACTTTATTTTTAATTTTAATTGAAATTTAAAAGAGTTTAATAATTTAATTAAGTCTTTTAATATTTTAAATTTGAGTTATCATTTTAATTAAAAATTGAGTATTAGTTGATATAATTAATTTAGGGATTTTTAAATTAAAGAATAAATCTCTTCTAATAAAGATCACTTATTTTAATAATTCGAATTTTATTATTCTTCAAATTTAATCTATTATTTAATTAAAGTTTAATCATTTTAAAAAAATTTAATGGGTTTACTACGCTTTAATTATTTAAATTTCGATCATCAAATCAGATTAAGATCAAATATTTTACTTGTTGACTTTTTATTAAACACTAAAGTTTTAATTAAGGATTAAAGATTAATTACCATTTCTACCTTTAAGCTTAATAATTTCATAGCTCAGCTAAATTGAAGCTCGAATGAAGCTTGAAATTTTTATGTGAAACTTCACTCATATGTCAATAAAGACAGTGAGAGGAGAAAATGTGATTTTTACGTATTTAATTTATTTATATAATTATTTTTGGTGGAAAATAGAGATTTTCGAGGAAAATTTGATAACATGTGACCGAGGAAAGTTTATATCCTTAAGAAAATTAGGGGACATTCATAATGACTGAGAGAAGCACTTGGACCGATTTTGGTGATTTTTTGAATTATATTATTTTTATTATAATTATTTTGAGTTTTGGAGTGTTAATTAATTTAAAAATAAAATAAATGTTGAAAAATGGATTTTATATTTTTTAAAATCTACCAATATCGAGAAGCAGGAGAAGCAAATTTTGCGATTTTACGATTTTTCATGATTTATAATAATTATTTTAGTGAAAATGCTAGAAAATACATTTTTTTAATTTTAAAATTACACTAGGAGCTTTAAAATTTAATATCTCATTAAATAGACTTAGGAAAAATGTGGGATTTGTTCTAAGTGATTAAAATTCAAAATGTGACGTTTTGGTGAATTTTATTATTTTTGTGATTTTTATTATTTTTTAATTATTAAAAATATTAAAATATTATTAAAAATCGAACTTTTTAGAAAATTAACATTTTAATTTTCTTAGGTTTCACGATATCGAGAGAGCTCAAAACCAATTTGGTGAATTTTTGAAAAGTATTTTAAAAGTTATGAATTTTTAAAGTTTAAAATGGTAAGTGACTTAATCAACCCGATTAGTGGGAATATTGCAAGTCCGATTGACTTCAAATTTTTATGGTGGATTATACGATCACAAAGGTCAATGGAGAATTGATTTGAGTCAATTTGATGCACAGTTAACCTACAATTAATTAAAGACTATTTTGGGTGTTTAAGCCGATTAGGGTTAATACGAGTGAATTAACTCAGTCATATTTTTCCAGAGTTCTACAGTTGTAAGAACATCACGAAATATTTATAAATTTATTTCACGACATCTTATTTTTGGAATTAAAATACTCAAAACAATAACATGCATTTGAAAAATAAATAACTTTTCACGAAGATGGCCTCGACCTTGGAAAATTCAGGGAATGTTCCGAGTTCGGAGGACTTAACGCCACATGGTCTCGTATCGTAGTGAATTGTATACATGCATGGAGAATTAAATGTATGCGAGAGAGTAAATAAATCATAAAAAATAAAATACTTAATGAAATTAAATGATTTCTTTTCCACATTATTCTACTCATTACATTCGGCTAACGAGGGTATTTTTATTTTATTTTTGTGATTTTTCTACACAAAGATATGGATTTTTGAAGTTTAGGGAATTAAATAAATAAGAAAATACCTTAATTTTCTATTTATCCACGCGGCGCCAGTGAAACCTCGGCGACTCACGAACGCACACGCGTCGCGCTCCCGTTCGACGCCGCCGCCCGAGTCGAGCGGCCGGGCCCGCGGTTCTCGTACCGTCTCCGGTCCGAGCGCAATCTCGGCCGTCCGTGCGCGCGTGTATCGAATGGACGGCATCCGGTTCATCGTCCCAAATGTTCTCACCCGAGAGCGCGTCCGCACTAAATCCCTAAGATCTCACTCGATTCTCGATGGATTTTCATGTTCTTATGCTTCTATGGATTCGTCTTGAAGAGACGAACACATCTATACGGCTAACATGCGTTGAAGCTCAGGAATTCGAAATGAAGAATCTCCGGAAGCTCGGGATGAAGAGTTAGCTCATACCTTGGCTCGGAGAAGTGTGGCTTCGATACGAGAGTTGTTGCACCTTCGATTGGGTCCGTGAGCTCAGGATGAAGTCTCGCAGTGCAGTGAATTGTCCGGATATGATTTTGACCGAGCCGATCACAAAGCTTGGAGGCTGGAGCAGCTCAGGTGGCTTTGGAGATGGGGCTTTTGATGGTGGACACCTTCCTTGGTCCGGTGAAGGTGTAGAGCCAATCGATTTGAGAATTGGCTCACTGTGGAGAAGTGTCCCGGTTTTGGGTGGAATTTGACTCGAAATTGAGCTTTCGGAGGAGAAATGGCGAGGGAATTCCACTGGGGATCGAAGTGCTTCTGAGGGTGGAGAAGGGTGCGGAACGATTTTGGCGAGTTTTGGCAAGGTTTGTGTTTTTTTTTTTCATGGCCGAGAGGGGTGGAGTTTAAATAGAGGCTTGTGGGAGGCCTCCGGGGAGTTAGGGCTTGGGATCGAGCTAGCTACGGTGAGGAGATCGGCCATGGTGACCATTAGGGATGGGGCGACTCGGCAAGTGAGAATTTCGATGTTGGCTCACATGTGAGCTCTCGGCCATGGTGTTTTCGTGGCTCGGTGGCGGCCGGACGAGCAATGGTCACCATCTTGGTCGGGTGGGTCGGGTGCGGGGTTTAGTGTAAGCGATTGAGGTTTGACATGTGTAAGGGAGTTTGATTTAAATGGAATGGGAGAAGACTCACTTTGGCTTGGTTTGGGTCGACCCACCATTTTGGGCTTGGTGCACCCTTCGAAGCTGCGATTTTGAGTGAGGGAATCATTTAGGTCGGCTAGAAGGAATGGTGAAGTCTCCATCCATGATGAGGTGGCTAAACATGGTTTAGTGTGTGACATGATTAAGGTAAAAAAGGGTTAAAGGAGGTTTAAGAAAGAACCCCCTCTTCTTGCCATAAATGGACTAATGACAAGTCAAAGCCCTCATGACTTCATGTTTCAAAGAGGTTTTGGCTTTGGTTGGGTTTTAATTTTGAGGTTTGGGCCTATTTGGGTTAGATTTGGGTTTAGGTCAAAATTGGGCTTTTTGATTTTGGGTTGAATTTGAGTGGGGTTTGGGGGCAAAATCTTGGGCGAAATCATGTTAGTGTTTTGTTTATGAGGATGTTAAGGAAGGTTTAGAAAAGATTTGGGGTTAATTGGAGTTGAATTGGGTTAGTTTGGGCTAAGTTTGGGTCATGGGTCCAAATTTGGGCTTTAAGGCCAAAGTGAAATTGGATCCGAAATGTCAATCAAATTGGACTTGGATTTGGTCTAAATTGGTATTGGGAATGTTGAATTGAAGTTTAGAATTGAATTGGACCAAAATTGGGGTCGATTGGGTATGTTTGGTTTGACATTGGGTCCACTTTGGGTTAAAATGGGTCGATTTGGGGGTTTTGACAAAAGTAGGGTAAATTGACGAAATTGGCCTATGGTGTAGTTGGACGAAAATGAAATTGGGAATATTTGGGATTTTCACGGAATTTTACGGAATTTTCGAATTTTTGGATTTTTAGTGAGAAGGGTATTTTGGTATTTGGAGGGTATTGGGGGGTATTTTTGGAATTTTTGGTATTTTTGGGTATGGATGATCAATTTGAGTGATGTGGAGGTGTTTGGGATTGATTTTGGAAAATTTTAGGTAATTTGGAGATTTTGCAAAAATTTGGGTAATTCGAGGGTTTTGGGTAGGTTTAGTAGGTGTAGGGTCCGGGGGTCGAAAATTGAAAATTTGGGAAATTGAAGATTGGGTGAATTTGGGTGGGGTGAAATCATTTTGGTTGAGTCATGAAGCCATTCGAGCTCATATGAGCCATGAAAGGACTCGTTTGAGGCATTCAGTCATGTTGTTCACTAACCTCTAGCCGAGGGCTTAGGGGTTAAGGACCATCCGTGTGAATCACCTACATGAGTCGGGGAGGTCGAGTTGGGTATGGGTGTGGTTTTAGGAAGTGTGTGGAAATGTAGTGTGTAAGTGTAGTGTATGTCGGCCTTCAGCGGCCAGGGCACTGCAGGGCGATCACTAAGGCCAAAGAGTCACTATAGGAACTCATCCTTTAAACTTCCATATTTGATTTCGACCCTACTAGGTGATTAGGGGTGCTATAGTCGAGTTTGTGGAGTTTGCGGGGAGTTTAGAAGTGGTTTGAATTTCTAAAAGGCGGGTCCCGATTCTAGTCCTCAAGATAGTCGAAGGAAAAGCCTAAGGTTAGATCCTAGCACTAAAAAGAAGAAAAGGAAGACCTCATCAAAAATGAGGTCAACAAATGGACCACGATAGGTGTGGTGGTGACGGAGCACACCGCGCGTATGGTGTTGGCCGAGCGATCAACAAAACCAACACGGATGTCAGTGACGAACTTAGGACGAAGTAGAAGAGTTCTAGCGGGGAGTGTCGAGTATATCTCCGGAGCTGGAGATTCTTGAACTCTCGGCAGGGAAAGGAAGAGGAGGTAAATCCCGAAATCACATGACACAGGGAATTTCGATTTAGATTTTATTTTGTTTCGATTTATGTTTTGATGTGTGAGTTTAAATTTTAGTTTGGAGTTTCAATTTAGATTGAAGTTTTGTTAAAATTAATTTGAGGGATTTGATTTGAAATGAAAATTGGAATTTTGAGGTTTTAGATGTAACATCTCCAACCTCGAAAGAAAATTGAATTGATTAGATTGAATCGTTGCGATGAGAAGATATCTCGGAGCAAAGTGGTGTTGGATGTAAAATCCTTAACCTCGAGAGTTTGATTTTGATGTGATGTATTTCGTTGCGATAGGGAAATGATCACAAAACGATACGATCTCGGATGTAAAATCCTCGACCCAAAGGTTGAATTTTGATGTGTTTCGGTGCTGATAGGAAGAGAATCCTAAAGCGGTGCGATCTTGGATGTAAAATCCTCGACTCGAAAGTTTTGAATTTTGATGTATTTCGGTGCGATAGGAAGAGAATCCTAAAGCGGTGCGAGTCTTGGATGTAAAATCCTCGACCAAAAGGTTTGAATTTTGATGTATTTCGGTGCGATAGGAAGAGAATCCTAAAGCGGTGCGATCTTGGATGTAAAATCCTCGACTCGAAAGTTTTGAATTTTGTTGTGATGTACTTCGTTGCGATAGGGAAATGATCACTAAACGATGCGATCTTGGATGTAAAATCCTCGACCCAAAGGTTGAATTTTGATTTGATGTATTTCGGTCTGATAGGGAAAGAATCACTAAACGGTGCGATCTTGGATGTAAAATCCTCGACCCAAAAGTTTTGATTTTGTTGTGATGTCTTCGTTGCGATAGGGAAATGATCCTAAAGCGATGCGATCTTGGATGTAAAATCCTCGACCCAAAGGTTGAATTTTGATTTGATGTATTTCGGTGCTGATAGGAAAGAATCCTAAAGCGATGCGATCTTGGATGTAAAATCCTCGACCCAAAAGTCTTGAATTTTGGTGTATTTCGATGCGATAGGAAAAGAATCCTAAAGCGAGTGCGATCTTGGATGTAAAATCCTCGACCAAAAGGTTTGAATTTGATGTATTTCGGTCCGATAGGAAAAGAATCACAAAGCGGTGCGATCTTGGATGTAAAATCCTCGACCCAAAAGAGTTGAATTTGATGTATTGATATTTGATTCGAGATCCGGAAGAAATTGAATTTGATTGAGACTTGAAGCTCGGAAAGGTTGAATTCGGAAATTTGGAAATTTGGAAGGATGAGTTTGAACTCGATTGAAACTTGATTTAAGATTTGATTTGAAATTTGGAAGATCGAATTTGAAACTTGATCGAGATTGGATTTAGATTTTGATTGAGAATTTGATTTGAAATTTGTAAGGATGGAATTTGATTTTGAAGTTTGGAAGGATGGAATTTGAGATTTGTGTTGATTTCGTTTATCTTTTAATGGTTAAATTTTATTTTATTGTTTATTTAATGTTCGTATGAACTTGGTGTTTGTCGTTTTCGGATTTTTTTTTTAGAAAGTTTTCTTTTATTCTCTTTTTTTATTTCTATTACGTTCTTTGTTCGAAGTTCGTTTAACTTTAATGGCGTTTCACGATCAATTTGCACTAAAAGAGGTGAAGGCAAAACGTGACATGGTCACTTTCATTCCGATCATGTTGAAAATACGTCGTACAACTCGATCCGGAATATATTTCATACAATCATATGTAGACTCAAAACGGATGTGTATGATCTTTGTTGATCCATCGAAAGAATCATCCGTCAAAAATCCATGTATCGAATTGTGAGGTACATGGTTAATAACATCACCTTCCAAGCCATCCTCAGCGAGGATGCGCTGGATGTACATTGGAGGTGTGATATTTCCCATGTAACTCGCGACTCGTAAAGCCGGAGGTTCTCTAGCTCTGGATCCGGTTGGAAATGGTAAGGTATTTCTTCGTCGTCCATCCTCCTGAAAATGCGAGATTCGCTCCACTGGCACTCTGGTATGCGATGCTTTGCGATATCTGCTCAGTTACCTTGCAATATCATGACGGAACCCACGGTAAAGGTATCTTTGTCGGCCCTCGGAACTCACCGGGCTGCTTATCCGGAGGTCGGATCCGAACATGATGTTGCACTCATTCGAAAGAAGCCGTGCGAAAGGTCGACGAAGTCGTGGTGATCGATATGTGGGGGTATGCGATCACTCTTGTTTGTAGATGTTGATAATGCGGTATTGGGTATGCAATCTGCTGCGGTACCCTCCATGTTATCAATCTTTTTACCATTCTCTTGATAACTAATGGCATCGGATCTACTTGCTGGCGAAGTATCCACGGTGGGTTTCCCTTCTGTCTTGATGAAAGTTGTAGCGACATCCGCATTGTATTGTGATTCTTCCTTTCCACGGCATCCATCTCCGGGTTCGAGTATGTGTTTTCCCTCGGGCGGCTGCTCGGCCCATTCTTTTCGGATCCCGGATACAATCCACGATTTCTTTGTTGTTCATACTGCGAGAATACGTCGGTGTGTAGCTCGAGGCCTCTAGTATGTTGATCCTTCTTCCTTTAATTCTCTCGAAGTATTCGAAAGTTTTCTTTTCGACATTACGCATCCTCTCCGGCTCGTATTCGGAATGATCCGCGGATGGCGAGGCCTTGTGACATATTGTGGGATATATGGTTCGATCCCTTCACGTTCCCTGCATGCCTCGGCTCCTCGGGGATGATGCACTGTCGGGACATCCCCGGGGTTGCTTCTGCAATGAGGTCATGCCTATTCTTGGTGGATTCTATCCGGTGGCGTGGTAGCCTGCTTCTTCCGATCTTACGGAGATTTCCACAGTTCTTTCCGTTATTCTAGGATGGCCGTCCTTTCTTCGAGTTCTGGTGAGCCGGTGTCCTTGAAATGTGAGTGCTTGGCATTAGCGACTGTGTCTCGTCATGCTGGTCGCGGCTAGTTTTGTTAACATTTTACGGATGCGGCGATTCTTATTTCTTCGTTGCGTGGTACGTGAGAGTAGCCCTCCGAGCTTGCGAATCTCTGCGGGCGCGGCGTGTCAAGGCTTGCCTCCATCTGTAGTGATTACGGACTTCATTTTCTTATCTTCTTCGGTGTTTGCCTTTCTTTTCTTGTTGTTGGATTGGTGGCTTGGGCCACCGCTTTCATCATTTGTCTGCCGAGTAGTTCTTCTCGGTTCGCTCGGGACCTCAGTCACTTTCCTCGTCTGTAGGCTTCTGTCGGTGCGAAATGCGAGTCGATCTCGATTATCGCTCCATCTTTCACCCTCTTTCGTCGAGTGCGAGAGCTTACGCCGTTCTTAAAGTTCGAGACCAAACGCCGTTCGACATTTCACTGCGAAAAGACGAGGAAAAGGATCGGGGGTACATCTTAGAAACAGAAGCATTAAGAAAATGTTTATTAAAGATACATTTTTTTATTCTTATATTTTGAAATTTAACGGGAATGAAGTAGGATAAGATGAGGAAGAGATTTTGATTTGAAAAAGAAAACGAGGAAAACTTAATTATCATGATTTTATTTATCTTAGCACATTTTATTATTTTTGGGTTCGGACCAATCACAAGTAATTACTTCACCAGTGTTTCTTAGGGATGAAGAATTCGATTCCTCGGCATGTCGGGTAGCGTAATGCTTTTCGAGTATCGTCCAGATTGATTGGAAGCATATGTCGTTCTCCCTGACGATTCAGCTAGTCGGTAGGAACACTCACCGAGTATCTTGCTTAACCAGCAAGCAGTCCTTCCAGTGGGTTCAAATTTTCCTCTATCTTGCGGTGTGCGAGAATAGGTCTCTTGACGAAGCAGCTAAATCACGCAACTTTGAAGGTTCTTGGCGGACCGGTTGTCGTGAGACAGACGAACATCTTAGCTCAGTATAGTTAAAGTCGATTGTCTTCGTAGTCTTTTCCCTTCGAAGCTTTCTAATTCTTCGAGTCTTAATCCGGCGTTTTCTTACGTCGTGATCTTGTTTTGCGAATGCAGATTCCGAGTGAAGGGGCAGAGCCTCTAAAGGTGACTACTGCCTCGGACATGCTGCAGGAGCGTAAGGTGTAGCTTGAGTAGGAGTTACGAAGGTTGTCCGGTGAGGCACGCAAGGCTTCTAACAATTTCTCGTGCCGATTTCTCTTATTATCGTCGAGGTTTTCTTTAAGATTTGAACAGAGTTTTATTAAAAGCGCCCGGCGAAGCCGTTTGCTCTTGGGTAGTAAATTGTCGAGTATCGCGGGTCGATTCAGTGTCTCACGACAAAATTGTTGATTTGTGTGCTTCGAATGCGACCAATTATCCGAGATGATACTGCGAGCACTCAAAACGGTAGACGACTTGGTTCTTGAAAAGCCGTAGCACGTGGTGTCTTTCAACCTCTACAGTGGGCTGCCTACACACTTGGAAAAATAATCTGTAGGCTAAGAATGAAACGATGTCGCTTTTGAAGATGGTGGTTCATCGGACCGATATATACGTGCCCCGACGTTCGAATGGCCGCGACGCGATTGTCGGGTGTAGCACATTTGGAGGTTGATGTAGAACCACTCACGTGCACTTGGCATTAGTGACGACTTCTTGGCGATTTTCATGCGGTCGGTCGTCGTCGAGGCGGTGAGTCTTACACCGTCTTTTAATTTTCATTTTCGTTTTGGACCGTAGTGAGCGCACGAGTCACGAATGCATCTCTTTAACAATTTCGCGGGCCTCGGACCGGCTTAGGCACCATAGCCGCATTTGATCAAAAGACATCCCGTATAATGTGTTGTTTATTAATGCGTAAGACAGGAGTTAACTTATCGATCTGATGGGCTGGCACTATCGTCTGATAGCTTTCGCATGTTGCGGAGTAGTCATCGATGGTTGTCGCCTGATCTTACATGTTTTTACGTCCTTCTTCTGCTGATTCTTTTTCTTTTCGATTTGTGTATTGTGTAATGCATGTCGAGTTGTGATAGAGCCTGACGTCAGAGTGACGGCACTTCCAGCTGATTCATCTTGCAAACGAGCAAATTCTTTTGCGAGACAAGCTAAAACGTCTGTTTAAAGCATTCTCTTTCTAGGAATTTTGTAGATTGTCACGTTTGGAATGCATTCGAGCAGTATATAGCATCTTGGAAGTATTGTTCGAGTCTTGGTTTTAGAATTCTGTCTTGTCCAGCGATACGTTGAATGATTCATCGTGAATCCCGTAGATGTTGATGTCACGTTATCCACGTTTGAATGGTTAATTCCAATCCCGTTATGAGAGCTCGTATTCTAACCGTTGTTTGTACGCGGATTGCGTCGAGTGGTAGGAGTATCTTAACATCCCACGCTCAGGCGTTATAAAGATTAGCCGATTCTGCCTCTGCAAGACATATCACTTGCGATTCTTCGTCTTTGTGTGCTTGAAGATGCTCCGTCGAAATACTGATTCCCGACGTCGATCGTCGAGGTCTTCCAGGTTCGTTGTTTGTTCATCGCGGCGGATCGTCGTTGAGAGGAGATTCGGCACGTGAGGGTGTGCGTGGAGAATCGCTAAGACTTGTCCTTTACGTGCACGCGAAGGCGACGAAGTTATATCGAATTGCGATAATATCGTTGATCGTCAGTCTGCTAGGAAAGTGTTGGACGAGTCGTCGAGTATTGCGATGGATTAAACTTCGAAATCGAGTTGACGCTTATGAGAAAGCGTGTAGTGCTGAGCTTTTGAGCGGCGAAGATCGGGGCGAACGATGCTTTTCGATTGCGGGATACGCTTGCTTCCGTCGGGAGTAAACGACGGCTTAAGTAGTAAAGAGCATTTTCTTTACCCTCATCGTTGACACAATGTATGAGACTCAAGAAAGTCGTCTGAGCGCAGGTGTAAAGTATCAGTGACTCTGCACGGCAGAGAGTCAGCTAAGACGGGAGGTGTCGTTAAATATTGTTTAATGTCTTCGAAGGCGCTACGGCATTTCTCTTCCCGAAATAAATTTGGCGTCCTTTTTGCCCAGTGCGAGAAAGGTGACACTCTCTGCGACGGGTTTGAGATAAAGCGTCGAAGATATGCTGAGAACTTCGCTGAAAAGATCGTAGTTGTTTTAAGGTTTTGGGAGGCGGCATTTCTAAGATAGAACTTGTCTTATCAAGGTCGATTTCGATTCGCGATGTCGGACGACGAATCACTAGAATTTCCGGAGAGTGACGCGAAGGCGCATTTTAAGGGATTCATGCTTAGGATTAAATTGTCTTAATCGTTCGAAAACAATTCTCAAATCATACGAGTGGTTTTCCTTTCTTTGCTTTTGATGACGACATCGTCACGTAGCACTCGACTTGATTGTGGATGAGATCGTCAAAAATTCTTGTCATTGCTCTTTGGTAAGTTGCTTCATGCGTTCTTCGGTCCGAATAAGCATCATCTGTGTAGCAAATACTCCGATCGGCGTTACGAATGCTGTAAGGCTTTTCATCTTACGGAGCCAGTTTTATCCGAGTTGTATCACGAAGATCGTCAATGAATGAGAATATTTCATGTGTCGAAGCAATATCGATCATCAGATTCTGGAATTGGTAGAGGAATTGTATTTTGGACATACGCATTTAAACTGCGAAGTCACACAGTTCGATGCGGCCGATTCTTACTTCATTGGCACACGCATTGGCTAACAGGGTCGGGTATTATTCTGCACGGACAAATTTAGCGTCTGATAGCATTTTAGCTCGGTATGACTTATTGTTCGATTTCTGAGACGCATTCTTCAGGAGCCTTGTCAGTCAGGACGAAGTAGGATCTACTCTCTGAGCATGAGTTACTGACCTCTGGAGCTAATCACTGGCGTTTCATCGTAGCTCACGAAGCAAAACGATCTTTAAATTCGATTAATAACTCGATTATTTCTTGAGTCTTCTTTATTGAGTAAAGAGTTAACAAAGGTAGAGTACAAACTCTTCGCTAATCACCTAAGTTAACTTGCATTAATTCATCTATTGTGGATTTAATTTCTTCTTGGTCAGTTGGAGCGTCTCGATTTGTAAATCTTCGAGTTCGTACGTAGTTTCCATGCGGTTTTCATTGAACTTGCAGTGACAATGAAGCAAAATTCGATATCGTCAGTGAGCCTCTTGTCTTAGAATCAGAGTCCATACTTTGAATTGGGAGGACGGCGGAGTTGTTCCATAACTTTTCGAAATGTTGTGATTGGCGCTTTTGTCGAATTTGTCGAGTAGAAACGCGTTGAATTAAATTTTGAACACGGGGAAGTACCGTCGAAAGGTAATTCGATTAATTCGATGAAGTGACATCTTCGGATTGTACGTTATTTTCGGTTTTGGAGGAAGAAGCACGCACGGTAGAATTTGATCGGCTTTGCACGTCACTACGTACCTCTTTGACCTCCATACCCTCGATCTTATTAGAATGGATCGGAGTTAGGGTCATAGTATGTACGTAGTGGTTAATCTTCTCGTACATTGATTTGTATTCTTCGTTCTTTTCATCTTCGAGGGAGATCTTGTATTGCGGCTTCTTTCGATTTATTATTCTTCAGCCTTGCTTGATTTCTTTTTCTTCTTGGAACTATCATCCGATCGGCATTGATGGTTGGTTTAACTTAGTCCGATTGTCACAGTGTCCTACCTGGCGCTCGTCCCGGCCTCGACCTCGGATGCGAGTTGTGGAGAAACCTTCACCATCTCGCGGAAGGGAGTGGTGAGTAGTTTGTTGGACTTAGAACTTCGGAGTTCTTCGTTGTCACGAGGCTTTCTTTCTTCGTTTGTTATGGTATCTCCGGAGAAGATTGTTTTCTTTGGCGGTGCATAATAAGTTGCGTCTTCATGGATTCGATTTCGTATACGGAGAATGGTTGTAAGTCTCCTTTGATGCCTGTTCCCCTCAATCGTAATATTTGATGCGTCTGATGCGAGAGATGATGGTACCATCTCTGTTTTCATGTATCCGTGGTCGGCCTGATAGAGCGTTGAACGACGTTTCGAATCGATTATATGAAATTTTGCGGTTGTCTTTGCTAAATCACCGGTCTTCGTCGATAGCGTTATTGACCAGAAGTCTCTTTCTCGCTTTACGGTTGAATCACTCTTAATAACGTTTTGTCGGCCTCGAGCTCGCGACGTCGATTTCCGAGTATCTTTGGTGTTCGAAGACTCGTTATATTGATTGATGCTCTTGGATCTGCGATACTGCGGGGCGTAAAACTTCGATTATGGCTGAAATGTACTGACGGTCGGTTGTGATCTAACATCCGTCAGTAGTAGGTCGTTGTACGTGAAGGTAGCATCGCATTCGCTTTAACGAAGCGAAGCCTCATCTAAGGAATCTCCGGCCATTTGAGCTCAGCAATTCCGGATCGAGTAGAGCCATGATCGGGAGCTTCTCTCGTCTCCTTTGATAAGATGAGAGCATCGTGAATGCTCGGTTGTGCGCGTAGTTTCTACAGATGGTCTAGCACGTTGTAGTCGACTTTGTTCTCACTGCGTCTCGGCTTCTTCTCGAATGGGTATGTCTTCTGTGGGGTTGATTAGTCTTGAACGACCAATGCATCACTCCTTGTCTTTTGGACCCGTTCTTGGAGGTAGAACTTTTCAAACTTCTTAGGTTGACTTCGTAATTTCTTCGAATACAGTATTGAGTTTGTCGGTGTCTCCTCCTGAATCGGAATAGCGGCTGCTTCGGATTATCTTCAAATACGGAAGGCTCTAACTGCTATCGTAGCTGGAGCTCCTCGAAACTCGCGAGATAGAATCAGATTGCTTGTTGAACTCTCGTAGCCTCCTTGATGGATGCCTTCTTCGTCATTTGATCGTCGAGATCTTGTATGATTTGAGAATTGTTGTTGGTATCGAAATCGACGCCGGATTGTCGCTGAGTTACGTAATCTTTAGAAACGATCAAACATGGCCCTGTATCACCACTTATCGTTATATGATCCCACGAAGTGAACGAGATAATCATACAAAATCGGAGGTTCGAGGATTTCTCCGAATCGGAAGCAACTATCACAGGATAAGCGGCCTGCAATCTAGCCTTAGGAATTTCGGTCCCTCTTCTTCGTCGATTTTCTTCTTCTCTTCGATTGTCTCATGTCGAGGTGGATTCTTCATCGCGAGTGATAATCACAGAAGCAACGGGTCTCGAACTACGAATTGAAGCTCGCACGCGAGCGGTTCGGATGTTGTCTAAAATCTTCGTCGAAGATCTCGTCAGAGCGGTAGTCATCATGTCGTTGGTTGCATAGGGATCTATCGGAATGACGGGATCGAGTTGAGATAACGATGACGGAACCTCCTTTACGGGGTTCCTTCGTATGTTCTCATCGGGATTGTTATATTTCCTTTCAGAAGGTTGTCGTTCGAGCCGACTTTTGAAGGTAATGCGGTCTTATCTTGTGCTGAGCATCCAGATGGTAGAGGCAAAAGTTGGGATCACCTTTCTTGTTGACTTCCTACGATGCTTTTAGGCTCAGCAGTGGAAATGCGGGTTTTCGTTAAGCTACGGAACATCTTTGAGTACTGGCTTCGTTCTTGAACGGATATTCTGCTCGAAGCTCCATCGATGATGCGTTGCGGACGAGACGGTTGTTACATGCTAGCGGAGACATTGTCATTTGGGCCAGGGAGTTCTTGGTAATTTTGTTGTAGTTCTTGCGAGCCGTTACGAGTGGTATTTGCGTCGGTTGTTTGCCTGTCGATTCTTTGCAGCGACCGAGATTCTTTTCGAAAGTCTTCACGAACTACCTTGTCACGTCTTGTCGATGAAAACTAATTGCTTCGCCTCTGTCTTGCAAGCTTAGGCACTTGCTTAACTGACTTCTCGAAAGTCTTAATAGTGAATCCTTGAGGAGAAGTCTTATCGAGTAGTGAATGCTTTTAAGCGAGATCTTGCAGTTGCGTGTTGTTCTTTGCGGTTGTGGTTCAGCACTTAAATGCTTAAATTTCTCAGTGAAGTATGTAATCGCACTAGAGTTTCGTTCGGTGCTTTGTTTCTACCTCGTTCAAATCGCTTTATAGTGATGTAGTCTTGAAGCTCCGACGAATCGGCAATGAAGAGGCTCTACAGCTGCGAGAATGTCTTTCTGGATCAGGTTGGGTAGTTCGCATCTGGGTCCAGGCGATGCACGACGGATTGCTAACAAGCTATCGGAAGAGTAGCGCATCGCTCCGCCGCGCGTGCACTATGCGCACGAAAGTGTACGACGTCTTGTCGGGGGTTCCGGTTCCGTCGAAGGTTTTAAACGAGAGGTGGTACGAAGCCGCTGGGTATTGGACGGTGTCGAATTCTTCGGGTAAGGTCTACCGTCCAGAATAGATGTCCCGTTCTTCGATTGTCTTGAGGGCTTCTCGCCTGTCTGTTGCTACGAAGTTCTTGATATCCTTTTCGGGGATCATCTTTTGTGTTGTATCCTTTTTAATTGGTCATCTCCGGTTGACGGATGTAATCTCCTTTCCTCCGTCTACGATGTGAATGACTCGAGGTGTCTCTGCATGTGGTTGTACTTGACTTTGGAGAGTGGTAGAAGCTACGGCCATCTCTTCCATCCTCTTCGCCGTTTGAGCGATCGTGTCGTCCTTTTCTAGTGTGTCTCTTCATCGGTTACGGCTCCTCTCTTTCTGTAGTGCGGGAGCACCTTGAGAAGATGATGAAGCTCGTGTCTCGGCCATGTTGATTTACGCATATTCATTGTCCATTGAATTCGATGAGTCGATCTCGTCTCCGAACTTTTCTTCTCTTTCTTTTGCAGCCGTCGGATGTCGGTTCTCGAGCTTTCCATGGCGTGCTTAGCGGAGGCTTTACGTGTATCTTTGTGGTTGTCGTACGATGGTTGCGGGTCACTTTTCACGAGTCCGTTCGTCGCAGTGAGCACTTCTTGATTCCGGCCTACTGGCGAGACTTTCTTTCTCGAGACTGCTTGTTTCGATCTCAGTGCCACGTAGTGGGACGCGCGCATCATCCTTCGCGGCGGAAGGTCGCGGCCGGATGGTCGCATCGGCCGAATCTGTGGAAGGTGGTATCCTCACTAGTCTGTCAGCACGATACTACGACGGGCGGGCGCAGCCTTCGTTCTCTTGCTTGGCACTTACATCATGACGGCGGGTTCTACTCGGGGCCGAGACGGGATTTGGTGGCACCGCCCACATCCTTCGTAGAATTTCGACACGGGGCGATTTTCCTTCTTCGCTAGCTTCTACCGAAGTTTGCGGTCGAGCGAACGGCGTGGTTCGATTCTTTTCTTGCGGTATCGTTGTAGTATGCGGGACGTGTGGTAATGTGGCGACGATCTTTCGAGCATTCTCTTCATCCTCTGCGGCGGAGAGGGGATGGAACACAGCTTCCTCCGAAAGTGGTATGTAGTCGAGGCGGTGGTGTATATTACGAGTAGCGGTGTATATTACGGTAACTACGGAATTTCCTCGGGAAGGCGATCTCGGCGGCTGCGGCTACCGCAGCGTCCGTCACATTTATTTCTTCTTTGGGTCTTTGTCGGCGACGGAATCTTCGAGCGGGACCGTTCGAAGACAGAAGGTCTTACGGGAAGATCCGTACCCTCGCGGTAACGGGTTACCGTGGTTACGGATTTCTTTCCGCTGATTTGGCGGGAAGTCGGGGTAGGTGCGAAGCAGCTAGGCCGAGTGGGGGTAGTGAGAACGGTCCTCCTGCGGACGACGGTACTCCTCACAGTCGGGACCCTTTGCGGGGAGGAAACTCTTGGATCGACTAGAGTTGAACTCGAGCCGGTGGTTCCTCGGCTCGGATACCTTGTTCGTCGGTGCGAAAGAGGAGACGTCGGTGACCTTGACGTTCGTGTTTCGAATCCTGTCGAATCGGATGACCCCATTGTCGGGCGGCTCATCCTTATAGACGAGCGAAGTCCGATCCGGTTGGTGAAGGAGAAAATCGGTTTCGGGGCTTCAGTTTACGAGGTAGATTCGGTTGTCGGTCCGAAGTTATGCTTCTTTTCTTTAGGACGAAAAGGAATTGAAAAGAGTCGAGACGCGTTCTTTGTTCATGTATTTATAAGAAGGAATTATTTGTTAAAAGAATCGCTTATTAGAGGGTTTGTTTATTTAGAACGGAATGTTCGAAGGTGTAGAGAAGGTAAGGAATCAGATTCGAAAGGAAAAGAAAGTCTTAAGCGAGACTTCCGAGCTCGAAGGATCGCTCCTAGCTAACACTGTCGGGGGGTCCACCCTACCTCGGAAATGAGGTAAAAGGATCTCGGAACCTCTACGTTTAGGGGTGTCTAGCGGTGGCTCCTAAATCAGAGAGGATGTTAGGTATGCTTGTTCGAATAGAAATGAACGTAGTATTCGACGGAAAGAAGAGTAGTTTGATCAGTTAGGGACATGGATACAGCTCTAGATTTTGAAAGCGAATTATTTGATTATAATGGAGAGAGGAATCTTACCGTGAGTCGCTGGAAATCTGTCGGCGTATTTTTAGGTCGTGTTTTATTTTGAAGAGGGGTCGCTATGAAATCTGTCGGCGAATTTTTAATTTAATTAAAATAAATAATTTGAAAAGTAGTATTTGATTTTGAAAATAATTTTAAATTTGAAGGTTTTAAGATATGAGATTAAGCCGAACATCGCATCAGAATAGTTTATATAAACGAGCGCGCACACATGAGCTAGTGTATACATCACAGGGATAGACATGCAACTTGATGGTGGGGGCTTGATTAAATAAACTAGAAGATTAGTGACATCAGTTTGGTGCGAGACCGATTTTATAAGCAAAACGAGTTTCCATGCTTAATATGAAAACGTTAAACGGGGTTTATATTACTGCAGGTTCTTTAAAATTCACTATAAAGATGAGCACTTATAGTTAATTACATCTTAAGTGACGGGAATCGCACTAGAAAACTCTCGATAATAATCGATGATTATGCTCTCAAGAATTTGAAGTTTAAGGTTTTGAAGATTGAATTTTGGAGTTTCGATAGGGAATGGATCGAATTTTTGGAACATTTTGTTTTGTGAATCCGAAAGGAAGAGAGGTAGGAGAAATCAGCGATTCGAAGTGAAGCTTCGATAATTTCATGTATCACATTGTTTGTCTTGAATTTAGGAAAGTCACAATGTTTATTTGATATTTCAATCTTGTAGATTTCGATTAATTGGGAGCATATTTGTATGATAAAATCGAACAAATAGCTGCAGAAGATGTGAGGGTTTATTGTCGTATCGGACGATTACTCTCGGAATCACAGGCCAGGTTAGGGCTTAATTTGCGTAATATGATTATGCGATTCAACGAAGAGTTGAGGATTTATGTTGCGCTAAATGCAAGTTACCTCGAAGTCACATGGCTTGGTTGTTTTAATTCTAGGAAAGATTTCTTTGAAGTAGACTCGGAGTTTTGCTTGATGACGATGGTCGTCTTGCCATTAGTACTCAGAGCTCCTTGTTGTTGCGAGAGGTTTAGTTTTAGAAACCATAAATCGGGAGTTGAGAAAAGTGTTTTGGTTTAGAGAAAATCTTAATTTCCGAGTGTTTTTTATGTTTTATTTAAAGCAAATCTTAAAGTTGATTATAACGACACTAGGTTAAGATCCGCGGTTCCATCGCTTGGCATCATTGTTTTTATCGGATTCACTTAGTCGGGATGAATTTGCTTAAGCTCAGTTGAATGAGTTCCACACTTTCATTTAGGCAGTGGGAAATCCGGTTAGCGACACGTAGGTTACATCATCAGAGGTATTCCAGATCATCAAACGGGACGTTTTAGTTTAGTTGCGATTGTAGTTTTGTGTTACGTTTGTGATTAAATTTTGAGTTGTTTTATATTTTGAAATGTTGTGGCGGTGAATTTTATCTTATGATGACTTTTAATTTAATTTTGGTTTCGGTTTTGGGAAATTTATCACAAGGTGTGAGTTTTCATATGACTTGTTGTTTTATCGTACGAAAAAGTAAAATGCATTTGCTGATAAAGTAAATTGCGAAAAGTAAATTGCGATAAAATAAAAAGCGTACGTGGAGAATCTTACAAGTCATCATTGTACACTTAAAACACGATTAGAATATTTAAGCGAGTTCTAGGTAAAGTTAAGGGAAAGGTTATGGTTTTTATATGAATTCATAATCACATGATTAGTCATCTCTATGACGTGCTGAGGTTCTACGGGTTTTGGTTTAAGGACGATTTTATTACATCGAAGAATAATCGAATTGATTGTTCTCATAAATATCACTATCATATTGAGGAAGTCTTAAGAAGAATCTTGCTTGTCTTTCGATATTTACAGGATTGTTTTAAGTCAAATGAATTTAATTATATAAATGAATCGATCATCAGAGGTTTTGAAGTCTTGTTAAGCTTAGCTCGGTAGTTAGGGCGTTTGAATATCACATGAGTGAGATAGCAACTACGTTTAATGTTATTTAGGAGTTATATTAATCGAAGGCTTTCGAGGGTAAATTAGTATTGAAATGATTTGATTTGAGTTAAAGGGTTTAAATTTGGAATAGTGTTGAAGTTGCTTTATATTTAGTTTAATTTAATTTAATTTGATTTGATGTTTAATTAATTTGATTTGATTTAATTTAATTTAATTATTTAATTTAATTTAATTTAATTTAATTTAATTTAATTATTTAATTTAATTTAATTTAATTGTTTAATTTAATTTAATTTTAATTATTTAATTTAATTTAATTTAATTATTAAATTTAATCTTAATTTAATTTATCTTTAATTTACTTTATTTTTAATTTTAATTGAAATTTGAAAAGAGTTTAATAATTTAATTAAGTCTTTTAATATTTTAAATTTGAGTTATCATTTTAATTAAAAATTGAGTATTAGTTGATATAATTAATTTAGGGATTTTTAAATTAAAGAATAAATCTCTTACTAATAAAGATCACTTATTTTAATAATTAGATTTTATTATTATCAAATTTAATCTATTATTTAATTAAAGTTTAATCGTTTTAAAAAAATTTAATGGGTTTCTACTGCTTTAATTATTTAAATTTCGATCATCAAAATCAGATTAAGATCAAATATTTTACTTGTTGACTTTTTATTAAACGCTAAAGTTTTAATTAAGGATTAAAGATTAATTACCATTTTATGCTTTAAGGCTTAATAATTTCATAACTCAGCTAAATTGAAGCTGAAATGAACTTGAAATTTTTATGTGACTTACACTCATATGTCGATAAAGGCGTGAGAGGAGAAAATGTGATTTTTACGTATTTAATTTATTTATATAATTATTTTTGGTGGAAAATAGAGATTTTCGAGGAAAATTTGATAACGTGACCAAGGAAAGTTTACATGCTTAAGAAAATTAGGGGGCATTCACTAATGGAAGAGAATGACTTGGGCCGATTTTGGTGATTTTTTGAATTATATTATTTTTATTATAATTATTTTGAGTTTTGGAGTGTTAATTAATTTAAAAATAAAATAAATGTTGAAAAATGGATTTTATATTTTTTAATCTCTACAATATCGAGGAAGCGGAGAAGCAAATTTTGCGATTTTCGATTTTTACATGATTTATAATAATTATTTTAGTGAAAATCTTAGAAAATACATTTTTTTAATTTTAAAATTACCACAGGGCTTTAAAATTTAATATCTCATTAAATAGGCTTAGGAAAAATGTGGGATTTGTTCTAAGTGATTAAAATTCAAAATGTGACGTTTTGGTGAATTTTATTATTTTTGTGATTTTTATTATTTTTTAATTATTAAAAATATTAAAATATTATTAAAAATCGAACTTTTTAGAAAATTAACATTTTAATTTTCTTAGGTTCTACGATATCGAGAGAGGCTCAAAGCCGATTTGGTGAATTTTTGAAAAGTATTTTAAAAGTTATGAATTTTTAAAGTTTAAAATGGCTAAGTGGCTTAATCAGCCCGATTAGTGGGGTTAGCAAAGTCAGATTGACTTCGAATTTTTATGGTGGATTCATACGATCACTAAAGGTCGATGGAGAATTGATTTCGAGTCGATTTGATGCGCAGTTAACTACTAATTAATTAAAGGCACTATTTTGGGTGTTTAAGCCGATTAGGGTTAATGCGAGTGAATTAACTCGAGTCTTATTTTTCATAGAGTTCTACGAGTCGTAAGGAACGTCGTAAAATATTCTAGAATTTATTTCACGACATCTTATTTTTGGAATTAAAATACTCGAAAACGACGACATGCATTTGAAAAATAAATAACTTTTCACGAGATGGCCTCGACCTTGGAAAATTCGGGGAATGTTCCGAGTTCGGAGCAACTAGCATATGGTCTCATGCCGTGGTGAATTGTATACGTGCATGGAGAATTAAATGTATGCGGAGAGTAAATAAATCATAAAAAATAAAATACTTAATGAAATTAAATGATTTCTTTTCACATTATTCTCACTCTATTCGTCTGACGAGAGGGTATTTTTATTTTATTTTTGTGATTTTTCTACACGAAGATATGGATTTTTGAAGTTTAGGGAATTAAATAAATAAGAAAATACTCTAATTTTCATTTATCACGCAGCGCCGTGCGAAGCCTCGGCGACTCCGAACGCACGCGCGTCGCGCTCCGGTCGACCGCCGCCACCGAGTCGGCGGCCGGGCCCCGCGGTTCTCGTACGGGTCTCACGGTCCGACGCAATCTGGCCGTCCGTGCGCGCGTGTATCGAATGGACGGCATCCGTTCATCGTCCCAAGTGTTCTCGCCAGGAGCCGTCCACGCTAAATCCACAGATCTCGCTCGATTCTCGATGGATTTTCGTATTCTTATACTTCTATGGATTCGTCTTGAAGAGACGAACACATCTATACGGTTAACATGCATTGAAGCTAAGGCATTCGAAATGAAGAATCTCAGGAAGCTCGGGATGAAGAGTTAGCTCGTACCTTGGCTCGGAGAAGTGTGGCTTCGATGCGAGAGTTGTTGCACCTTCGATTGGGTCACGCGAAGCTCCGGATGAAGTCTCTGAGTGCAGTGAATTGTACGGATATGATTTCGACCAGAGCCAGATCCACAAAGCTTGGAAGCTTGGAGCTAGCCTAGGTGGCTGGAGATGGGGCTTTTGATGGTGGACACCTTCCCTTGAGTGCGAGTGAAGGTGTAGAGCCAATCGATTTGAGAATTGGCTCAGTTGTGGAGAAGTGTCACGGTTTTGGGTGGAATTTGAGCTCGAAATTGAGCTTTCGGAGGAGAAATGGCGGGGAATTCGGTGGGGATCGAGTGCTCACAGGGTGGAGAAGTGATGCGGAACGATTTTGGCGAGTTTTCGTGAGGTTTGTGTTTTGTTTTTTTCGTGGCCGAGAGGGGTGGAGTTTAAATAGGAGTGGTGGGAGGCCTCTCGGAGGGAGTTAGGGCTTGGGATCGATTGCTTCTGGTGAGGAGAAGATCGGCCGTGGTGACCCCTAGGGATGGGGCGGCTCGGCGAGTGAGAATTTCGATGTTGGCTCACATGTGAGCTCTCGGCCATGGTGTTTTCCGGCGGCACAGTGGCGGCCGGCCAGGCGATGGTCACCATCTTGGTCGGGTGGGTCGAGTGCAGGGTTTAGTGTAGGCGATTGAGGTTTGACATGTGTAAGGGAGTTTGATTTAAATGGAATGGGAGAAGACTCACTTTGGCTTGGTTTGGGTCGACCCACCATTTTGGGCTTGGTGCACCCTTCGAAGCTGCGATTTTAGTTGAGGAATCATTTAGGTCGGCTAGAAGGAATGGTGAAGTCTCCATCCATGATGAGGTGGCTAAACATGGTTTAGTGTGTGACATGATTAAGGTAAAAAAGGGTTAAAGGAGGTTTAAGAAAGAACCCCCTCTTCTTGCCATAAATGGACTAATGACGAGTCGAAGCCCTCATGGCTTCATGTGGCTTGAGAATGGCTTGTTCATGGCTTCATTTGGCTTGGGAAAAGGTTGATTTGTTTCATGAAAAGGGTTTTAAGAATTTTGGATGTTTTGATGGAAATTTGTATGAAACTTGATTTGGAATAATTTGATGGTGACTTTAGGACTTAGGTAATGGATTTAATTAAATGGATGACAAATGGAGATGTCATGTGGGCTTTAGGGTAGATTTGAGGCTTTTGAATTTTGAAGGAAATGGGCTTTTAAGAAGGTTTAAGGGAAGTGGGCTTTTAAGTTTAAGGATGTGTTCATGGATGGGAATTTTTGTAGAGGTTTGGGCCGAATAGTTGTTGGTTTTGGTTTAGGGATGTTTCATGAATAACTTGAAATAGATTTAAGGTGGTTTGGGTTTGAATTGGGTTGAATTTGGGTTTATTTGGTAAATGGGCGATGTAGGTCGAAATTAAGTTAACTTGGGCGATGTTGAGATAGGGTTGAAATTGATGTAAAATAAATATTAAGAAATGTTTATGGGAATGTTTTGAAGAGGTTTTGGCTTTGGTTGGGTTTTAATTTTGAGGTTTGGGACTATTTGGGTTAGATTTGGGTTTAGGTCGAAATTGAGGCTTTTTGATTTTGGGTTGAATTTGAGTGGGGTTTGGGGCGAAAATCTTGGGCGAATCATGTTAGTGTTTTGTTTATGAGGATGTTAAGGAAGGTTTAGAAAAGATTTGGGGTTAATTGGAGTTGAATTGGGTTAGTTTGGGCTAAGTTTGGGTCATGGGTCCGAATTTGGGCTTTAAGGCCGAAAGTGAAATTGGATCCGAATGTCGATCAAGTGGACTTGGATTTGGTTTAAATTGGTATTGGGAATGTTGAATTGAAGTTTAGAATTGAATTGGACCAAAATTGGGGTCGATTGGGTATGTTTGGTTTGACGTTGGGTCAGCTTTGGGTTAAAATGGGTCGATTTGGGGGTTTTGACAAAAGTAGGGTAAATTGATGAAAATTGGCCGTGGTGTAGTTGGACGAAAATGAAATTGGGAATATTTGGGATTTTACGGAATTTTAAGGAATTTTACGAATTTTTGGATTTTTAGGCAGAAGGGTATTTTGGTATTTGGAGGGTATTGGGGGGTATTTTTGGAATTTTTGGTATTTTTGGGTATGGATGATCAATTTGAGTGATGTGGAGGTGTTTGGGATTGATTTTGGAAAATTTTAGGTAATTTGGAGATTTTGCGAAAATTTGGGTAATTCGAGGGTTTTGGGTAGGTTTAGTAGGTGTAGAGGTCAGGAGTCGAAAATTGAAAATTTGGGAAATTGAAGATTGGGTGAATTTGGGTGGGGTGAAATCGTTTTGGTTGAGTCGTGAAGCAATTCGAGCAATATGAGTAATGAAAGGACTCATTTGAGGCGTTCAGTATGTTGTTCATAACCTCTTGCGAGGGCTTAGGGGTTAAGGGCCATCCGTGTGAATCGCTACGTGAGTCGGGAGGTCGAGTTGGGTATGGGTGTGGTTTTAGGAAGTGTGTGGAAATGTAGTGTGTAAGTGTAGTGTATGTCGGCCATTCGTGAGGCCAGGAGCTAGCGAGAGCGATCTAGAGCGAAAAGTCGCTATAGGAACTCGTCACTTTAAGCTTCGTATTTGATTTCGACCTACAGGTGATTAGGGGTGCATAGTCGAGTTTGTGGAGTTTGCGGGGAGTTTAGAAGTGGTTTGAATTTCTAAAGGCGGGTCCGATTCTGAGTCACTAAGATAGTCGAAAGGAAAAGCTGAAGATTTAGAATCTGCTAGTTAAAAAGAAGAAAAGGAAGACCTCATCAAAAATGAGGTCAACAAGGCAATAAAAAACAATGCCTAGTAATCAGAGCCAAGAATCTAAGGGAGAGAGGTACCTAGGGAAGAAAATTCTCAAGAGAGGAGGTCACGGGGTCGAAAGAGACAGAAGAAATGCGAGAAAGGGAGCCAGTGGCTGCGTGGTAAAAAGCATGCAAAGAAATATGGGGCCGCGGGGTCGAGTCTGCAACTGCGTTTTACATAAATTGTGATAACGCCTTCGCGCTGCTATTTTCAAAACATAGAAATCGCATTTTTAAAATGTGTCGTGCATAATAAGCTGCTCTAAAAGGGCCCCAAGTCACGACATTCATCTTATTGGAGAAAGCATCAGAACTAACTTTGACATTCTGGGAGTACAACAAATCCTACATTCTCATCTTTGACTTCTTCCGAATCATCCATAATTCTGAGATAACCATATAATTTAATTAGATTTAATCAAATTTTATAATTTCTATTATTATAACATAACCTAATTATCCTATTGAGTCTTTCATTAAGAATCATGTTATTTAATTAAAACCTTTGTTTTTAAACCTCTGCTTTGATTTAACTTTTTTCACGATCCGACCCGAAGCTTAGAGTTAACCAAGGTGAGAACGAACGGTTGGACTGCGGAAATCAATTCTCTTATTTGTTATTTTAACTTTATCGCTGACAAATTGATATTCAAATAATAAATGAAGAAGTCACTAAAGAAAGCAATAAAAATTAATAAATAAAAGTTTATACCTTCTTTGTTGTTGTTCTTGTCTCCTGTATACATTTGATTCTCTTCTATCCATCTTGTTTAAATGTTTAAATTCTCAAAATAATATTAAAGAAACATAATGAGTTATCTAAAGATAATGCAGGAGTAATCACACTTTTAAACTGCAATAATCTAATAAAAGGAATTATATATGCATGCGAAGAAATGCGGGGTAAAAAGCACGCGAATAAATGCGGGCCGCAGTATCAAACCCGAGACCGCGTTTTGCATAAATTATTTGAGGACGCGTCTGCACCGTTATTTCCAAACGACAGTAATTGCGTTTTCAAAATGCACTGCGCACAATAAGCTGTCCTAAAGGGGCCCTAAGTCATAACATTGATAATATCGGAGAAAGCATCATCACTGATTGTGACATTTAGGGTTACAACAGTTTCTAAATTCTCATCTCTCACTTCTTCCAGATCATTCATAATTTTGAAATAACAACCATATAATTTAATTAACTTAATCAAAAGTTTTAATTTCGATTATTTATAATATAATCTAATTATCTTATTGACCTTTTCATTAGGAATCATGTTATTTAATTAAAACCTCTGTTTTGATTTAAACCTCTGCATACGAAATCATTTTGGTCACACCCCTACTTGGGGTTTGGAGTTAACTAAGTTAGGAACGAACGGTTCGACTATGGAAATTAATTCTCTTCTCTGTTATTTTAATTATATCACTAACAAATTAATATTCAAATAAGACATGAAAAAATCACTAAAGAAAGCAATAAAAAATTAATAAATAAAAGTTTATACCTTTCTGGTTTTTTTCTCGTTTCCTGTATACAATTTCTCTTCTGTTCTTCTTGTTTAAATATATAAAATATCAAAATAATATTAAAGAAATATTATGAGTTATCTAAAGATAACCCAGGAGTAATCACACTTTTAAACTACGGTAATCCTAGAGAAAGAATTCACTATGCATGTGAATCTTTAAAAATTCTTAAAATATGCTAATCTTTCATATTTTATTTATAAGCAATTTGATATATGCTAATGTATGTATGAATGACATTTTCTGGATGAACAAACACTATTCTTTTATATGTATTTATCTTAACTTTGCTTTTATTTTATACTTCACATACACATTTGTCTCTGCGAGGATCACCGTCAACAAACCTAACATACCCTTGACCCATATTGTTCCGTCGGCTCTCGTCGATATAGAGGTTAGCTTTCTACACATCACAATTGTCTTGAGTGGAAAGATCCTTACCTGCCCTTGACCGATATTATCTCATCGGCACATCGATTAGTAATGTAAACATTACAATTGTCTGAGGAGGTAAGCTCTGATCTATTCACCCATAGTCGATATTATTTCGTCGGCACAACGAGTAGTGAATAAACCATTACAATTGTTTTGGGTGATAGAAAAATTCTACGCGTGCGGGTACATTTTCTTTCCTTTCCTGGGGTGAAATTCTCCTCTGAACATGCACATGCAAACAAACATTCACATATAAGTTATTTAATTCTTTATATATACATTATTCTAAGACATCATTATGCATCTGTTAACATGCGTATTTATTCTGCTGTACAATTATTCATCAGACATATTTTCATTTCATTCATATTCTCATGCATATCTTTTCTACATGTTTATTTTACTTATAATGTCGATCTAAATATCATTTCTTTCATGCATTTCTTTCATGCATGCACATATTTTCCTATTATGCTTATCATGCATATGTGTTCTATCAATATGATTGATTTGATTAAACTACTACATACATAAAGTCAAATATATAATCTGAAATAAAGAAAATTATTGATATTTAGAAATGCAATTAATCACCTCGGTGGATAAGCTAAATTCTTAATATTCGGCAACTGGCTAGGCGTTGCGGTAACTTTATATTGAGCTCAATAACCTATAAAACATTATATTAAAATTAAAGATTTTAGTGATTTCCATAAATTAAATTATTCCTCCTGAATTAGATAAGATTATGTTTTCTGAAGTTTACGGAACCGTCCTATGACGATCTTCTACACTCTTGCTTCTAATTCGCCGTCTCAAGTAACCAACATGATATCTTAAACGAATTAGGAATTCATAATATCTTAGGTCATTGGATAATTTAGCTGAAAATATCATTAAGTTGTCAAAACATACCTTAGACGACTTTCTCGATGACCATCCTTTTCTCAAAAGTTGCCAAATTTACTTTATGTCACCTCCAACTGCACCTCTCCTATGTTGATATCGTGCTCGAACCTTTATGGAAACTTGCAAAAGACTTTTAACATTTCTGACACACAATCGACGCCTTTGACGGTTACTAGAAACAAGAAAATCATGAAAAATGAGAAACTTTATTTCGGAAGGGTGGGAAAGAGAATGAAAGCTTGAAGTATTGTGAGAAAGAGATTCACACCTGAGAAGGTGCTGCTTGGTTTGACTGATCGTGGCCTTTGTGTCGTGCGAGAAAGGAACATGGAGCGGGGTCAAAAGAGAGAAATCAGGAGGAGAAAGAAATGTGAAGCTCGAGCTTGATTTGACCAAACGAAGGATTAGAAGGCAAAGGAATGTTGGTTGGCTACACTAAAGCTGTGAGATTAATTAAGTTTAATTAAAATTAATTAAATTGAAAACCTTCAAATTTTTTATTTCCCAATTTATTCATAATTTACATACAATACTTTATATAAAATTGATCGATTTATAGTGTAGAATTTAATAAAATTGTTTCGATTGAAATCCAGGGATCCAAAATGTGTAGTATATTTTCAGTCGCCCAATTCTTTTATCAAATTTCTCAAAAATTGGTTATTACACAAAGAGCTGAATCTTAGCAATAATTTAGAGAACTTGCTAATGATGAATGCCTAATAAATCTAAAATATAAAATTGAATTTTTCTGGTTAAATTTAAATGTTCATCATTCATTGTAATGATAGTAAAAATATGTTGAAACTAAATTGTCTGCCTTTTTATTGTCTAAAGGCCAACAATAGCTCGTTTGTAAGGAGATCTGCAGCAAGCATGCTTAGCGGAAAGAGGCCAGTTCAGACAGTTGTGGTTGTGACTTTAACCATCTTGTTTTAGAGAAATGGTAGTGAAAATCTGTGTATTATTTACTATTTTGCTGATGTTCTATATGATTCATACAGTCTACTGCCAAAAAAGGTGGTCCCACTAAAGCTGGACCAAACAAGAAAGTTGACGGGGTTGTGCCATCTAAAGTTTCACTGTCAGTTGTGTCTGAAGATGCTGAGGTACGTTTGGAATATTAGTTGAAGGGTAAAAAACAAAAAAAGATATCTGTTATGTCGCTATACTTTCCACTTCCATACCATAAATGCCTTTAACAGCTTTTTACTAAAATTGGATGTTGACAGCCAGGAGAGATGTCTCTAGAAGAAATTGAGCAAAGATTATGCTCTCTTATTAAAGCTGATACTATCTCGCAATTAAAAAGTAGTGTTTGGAAAGAGCGGCTCGAAGGTTCTGCTTTTTTCTGACTTCTCAACCTTTCTTCTAGGAATATTTTTGTCATATAGCTGCAAAATTTAAGCTTAACTTACAATTAGCTTTAAATTTGATTCATATTCTGTTTTGACATATTTGATCTATTCCTGTTGTAAGATAATATATTCTCAGTACATGATTTAATGTAGTGATTAGATCATCATTCTCCCATATATTTTGATTTAACGTATTCTTAAGGGTAGCGCGCTATCATTAGCTCAAGCTTTGTTGAATATATCAAGATCTTGTTCATATCTTGGCTGATGCTCTTATCCATATATATGATAAACAAGGTGGTGGTTTGGGGCGAGGGGATGGGCAGTAAGGGAGTACTTTTTGTCATATTTGATAAACCTCTTAGGTTTATGGTTTGAGTGGTAAATTATAATCATCATGTCTTGATTAATGCCTACATCGTAGTGAAAATTCCGTTGATTTGCTTTATGCCAACACATAAATGTCAATCTTCCAACGATTGTTCTTGTTGTGTGGGGTGGTGACAGGGTTGGAGAGTATTCCTGTACATTTTACTTGGCTAATCCCTGTTTGATTGGAGATATAACTTGGGCTCAAGCTGGTAGTTGGCGTGGGTAGAGTAGGAGCTGTTTACTCCATGAATTCTTGGGAGCATATCGTTTTGAAGAAAAAAAAGTATACGTGGAGAAAGTAAAAAATAGAAGTCAAGTGCTTCTTCTGTTCCCAATCTCTACAAGGAGAATATGCAAGCCACATTGATCTGGTAATTGAGAGTTTTATCTTTTAAACAAGTGGTCCTGATTTGAGGGCCTTTTATATGTGATGTGTGTACGTTTGCGTTTAAATTCGCTCAAATCTGGAAGTTAAAATTCACCATAAAACTTTATTTTATGTTTGGCATTTCCTCATTATTTATTTATGTATTATTTTTTTTGTGAAAGAAATATTTTACAATTTAAAAAGCAATTGCAGAAAATCCTTGTATTATGATTTATCAAGAGATAAAGAAGCTCTGGAAATATTTTGAAAGTTCTTTTCATTTCTTCCAGAAAACATCTCTTGATTATCAAGTTCTTAATACTTTTAAGCAATAATATAAGAGGGAGTTATTACTTAAATACTCTTGTATTTATTCATCAATAATATTTCCTGTTTTTTTTTTTTTATTTAAAAGGCTGAGTATTTTTCAGTAAACTTCATAATTATGAATATATATTATTTTCCTATTTTAAATTCAATATTTTTATTCCATTTGCAACATTACTTATAATTTATCAACTATAATTAATCTAGCATTACTATTTATCATCCACTGATTATAAATAGCCAAAGCATACAACTAATAAAAAAAATGCTATGCATGGGTTTAGGAAATCTTTTTTTTTGTTAAATTGTTATCACACGTATTATAAGCAATTAATAGATAACATTAAACATCTATCATTTTTTCAACCTGACTATGCATTTACATATATAGAGATAAACCATCATAAACAATCTTGCAACAATGATGTTATACACATAAATGAACACGTATCAGTAATGTATCATTGATGTATTAGGTAAGAAATATATTCTTACCGTAAACTCGGAAGGTGTTTACCCCCCTTGCCTTTAAAAGATTTGATTCACGATTTTATCTATAAAGATTGCTTTCTTTAGCTTATTACCTATTATATCATATAAAATCACATAAAAGATATTCATATTGAATCAACTCTTTAATTTCTTGAGTAATCATTAATTCTGCTTGAGCATAGTATGTATTCATGCTCTATCCTTTTTAATAACGTTACGGTGGAAAGTGGAAGAAGAGGAAGAACTTCTCAAACATCAAATCTCTCTCTCAAATTGAGGCACTGCTTATTTTCATTCATTCTTTTGTTATATTGTTAGCACAAATGTATTATGTGCAATTGATAGATAACATTGAACATCTATCATTTATTTCAACCTGACAATGCATTTACATCTATAGAGATAAAACATCATAAACAATCTTGCAACAATGTTGTTATGCACATCAATGAATATGTATCAATAATTTATCATTGATGTATTAGGTTTTGAAGAAATGCATCCTTACTGTGAATTCAAAAGATGTTTTCCCACCTTACCTTTAGAAGATTTGATTCACCAATTTATCCCTAAAGATTGCTTTCTTTAGCTTAATACCTATAATAATATATAAAATCACATAAAGATACTCATTTTTGATTTGCTCTTTAATTTTTAAATAATCATTAATTCCCATTGAAGCATAGTATATACTCATACTCTGTCCTTTTTAATAAAATTATTGTGGAAAGTGGAAGAAGTGGAAGAAGTGGAAGAACTTCTATTTTCCTCACATTGATCTAACTCCTGGGCTCTTGTGACACTGCTTGGTTTGTCCTCACATGGGGCTGCGCATGCGCCCGAGTTTCCTTGACATGCTCTCACTGCCCAGTCTTGCTTGATTTCTCTTTCTTTTTTCTTCTCTCTTGTCCACTCTCTAAACTCACTCACCTGTTCTTTAACTATTGTCAGCTCTCTCTCTCTATCTCAAATTCATTAACAGGCACTGCTTAATTTCTACTCCACCTATTAAAATAAGGTGTGAGCACTTTTGGTGGTCATCAAATTTGAAATAATTTGTTAATCCCTTTCTTCTAAACAAACTGCGTTTTGGACTTGCTTTACTGTCACACTGAAGTTCATATTACTTTGCAGCAATTGGTGTGCTGAAACAGGAGGTTGAAAATATTGGCGAGCTTGATTCCACTGCTGAGATGCTGATCCGCCTATTATGTGCTGTTCCTGGTTGGGCTGAAAAAAATGTGCAGGTATTCACATAACAGTTTTACACAATGCTAATGATATGCTTGGTTATGTGATGGTTTGATGGCATCTTCTCTAATGCGCAGGTCCAGCAACAGGTCATTGAGGTGATCACATACATAGCTTCAACAGTGAAGCGTTTTCCAAAAAAATGTGTTGTACTTTGCCTGCCCGGTATGTATTTGGAGTTATATCTATCCTTACATGGACGTTGTTTTAATTAAGACTGTGTTCTTTGTATGCTGTTAACATTAGATGCTTGTTATTTTGTCTAACCATTTATATACATGCATAGTGATTTGGCGGTTTGCAAACATTTATAAGCGTTTATTAGTCTCTTTTTTGTCCGAGAAAGTTCTTTTCTGTTTCATAGTCTATTTGCACTAGTTGCAATACTTACATTTGTGCAGCTAAAATGTTTACTTCTCAACTCATGGCAGGCATAAGTGAAAGGGTAGCGGATATTAAAACTCGCACTCATGGAATGAAATGCCTTACCACTTTCTCTGAGGCTGTTGGTCCAGGGTTTATTTTTGATAGAGTAAGCAACCACCGTATTGTCTTTTCTGAATTTTCAACTTATTCGTGCAATGTCGTTATTTTCTCTTCATGGAGTTAAAATACCTTTCATGCAATGTGCATTTTCATCCGTTCATTTGTTTTTGGGTTATGTTTCAGCTTTACAAAATTTTGAAAGAGCACAAAAACCCTAAGGTTCTCAGTGAGGGTTTATTGTGGATGGTCTCAGCATTGGATGATTTTGGTGTTTCCCATATAAAGTTGAAGGTGCATGATACTCATTTGTCCTACTATCTAATAATTATTATATGATTGCATCTCTTATTTATTTGATTGTAAGAGAGTTGTTCATTTCTGTTAGCTTTAAGGCTGATTCAGATCCTCAAGCAAATCTTCTTTGAATTTTAGGATCTAATTGATTTCTGCAAAGAGACTGGCTTGCAATCTAGTGCGGCTGCGACAAGAAACTCTACCATCAAGCTTATAGGAGTGCTGCATAGGTTTGTTGGTCCAGGTAATTTTCGTCTGTTACATTGTATACATTTCTTTTATTGTCACAGGACTTATAACGTGAAAAGGTTGACAGATATTAAAGGATTTTTATCTGATGTCAAGCCTGCACTTCTCAGTACCCTTGAGGCAGAGTGTGAAAAGAACCCATATGAGGTGGTATCATTGATTACCTCTCCCTGGAGTTGTTATAAATTTGTTGGAGCATGATTGTAGTTTTTACACTATTTTTTGTAGGGTGCTGCTGCTGCACCAAAAAAAGCGATTAAAGTTTCTGATTCTACGTCATCAACATCAGGTGGATTTGATGGCCTGCCACGGGAAGATATTAGTGCGAAAATAACACCTAATCTTCTTAAAAATCTCAGTAGCTCTGACTGGAAGGTATCCTGTTTTGTATTGATCTTTGTTTACAATTTTTTTTAAACTGCATATGGCTTCTTTTCACTAAATATTAGGTTCGTCTGGAATCTATTGATTCAATCAACAAAATACTCGAAGAAGCTCATAAACGCATTCAACCTGCTGGAACTGGTATGCTTTATGTACTATACCATCAATTCTGAAAATTCTTGAACTGAGTAGTCTGTATTTTCTCTGATTAACTAATTTATTGATTTTGCTATTGCACTGCTTTTGCTCTTACAGCGGAGTTATTTGGAGCTTTAAAAGGTCGTCTATGTGATAGTAACAAAAATCTGGTTATGGCAACATTAGCCACTATAGGTGGTATTGCATCTGCTATGGGTCTTGCAGTTGACAAGTCCAGCAAGGTTTTATCTGCATTCAACTAACATTCGTCCTGTTTTTATATGCTTGTAATCCTTGATTTTCTTACCTTCACCTGTTGAAGTGTTAAATAATATTTCATATCAACCAGGGAATCCTGTTGGATGTATTAAAATGTCTCGGCGACAACAAAAAGCACATGCGGGAGTGCACTTTGAATACTTTAGATTCATGGATTGGTGCTGTTCAACTGGATAAAATGGTATGATTATGATATCATATTAGCATATTGAAGACTTCCATATTATCTATTTGTGATAAATATCTATATATATAATGTGTTTGACAGGTTCCATGCATAATCACTGCCCTGGCTGATCCAAAGATGGGTGCAGATGGGCGTAAAGATCTTTTTGATTGGTTGTCTAGACATCTTTCAAATACCAGTGACTCACCTGATGCTTTGCACCTACTCAAACCAGCTGCTTCTGCCATGATGGTATTCATTGCTTGATAAGCTGACATCATAATAATTATTTTACATAAATACTATCTTGTAATCTTATGCATTTTCCACACAGGATAAATCGGCAGATGTTAGAAAAGCTGCGGAAGCTACTCTTTGCGAAGTCATGAGAGTTTGTGGCCAAGATGCTGTATGTGGTTAAAAACGTTATAAAATTTATCCTTTTCCTTCCTCTACTGTGTGCAGCAGATAAGATTATTATTTGTAACCTCCCAGGTATCAAAGACTTTAAAGGACTTACGAGGACCGGCTCTGGCTCTTGCGCTTGAGCGGTTCAAACTTCCCGCAATAATCCAAGGTTTGCCAATTTATGCGTCTCACCTTTATCTAAGGGATCCATACTAATGGAGAGATTATTTTCCATTTTCTTTGGGGGGTGGGGTCATTGTAGATGCTGGGGATTCTGTAAAATCTGCTCCTACTGCTCCAACTTCCAAGATTACTTCAAAGATTGGAAAACCAGGTCCAAATGGTGCTGCTGATCGAGGGTCCAAGATTGCTGCTAATAAGGCTATACCTATGGTCTCTTATTTTATATGTTTACAATTGCCTAATTGAAATAGTCTACTTAATGCTGCCATTTACTATTGGTGCAGAGGGGTGCACCTACAAGGGCCTCAAAATCAGATTATATTTTTTCTGCTCAAGATCTTACATTGCAATCACAGGCTCTTTTGAATGTCAAGGACTCATGCAAGGTAAGTTTTTGCTTATGGAAATTTTGTTTTGGTAGTTATTTAATCATCCAAACTGAGATTCAGCATATTTTTTGCAGGAGGATAGAGAGAGAATGGTTGTGCGTAGATTTAAATTTGAGGACCCTAGGCCAGAGCAGATTCAAGATCTTGAGGTTTGTTTAAGTGTTACCAAAACTAATGAATATCAGCTTTTTCATGTGCTTCACTTATGAATACTAACACTTTGGTTCGTCAGTTCGGTGTTCAATTATTTTTTATTTTTTTATTTTTGGCTTGCTGTTGTGTTTCCTCTCTTTCTCAAGTATATCTGCGTGCAAAGTTTTGTAAGAGTAGATCTCATTGAACGAAAATTTGAGGCCTACTTTCAAGTTATTTTTGTTAATATATCTAATGCTATTTTATTGAATGAGATGCACAATTATTTCCAGATAAAGCTATTTGTTAATTCCTCACAATTTTAATTTAAATTGTGTCAAACAAGTTCAGTGGATTCATGTTTTTGTTTTGTTTTTCTTGTTGACATTTTTATCCAACTGCATATGATTTTTCCTTCCTGCGGGCATTTTTTAAAAACTTTTGTAACCCATGAAATGGCCCTTCTTTTACAGGTATTTTTTAGATGGCTTTAAGGTAATTTTTTATTTCTTATTGACAACATGGCATTACAACCTTATAAATCAGAATTCTTGGTTTTCTAGTAAGTTAATGCTGGAAGAAAGAAAATTCTTCTTATTTTCTATATCCTGCTAATTTCTTTGATTTTATGTGTGTACATATTACCTGTAGAAATTTAGTCTGATTCTGCCTTTTTTTGGTCGGCCTGAGACTTTGTTTTTGTTGATTTTACCATCACTCTTTGCTTTAAAGACTTCTGTCTTCTATATTCTTTCATAGTATATGCCTATAGCTCTTAAAAATTGGCTTCATATTGTGCTACCTGTTATATCTGCAGTGTGATATCATTAAGCATTTTAGAGAAGACCTTCATCGACGACTTCTTAGCACTGACTTCAAGAAGCAAGTGGAAGGGCTTGATTTGTTGCAAAAGGTGGTCCTATTGTTTCTTAATCTCTAGCCTTGGGAAATACTATGTCTTGTCTGACTCCTGAACACTTGTTTATCTTGTAGGCACTACCATCTTGTGTAAAAGAGATAATTGAACTTGTTGATATACTTTTAAGATGGTTTGTTTTACGGTTTTGTGAATCCAACACAACGTGCTTATTGAAGGTTCTAGCTAATTTTATTTTTCGTTTAATTGTTTTGTGATTGTTTTTACTTGGTTTCTCATTTTTTAATTTGTCTTTCCTATTGTCTTACAGGTGCTGGAATTTCTTCCTGAGCTTGTTGAAACTATGAAGGATGAGGGCTACAGTCTTACTGAGGCTGAAGCTGCAATGTTCCTCCCATGTCTTTTAGATAAGGTTATTTTTGTTTGAATGATAAGAAATTTGTTGCCTATATTTGACAAGCGTTGCTGAAGGGCCGAGAATTCTAAATTTTTTTACACGACTCTTCTGGCTTTTATTGTTTTTTGGCAGTAGGTGGTCATTCTGTGGATGTTATTCTTTTTGTTTAAAGTGGAAAGTATATTGTATTTTCTGTCATTTATCCTTTTATTTTGCTGCAGTCTGGGCATAATATTGAGAAGGTGAGAGAGAAAATGAGAGAACTGTTAAAGCAGATTGTTTGTATTTATTCTGCTCCAAAGTTTCTTCCATATATTCTTCAAGGGTTGTCATCAAAAAATAGCCGGACGAAAATAGAATGTGTAGACCTTGTTGGTTGGCTGATGGATCATAATGGAGCTGAGGTGAATTTCTTAATTTCTCATTAACTTTGACGCTTGTACCTCAATAATTCATGTATTTTTATTCTTTTGTTATTTTCCGTGCAGATCAGTGGACAGTTGAAATCTCTGCAACATGTTGCTGCATTAACATCAGAAAGGGATGGTGAAATAAGGAAAGCTGCTCTAAATACAATGGCCACTGCATATAAGACTCTTGGTACTTGAGTCATATATTTATGTTATATATTTCTAGTTTTAAATAAAAAATTCCATGTATGTTCATAGATTTCTTTCGTTGATCTGAAGTTTTGAACTTATCAATTCTTTTGAAAGTGGTTATACATACGCTATTATTAATGATCAGTAACATTTAGCAGATTTGTTTATATTAACTAAGGATATTTTTATCAATTTGTTTTTGACATAAAGCTCTTTAATTCTGAGGCTTTTATGCGTGCAGGAGATGATGTATGGAAATATGTTGGGAAGCTATCGGACGCACAAAGGAGCATGTTAGATGACCGTTTCAAGTGGAAGGTCAACATTAATCTTTTTGTTTTGCCATAATGAATTTTGTACTTTTAAGTTTTTTAATATCATCGACTATCTCTAATATTTATGTAGGCTAGAGAGATGGAAAAAAGGAGGGAAGGGAAGCCTGGTGAAGGTAGAGGAGCACTAAGACGATCTGTTAGAGAAAATGGGTATTTATACTTCCTTGTCACTATCTGTTCTACATTTGTATTCCATAATTTTTTACTTTTTTATACTATTGTGTTAAAACTAAAATCATTATGGTGATTTTTGCATTGAGAATTGGTGCACACCCTAAAGAAATCTATGCAAATATTTAAAAAAAAAAAAAAAGAAGAAGAAGAAAGAGGAGGAAGAAATCAATTCAATAACATCAAATTTTGTTTCACTTTGTTTAGGTGGCCCAATATACATGTGAGAGATTGAAACACTTTTGCTTGTGAAGTATATGGTTAGGAGTCTGTTTAGGGTAGCTTTCTATGTTTGAATTTTTAGTATTGCCACACATCCATTCTGACTCTTTTTTAGAAGTTTCTATGGTTGGAAACTGGTTTTGAGAACCAAGATTGCTAAAATGTGGTAGTTATAAAAAACTCTGTTGTTTGAGTTTTTTTTTTAGAATATTTATAATACCCACAACAACTTTTAAAAGGGTGATTTTGCTACAAAAATTTTATAACCACTTTTACAGCCGCCCTAAAGAGACCCTTCGTACCAAAACTGAGATTTTAGCAAAGAAGGTAAGTTTGATGTTTAAATTGTAGAGATTTGGGATAAATGGGCATTGAAATTAGGTTCTAAACTTAAGCATAAATCAATGATTGAAGGATCATTACTCAAGATCTTCTTGGAATAGTGACAACCGAATGGTAGTAAAGAAACTAGATATCCAACCAATGGGGCAACAATAATAGCATAACCAACATAAACGTTAGTTTATCCAATGAACTAGTGGCATGGCCTTGGACCAAATAATGAACTAATGACAACCAATCAATCTATCAACTTTATTGAACCAATAGTGTACAAAATCTAAGCAAACTATTATGTGGATTAGATACCATAACTCATTCTTTATAGGGGTCATCATTATAGATATGTTTGCACCAATAAATCAGAATTGTAAATTGAAAAAAAAAGGGACTATTTGGTCTACTGAAAAAGAAATGCATTGTAAAAAAGAATCAATGTAAAAAGTAACGCATTATATTTGGAATACATTACAGTTGTTATGTGAAGTAAAAGCAATACTTCACATTTTGTTGTTTGGCTTGAAAACAAAAGAAATCAACAGAAAATATGTTGTCGGCCAGTTGGGGGTCATGGGATGGGCGGCAACCTACGACAGCCAATGACAGAGGAGGCGGCTGGCAGCTGGTGAAGTCAGTGGCAAATGGTCAATGTAGGCCGGCGACAGCGAACAGTGGCCTGTGGTAGACGGATGGTGCCTACAACATACAATCACAGGTGGCGAAAAAATCATGCAACACTTTAGACAGAACAGTTTTTTTGAATGTCATCCAAATCCAACGAATTTCAATTACATTGAAAACAAAATAGTGATTGAATTTTGAATGCTTATAATTTTACACTGCATTTTAAATTCATTTGGCCACCCAAAGTTTTGAAACTTCTGCAAAAGAACCTTTTTTGCATCAAATCAAACATCTCTCATGTAAATTAAAGTAAAGCATAGTTAAAATCACCAAAATACTCTTTGAATTTCTTGCGTGACTTAATATTGAATTTCACCAATTTTATGTTTAAAGCTTAGACAATATTCACTTACTCTTATTCTTGATATTTATTTTAAATAAAGACATTATGCGAAATCGCCGTCATAGGCTCAGACATCTGTGTTTTAAATCATAAAATGTATAGTTCTTTTTTCATTTATAACTGCTCACATTGAAAACTTTCATCGTAATACATATGAGATTTTTAAACATCACGGAGTATCTTTTCCTTAAAAGTGAATCCAAATAATCCAACCTTTTTATATCAGTTAATTTTAATATTTGGAGATCTTAAAAAATCTCTAATATTTTTGGTGTTAAAGGATTTATAATTTTTATTGATGATTGCTCTCAAATGATATGAGTTAATCTTATTAAATAAAAATATGATGTTAGCCATATTCTTTTATATTTAATCTATATGAATGAAATTAATTTAGAGTTAACAATAAAAATTGAGAACCGATAATGCCTGTGATTATTTTTGTCAAATTATACCCCAACACTCTTCAATGAAATGAAGGTAATAAAAAGGAAAATTGATATTTTTTAAAAAATTATCATGATTTTTCTCTTCCAAAATCAAGTTCTCAAAAGATAATGGGGTGTCGTTTAATCTCATAGGTAATTAATAGAATATCCTTCAGAGTGATTGATTTCAAATATCCCCTTAAATTATGTTTCTGTATTTTTTTTAGCAAACAATCCCTTTATTTTTTGAAGGGATAAGCTAAATCATAGTGAACTTCAAAAGGACTTTTATACATTATTCACCCACATAAAAATGGCATAATTTCTAATATTGATCACAAAATGAAGGAACTTCAAAAAATGCCTCATTTAAGTAAAAAATAATTTTTTAATTCAAACTTATTTTCAGATGGGCAAATGGTCAAATTAAATATAAGATTGATGAACTTAATACTGCTACAAAAAACATGTGAACAGTAATAATCTAACCCCATAACTAAATCACTTCAGGTCCAGACAAAAGCCATCTAAAGTTTTTAGCAAGCTCAAGTTTTGAAAGCTTTCCTATATTACTCTCGTTACCATGATATAAACCCATTACCACACATCCTCTTTTATACTTGATTACATAGTATATATATTTTCAAATTCTCTTAAACAATTTTTCTGACAATTATTATCACTAGCATCATTAAAATTTCACAAACCGTATTTGTGATATTGGAAAATAAGAATTGAAAGAATGCCATAGGAGAAGAAATGAATGTCCTCAAAAATTAGATACTTGAGAGAATTGAACTATCAGGATGATAAACCGTATAGGATGCAATTGTATTTTTAAATTTTAACGTAAAGTTGATGGAAGCTTGAAATGGTATAAAACAAGGTTGGTAGCAAAACAATCTAGTTAATTCTATGTCATGGACTAAGAAGATGCCTTTGTTATTTTGCCAAAGTGAACACTAGTTTCATAATAATCTCTCTGGTTGCTAATTTTGGATGGTACTTTCAACGATATTATATTAAAAATGCTTTTGTTATAGGTTGATAAAACTGAAGTTTATATGGATCATTCATTAGGATTTAAAAGCATTCATAAGAAATCATGTGTGTTGATTAAAAGGGTACCATACAACCGTAAATAAGCAACAAGGGTATGGTTTGCTAGATTTACAAATCAATGTATGGAATGGAATGTAGAAGCCAGAATTATACACTTTATATGACATTCTACTAAAGAAAAGTTGTCATGAACTTGGCAAGCTCAGATGTAGCCTGTGTTCATTTAGAAAAATGAATTATCTATCTCTCAACAAAATTATACTATAGTTCTTTTGAGAGAAAGAAAATGATTGATTGCTAATCATGTGAAATTTTAAACAAATTAGATCCAAAACTCAACACAAATAAAGGAAGATAAATTGACATTGCACAATATCAAAGATTTTTTTAAAACTAATCTTACCTGAACCTGTTCTGACATCACTCTTGCAACAAGTCTCATAAATAAATTTATGTGTAAATAATATGAATCTTACGTCCAGGCTGCATATAGAGTTTTCATGCATTTAAAATTAACTTATTAAAAATCTATTTTTTATAAGAAAAATATAACGATCTATAGCTGAATGTTATACCAAAGCTAAGTATACTGGATCACTAGTGGATATAAGGTTTACTTCAGGATATAGTATAATGTTAAGTAAAAATATTACTACATGAGTAAGTTGGAAACGACTATTGCCTTGGGGCTAAGTGTTGAATTTGCATTTAGAGCAATTACTTGAGGTATATGTGAACTCCTATGAATTAAAATTATATTAAAAAATTTAATGATCAAATGAGAAGGACCTATGAGGATATATTGCGACAATTAGTTTGTGATCACCGTTACCCCACAATTTAGTAACTATATTAATGAATCAAACATGTGGAGGTGGATGGATATTTCATTTCATAAATTAAAAAGTGGGTTAATTTGCACTCTGAATCTTCCAATTGGTTGCCAACTCCCTTATATATTTACTAAATGACTTTGCAACCGAGAGTTCAATATATTTTAAACAGATCAGGAGTGGTAGATCTCGTGCATCCAGTTTGAGGGGGAGTGTTAAATTACCTGGATTTGGCAGCCATATGTTGCTATTTGAGGAAGGTAATGTACCATGTTTTCTTATGCAAATAAGGAAATCAGTAAGCTGTGGATTCATTTACCAAACTAGGAAGGAACAAGGTCATGCACAGATTTCTCTTCAACTAGTGCAATTATATGGTTGCAAGTGGCCACCGATTTGTATGCTAAACAAGAGAGAAGGGTGCCATGCATGGCTCCCTAGATAGAAAAATTGGAAGGAACTAAGGAACGGATTGCTAGCAGACCAAAAACAATAGTATTTTATATCTTAAATAATTTATTTAATTGCTTCTTTGAAATTGTATTATTTATAATTATGTTCTAGGCACTGTTACAAATGCCCATTGGATGAGTAAGCAAATCAACTTTTCAAGCCACTTCTTTTTTTACAACTGTCTTTGTTTTTTTTTTTTTTTTTTTTTTTTTTTTTTTTTGTAAATTTGCTTAGGTTTTGTCATCAGAAGTTATTTGTTTATGTATCATTATTGATTGCATTGATCTTATATGAAAGTTGCTTTCATAACTGGATTTTAATAGAGAAATACAAACTATAAATTTGACACAAAATGGTTGGCTTAAGATGAACTTTTTCCACCTGCAGTGTGATATTGCACTGTTCATTTTTTTTACTGTCAGTTTTATTTTTTTTTCTCCCTTTTTATTGTCCTTTTTATAAGAACGTTTAATAAAATTTGAAGGGCTGGCTTTTATTAACATTTTTATTTTGTTTTATTTCTTTTTCTCCCTTTTTTTGTTTCGATTGGGTCATGCTTATTAGATAGAAAATTTAACTACTTGAGAACGTTGTAATCTTCATAAATCTTTCCACTTTCTTTTTCTTTTTTCCCTAGTCATTGAGTATAATAATTTTAGCTTGCCTAGTTTTAAATAAACAGTTAATATCTGCATTATAGCGACATAGCGTCCAACCCTGAACCTAAATATAGGTTGGGGTTAGCTGAAAGTATGTATGCCACACATTTCCTATTGCTATGTTGCAGAATTGTGAGATGTGGGTTCTCATGTCCAAACGAAACAATCTGCTAAACCCCAATTGTAACGTATTTTCTAATCAGTATTATATTGAACCCCTCTAGCTATTTGAACAAACCAAATTTGCTGCATCTTCGCTGTTGAGCTTGGTTCCTTGGTACTGCTATCGTCAAAGTGTTTTTCTAGAACTGAAATTGAGTGCTTAAACACATGGGTTTACTTATTTCTCTCTGTTTCAGATGGTATAAATTTTTCTAGAGGCATCTGAATACAATATTTTAATGGGCATCTCTTTTTGGTTCGCTGATCATTTTAATGAATCCGAGAGTTTTTTATTTTATTTTATCAAGAGTTATATCATTATTCATCATCCTGGACCAATGAGACAATCATGAGAGCACGTATAGCAGCCCTCCTGCAACAGGAAGTGGGATTTAGTATGAGCATTATAGATTTATAACATGAAAATTACCATTTATTCCTTTTTGACGGTTTGAATGTTCTCATGTTGGACCTATTTTGTATTCAGATTAGATGTTGCTGAACAGAGTGGGGAGATTCCTTATCATTCTGCTGCCACTTCTCTGGTGACAAGGTACCTAATGGATTTCACTACTTGATGACCTAGCTATGGTAACAGTTCAATTAAAATATTGTTTCCTGTGTGGTTGTTGTCTGCTGACTAGTAGGGAGAATATTGCTTTTGCTGACCCACATATGGAAAGACACGTGATACCTCGACAACTGGTTTCTGTTATTCAACCAGACTGGCGTGAGGCTTTAGATCTCATTTTGTTGGGCTCTCCTGAGCAGGTATATTTGGTAATTTGCATGTTTGTGCGAGTGTGAGCATGCTGAATATTTCTATTCTTCCTAATTTTTATATTTTTACCTGTCCTGCTCATGGTGTATGAAACTCGTTTTTTGCAATGTTAAATGTTCTGAGTGCGAACCATCTTTTTTTTGCCATTAATTACAGTTTAAAAATGATAAGGCATTGATGTAAAATTTTCTAGGGAACCTGTTTTCAGATCTAACATACAGCATGAGGCTTATTTACTTAGTAGATAATTTTTTTCATGTTCGCATGCACTAGAATACTTCCCATACTTGCATCACATTAGGAAGATTACTTCAACTATTCAGTGATGCATAAAATGCGATGCACAAGATACTCAAAATAATAAATAACGCATCAAATTCTCGAAGGATTAGTTGTCATAGGCATAAAATAAATTAAGTTAAACCATAGAACTCAAGCTCATCTCATTACTCACTTTTATTTTCTCCTATGAGTACACACTTAAGATTTTAATCATTAGGGATTCCATTCCCTTCCATATTGAGCGATTAAAAAATGCTTTTTTTTTAGTATATTTATGTATACGTCTTGATGCATTTTGAGACATGTTATGACCGATCATGGTGATCCAATTTTAACAATGTTTGAAAAAAAAAAATTTGATCATTGATTAGGCTCAAATGTACTACTTCTAGATAACTTTATAGAATCAAATACATTGAACTTGCTCTATAAAATATACTAATAGAAACAAAACCTCTTTGATTTGTGTACGCCTATACATTAAACACAATTAATCAATTGTTTCTCTACATAGTAATTAATCATGTTTTTCTCTACATACAAATTTGCTATTGTGCTATGTTTACTTTCTTAATGCATGGATAAGTTTCCTTGAATATTTATGATATCTTGCGTTAATACTTTTTGTGGTTTTGTTTTGGAGGAAGGATATATATATATATATATATATATATATATAATGATAATAATAATAATAATAATAAATTATTGAGCATAAGGTCAAGTGTTATCGCTTTCTCATAAGTCTGAGGTGAGGGGCAGAATGCCCACGCATGATGGTTTCAAAACGTGCTTGTATATTTATGTATTTACATTTTTTTTTAATATACATATCTTCATGTATATAGGAATTTGTTATGCTACCTTTAAGAAAATTATTCACAATCTCATTTTAATTTTGATTTGAGTATTATTGCCTTTAAACATAAGATAAAGGCTGCCCATTCGCCATAATCAGAACTTTTAATCATTGTTTAATGCTGATCGTACATGAGTTGCACCAAAGCTTTTTTAATTGAAGATAGCTTTAATGAGAAGTGATTTATGAATGCATAGACACTTGGAACATATTCAATGGCTTCTAAGAAACTCATAAAATCAAACCTATGCTATTCGCTTGATGGAATTCATATGTCCAGTAAGCCATTTGCATTATTCGATGATTGCTTCACTTATGAGCATGCCTTCCTGTAACATCAGGAGGCTCGTGTCTGGTAAAACACAAGCCTGAGTGGTTTTCATGATATGAGGCTCGTGTCTGGTAAAACACAAGCCTGAGTGGTTTTCATGATATAAATGGAAGCGAAACTCGTTATGCTGCATTTGAAGTCATAGAAAGCTGTTGTTTTTTATTATTATTGTTTTGTATATTTGCGCATGAAATATACTTCATGCACAAATATTATATACTTATTTGCATGTTTCAATCTATTACTAGCTTGTGTTATGATGTATTTATGTATGTAAATGTATATGCAGAATAGCATGCTACATTCTACGCATATTGTGTCTTATAAATGTGGTTTTGCATCATAATTTTTCATGAATTGTATTTCCATATCATACATCAGTAAACAATTTTTTGTCATACCATTTGACACCATTCTAGACCTCCTAGAAGGAGTTTAGGAAGCGGGTTTTCTGCGGAGATGATTGTGAAACAGTGCGGGAATGAAAATATAAGGTGAAATCTGCTGCTGGACAGCAGCTTTGGCGTCGATCGGCTGCTGTCCCTGCTGAAAATAGAAAAAAGAATTCTGCTGACAAAAGGAAGATGATACAACACTCATTATAGTAGAAATAGAGATGCAATCTCTATAATACTCATACAAAATCAAAAGTTTGAGGCAAAAAACAGAAAGTACAAGATATAAATAGCTCCATCTCAAAATGCCTGATTCTAATTAAAGAAATATCAGAAATTTAAGGTCCCAAAGGCCTGCAGCAGCAATAGAAAAGAAAACCCCTTTTTCAGTGCGAAATTGGTTGGAATCCTGTCCTCGAAGGTGTTTAAGAAGAAGAGAGTTTTGCGAGGAGGTGGTTTTGGAATGGGAAGTGTGACGGTATTTGGAAGGGGTATAATATGAAATCTTTTTGACAGAAGATTTGCCGTCCATCAGCGGCTGTCCCTGCTGTAAACAGAAAAGAGAGCTCCTAAACGATGAAGTATGGAGTTTGAGGAGATTCATCATTTGTTTTTGCACAAGCAACAAATACATCACTTTCAAAATAAAGATGATACAACATTTCTTAGGGTAGAAATATATGTTAGAATCTCCATGATACTCAAATAAAACCAAAATTCTTAAAAAAAGGCAGGAAGTACAAGTCTTAAATAGTCCCCTCTCAAAATACCTAATTCTAATTTAAAAAATATCAGAAATTTATGGCCTCAAAGGACCGGCGGCTGCAATAGGAAATAAAATCTCTAATTCGGTGTGAAGGAGGATGGAATCCCATCCATTTCGTTTGTGGTATCGTGTGAATCACGAAATCCGGCAGTCATCACATAGGCGGGATCCTGAGATCACAAGTTCCACTAGGGGGAATCCTACACCTGCGTACTTTGACCCCCTCACCTTTTTTTTATGGTTTCTTTTTGCAAGTGAAATATGCGACAGTTATTTTTTGTTTTCATCCATGAATTGGTTTTGAGTTGATTTATGTTGAAATATTCTGTTAAATTATTAGTTGTTACCATACTTGCTGTTGAAGAATGAACGTCAAAAAATGCTGAGCGAATCCAACCTTAAATGGTTGACTAAGGCTGCAGTAGCTGACTGTGATATCTTATTTAAAGCTTTTTATTTTTATTTTTTGGGTGCAGTCAGTTGAAGGCATGAAGGTTGTGTGCCATGAATTGACACAAGCTTCAAATGATCCTGATGGTAGTTCAAATGAAGATCTTGTTAAGGAGACTGATAGATTAGTTTCGTGCTTAGCAACCATGGTATCTGATACCCCTTACATATGAAGTTCTTTTTAATATTCCTTAACCTTTCTCTAACAAAATTTATCGCAGGTCCCCAGGACTTTTAACTTCAGCTTTTCTGGAGCTTCTTCAAGATCATGTAAATATGTTTTAAATACACTGATGCAGGTGCCTAGTTGTTTCCATAAAATGTTCTTATTGGAAAGATGCAATAAACATTGCCCATTTTTTCTTTGGTATGCTATTTGAATGTACTTTTATTTACAGACTTTCCAGATCAGATGGCTTGCTCGCGCTGTGAAGGAAAGCACTCTAGACAACCTCATTACTGAGCTGCTTCTTTGGCTTCTAGATGAAAGAGTTCCATTGATGGATGAAGGCAGCCAATTGCTTAAAGCACTAAATGTCCTAATGCTGAAGATTTTGGTTGATCCTTCTGCTTACTTCCTATGTCAACTATATTGATGTTTAATATCTCTGCGTTCCAGTCATGACTGTTATTTGTACTTAACCCAGGACAATGCTGAGCGTACATCATCTTTTGTTGTGTTGATAAGCTTGTTGAGACCATTAGATCCTTCCAGGTGGCCATCTCCCGCATCCACTGAAACTCTTGCCAATAGAAATCAAAAGTTTTCCGATCTTGTTGTTAAGTGCCTGATCAAATTAACTAAGGTAATGCACAAATGTCTCTTAATCCCCAAAGGTAATGTTTTATTGTTGGATGGAATTATTAATGCAGTCAGTGTGTCCCCAGGTACTCCAGAGCACGATATATGATGTTGATCTTGACCGAGTTCTTCATATTATTCACGTATATTTGCAAGAGCTTGGGATGGAGGAGATAAGAAAGAGGTAATTATTGTTCGCCATGAAAATTTTATTCTTAGCTTTTATCTTCCTTCAGATCTTTTAACCTTCATTCTAGCTTTAGACTTTTCAGAGTTCTTATATTGAGCTGTTTTTTTTTAGGGCTGGAGCTGATGACAAACCGCTACGAATGGTTAAAACTGTTTTGCATGAACTTGTGAAGCTCCGTGGAACAGCTATCAAGGGTCACCTTTCCATGGTACCCATAGATACAGAGCCTCAGCCTATTATTCTTGCTTATATTGACTTGAATCTACAGGTAACTAAGTTTAAGGAGCTTTTATTCTTAATTTACACTTATTTCTACATTTTCATTTTTTTTACGATGATACTGTCTAGGTGTCTGAGCAGAAGGCTAGCATGTTTGCTAGAGCTTCTCTAGATTCTCTTTGTTTCTATTGAAGTGGAGTTATAATTTACTTCATGTTGTTTGGTTTGTAATTGTGTATGAATCTACAGCTTGCCATTTGTGAGTTGTTTACAAAGTCGGTTGCATTAATTGTAGCTGCTCTACTTAATTATTTCTAACAGGAACAGGAAATTACCAAACTTCAGCATGCTAAGTTAAAACTAACTAATTCAATACTGTTAGTTGATCTGGAGCGTAGTGCACAACTCTTCCCAGCTAAATTGGATGTCGGTTTAATTATGTAGTGGAATGTCTAATTGTCAAATTATGCTAATCAGGTGTTCTGAATGATCTGTTTATTTTTTCATGTCAGACTCTTGCAGCAGCTAGAATGCTGACACCAACTGGCCCTATGGGGCAAACCCATTGGGGTGATTCTGCTTCAAACAACACTACAGCCACAACACATTCTACTGATGCTCAACTGAAGGTTTTTTTTTCCGTTTTAATTAGTTATTCCCATTTGCTGCAGGTTTTAAGATCATTTGGTCAAGATCCTTGTTACAATCAGTTTAGTTCGCGTTGCTCTAAATTTTTTTTTATTGAACAACTTGGAACAGCAAGAGCTGGCTGCTGTATTTAAGAAGATTGGGGACAAACAAACATGCACCATTGGACTTTATGAACTATATAGAATAACCCAGCTCTACCCTAAGGTAATAGGTGGAACGAAGAGGGATAATTTTCAAATTATGGTGCAAGTAACTAAAATCACCAGAAACCATTTTTTCGGTAATATTTTGTAGGTTGATATATTTGCTCAGCTCCAGAATGCAAGTGAGGCTTTTCGAACATACATCAGAGATGGATTGGCTCAGGTCATCTATATATAAATTTGTCTTTTTTTGTAATATTCATAACTTGAGCTATCTGATGGTCTTCTTAATTTTTCCTCCCCCCTTTTATCCTGAAGATGGAAAAGAATGCGGTAGCTGGAAGGATGCCATCCAGCCTCCCAATCTCAACTCCACCTCCATTGTCACTGAATGTTTCCTCTCCAAAATTTGGCGCCATTTCTCCTGTTCACACCAAATCAATCGGTGTAAAACCTGATAATAACTCTGGCTTTCCTGTGTCATATCATGAGGATGATGTTGCTGCAGCTGAAGCCACGTTCAAAAGTAATAACAATTTTGGTGAAGATCGTATTGATAGATTTTCATCAGGTGGATCCTTTCAATCAGTAACATAACCCTTCATTTATCTAATGACACATTCCACAAGCACAAATTTGCTCATGCATGCACATTGAATGTCATTAAGGGTTCCTCTTGTTGCTTTGCAAGTTTATGTTTTATAAAATGATTATTTTATTAACTTTTTTTTAGTGATTTTTGTAGAGTTTGAAATATACATCCTATTAAATGATGACTTCAATAATTTTCATTATTTTTAAAAACATGATTTCCAAGTTTGAATAACCAAATGGGCTATAATTGGTATCCACCATTATTCCATTAAACCGTTGAGCTGGTCAAATTGGTTTTACTGATGTTATTTTGACATTACAGCTCCGACAATAACGACAGGGACATTGGATGCTATTAGAGAAAGAATGAAGAGCATTCAGGCAGCAGCTGCTGCTGGTAATGCAGATGGTGGCGTCCGACCATTAGTAGCTGTGAATGGCAACATGCAGCATGGAGCTGGAGCAGATGGAGAACCTCTGACACAAACCAATGTGCTTCCCATGGATGAAAAAGCTTTATCTGGACTGCAAGCTCGCATGGAGAGACTAAAGAATGGAGCTTTGGAACCTCTTTAAAGCATTGTTTTTAATTTTTGTTCTTATTTTTTGTTGAAATTTTTTATGGGGCTCAATATTCTTGTATAGTAAACAACCATGAGGCTTGATGGAATCTTTATGATTCACTTATATTTTGCGGGTTCTTTAGGGTTTACTAGATGTTTGTGGATGATGCTCTTATCCACTGATGAATGATGAATACTTTGTTATATTACATAGCTTTTGTAACGTAGCCATGGAGTACTTAATATTATCCGTCATAACATGGCGGAACATTTATTGCTGTTCTGCACCACACTGATAATTTCGTTAAGCAAGAAAGAAATTTTTTAAATTTATCACTGCTCAGGTTTTACAGAAGCAATCCTCAAAAATAAGGTGATTACTACGTAAAGAGGGTTATTATGAGGCTTTAGCGTAATGAAAGTTTGCACATAAAACTGTAGATATGAAAAATGAAGTGAGAACCTCTGCTGTGACCATACAGTTGCAATTGAAGATTTTTGGTCCCTTGATTTGCTTCAAATGTTTGACATGTAATTTTCTGCTTTTCAAACTCGTTCTGATTTTGAAGGCATATTATTTAAGTCGCTCAAATGGATTATTAAACTGTCCTACAACCCGCTAAGTTGGTTACCTCTTACAAATAATGTCAGGCACTATGGTGGTGGCACAAATACAGTTTCTGAGACCTTTGAAAACGATAAATTGTGAAGATATTGTAAGGCCAAAAGCATGTTTTTTAGTGTTGCATGTATAAGAATGTTCAAGCACTCTGGATTAAATACTGAGACTCTGTTGCAGAAATATTACTCGATCAACAGAAGCAACCTGATAGTTCGGGACTTTGGTCATGCAAAGCACTTCGCCGTCCTAATTCGTGAAAAACAGGCTGTGTCAATTTTTAGCGTGAGTATAGTTGAATAACTTGTGTCAACACTTAAATTCAGCTCTCCTAGTGCATCATAAGATACCTCTTATTCAATACTTGGGTCAAAAGAATAATGGTTTACTTGTATTAGATATGTTTAAACTTCGAAGATATTTGTTGTTTTTATTTTTTAATATTTAAAGTTAATTTTAAATTTGATCAAATTTTTTTTAATTAGTAGAAATAATTTTGTAAAATATTTTTTTCTTATTTATGATTTAAAAGTACCAACGTTTTTTATATTGATCAAAAATAATTTTTGCATTATTATTTTGAGACATTGCTTAAAATTAAATTAAAAAAAATTAACTTTAATTTAGAGACCATTAAAATACATGTTTATGATTTAGATGTGTTTCATCAATATATTCATTTCTAAGACAGCTTTAAAAATATTAAATGATGCGTTGCACATCCTCCAATTTTGACAACATCCATATTATAGAATTTTATAATTTTATAGTGTGCAGCACTTGACAAATCAATAGAGGTTCTACTTGCTCAAAGTACATAACAAGAATATAAAAATAGCTTGTACTATTTTAACCATCAACTCTAATGTCCATTGAGATAAAAGATATTGCTTGACTCTAATATTTTTAATTTAGAAAAGTTAAAATTATATGATGCTGTATAAGATGGGTTTAATTTCTCAATTTAATTCCTTATAATACCCAATGACTAAACCAATTTTGTCATGTCCTTTGGTCAAGTGTGCAATAAACATTATAAATATACACCTCAAGTGTGCATCAAAGAGAAGAATTTTATTGACTTTTTAGCCATATATCTTATACTAACTCACTCTCGTTTAAATGATAACTTCCATGACATACACGTAAGTTTTGTCAATCAAAATATAATAATGAGTTATATTTTAATAGTGCATCTTTTATCAAGTTATATAAATTTTATAAAATCTTTATGGTTAGAGTTAGAATTAGATTAACATTTATCTTCTAATATGGGAGTATCTTTCGGTACTCTTATATCTTGGCAGATCCAACACTAATAAAAAAGGCAAAATATGAAGTTTTAATTACTGGGCTTAAATTAGTAATTTATATGAGAATCAAGACTCATAAAGGCTATCTAATTCTTAGGTGATTTTCACTGAGTATTAGGTTTTGAAGATTCAGTTATTTTCTTACAATTTAAAAAATATGTTCTTAATTAAGATCATTGTTAGTTTTGCCTTGATCAAAATTATTAAATCTTGTTTTTTTTTTTTTTTTTTGGGTTACATCAGAATCTTACAAAGCATGGAGTAAAGAGAGGAAATTTTGAAGAAGAGTATCAAGAGAATGGAGAGAGTATAGGTTAAATTTTTTATAAGCTTGAGAGAATAGTAATTTTAGGCTAAATTACATTAGATTGTGACTCTACGCATGCCCTACTATTCATATGTGGGGATTATTGTTCAAACATTATAAAAGAAACTATAGAGAAGCTACATGTATAAAACAATATATTCAAATCCAAATGATTTACTCCATATAAAATACAAGAAACATAGAGCCTAAAAACTAAACACGGTACTTGATCGGCTGGCCAAAAATAAAATTATTGTTTCCTCTAGTAGAAGATATTGAGTAGTTGATAACTGAATCGCATTTACATAGTTAATTAAGTTCCAAAAGATGACAAAAAACTTGATTTATATTTAGCAGCTAGTGTGCAAAATAGATATGTTATATAATTTAGAATTTTGATTAATGGCTTACACACAAGAGATACTACACAAGTATTGTATCGTTTCAAGTAATGTAATATAAAGTTTTTATAAAAACCTCAGTTTTGAACCTAAAGGGAAGGACAGATTTTCTGTAACAAATTAAAAAAACTTCGACTTAAACTGCAAACACAATTTGTAGAAGAATATTGTCGAAATATTTGTAAAAAGTTAAAACTAAATATTTGTTAATTATAATTTTGAGCAGAAAGTAAATACAAATTTTCAAAATAGTCATGTTTAAAGGAGTTCGAATAATATGAAAATATCTTTCGCCTTGCAAAGAGAACATAATCAGTGTAGGATTCAAAAGTTTAAAGGTTTAAATGTTGTATTGTGACAAATAGGAGCATACATATTCTTCACCCTCTCTCAATTGTATAAAGAACATTGACTAATATAAAGTAAGTTCCTAATTGATGTGATTATGGCGGTTCGGTTCTAGCCTCTCACTTTCAGATCACCTACCGGTCCTCACTACAGGACTAAACAAGTTTAGGTTCTAAACTCTAGACTAAATTGGTTAAGAATCTAGCATGTCACCCTAGAAACACCAATTCAATTCCCATTGAAACTTATCTCCATATTTATTTGCTCTCCTCCTAGAACTTGGTTCCCCTCCATCCTAAGGTTAGTGTGGTATTCACTAGCTGGGTGAAATCATAATCCTCTCGGATCATTACGTTTTGCAATGAAATTTAACATTACAAATGACCAGTTTGTAGAGAAAATTAAGAGCAGGTAAAAGTACCATCACAATTTTGGAATAAAAGAAGTCTCCAAACCATTCTAATCTCACACATGATTAATTCTTATTGCAATGAGAATGATAAAGAATACTGTTCAGAATTCATGGGGATAACACAACAAAACATGATATATATTAAAAGGCAAATCTACACAATAAAACAAAACTTAAACAAAAATACATGGTATTTATCTCAGACTTCTCCTCAAGCGAATCATTTAAGACTTCCTTTGTTGTCTTCTTCCTCCAATAAACACACCAAAATAGATAATAACAAGACTCTAACTCACACACCCACACAAAAGACTCTCACGCCAAGACTCAAGACTCCAAATACTCTCTCTACTCACTCCAATAATCTAGACTCTCTTTTTCGGCCAATTAATGGCTCTATTAAATAGAGCTCTGAAAATAACCAAGAGTCACTTTAGGCACTTCTTCAAAATTCATCCAAATTCAATGCATAAAAACACAAACCGATTATAGCATCTAGATGCCAACCTTCTAGAAGTCCTTAATAACTACCAAGCGCCTAGGTGCCCTCTATTTGACATCTTTTTGCTCTGATTTTGCTCCTTCTCTTCTTTAAGCTTCATCTTTTGTACATGCAATAAAAAACACACAAAATACATTCTATTAAAGTGCAATATGCTTAAAAATGAGTAAAAATGTATATATAAAAGCAGCATATTTTAAGACGTATCAACTCCCCCAAACTTAAACATTACTTATCATTATGTAACTCATAAAAAAATACTTTAACTGCTGGTAGTGGGTTTTATTAAAGATTACTATACTTTTTGCTCTGTAAATGTGATAGTGAAACTTTAGAAAAAGTTTCAATATCTCTGAATGGAACTAGGGTATAAGAATATTAAGCACTTAACTTAGGAATTCTAATTTTCTATTTATTTCAAAATTAATTATAATTTTTCACACTTAGGAATCTTAGAGGATTTTAAGATAGAATTATATAAGAACTCTACTACTATAGATTTAAGTAATATATTTAACATTAAGAATAAGTTCAAAAATGTAAAGTTTCTTCCTTTAAGATAATTCAAGTGAAGACAAATTACGCATCTCCTCAAGATTCTTCCCACATATTTTTCTTTTAGCTTTTCTTTTTCTTTTCTTTTTTATTCAGGATCATTTTCAACATTTATTTTTTTTCTTTTTATGTGAGGATTACTATATTTGGATAGCCTTTAATAATTTTGAACTTCACTATCCTCTTTCTAAAGTTAAAAACATCTCGTATTTCTTTACTTGATAATCTGTATTATCACAAAAATGATTTTTCATAGAGTCTCAAATTCTTTTTAAAGTATAGATTCAAGATACATAGTGTTTCAAAAATGCAATTGTTTATACTCTGAATAGTCAAAGCATAATTATTATAATTTCATACCACATTTATTAACTCTTGAATTATCTTTAATTACTACAATTTTTACTTAAACTTACTATAAGATTCATAAAATTAAAAATATAGTTATCTAAAGATAACACCATATACCACAGGTTATGCTTTAAATAATTTGTAAATATATTTTATTGAGGACAAATAAAGTTTTAGTTTTTTAATAGTTTTTCTCTCTCCCCCAAACTTGAATTTTTAAATCATATTTCTAAAAAGCTCTAAAATTTGCACCACATAAAATAATCATAACATAATTTCTATTACATAATAGCAAGGGAATATTCAACGACTAACAGGGAAAACAAATTCAGAATCATAAAACTACTCCTCTTCATCCTTATCATCATCATCTTCATCAATATCATCCTACTTCATGGCCTTTCGAAGCTCAAACACTTGATACAGAAAACATGTAGAAAAATTTACAGTTTGTTCTCCCTTTACGAAACTCACAAGGGAGGTATTGAAACTTGATTCATATTCACTCCTGCATTTTAAATAATACTCCAAATGATCCCAGTGCTCCTCATTTCATGGATCTTACCTTATAAGGAAAGTATATCACCTTACGGAATGTATAATTGCTTCAATACAATGTCAAAAGTAGAAGAAGTGTTTGTAGAAGCACTAGATGTAGAATGTCTCGAGGCTGAAGTAGATGGTGCATCAGCAACTCCACCTTGAGGTCTTCCATATATATCCACATTAGCCTTTCCAATAGGCTTTAGCGGTTGGAGAAACTCTTTCCAAGGTTCATATTTAACACCAGACTGTTTGCAGATAGTGAAAATAAAAGAAGGATAATCAAAACCTACAGAAGTGTTGGCTCTGGAAGTCGTGAAAATAGTATTGTAGAACAGAGAGCCAACATCTATAGGCTTCATCTTCTGAATACAATAGTTCAGAGTGGCTCTCTCTTAGGTCACTTCTCTTAAATAATTCATTGGGAGCAATCAAGACGAAATGAAGTATTGTCATACTTTGAATGGAGCATTAAGCATGGAAGAGAATAAATCACGTCCATTTGTCAGGAATCCAATAATCTCATCAAGGTCTAAATTAGTAGGCGCAAATTCAAAATAGTAGATATTTGAAATAGGAAGCAACTAATATAATACATTAATCGTCTCGGGGGTCAATTCAACTCTTCTCTCCCGACCAAACACTTCATCCTCTGGTGCTTCCAACATATTCACATAAAATTTCCGCACCACAGAAATGACTGCTGCTTAAGTGAAGTAACAGAATCCTTCCCATTGTCGAGCCACAATCAAACTTTCCACGGCACCTCAGGACTTGAAAACTTTGCTCTGCAATGAACATCCTTGATAACAGAAAATCATTATAACAATATTGCACTTTAAGATTGACATGTGATAAATGTGAAGAAGATTAAGCATAAAAAGACATATCAAAATGCGTCATATCAGAATTTTCTTCCTTGCTCGATTTGGCTCCAAATTGCACAATTTATGCTTCATTTTCTCCAAAAGTCCATTTCTTGTACCTGAAGCCAAAAAAATACAAAAATTCTTCCTTTAAAGTGCAAGATCATTAAAATGAGCACTAAATGTATATAAAAAATAGGTAATTTTTAGGCGATTCAGCGCCTAGGAGCCACAGTTGAGCGCCGTGGCGCCAGAATGGTTTTCTCCAAATTGCATTGAATTTGGAAAAATTTTGAAGAGGGACTTGAAGTGACTCTTGGGGATTCCATGAGCTATATAAAAAGGAGTCATTAGATGCCAAAGGAGAGGGCGTTTCGACTTTGTTTAGTGTGTGTGTTGTGAGCGAGAGTCTTTTTAGTGTGTTTTGGTGAGTCTATTGAAGTGAAGAAGTCATCAAAGGAGCTTCAAAGGTTTGCTTGGATAGGAGTTTGAGATAAGTACTTTGTATTTTTATTTTAGTTATGTTTAACTATGTAAACTTTAATTTAAATATAAATTATGTTTTATTTTTTATAATATGAAATTTGAGTAGTTGTCTTTATTATTTTCCTTGCAATAAGATTTAATCATGTGGAGGATTTGAATTAACTAAGATTTCTCTTATTCCATATTTGTGATGATTCATTACTTAGTACTTAATTTACATATTAAATTTGGCCAATTGGTGTGTTAAAACTTATTGCAAGTTCATAATGACCCGGGAGGGCTATGTATTCCTCAACTCGTAAGAATGACTTTGAACTGGTGGGTGATAAGGTAGCCCATTGGTTAGTGCAAATATATGGGGATATAAGTTTTGATGGGTGTAAATTAGTGATTTTAGGGTGACAGTCTAGAACCTTAACTAATTTGATCTAGAGTTTGGAACCCAAGAATTGATTAGTCCTAAAGAGAGGGCATAGTGGAGAATCTAGATATGAGAGGTTGGAACCAACTCAACATAACCTGATATTTTGGAACTCAATTCTAGGTTAGCCAATGTCCTTTATGCATTTGGATGAGGGTGAAAAATAGGATTGTTCCTACGTCACAAAACTACATTTAAATCTTTAGTCATTTGATTCCTACATTGATTATGATCTCTTTGCAAGGGGAAATAATTTTACATAATTTGAACTTTTGTATAATAAATTAGTTTAGAAACACTTTGCATTGGGGATTAATTTTTTGTTTAAGTGAGTCATCAAAGTGGTTAAGTGCTTTTTGGGGCATCTTGAAAGTGTGGCCTCCTTTAGCCATAAATGGCATGATAGCTTGTATGAAGCCCATGCATGCCTCCTTAGCTTGCTTGTGGCTTGGGTGAAGGAAAATGGCTTGCCTGTGACTTGGGCATGGCTTACATGGCTTGAATTAAAGAGGCATGGGTGTTTTTTTTTCATGAGGCCAAGTTTAGTTATTTTAATCATGTGACCGTCCATCTTATGATTGATTTAAATTTAATGTGATGAGGGGAAGGCCTAGTCCTATCATGAGGGCTTTTTATTTCAATTTAATTTTAGATTTGTGCTTGGTCTTTAAGAGCTTTTAAAATTCATGGTGATGGGCTTAGTGTAGTTTTAAATTTGCTATGCTGGATTTGGATTTGGACTTGGTGGATTTGGATTTAGTTCATGTGTGTGTTTTTCTTTTTTTTTTAACTTCAAATTGGGGAATTCAATTTTGAAAGTTGGTTTTGGCCTTCACTTAGTGGTGGTGTGTGTGAGTGTGAGTATGAGTGATTTGAATTGTGGTGATGATGTAGTATGTGTGAATGTACATGTGGTGTAATGTGGGTGAGATCCTTAAGTCACAAAGGGTCTCCTTATGGCATTCTTCATCTTTATAAGAGCTCATCTTGAGTTTCATTGTGTAGGTGCTAATCAACTCAACTAAGTATTGAAAAATTAAGACCACACACATGAGACTAAAAAGAGCCAAGAAGTGATTAGAATTTATAATTGGTGATCGCTAGTCCTCTAGGAGATTCAATAGGAAGATCCTATGGCTAGATTCTAATATCTAGAGATAGAAGAGACCTCACCAAAATGAAATCAACAAGGTGTTGTTAGATTTTTCACATCATGGCTATTGTTCTTTATTTTGTGCTAGTCATTTTTGTTTGATGCTTTGTGTGTTTACCGAGTTTGAGACATGCACAATAGTATATTAGGCTGATATTCTTTCAGGGTGCCACAATGATCTGTGCTAATATAGTTCCTGCAGGTGCTATATAGACTCCCTCCTGCCAGACATATCTCATTATATTGTATGTAGTTACCTTTACGCTAACCCTATTTTAATGTTGGTCGAGTCTTTTTTTGAACTTTATCATGTTTTTTTTTTGAACTTCTTATTCAGTAACTTCATTGCCGCTTCTTCAAATACCTACAGCTACCCCAAGCAGACCCTTAATCTGCACTTGATAGGTTTTATTTTGTGTAAAGGTAATTACCAGATTTAAAATTTTGATTCACTTTCCATCTTATAAAATGATAAATTGAATCAGTAGTTACTTGATTAAGATGATAATTTTGAGTTTTAAACTTAGCCAATTATAAACTTTCATTATTTGTATCATAACCCAAGCGAGGAAATGGCTACATAATATTAGATTTATATAGTTTGGTCTTATCAGTACATCAATATTAGGACAAGATTAAAATAATTCAGAAGAAAATTTTTCGTTGCATTTAGGAAAAAAGTAGTGCATACTTAGTATTAAAAATGAACTTTCAAATAATAATTTTTGTGTTAATAAAATTCTATTCTTATCTAATTAAGACTCATTTAGAAAAATTTTCATATTAAATTTTAAAGTTTAATTTTCTCATCATTTAGATAATGCTCATTAGGCCAAAGTAGAGACCATATGTAAGACTTGGTGCTCCAAGTTGGATCGATACTCAATAACCAAGTGGGTGATATGTTATTTATTTTATATTTGTGTCGGTTGATAAAAGGATTCTCGCGATCATGATTTAAAATATATATAATTTTATGAAATAGATTTTTGATTTAATTTAATATATATGGGTTTGTGAAAATAATATTTTAAAGTTAAAAAATACGAAATCAACCCGATATCATATAAATAATAGTTTAAATAATCAAGCACTTCACCACAAGACATGTATCTATCCCGAAGAATAGATACATTGCTTGGGGTGAGGCTTGATCAAATAAACTAAAGAGTTCATGATATCTATTTGGTCTGCAAACCATGGCTGATCGAAAATTTCCTTTATCTAATATGAAAGAATTAGATAGGGTTTATATTAATCTGGGGTCTTTAAGTTTCTTATAAGGGCAAGCCCCTATAGTTAATTACATTTTAGATAATCGCAGTCACCTAAGAAAACTCTTGATATAGATCATGAAATATTTATATTCATGACTTCTAAAAGGGTAAGCTTCTTCAAGAAAATGTGACGGTAGAGAATCCAATATATGAGTGGCTCAAATTGTGGAACAAATTTTGTAGGAATCTAAAGGAAGAAAAGACTAGGGGAAAGACATGGATCCAAGAAGAATCTTGGTGTTTTCCCGAACTATCATATGGTTTGGCTTCAATTTTAAATATTTATTTGGTGTTTCATCCTGCCAATTTTATTATTTAGGACTTATCTTCACTTGATGCAGATCATGTGAATAGCCTGTAAAATAAGAGGATTTATGCCATATCCGATGACACCCTCGGAATCCTAAAATGAGTTAGGGCTTAAGTTGCATAATCATGATCATGAAAATTCCTACACAGATACAGTGAGGGTTTATGTTGCACTAAGCAAGCTACCTTGAAATCCTATGGCTTGTTGTTTTAATTTCTAAGGAGTTTTGTAATTGAAGATGGTCGTGCAGCCCAACATGTATGCTCCGAGCTCCTCTTCGTAACAAGTTTAGTTTAAAGAAGTGTCAATTGTAAGAGAGAAGAGAAGTGTCATGTTTTATAAATATTTAAATTGAGGTGTCTTAATATTTTATTAGGGGAACATTAAAGTTGATTATAGCGACACCGGTTAAGATCCCACGGTTCCATCATCCCTACACCACTATTTTCATCGGATTCACTTAGTCCAAATGAATTTACAAAACTCAACTTAATGAATTCCATACTTTCATTTAGAACGTGGGAAACCCCATTAACAACACGTAGGTTACCTCCTTCGAGGGATTCTCGATCATCCAAAGAGACATTTTAATTTAGTTGCAATTATGATTTTTGTTTTGTTTGTTTAAAGTTTGAGTTGTTTTATATTTTTTACTGTTGTGGCGGTGAGTTTTATCCTGTCTTGATGTTTAATTTTGATTTTTTATTTCGCTTTTGTGGCTATCCTAAGAGTTTTAGTTTTCATGCAGGGTGACATTTTTGTTTAACATGCAAGCTCACAAGAAAAAAAGTGTGGAAAGTGCAGGAAAATAAAGTGTTGTAAACTATAAAAGTGTACCTGGCGAGTCTTCGCGTTCCTCCACTTGAGACTTTAGTATTTTTGCAATGAACACTTATATTTTTGCAGAAAAGTGAAACCCTATGGATAGGTTAATCATAGGCACCAAACCCTATGTCATAACTTGGTGTGTCATATTCATTTATTTAAGAGATTTCTTCATTTAATGAATGTGATAGATCCAGTTGTCCTACAAGGTGTCCAGAAGGTTTGTGAAACGGGCCTAGGAAGATACCTAGACATTTCACAATCCTTTTGAACTTCCTCAAGTTCATTTGAACTTATCATAATTATTAAATAATTCATCCTTTTTATATTATTATGCTCAGCGAGCTAATGTTTTAGTCATCTAGAAATGCGAGGTAGTTATCATTTGACATTTTACTTAGAAGTTAAGTATTTGGGGCTTTTAGAGGCAAACTTAATGAATGGAAGATTTTATCAAATTTTGATGGTCTTGTAATGTTTCAAAAGTAGTTTTAGATTAACGGTGTTTCCTAGTATATTCCTCATTAGTCAAATTTTCAATTAAGCTTAGCTCACTACTAAGTCCTTAAGATTTTAGTGGGTATATTTATGTCTTTAGAAGAGAGAGTTAAGTTAACTTTCATGATTATGATTCTTATCAAAATATTGAATTATCATTTAGACATCAAATAGGGTTATTAAATTAGTGGAATACTAACTTCCAAAATCAACCCCTAACCTTAATGATCTTTTAATTTAATTTTCTTCTAAATTATGATGATAAATTAAATTATAATTTTATCTTTTAATGTGACAAAAAATGAGATGGTTTCTACCATTTGACATTTTATATTTCAATCATCAAAACATAATGATTAAGATCATTTATTGCCCTTTTCCCATTTTAATTAAGCCTAAATATTGATTAGGGCTAAATTCTTCAAAATTACAATTTTACCCCTAAAGGCCTTTATCACTTCATAATTCACTGAGTTTAGTTCAAATGACTTTGAAATTTTTATGTAACTCTACTTATAGGTTAATTAAAATATTAGAAGAGAAAATGTGATTTTTCAAATTTTAATTTAATTTATATAATGATTTTAATGCAAAAATAAGGATTTTTAATGAAAATTCAATAGCTTGTCCACAACAAGACGTTTAACTTTGAAATTTTTATTGAATGTAAACCTAGACCAGAGGACAACTTGGACTAAATTTCATAATTTTTTAGCTTTATTTTAATTATTATAATTATTTTAATTTTTGGAGTATTAATTAAATATAAAATATTATTTAAGTTGAAAATTAAGTTTTGTATTTTATATTTTAAAAAAATCCCTATTAGGTCAGGGAACTCAGAGAACCAAATTTCATATTTTTATAATTTTTATTTGAATTATTAGAATTATTTTAGTGAAAATTTAAGGAAATTTCCATTTTAGCCTTTAAAAATTGGTTTAAGCCTTTAAAAATTAATATATTCATTTTAAAAATTAAGAAAAATTTTCCAATTTTTCCTAAGTGCTTAGGAGACCATTTGGAATATTTCTATGGATTTTTATTAATTTTATGATTTTTGTGAATTTTTAATTGTTTAATTATTAAAATAATGCTTAAAAATGAAAATTTTATTTTAATTCCAATTTTATTTTTAAAAGACTCCCCTGATCTCTTCCCAAAATTAATTTGGTGAATTTTTGAAGTGTATTTTAATTATTATATTTATTTAATTTCCAAAAATGTGTTTTAACTTGAAAATTTCATTTAGGTATTCAAAATTAATTCTAATTGATTTGAAATTTTTATGGGGAGTCTCTCTGACCTTAAATTACAGTGGAGAACAAAAATCAAGTTATTTTCATTTATATTTAGTCCAAATTTTTTTATTTAAGTTTTAGGTCTTAATTATCATTAGAGTTGTATTTGATGAGTTAGATCAAGTTTTTTATTTTCCTATTGTCCACTGATAATAGGTGACCTACTAAAATTTATTTTGCATTTTTCTGATTAATATTTGATTTATTATAATTATTTTACTAAAATAGGCACAATAACTTGAAAATTAGAGATCTATGTTTAGAGGTCTCCTCTGACTTTGGATAAATCAGGGAAGGTCCTCTAAAAGAGAGACAACAACATATTAAATTCTTAAGTTATTGTGAAATACCTATGTCAATGGAGAATCAAAAGACTCCAGACAGTATTTATTTATTAAAAATATAATATACATCAAATAAACTTCAAACTAGTTTCACATTATTCTCCTCTATTCATTGAGCACTAGGGTATTTTTCTTTTAATTTTATGATTTTTGTACACCAAGTTATGGATTTTTAAATTTGGACTGAATTAAATAAATTAAATAATTCCTATTACCACTTATCAAGTGCGGCACTAACTAGATCTTCGGCCACTCCGAAAGACCACGCATCCTCTTCTGGTTGGGCACTGCCTTCTGAGTCACCACGTGCTTTATGCATTAGGAGTTCATCCGGTGCAATCCTTACCGTCCAAGCATTACATGTGCAATTGAACGACGCTCCTTCATCATCTTCACTTGGTCTAACCCGTGAGTCGTCCACCTTCTAAACCTAAGAACTTTAGCTAGACTCAACCAAATCGCATGGGGTTTGTTCCAAGAGCTTCATCTGATCTAGACGAACCTATCCATATGGTTTGTACGGTATGAAATGTGGTCTACACATGTGGGAGATGAAGAATAGATCTGGAGAAAGAGTGAGTTCAATACCTTTATCTGAGAGGGGAGGCCTCAATCAGATGGTTGTGGCAGCTTTAATTGGACCCAATGAACCTCCAGATGAAGCCTTTTGCCCTGGTGAATTGTCTAGACCCAAACTCGACCAGACTTGATTTCAGGTGTTGATCAAAGTCTGGTGCAGAGGAGGCTCTCTGTGATGGGGCTTTGATGGGGGATTTTTTTCTTTCATTGTTGTGAAGGTGTGGGTGCAATTAATTTGGGTTTGTTGCACTGTGGAGTGGTGGTAAAATGTGTCATGCTTCCAGTTGAGATTTCAGTGAGGAAATTGCTCTCAGGCAGGGGTAATAAGAGGGGAAAAATGGTTGGAATGAGCTTAGGAAGGTATGGAGAAGCTCTAGTGAAGTTTTGACAGAGTTTCCTTAGGAAATTTTCAGCACTTGGAATTTTACCGTGAGGGGTAGTTTTTATAGCTATGGCCGGAGGGTGGAGGTCAGGGTGCCAATGTGGGTGCTCTGGGTTGCTTATGGTAGGAAAGAGCTGTGTCATTGAGTGGTGAGGCAATGCCTCACTGACAAGGCTCAATTTAGAGCTCAAAGGGGTATGGGGGCGCTGGGGCGTGCCTATTTCAGCGGCTAAGGCGACCTGCAAGGACAAGCATGGTGGCTGGCAGGCTGAGGGGATGTAAGGGTGGAACTCAGTGCCATTAATTGCCTGGTTTAATGAGGCTTGCTTGAGTAAATGGGTTTAACCAAAAGGTGAGGCAAAGTTGACTTTGACTAAGGACCATGGTCCATGACTAATTTGGGCTGGGTTTGGTTGGTCTTGGCTTGTCCGTGAGGTCCTAATCTTGGCTGTCATGGAGTCAATTTAGTCAATTTGGCTTACTTTGGGTGAATTGGGTCATAGGTTCAATTTTAGGCACTTTGGGCTCAAGTTGGGTTAGCTTAGGTTTGAGATTGGTTAAGCCCAAATTATTGAGCAAAAAGATGTGTATGATTGCCACAAAGAGTTTGGGAAGGCATTGGAGTGGTTTTGAATTGGTTTGGGGTTCAATTTGGCTTGGTTTGAGATTTTGGTCAATTTGGGACAAGTTGGGTAAACTTGGTTTTAGGTTGAGCTAGCCTTGGGTCCAAGGTCAATTGAAGGTTCCAAATGGTCTAAGGGAATGTTATAAAGAGTTCTCAACATCAATTTAGTGGAAATTTTAGGGATAAGGCATCAATTTGGGGAATTTTGGGCCTATGGCATGTTTAGGTCAAAATTAAGGTAATTTGGTTCATATGGGTTTGGAAGAGGCTTAGGTTCAAATTAGGGGCAATTTATGGTTCAAATTTGTTTATTTAAGTGTTATGAGGGGTTTAGAATTCAAATTAGGGAGAAATTGATTGGTATCAGGTCAATTTGGGGAATTTTGGTCACTTAAGCAAATTGGGGTTTTGGAATTTTAAGTGAAATTGAACTCAAATGTGAGTCAACTTGAGTTTAGATTTGGTTTAGTTTGAGTCTATAGATATTGAATTAAGGTTTGGAATTAGATTTGAGCAAAATTGGGGCCAATTGGGTGGCATTGGACTTAATTTGGGCACTTTCGGGTTAAATGTGTCAAATTAGGGCTTTTGGTCAAATTGGGTCATGTTTAGGGAAAAGGAAATTGGGAATATTTGGGAGGTTTTGAAAATTTTTGGGATTTTTCGATTTTTGGGCTAAGAGGGGCTATTTGGTCATTTTGGGTATTTTGGAGCCATTTTGGGAATTTTGACAAATTTAGGTACTTTGGTCAATTTGAGTGATGGTCAATATTTTAGAATGAAAAATGGGTAATTTTGAAAATTTTGGGAAATTTTAGGGTTTTAAGGATATTTTGGGTAATTTAGGGGCAAACGGTCAAAAATTGAAATTTTGAAAAAATTGGTGTTGGTTATAGGTGAATGGTATGAGATTATTTAGATTGAGCCATGGGCCGAGGGTAACCCTTATTTGGTCCTCTATGTGTTGGTACTAATTACACCTTTAACTTGGGGCTAAGTAGTTGGGAAAACCACACACATGAGTTTCCAAAGAGTTAAGGGGGCCAAAGTGAGATGTACTTTGCTTAGGCTTGTGAGTGTGAAGAGTGTATATGGTGTAAGCTCTAGACCTCTCAAGGTAGATCCTAGGGCCCGACCACCTATAAGAGACCTCCCCTGGGCTTCCTTATGCTTGGTCTCTTCCTCCCAAGAGCTGGAGGTTAGGCCTTAAGTATATGAAAACTCCCAGTGAAGTGAGAAAAGTTTGAATTTCGATGTGGGAAGGTTCCAAGACTAGTCTTCTAAGAAAGTCACCAGGAGAGTCCTATGGCTAGACCCTAGGCTATTCTAAAACAGAGACTAGTCCTCAACCAAAAGTGAGGTCAACAATTTGATCCACGGATTAGGTCAAGATAACCTGGAGGTCTTTAGATTAGTACATGCTTGTTAAGGGTTCTTTTAAAACCTTTTAGATAAGAGAAATTATTTAGTTCTTAGGTTTTTTTCAGGTAGAACCAAATGAACTACATGACTTTTAAATCTAAAAAAAGAAAATCAAATTTGAAAATGTTTAGGCTTTTATGCTCTAAAGATAAAGCCAAGGTGTTAAAGTATTAGTCTATTTCATTTTTTTATGAATCAAATCATATTTTAAATACTTCCTTTCTTCAACATTGGTTACAAAGAATAAGTGCATTTGTGGGATAAATAAAGTCTTAATTTTTTCTTGAATAAAGAATTTTTTTGAATTTTCACACCTCAAACTTTGGACTAAGCCACTTTAAAGAGTCATTCCTACCAAATAAATGCATAAAGCTCTTTTAAGAAATTGAATATCTTCAATTAGCTATTGAGCTAACTAATAGTTTTACCTAAAATATCTTGTTTAAAAGCAGAGCTATTCATTGAGTCAATTGGGATTTCAACATACTAACACACTAGAGGGTTCTAATCATACAATTTTTTTTTGATTTACTTTTTAAAGCGATTCACATAACACAAAGTTATTTTTAGAATCTTGTTAATAAAAGTCAATGCTCTCATAAGTATCAAATTTCTTTAAATTTTCTTTCTAATGTCGTTCTAATACTTAATCAATATACCATAACAATTGTGGCTCAGTTGTTGCATTAATTTTTGAAAAGATGCTTCATTATCACTTGATGCTTTCACTTGATGCTTTGGTTTATTTAGTTCAAGTTATGTATTATTTCTATCGTTCTCAGTCTAGGCTATTTATAGTTAAGTTTGTTACCCCTTACTTCTTAGACAAAATGAACCAAGTCAACCATTTTTTAATACTTTTTAATTACTTAAATTTTATTGATCACTTCATTGGTTACATCCTTAACTTATTTAGAGTTACAATCTACCCATAGATTGACCTGCAAATAAAATCTGAATTGGTCATCATAATCATTTGTGCCCATTGGCAATGAGGATTTAAGCGAACCTATTTACATTAAGATCTAAGTCATTTGGTCACAAGTAGGTAATATTATCTTCTTTTAATTCAAAAAAAGTAATTTTAACTTGATGGTTAATTTAAAATTTAAAAAGTTATTTAATATTTAACATTTTATTATATTAAAGATATCATAATTTTAAAATCAAATATTGACAAGAAAATTTGAGTTTAAATTTGACTTAGAAATTAAGAGTGGCATAAACTCCAATCTTAAGTCAAATTAACAAGTAAAAACACTTTATATAAAAATTATTATATAATATATTTTAGTTACTTGAATAAGTTATTAAAATTTTAATACACCTCCTGCTATGTTACTTATTGGCGGTTGAACCACTATACATAGCTTTACTTCATTTTCTCCTAGATTTTTTAGTTATTTGAGATCTTTATTTAGTATGATATCTTGATCATATTTTTTTTAATACACTAAACTATTGATAGCATGAATTGATTAGCTTAAGTTGAAAATATTGGGAAAAAGATAAAATATACTGTTTCAAAGACATGCCAATTGAAAAACTATGTATATATTAACTAAAAATAAAAAGAGATTTATGAGAAATAGTAATTGAATGTATTAAAGCATTAATTTTACCTTAGAACCTCATATATCTCTTAATCATATTCTTTGAAATATCATATTACTTCTTGTATTGTAAACAAAAGAAATAAAAAGGAAAAAATATCTATTTTATTGGGTGTATGTCACTTTAGTTTTTTAAAAATCACTATTTTTATTATCTATTTTTTTCTAATAATTAGTTATTTGCAATAAAACAATCAATTATTTGTATAATTTTAAAATATCCTACTTACTCCTATTCTTGGTTGTTTCACAACATTCAAAATAAATTTTACTCTTAGTTAGATTTGCATATTACAATAATTTTCAACGCAACACTTATTTGTAAGAATGGAAAACCTTTAAGCCATCTTTAATTATTTTCTTGATTTGCAATTTTTAGTTTGAAGTTTGTAGTCACCTTGCACTATTATTAACTTGCATTTTATGATATAAGGACTTTCTTAGGTAAGGCTAAGTATAAAATTTGCAAATGACAAGATCTCCAAAATGAATCACTTTCTCTAGGGCATTTCTATAATCATACTTCACATATATGTTTTAAGTTTTCTTCTTAGAAGGAGGCTTAAATTCTCAATTATTCCAATAAAAAACAATTTTGAAGCCTTTATTCATCTAGATTTGTTGACTTCTTATTCTTCAAAATATGTTGTTACGATGAATCTATGGTTGTGAATGAAGGTTGTACTCAATTTATAATAGAGCTTACACACATATAAGAAGCGAAAGGTTATTAATACCAATAACTGGAGTTGTATGTAAAGCTAAACTTATTGAATACAATATTTTATTGCAGTTGACATTATCATTATTACTTTTTATACAAAGCATTGAGAATTAATTTGTTTTGACTTCTACTTAACTATTCATTTTTAGATGATAAATTGAAACAAATTTGGCATTAATTACTTGGTTTAAATAATTTTTTTGAATCTTTTGTCAAAAAATTATTAAAAATTAGTGGTTATTATTATCATTAATATGTCATATCAAAAAATTATGTCAGACCATCTGAAGTTGCAAATACCTATTACTATATTTTTTTTTTCAAAGCCTTATCTTCAATCTTGTTGAAGCCTAAGGAACAGAGTGCAGAGAACTGAGAGAGAGAGAGAGAGAGAGAGAGAGAGAGAGAGAACTTTATCTTTAATTTTGTTGACTCTATATCATGGCCAAGGAATCGAGTGCAGAGAATCAAGAGAGAGAGAGAGAGGGTGATGCAGCGACTGTCCCCAATGGGACAAAGTTGAGGTGTTCCCCAAGCTCTTGGACCTATTTTGTATATTAGAAGATTGTTTACAAAAGAATGGGAAAGTAGAAAAATGATATGAATCCCCTTATATATAAATGGTCATCCTATTTAAAGATTATATGAGGACAACTATAAAAGTACAAGTTTGCCCATAGGAGTTATTCTTGGTGGATCCTCTTCATGTCTCTGTTACCTCTTCGTATTGATAAACACCTTTTCATATTTAGAGGCGCTTTTTGGTCATACGCAGATGCCCCCAAGTCTCTTACTTCTTGAAAGTGAAACTAAAATAAAAATGAGAGACTTTAAATATGCCAAAAAATGTAATCATAATAGTGACAAATTATACACCCTTGATATCTACGTTTCTCAGCACCTTATTTTTTTCATCCTTAAAGTACTCTCCTGAGGCCTTATTTAGCCTAACTGGCACTTAGTCAACCCTGATAGAAGTGTCAGTGATTTATTCAAGAAATAAATAAAGCTCTAGATCAGTTTTTACCTTCGCTTATTTTATATCTTACCCTTACCGCACAAGTTGTTTACGACATTTGGACGTTTTGGGTTGGTTGATGACTCAAATCTTCAGAAAGACCTTTAGTTATTTTTTATGTATTTTAGTTCGATGACCGCTTGTCTCATGTCTTACAAAACATGTATCTCATTTGCTTGATCGGTTCATTGCTCAATCAGGTCTCACCTTTTTTCAGGTCTTAAGCGGATCTTATCTCTCCCATCATGGGGAAGACCGATGAGACTTGCTACTGAGTAGATTTGCAATGTACTCTTCACAGAGCTTGTTGCAAATGAGCAGGGAATAGTCTCCAGAGATTTTTTTTGTTTCTAGTTTGGAGATATCATTTTATTCTTGGCTCTAAGGGTCGATAGTTTGCTCGCCCCAGATGTGAATCTTTTATTTACTCTGTCAAATTCTATTTCTTTAATTGTCATATGTGAACACTTTGAGTACTCCCAGTCTAAGTCAAACCTAAAAAAGATAATTAGAAGAGTTGACATATATATTTCAGAGAAAAATAAAATAAAATAAAATTGCTAGATATTTTGGTCGCTCATTTCAAAATGTGGTTTTCGCCTCCGAGCCCAAGTCTCTCAGAAGACGATGGAGACGAGAATTTTAGGCTTATGAATATATTATTGCGTCATATTCCCCTGTGTGCTCTCTGTTAGGAGTGTTTTTCTTTGATGTCACTCATATTCTTGTTGACAGCGTGTCCACGCTCATCACACTAAATGTTGAATTTGAATATGACATGTAGATCATGCCCAAGGAATATAGTTTAGAGAACCAAGTGAGAGAGAGGGAAAGAGAAGGTGACACCACGACTATCCCCAAAGGGGCAAAGTGGGTGTGTTCTCCGGGATGTCAGTTCGGTAGTGATTATCTGAGGTTTTGCATAGACTCTATTAAACTTAATGATATAGTCTTCATGCTAATTATGATTATCAATAACCCATATAATCATACATGACATATTCTGCAGTTAAAATATAATCAAGAACACAACAAATGATTAAATAAAAAAATTAAGGAATTTAAATTCTTGTAAAATTATCGTGTTATTTGTGGAAACAAATTAATTTATCATCAAATTCATTTATTAATTATTATATAAATGTATGATTCATATGTGCTCACTTTTATGATTTGATAAATTCATAACTTGCAATAATATCGTTTACTCTTTTTTTTAGTTTATAAACTTTATATTAATTTGTTTATCATAATGGGTTTAGTAACTCATTAAATGATTATAACAGTTTTTATAGGAAATGTAAAGAAAATTTTAAGACTGTGTAGGATCAGCCTTATTTTGTGATCATATTTTGTTATACAATTATAGTAAGATAAATAACTCTCGAGATAAGTTCACATATACAATTTATGTTTTATGTTAAAAAATTTGTCTTAGGTTTTAAATTCTCTATAATTTTATTTTAGTGATATATTTAGGATTTCTTCCACTTTAAGTGAAATGTTTCATTATATTAAATTTTAGAATGTTGAAAAAAATGTGTAATGCATTATTTAGGGTGAATTTAGTGGATTGACTATATCTCTCACCTATTTTGGTGAATCCCTATGAGAATAGGTACTATTGGTGTATTAAGTTAGTTAAATCACACTCTGTCCTTATTACACCTTGCATCGACTTATGAATGGGGGTCATCGTGGGCATGAAACATTTAAATTCACTTAAGTATGAATAAAATAAAGACACATTACATCATATTATTGCATATCAATTTATCTGGAACAAGACATAATGGACTTGAATTTTTCATATCTTTTAACCTAACAACTAGCTTATACATTTAGAATTTTAGTAAGTACCTATATGTGTTAGCATTTAGATCCTTCTACAAAATTTTATTAGTCCAGAAACCAATATTATTTATAATCATTTTATATATACTCCTTTAAATTTAGCCTTTGAAAATACTTGAAATGAACTATAAAGACAAATAAGGATTCTACTGAAGTTCATTGAATTTTTTATTTTTGAATAAAATGCATGACTATTGCATCACAAACATTAGTCGATTGAACATACACCACCATAATAAAAATACAATAATATAAAAGTATAATACAACCAACTTATATTCCTCCTTTCAACACAAAAAAAGGTGGGTAGTAAGCTCAAACACAATATAAGCACACCAATAACATTTAAACATTAGTCAATTCCTTGCTCAAGTGGAGGTGAAGCAAAAAAAATACTTTTTAAGTGAGAGTTTTTTTTCTAAATCAAATCTCTATCTTTGTCTCACTATCTTCTTAGACACTCCCAACAATAGGCAACCTAAACAATATATTCATTGACTTTTAGCTTCAAAGGTGTGAAATGTTTAGCCCATGCATTCTATAAATATTTATAAGTAAAATCATTGAAGGGAGATGTAGGTCCAACTTCTTCTTCTTCTTCTTCTTCATCGATATCTCTTACTTCAATTGGGCTTTGTTGATCTCTATAAAAATTATAAAAGTAGAGCCCTATAAAGTGGGTATGTATGTAATTGAGTGTTGACCTCACTTTTGTTGTAATCTAGTCTTCTTCTCTTAAGAGCCTACGATCTAGCTATAGAACTTTCTTATTGACTATCCTAGAAGATTATTGATGGAGTCCTACCCCCTTAGAAATTCTAAATACCTCTTTACTCTTCTTGGAGTTTCACATGACAGTTAGCACTAATGGTCTGTTTGGGACAGCTGCAGCTTATTGAATAATATGTTGATAAGCTCATTAAAAATAACCTGCTGATAAGTTAGGTGCGGTGACAATTAAAAATTTTTATTTTTTTTGGAATAGTCAGACCGCAACCAGAAAGCTGTCATCGCACCTAGATATGTGTAGTGTGGAAACACCATTTTCAGCGTTTTGAAAATGCATAAGCTGCCAAAACACATTTTACCCAAATAGGCCTGGTGCATTTTCAAAATGCCACCGCACGAAATAAGCTGCCCCAAACGGGCCCTTTATTAGGATGAAGCCAGCATGAGAGAGCTCCATGGGAGTCCCAATAGGATTGTCAGGCTTTAAAGTTAACCCTAGGTAGCTTGTTCTTAGTTAGGCTTACACACACATACATTTTAATCCATCAACACTCAAAGGCCCAAACCCTTAAACCAATCTTACTTAGCCTGGTTCCCCACTATTTTGGGAACTCATGTAGGTGGACCCCAAGCCCTTAGCAATGGTTAGGGTGGCTAGGACCAACACATGGAGGATTCAAAATGGGTTCCCATTGGTCTTATGGAACCAAAAGGGTTATCATTATGATTAGCATTTTCAATGAACCTCAATACCACCCAAAACACCTAATTTTGATCTTCTAACCCTAAACTTAATCAAAATTAAAGAAAACCTAATCACTCAATGACCCCAATTGCACTTACAAAAATTGATCAAATTTCCCAAATTTCCCTTTAAAAGCCCAAAGTCCCCCCAAATTCTACCAAATTCATTTCAAATTATTCTCAATTTCAAATCAACATTAAATTCATCATGTTTAAACCCAATTGAAATCAAATCCAAACCCAATTTGATTAGCACATGATCAATTTCAAAAATCAAATTCTTCATGCACGCTTTAAAAGCCCATACACATATGCTTTTCTAAAAGCCCATGACATTAATTTTAAAAGTCCCAAATTGGGCCCACATGACAAAATTCCCTTCTTTCTAATCCCATGTTAATCAAAATCATTTCATCATGGCATCATACTAAGCATACCATACATGTACATAAAATTTTATCCAAATGGGGCATGTTGACATTCTCTAAAAAATTCATAAAAAAAAATAATTCCTTTCTCATTAAACACCCCCATTGCCTCATACATGGCATGACATGTCTCATGGAGGCTTCCATGGACATCATGAGGTGAAACTTACCAAATTTGGCAAGTGGAGGTGACTCTTTCCTCTTCCTCCTTCACTTGGACTTACCCTTTTCACGCAACATCTAATCCTTGGTTTCATGCCCAAACCAGCCACTAAAACTCACCTAAACCTCCCTTGGGGTCAATCACATCCTTCTATCCACCTTGGACTTAAGCTAGCCACTTGACTAAGGGATTAAACTCAGCCAAAACCAACTTAACCTAAACCCCATTTCTCCCTTAATCTTTGGCCATGAGCTCACTTAAAAACAAATTGACTTATCCTCACAGTGCCCCTAACTTCCCTTAGTGTGGAGGTGACCACACTTACCCTGGCCTGCTATCTAGCCGCTGGAAAACGCCAAGCCCGAGAGCCTCTCCAAGGTTTAAACCCAAAATTGGGACTCCTTAATGTGGCTCATTGTTATTGGCCATCAAAGCCTTTCTTTCCTCCAACTAAGTCGTTCCCTGATAGCAGTCATGGCTCCCTCCATAAAACCAGCATCCCTGTCGGCATATTTTTAGGTTATGTGTTTTGAAAAGGGGGTTGCTTACAGAAATTATCGGTGAATTTTCATATTTTAAATTTAATTTAAATATATATATATAGTTTAAAAGATAACATTTGATTTTGAAAGTAATTTTAAGTTTAAAAGTTTTAAGATATGAAATCAAACCGATCTCACATCCCAAATAGTTTATATAAACGAGCACCGCACCACGAACCGTGTATCTATCCCGAAGAATAGACACACTGCTTGATGATGGGGCTCGATTAAATAAACCAGGAGATTTGTGACATACTTTTGGTCTGCGAACTAATTTTATAAGCCGACAAGTTCTCCTGCTTAATATAAATGAATTAAGCAGGGTTTATATTACCTGGGTTCTTAAAGTTCCCTATAAGGGCAAGCCCCTATAGTTAATTACATCCTAAGTGACGGGAATCACTTAAGAAAACTCTCGATAATGATCAGTGGTTTTGGTCTCAAGAATTTCAAAGTTTAAGGTTTTCAAACAATTGGATTTTGGAAATTTCAATAGGAATAACTCAAATTTGGAACAGCTTTATTTTAGGAGTCCAAAGGAAGAGGAGTAGGGGAAGTCGAGGATCCAAGAGGAATTCGGCAACTTCCCAACTATCCTATTGTTGGGCTTTGAATTTTGAAAATGAATTTATTTAAGTTTCAATCATGCCAATTAATTATAGGAATTACATTTACATAATCACCTGGTTATGCAAATAACCTGAAAGATAAGAGGATTTACTCCGTATCGGACGGCGACATCGGAATCCTAAGCGAGTTAGGGCTTTTATTGCACAGCAAGGCTATGCAAAGGCCTAAAAGAACAAGTGAGGATTTATGTCGCGCTAGGCGGACTACCTCGAAGTCCTATGGCTTGTTATTTAAACTAAAGAATGGTTTTCGTCGATGTCGACACGAGTTTCGTCGTCGACTTCGGCCGTGCCGCCCTCGAAGTCGTGCTCCGTGCTCCACGTCGTAGCAAAGTTGTAGTTTAGGTTTAAATCTTAAGTTAAAGTGAACATGCAAATCATTTTATTTCATCTTATTATTATTATCGTTTTCATTTTCATTGCAAGCGTGAGTGTGTATAACGATGGATCGGTGTAGCAAAAGAAAGCAGTAAACAGGAGCATGCTATAGTGAATAACATAAAGCACCTATCACAAATAGAGTATGCTAAGCTAAGCAGGAAACATGCTAAACTAATCAGGAATAACATGCTACGACAAGTAAAACATGCTAAGCAAGTATGTGTACTGAAAGTAAACATGCTAAACAGGTATAAACTGAAAGTAAATAGGTCAGACTAGCAGGAGTATGTGCTGAAAAGTAAAGCAGGTATAACAGTAAATAAAGTAAATGACAGTGTTGCAGAGGTACCGTATGCTTTGCTCATCCGCGGCGCACTGTTACCTGCTTATTATTATTTTCATATTTTTCTTATTTCCTGCAGAAGAGTCATTAGCGCAGGAAAAAGCAAGAGTAAAAGTAGTGGGCAAACACATGGCTCAACAGGAGTACTACGGTACGTACGAAAGTAGCGAAGTACGAAAACCCAACAGTAAAACAAAAGAAGGACGACAGGGGAGCGAACAAAATCACGAGAGAAAACCAGAAAATCGAGAAAGAAAGAAAAAGAACGTCCGTAGAGAACTCCGAAAAAAGGTCACGAACGAAAACAAAACAAAGTCGTAGAAAACCGCAAAGAACACCAGAAGAAACTCACAGATGACCCGCTAAACTCACGGCAAACCGTAAGAAAGCCATGGGGCATCTAGAAAGAAAGACCCGTAAGCGCGGTGGTGTTACGGACTCAGAGCTGTGCTAATATCCGGACTTGAGTGCTGACTACTAGACCAACTTTCTGCAGAAGGCAGGCCTAATCTGACTCGAATAGCCAACCGTGGACCTTTATAAATTTTTTCACACATTTCATTTTTTTTCTGTTTGCATGCAAGTAAAACCGTAGGTAGGTAGATTGTGTAGTAGTGGAGGTGATTTTGTATTTTTCAAACATATGTATTTTTATTGTTTTTAAAATATTTTAGTCCACAGAGTCGACTATCCTAATAGGACTAGGACTACGAACATCCTGTAACTATCGGCAGTAGAAACCCCAAGGACGGGCGAACTGTTCCGTGGTTCCTGCTCTACTCTCTACAGAGTCTCTGAGTCAGGCGGCCCCATTTTATGATTCTCGTATTTTTTCTTTTTGCAGTTTCATCAATGTCCCCACCACACTTACAGCCTTGCTTGATGGACCCACATATAGTAGAAGGCTATACATGCATGCTTATGTGTCCTGCATAAGCACGTGAATTTAGCCAAGAAACAAGGTGAAAACAAATGACATGGGGTCAAGGAAAGAAAGAGGAGAAAATAATTCACCTAACAAAGAATCGTAAAACGAGGTGAACTGGTTCTCAAAATCAATCAACTCAAGTCAATCACCCCGGACTCTCGACAATCCTTATTCGTCCTAAAGGGAAAGACCTAAAAGTGCCACTGCTCTCATGGAGTGGCCTAGACCCCTAAGGTGGTGCGTTCCCCATTCCCATGACACTCAAGTAAGAGCAAAAAGAGAAACATAAAATAAAGCTGCGGGGAAGGAAAGTAAAGTGAAGTGAAGTAGAAATGAAGTAGAAAAGAAAAGAACGAACCCAACCAAGAAAAATCGGGCAGCATAACGGCATAAAAATGAATTTTCCACACCTGCAATTTGTATAGAAAGGAATGCCGCAAGCATATATATGTAACAACCAATGTTTCCATCCATCCCAAGCATGTACATATTGTAGATGAAAGAGGAGTAAAGATATTTTTATAAAGCATGCATGTTTAAGTTTAGGGGCTAGCTAAGAGAGCCCAAATCCTCAAAACAAAGTTCAAACCATGCTAGCAAGAGAATTTCGAAGTACTCCTATACATGCTTAACATATTCTGAGTTGTAGCAATGATAGAAAAAAATAACTAGAAATCTTTGAACTCTTATCATGCTTAAAGTGAAGCTAGCATAAAGTTTTCATCCCCACCTTCTCTCTTGCTAGGCTACCATTGTAAGCATGAAGTGCTAAATGAATAATCACCGACACTAAGAAATTAATTGAATGAGGGCCAAGCAACAAGTCCAAGCAAACATCTCCACATTTTCAAATATCACATCCTAAAACTTTTCATATTTTTGAAAGTAACATTTCCAATTTTATAAGAACACCGGAGCTTTCAAATTCTTACAAATAAACAAGTCCAACTTCCAAATTATCGCAAATAAAACACTCAAACTTTTAGATTTTGAGAACCAAGCATCAAAGGCTTCCCAACATTTTAGATTTTGAAGAAAAGAGCCAATACATTTCAAGCAAAGGAAGGCCTCCCAATCATTTCAAATTTTGTAATTATAAGCACCTCTAGGCTTCAGATTTTGAAAATACACATCACAACTATTTCATATTTTTTTAGTAGAACCTCCTGCAAAGTTTCAGATTTTATAAAACAAGTCACCGCATATTCCAAATGTAAAAGAGCAAGACAAGGCTTTCAGATTTTTACAAATAAGCCATCAAACCATTTCAGCTTTCGCAAATAAATCATGCCAAGTTCTCAGATTTTATAAGAGGTTTCCCCGCAAAATTTCAGATTCTATAAAAGAATATGTCGTAAGGTTTCAGGTTTTATGAGCGAACTTCCAACAAAGTTTCATATTTTGTAAAAAAAAAAAAATACTACCCAAAACTTCTCCAAATATTTACAAAAGGAAACACCCATACTTTTCAGGTATTTCTTTAGAAGCAAAACAAAACTTCAGATTTAGTGAAACGCACCACCATATTCTTCTCATTTTTTTTTCTTGCAAATAAAGCACTCAAATTTACATATATTTACATACACAGCAACTTGATTTTTTAGTGTATTTACATATTCAGCACCTAAATTTACCTCTCACCTTTATATCACAACCAAACCTCCCTCTTTTTTTTATGTAAAGCTATACTTCTCTTTTGCGCAACCAATTTGGCCAAATACAGAAATGATAATGCAAAATGAGAATGAATCGCATGAGTATATATGGAAGAAATACTTGCAAAACATTCTTTATGACCAAGCCTTCTTGTTTATCGGCACGAAGCGAATGATAGAGAAACTTTAAGGTTTTCTTAATCAAATTCTTTAGTCATTCATCAAAACTTTAAAAAAATTATTTTATCAATCTCAGCTAGCAGCAAAACTTAAGTAAGTATAAATCACAAACAAAGAACGATTCATGCTCTTATGCTATTTGCCTATGCCACTCTCAATAGTTTTGAGAATAAAAGAAAGATGAAATAAGAAAACTCCAGCTTAAGTTCAAGGTAAAACCATCATTTCGCATTACTTCCTTCAATGGAGCACAAGAGCAGAGGTCTAAAAACGAAAAAAAATGAAGAAAGGTATGCGAACATGCCACTGAATTCTATATACTAAAGTAGATCATGTAGTATATAAAGAAAACCTTAAAAGAAGAACTGTAAAAAGAAGAACTTCTCACTTCTTACCAAGCACACGAAGAACATACCAAATAAAAGGGAAGAATCACTCCAAATTTTCGCAGACCTTCCCCTTCTCCAGAGATTTTCAGCCCCAAAACTTCTCAAGCATACAGGATGAGCCAAACAGCAGACAAAACGACAACCACAAAAAAACCTTCCCAATCCACTGGCTTTTATAGCCGAAGAAGGAGGAAGCTCTTACCTCGACTTACCGGAGGGGTGAGCCGAACGCCACAAGGATAGGGCGAGTGGCGACAAGGCGTGGAAGTTTTAGGCAGAGGAGCGTACGAAGGAGAGGAGGACAGTGGGGACCGAAGTCTTGCGAGAAAGAGGAAATGGCTTTCGACGAGGAAGGGAGGCGCTCGGCTCGACGCTCCATTCGGGAATGGGAGAGGGGAGCGACGGCTGTGTGTGTGAATTTGGGGCGTGAGGGAGCTGAGGGTTAGGGATTTAGGTGTGTTTTTGCTTTTCATTTCTCTTTTTTTTTTTAATTTAAAACAACATTTTATTCAAATTTTCGCCGATTCGGACAAATTTCGACCCCGCACGAAACTACATCAAAATTAGTGTCCTTCCTAGGTAATTTCGATGTTCCGGACGGAACAGCGCTGTCCGTTTCGTCATCCGGGGCCGTTTGGATAACCTTATTATCAAAACAGGTCAAAAAGGCCGAGGATTTCGCGATTAAATCGATTTGGTTGAAATTCAAGGTTGAATCTGGTAGCGATCGAATGTTGCATTCGGCTTAGGGGAGTGTCTCGAAGCTTTTAAAATTTAAATTGAGAAGAAAATGGCTAGCGTCCGGTCAATTTGGATCAAATCGGAGCCTAGGTCGGGCTTAGGTCAAAATTGGGGTTTTTGATGAAATCGGCTTAAATTGACAATATTGGGCTGTGGTGTAGTTGAACAAAATGAAATTGAGAATATTTGGGATTTTTTGAGATTTTTTGGGAATTTTTGGAATTTTGGGTTAAAAATGGTATTTTGGGTATTTGGAGGTTATTTGGAGGGTATTGGGGTATTTTGGTGGGTTTAGGGTTCAGGATGTGTGTGAGAGTGTGATGTGTGCAAGCTAGACCTCACTGCACTGCACCATCCAGGGTACTCCTAAGGCCAAAGAGTCCTATAGAAACTCATCCTTTAAACCTTCACATTCGATTTCAACCCTCTAGGTGATTAGGGGTCTACAATCAAGCTTGTGGGGTTTGCAGGAGTCAAGAGGTGTTTGGACTTCTAAAGGGTGGGTCCCATTTCTAGTCCTCTAGGATTAGTCAAAGGAAAAGCCTAAGGCTAGATCCTAAGGACTAAGAAGAGAGAAAAGATAATACCTCATCAAAAAAGAGGTCAACAACCCCCCACGACCAAAAAGAAGAGAGTGATCAAACCATAACAAAACTCTGCCAAAATTCTCCCAAATCCCCTGACAGCCTCATGAAGCTCATCCCCACCATTTTCCTGCCTCCATTCCCACTGCATTGCCCTAATTTTGAAGTCCAAATCTAGAGCACTTTTTGTCCATCCCACCAAATGTTGCTAAATCCCAATTTGAATTGCTCTTAAGCTTCCCCAGAGCAAGAAAAATATTTCCCTATCAAAATTGACCCTTCCAGAACCCTCTGTACCAGACTTTGACCAAGGTCACACTACCCTCTCATTGAACTCCTACTTAAGCCCTATCCTAGAGGAAGGTGATGCTTCAAGCATGCTTGTGAGACTCCAAGGAAGCTTCTATAACCATTCAATTGAGGCTACACCTCTTGGATAAAGGTATGGACCAAAATCCCCAATTTTGCTCTCAGTTTCAACCTTTTATGAAGTGAACTTGTATTTCATGCTCATGTAAATATATAGATATGTTCGTCTCAGTTAGATGAAAGTGTAGAAACAAACCCCATGTGATTTCAAGCGAGAAATTAGGGTTAGAAAATTAACGGTTCTCGGGTTAGAGTGCGTTTGGGATGATAACGAGGAATCGTTAGATCGTGCGTGTATCGAGTGGATGATTGAGATCACGTCGGATGAGCAGATGATCTGTAAAAAGTGAGCCGAGTCAGAAGCTTACACGGATGGTGACTTCAAATCGAAGCGTGTCGCATGTGCTGCTAGAGCCACCAAGGTTGACATGGATAAGTAGAAAATTAGGGTATTTTCTGATTTAAATAATTAAAAACTTTAAAAATCTATATCTTAGTGTAGAAATTGCTAAAAATAAAATAAAAATACTCTTGTGCTCATTGAATAAAGGAGAATAATGTAGACTAAAAATAAAAAAATATTTTCTTTATATTTATTTTTAAATTAAATAAATACTCTGAAACTTGTTTAAATCATAAATAATTAAATATTAATCACAAAAATATGAAATTTGGAGGGTTTATTCCTCACATGACTAGGGTTGTTCTCTCATTTTTCCAAAGTTAGAGAGCATTTTTTAACATTGGAAACACTATTTTTTAATGTAAATAACTATTTTATGTTTAAAATAACTACAACAAATAAAATATAAGTTAAAAAATAATAAAAATTAGTTTGGTAAGTTCAATATGGTAAGAACTTAGTAAAAATAAAAAATAAAACTTAAAAAATTATGACATATTTTTCTATTCCTCAAATTACCAAAACTTAGAAAATTTAAAATAACTCAAATAATTACCAAATTGGGCTAAATTGAGGCTAATCACCTCAAGAGGCTCCTGTAAAAATTTCAAGGTCATAAAAATTATTTTGGTTAAAAAAGAATTTTCTAATAAAATATGAATTTTTGCCTAAACTAATTATTTAAATTAAAAGAAAAAATTAGAAAATTATAAAAAGTAGTTTGAAGTGTTCTTTGTGACTAGAACCATCTAAGAAAAATAAAATTGAGGTTAAAATAAATACTTTATTTTTTGCCTATTTTCTACTTTAAAAATTTATCAAAAATAAAATAAATATGAGAAAAATGTAACATAATTTTCTCTAAGCTCTTTGAGGTCAGAGCGACTTATGAAAAATATAAAAAAGAATTTTGAGAAAAAAATGTATTTTTGATATTTATTTACTCATTAGAAATCATTTAAAAATATAAAAAATAAAATATAATTAAAAAATTTACTTAAATTGTTTCTAGTGGTCCACTGACCTAATTAAACCTCCAATAATTTTGTTAAATACAAATGGTTTATTTTACTTAGTTATTTTAATTATCTTCAAAAATCCCTATTTTTAAGTTAAAATAGTTATGAAAATTAAATAAAAAGCAGAAAAATCATAAATTCTTTTTTACTGTATTAATTGACCCATGAGTGAGATGACGATGAAATTTTACAGCCATTTGAGTCCAACTTAAGTAATATGGGGTAAGAAGTCTTAGAGGTAAAATATTAATTATGAAATTTGGAGCCCTGATTAAAATTTGGGTGAAACTAAAGGGTTAATGGGCCATGTTGATCATAATGAACTCTCTTAGATGGTTGTAACATAAGAGGATAAAAAGGTAGAAACCAACCCATCAATTCTATAAAAAAAGGGTAAATTTGTTATTTCATGAATTATTGTGATTTAGAAGTCAATTAGTTTAGGAGATCTTGAGGTGAAGGGCTTGTGTTAGGAAGATGTTAATCCAATGACTATAAGCCCTACTCCCATGGCTAAATGATTATTTGATCTTTCAATAAGGATCAAGTGCACTTCACTTAACATATTTTCAAAATTGCAAATCTACTCATGAATGTTTACGAGCTTAGTAGTGAACTTGGCTTGATCCTTAATCATGTAATGAGGTTTAGAAAATTGGAATATAATTAATCATAACATTTCTAAAACACTACAGGCTCAACTTTGATAATGAGGAGCATGGATCCTTAATCATCTTATATACCATTAAAGTTCTCTACTCACATAATTCTTAGAATGTAACATCAGGTTAATGTTTAATTGTTTTGTTCATGGGATGATTAAAAAATTGAGAGGTTCACTGAGCACATGTTAAAATATCATCATTAAATCTTAACTTAGTCCAGGATGAATGATTTAGCAACACAATAAAATCGTTATGATTTAGAAGGTTTTAAAAGTTGTTTAGAGTTATGCCCCGAATACATTTGCAATTTTTTGGACATTTTGAAGGACAACTGAACTTATTATACTTTGATGAAGAAAATCATTTAGGGATCCATCAAGTTATGTCCCGGGACCTGCCAATTCACTAAATCAATATAAATACCCTACACTATCTATCCTATATTAATAACTCAAGGATTTGAGTCCTTTATATGGTATCAAATCCTTTTGAGTGATTGAGAATATTTGTTTTTTCCACATATGGATCATCAGACTGGTGTAAGTCTGAGGTTTAGGTGGCTAAAATGATGACGATAATGCTAATGTGTGCAACATGAGGGATATGATGTGGGAATTTTTTGAATAGTATCTCTTACCACAAGGGCCTTCAATAACGGGATAGGACAAGGACTGATGTTAATATTCGCAGACTTTTGGTGGGATTGTTTCCCCTGACACTCTTAGCTTGCCAGTAGTCTAAGCTTGATTAGAGTAATTAGCCTATGGACTACACTACTTTACAAAATATTTACAAAAATTAAAAAAAAATTATTTTTCTTGCTAAATTGAACTCTGCACCAAAATTCAATCAACAAAATTTTCATGAAAAATTAAAGTGTTTTGATGAAAACTTATGAAGGTCCACGGTTAGTCACTTGGATCGAATTTAAGGACTGCCCTCCGTAGAAGCACACAGTCCAGCTCTGAGCCCCCACCTTTACTAATATCTTACACCTAGTCATGATCTTTCATATGTGTCTACGAGTTTTGCTTTGCCTATTTGCATTTCCACTACGACATGTTTTGCTACCTTTGTGTACTAAATTTTCCTGTTTTCCTTTTTCGCAATTTATTTAAATTCCTTGCAAATATATTATGCTTTATGATACTGACCATGCAGTGGTAGTGGAGGCCCAGGTACGCATCATTATATGTTATGTACTGTAATTTTCTTATTTATTGCATTTTCTTCCAGCATTTATTTACTTTACAAGAAAAACTAAAACCAAAACAAAAACAAAACCAAAAATAAGAAAAAAAACACTTTCAAAATACAAATACACTTTTAAACCTACTATACACCCTTAAATTTATTTTTTTGGATTTACTAGGATTTCTGGGATGAGGTAACCCTTAGTTCCTAACGAGAATTCTTCGGTCTAAGTGACCCTAATGACCGCGACTTTTTGAGGTGATAAAAATGAGTGTAATTTATTAATAATAAAGCCATTTATATCAACACAAGTATACATATCGCTCAAGTAATACAGGGCTCTAGTGGAGTCTTGATTATCGATCCTACAGGGAAGCGAGATAAAATGTCCTTAGTCAAATTCTAGTATACTATAATTACTCCTTAGTTTGGAATGTTGATTAAAATGATGTTTTATCTAGCAACTACTCCTAAATGCAAGTGTTAATTCTAAAGACAACCCTTTTTGGATGAATTGGTTTGGAGCATTTTGAGATACTAAAAACTACTATTCTTATGCAATGAAATGGATAATGTATAGGAATGAGATGCATTAAATATTATATGTGCCAAATAGGAGCAATCTTATTTTTTACCCTTTGGTCCAAGAATAAAGAACATTGACTAATCTTATGCTTGTTTACTGAATCTGTGGCTAGGCTGGGAGGATACCGACTCTCACTTCGGAGCTCCCATGTTCCCCTCGCTTGAGGGCTAATATCTTCTCTTCAGTACTCAAACAATAGGACCGAATTGAGAATTTTAGTCTGTCACTCTAAAATCTCCACTTCTACGTCTAATAATTATATTTTCCTATTTATTTGCATTCAATCCCCATGAACTTCACCATCCATAAAATTTGAATGTGATTCGTACTTAGTTGTAGAAAGCATAACCCTCTTAGATTTTATGTTTTCACAACAAATTTTAACATTACAACTGACCTTAATTGCAATGTAAATGAAGTGCAAGTAAATACCCTCACATTTATATATAAAACTTCTTCTAACATGTATCTTAACATCCTACACATGAATTCTACTCATTGAAAAGAAAAGTAAAAGGAAAAGAATGGCATAATCTTCTCATGCCACCATTTCCAAAGAAGAAGAAAGAGTAAGAGAGATACGTCACAAAGCACGAAGAAAACACAACAGAAACTTCATTTAGCAAAAACAAATCCACTAGGTAAGTGTTTACAAAATCATAAGATAATGAAGAACAATACTTAGTTTTTTCCCTTTGAAAGAAAGATGAAAATCTCTCCCACATAGTCTCCCATCGATCTATGCAATGCTAGTGTAATCTCTTACAAATTCTCTCAAAATCTTCTCTTCAATCTCTCCAAAAGGGTAGAAATCTACATTTCTACTCCTAATCTAAGAACCCTAAACATTCTCTAAGTTTTTCCTAACATTCCTCTTCTCTTTTCTGTCCTAAATTTGTTCTTTTAAAGTGTAGGGACGAAGTTTGAAGAGTTGCCACTAGAAACCTTTCAAAAAGCGTCCAAATACATTGAATTTCGGCCCACAACCGCAAAAAGTCGGTCCATAGTCGTCTCGGGCGCCGTTGGCGGACTCGAGGGTGCCGTCGGAGAGCTCGAGGGTGCTGTTAGCGAGTTTTTCTGTCATTTTTCGGTCTTCTCGGGAAAATCTCGCCGTCGACGAGCTCCAGGGCGACTTCGGCGAGATTTATGCGCAGCTCCACCGTTTTGCTCCTTTTGGCTCCATTTTAGCTCTGATTTGCCCCGTTTCAGTTGTGTTGCGTTCCTAATAGATAGCCCTACAAAATAAGCATAAAAATAACCTTTCTTTAAAGTGTAATCTCATTCAAAAATATGCAAGAAGTGTAAAAGAGATTAAGCATCGAAAGACTTATTAAAATGTGTCAGGCCAAAATTTGATTTCTTTCTTGTTTTTGCTCCAAATTGCACCATTTTTGCTTCCTTTTGCTCCAATCACCATTTCTTATACCTAAAACCAAAAAACATACAAAATAACTTCCTTTTAAAGTGTAATATCATCAAAATTGAGTTAAATTATATAGCAAAAATCGTATATATTTTAGGCGTGTCACCTAATAACTCATTCGGGCTAAGTATATTCAAAAGAAAATAGTGATGTTGGAATGAGGGAACCGTTAGATCCTAATCAGCGTCAATATAATTAAATTAAAATTCTCTCAAATAAAATATTTGAACAACAACAACACAAAAACCCAAAACATTGACACATAAGCTGTAAAATACCTTGGAACTGCTACTTCAACGTTGAGCTCAGAATAAACACCGTGTGCATCACAACGGGGGCATGCAGAAGAACAACTTTGAGAGAGCAAATGGGTCTACATCAGTGAATCTGTTCTTAGAATTAAACAAGTCATAGGAATTCGAGGTAGATCATTTAGCAGGGCATAAATCCTAACTTATCTTTAGTCTCCTACACAGTCATGCTGATCAGTATAAGTCCTAACTTTTTTTAGGCTCTAAGGCTGTCGCCTAGTACGATATAAGTCCCCTATTTTCTTAGGCTCTTTGCATGATCAGTCATGTGAATGTAAACCCTAAACAATAAAATTGACAAGATGAAACATCTAATAACATCTTTCTGAAACTGAAGCCAAAACATAGGATAATATGAGAAGTCACTGAGGTTTTCCTCAGGATCTATGACATCCCTACCTTTATTCCTTTAGATTATATGATAATTATTCCTATTTGATACTTTCACATTTGAATTTTTCATGTCTGACCTTGAAAACCTTAAACGTTGAATTCATGAAGACAAGCACCTCTGATCTAAATCGAGAATTTTCTTAGTTGACTTCAGTTGTCTAAGATGTAATTAACTATAGGGGCTTGCCCTTATAGAAAAATTTAGAACCCAAGTAATATAAACTCTATCTAACCTTTTATTTTAGATAATGAAACTTATTGATCAATATAAATGTTCAAAGACCAAAACTGATGCAATAAAATCTTTAGTTTGATTAATTGAGCCTCGCTATCGAGTAATGTGTCTATTCATTGGGATAGGTGTATTACTCGTGATGTTGTGCTTGATCATTTAAACGATTAAATATATGAGATCGGTTCGGTCTCATATTTTCAAAATTAAAATGCTACTTCTCAAAATTATATAAATATGTATTAAATTAGATATATATATTTTTAAAACAACCGACAAACTTCTATTTGACGACTGCCATTGTGTGGCTAAGAGTAAGTTAGATTATACTTATTTTTAAAAACATAAGTTATATAGCTAAGTGATTACAATGATGAGTACAGAGGAGCCTTATGAATGTAATGTTTATGCATTAAATCAATAAATTTACAACATTAAACTTATTGTGAATCAGACAATAGTATATGATGATATAGAGAAGTGTGATAATATTAATCTAATCAACAACCTTAATGAAGTTATGTCAAAACACGTGTTGAATATCATTAGAATTCAATACAAAAGTATACTGATTATTGGTTATTGCTTTTGGAATGGGCAATTTCTAAGGGCAAGATTTACATTAGTCTAGTTATAGATAAGATTGGTGACCATTACATCTGAATTTACATCAATACTTGACAAATACAAATGCTCATGCAAGTCAATTTTAGTGATCATAACTAACCTTCACATACTAATAAATACATTTTGTGATCCATATTGATTACAAGATTGACAAACATTTTGAAAAAGAAAAGAAAAGACCAGGGAGATGAGAAAATCAAGAATAGTACCCACAAAAATATATATAAAAAATGAGACGAAAGAGGCGTTCTTATGGTACCAATTTTGAATTAATGATCAAAGATTTTCGCTCGTTTTTGTATTCTACTTCATACTCTATCAATTAGAATCGTCATCATTTTTTATCACTAAAGAAGAACTGGCAACATGAGATTATTTTTTGACCATAATAAAATTACTTCATAAACTTATATACACACACATACCAAAAGAAAATTTTTTTAGAAAATATGCGAAACAAATAGGAGCCATGAGACTCGATAGTTGTTCTAAGTCAAGAGCAGATCATTATTGCAATTTTAATTGATAGTATAATGTCAATAATACAATACAATCATTAATATTATAGATCATTACAACAACTTTAAAATGGATATTTAACAAGTGTGACATACAACAAGATGCGTCTTGTACATTATAAGTAATATTATTATGGATAGCTCCAATGATTATAGAGCATCTATCTGATTTGTTCAAATCATACAATACAATATAAATGATACAATATGATCTGCACTACATGAAAACTCTACTTATTTTTAGGATCAAGTTGTAAGCGACAATCATAATAGAATAAAAAATCATATTGTATCATAAGATTTTCTAAAGTTTTATTTCACTCTATCACTTCTCTACTTGGTATTATCATTTATGAATATAACTAATAAAGAATCTTCTTATGTTGTCACAAGACAAATTTAAACAATATAGCATACTACAAATAAGCAATAAATAATATAAAAATAAAAAAAAATTATACTTATAACTGCAACATTTACTCACCAAAATAAAACACTCCAAATCTAGTCCTAGGTGGACTAAATCACTCTTAACAAAGTGGTTTGGTGAATATACACGTCATTTGATTTATATGTCTATATATAAAAAAAGACATGTATGACATCCCTTATCAACACATAGTCTCTGATAAAATAATGGCTAACATCATTATTCTTAATTATAAAGTATCAAAAACGTTTATTAATGATAAATATCGTGCTAGTTTTATTACATTCAATAAAAAATATGTCTAATTTAAAATAAAAATAAAAATGTTATTGCCTAAAATACTGAAAACTATCTAGCCAGCAATTGCTTTGATACTAATTTAAGGGAATAACACAACTATGAAATTGATGTGAGTCAGTTTATGTGTGTATTTTTTATTAGTTTAATTAATAGTGTGGAGTTTAAAAATAGATTTTTTTTCAATTTAAAATTTTGAGAAAAGTAAGAGAAACTCTTTTTGAATACACAATATGATATGAACAACTCTTTTTTTTTATTTATTTTTTATGCTATATGATGAGATTTACTACTATGAATGAAATGCAATAAATCATTAAAATGAGCAAGTTTTATTTATTTTTGGTCAAAATTTGTTAATGTAATTTCAACATGTAAAATATTATGGGAGATTTAAGTAAGATAACCATACATCATCACAGGTATGAATTCCATGAAATACAATTCAGATGCTAAGAAGTATAATAGTGTAAAATAAAAGTGTAAAAGTAAAAAAAGATGCAAACTAATTTTTATAGTGGTATAACATAATAGCCCACATTCACTCATTGAGCCCTCTACCTGAGAATTTTTACTATCAATTTCTTCATCTCTTTGTAACGTGAAGAATCCTCCCTCCTTAGCGAATAATGGAGAAATATTACAATATCTTTTGTTATAAGCGATAAGAAATTACCCTTTGTCAATCATTATAGAATTATCGAACTCAACATGATCACAAATGATATCTCATAAATGCATCTAAGAAGCTTCTCCAACAAGCCAGTAATTGAAACACAATAGATCAATCAAAGATTGGAAAAACGTGCAATTAAGATGTGTATAATCTAAAAAAAAGAAAATCTCTTTAAAATTTCAAATAAAAATTTTTAAACTTGGAGTTGCATCTAGAAAGAAAATTTTCTCCCCCATTTTCCTAAGTTTGCGGTACTAAAATACATTCTAAGGTTATTAAAATAGTATATGTACCAATTATAACTAAAGAAACCCTAATTGAGTAGCTATAAAGAAAAAAAGGCAAATTGTACTGTATAATTAGTTCAAGTTAATTTTTCATAAAAGAATTGGTTCAAGATGAATAAATTGTCTTATCGTCATAGTATAATACAATATTATATCCTTGATACAAATGAATTAGCTCATTAATTGTTTTTATGCTTAAATTTATTAATTTTTGGTCTCACCATGCGATATAATTTTAATTTTATAGTATCAATAATTTAATATTTGAGTTAACCTAATTAATAAAAAAATGTATATGTTAGTTCAAATGTTAAAATAGAACCAATCGTACAAAATGATCTCTCATATAATTAATTTAAGAAAACCAATTTTTTTAATTAATTTAAATTGATCTTATGGATTTTAAAATGATCATGGACATTATACAACATGATTACATAATTATACTATATGATCTATTAAGATTAATTTAGATTAATCATATGTGTATACTAGTTGTTTCATAACAATATTTATATGGAACATTATAAAAGAAAAGAAAAGAAAAAAAAGGACTCATTACACCAAATCACTACACCATTTGTATGGTCCACTTGTATAGGTTGCTATTTGCTCAACACAAGCCATAATTACCAAGAGGCTTTTATATATTTCAATCAAGAAGCTAGGTTCTACTTCTAAATTTTCAATGTGCACCTCCATTTGTTAATACTTAAAACTTTTGCCCACAATTATGTTAGCCAAAAATCAATTCAACCAATAATTTTTATAATGATAAAAAATTTTAGAAATAACATGCAATTAATGGGGTTAGCATAGTTGACCAAATATAATCTTATAATAAGATTCTATTACTAAATATACTTCCTTTGGAATGGCTTTTTTATTTGTTGGAATGAATCTTCATTATGATTATAGCTGTTTCAAATTGTCAATTAGAGGGCTGTCAAAAAACCTACTATTTGTGAAGAGCTTATGTTCAACTCGTTAAGTTGCTTCTGATCAATTCATTCATTAAGCAAACAAGTCGAATAAAAAAAAAGTAGCTCAATTTATAAACAAATAGAACACGAAAAAATATTTATTCATTCGTATTCGTCTGTGTTCGGATTGACTTAATTTACTAATAAATAATAAAATTAGTATATTATTTATATATTAAATTTTTTACTCTATTTAAAAATATTAATTTTTGTTAATTTTTAAATAATTATAGTTAAGATTGTAAATGAAAAATAAATCTCTTGTATTAGATTTCTTTGGTTGATGTCTTTTTAAATGCAAAAAAAAAAAATAGAAAAAAAAAAGTCTATTTGCTCTCCTCACTCCTGGTCCCACCTGGCCACTTCCTTCCCAAATCCCATGGTCCCTCTCCCTCTTATTAAACCCACATTGGGAATACTGAAAAGAGAACTGCAGTTATTGTTTATAAATTATGCATTGTAGCCTTTGCGAAAAACAACTTCACTCGCAACTCTCCAGCAGTGTGATTATCAAGTAATTAAAAAAAAAAAAAAAAAGAGTTTGTTATAATTTTCGATCTACTAAGTTTTAATAAATTATAATTTTAAGTTGAATTGAATTTAATTTGAATAAATCAATTTGAATCGAGCTGATTGTAAATGAATTTAAAGCTCCCTCAAATTTATTCGTGATAATTCATTCATTAGACTTAAAGCTTGCTCAAGTTCATTCATTTGCAAATTTGGTTAAAGTGATATCGTTTAAATAATTCATTGTTAATAAACATATATTGAGTGGCCACTGTTTGAACTTTATTTAGATATTATGGATAATATTTTTCTCTTTGATAATATTTATTGGGATGAATTGTTTTGATAAATCCTCTTATTAGATGAGTAACAGTATGTTTGGGGCGGTGGTATGGTGGCGGTGCGACACTGCATCATAGTTTTTTCTGTTTGAGTAAACACCATTTTGACAGCTTTTTCAAATGCTGCCATTGAAATCTATATTTTCATACTGGTTCTGATTAGGTGCGGATGTATCTTTCTAGCTGTGATTTAATATTTAAAAAAAAAAAAGTAATTATCATCTCAGCTTTTTAAACATCGGACTATTTTTGTGCAGCTTCACAGTTATTTTTAGTAAGCTGTTATTTTTAAGAGCTATTTTGGATAATTCACTTAAATAAATAAATGATTAGTCCTCGCAAATTAACGAGAGCTATATTATTTAGGTAAAACTTAAAAAATTAACTAAATAGGTCTTATTGGTTTTGTTCGACTTATTAGTTACAAAGTATCAATTTGGTAATCAGTTGTAATTTTAATTTTTTGTTTGATCTTTTTTGCTTTCATAAAATCAGTCAAATAAAAAATAATCATAATATTTTCTTCAAACATTAAATCATTTATGCTCATGAACTGTAAATAAGAAAATCACACAAAGAGCTAATAAATTCTTTGATAATCACATTACATTCTAAAATCTATACTAAACATTTAAGCAATAATTTCTGGATCTTTTTCTAAAGATATTTTATTAAAATAAAGAAATAATTAGATTTATCATTAAAATTAATTAAAAGTTACGTCATCATAAATTAAATTAAACTAATAAAATTATAATCTAATTTAATTTAAAATAAATTGGTCAATTTAAAATTTAAAATTTTTATAATCAAAATCAATTGATTTATATCAAATCACACATCTAACTACAGACGAGTCAGAGCCGATTGTGATATTGACTACAGCCCATCCGAGAACGCGTAGACAACTGAACCCAACAAACCCCTCCGGAGGGGCGTCTCTCAGTTTTCTTAGCGAAACCTCTCTAGTCTAAATCACCGTAGCTCTCGTATCTTGGACGGGGCGGCAGTTGTTCATTCTCTTCAACGAAGGAGCAATTCTCCATTAGCTTCTCGGCCTGTAAGGTCTCCTCTTTTTCTTCGCTCCTTTCCTTGCTCGCATTTTGCATCCTCGCCCCGATCCATTCCCTTTTAGGGTTTCCTTGTTCGGTGTTTCATTGTTCTTTGGTTTTTGGCAGATGGATATTTCTGATGAAATGTTTTCGTGTTATTTGCTCTAGTGGGTGGGTATGTAATATGAATGAATTGTCATTGAACTAGTGAGGAGGACATGATTCCTTCGTCAGTACCTTTGGATGCTCTATTTTTAGGATTATTTACATCCTTTTTATTCTTATAACATTCATATGGAATGTATTTGGGGGTGATTTCTAGTTAAGTTTGAGTGAGCTGGCGTCAACTTGAAATCAAAGAGTCAACTCTAAAATGACTGATTTCTTTTTGAATTTTGCATTGATGGAAGCCAGTTTTATTTCTATTTATATTTGAAGTCATTTGGGTATTACATACTAATTCAATACTTATAAGACTACATTATGAAGTACATTGTACATACAAAACTGCATCTTGGCGTATATTGAATGGTTGATGAAATAGGATATGCATGTATGTATGTATTCTTGATTGATTGCTCTACATCCTCACACATCTTTCATTATCATCCAACATTTGATATATAATACTAAGGACTTTTAGCCATTTGAAATCCAAACTATTCAAAAATTGGATGAAGGATGGAAATGTGTGGGGCAGGGACTACTATCCTTCTAGAAGGATTATTTTCTATCCCTATGTGCATATATAAAATATTGAGTAGATTTTGAGCTGAACTGAACTGATTCCTTGTGAGCTATCTTCCAATTGTATAAGAAAAAAAAAAGCAAATTTGATTTTGATTCAATTAAAAATGTTTTGGACATACTTCTCAACCCTAAAGGGGATTGACAGGCTATAGGTTCATTATATTTTATGGTTGGATGCAGAACAAGTTTTTCATGACATATTACTTGTGGTTGCGAAGTGCTCTTTTGTCAATCCTTTTTCACATAATTGAATGCATTGTAATCATTCTTGTAGAATGATGATTGTGGACTGCTGCAGGTGAATTAGAATTTTCTTGTTGTTGCTTTTGCTTGTCATTATGGACTCTTTAATGCATTGTAATCTCTTATAACTGAATGTCTTTTGTATGCACTATATTTTTCTTTCCATTTTATTTTTATATTTTAAGAATTCTTATTTGGTTAGTTTGTAACTTCCATATTTGTCAATTACTTGCATATTGTATTTTTCATGTTCATAGGTTTGGTCTTTTACTTCTATTGCTGGGTCCCAAGCCTCGAATGTGAAAAGTGGAGGGTTGCGTTAGGTAGTCGACGGCCAGTGTAAAATTTGACGAAAAGTCATGACATGAATCCTTTTGATCATTGTGTAAATACTAGGGCGTTCCCTAGAAGCGACATATTGTATGTTCTGAATATAGTGAAAAGTGTGCAATGGTCGCTACGTCGGCGCCCGGTTGTAGTGTCAATTAAGCAAGGGTTCTTTCATTACGGACAGATGCGTGTAAAGAAGTTAGTCTATGTTAAGATATGATATTGAAATATAAGTACTTTCATTGATCAATTAATTGAATTAGTTGATATTAATTGGAATATAAGTACTCCAACATGTTAACATCGTTTATTAGTTCTAGATTTTAAGATGAAGAATTGTAAAATAAAGAATACTAGGATTCAACATCTTAGAATTAGATGAGGTACCTAAAAGACAAAAATAAAATTATTTTTATGAGTAAAATTCAAGATTTAAACATTTTAGATGTCCATGAAGACGCAAATGTTATGTGGGAAAAATTAGCTAATACTATTAAACAAGTGGCTAAAGATGTAATTGGAGAATCAAAAGAAAAAGTTTTTATAAATAAAAATAATTGTTGGTGGAATAATAATGTGCAAGAAAAGATAAAATATAAGAAGTTATGTTATAAAAATTAGCTTAAATGTAAAAGTGTAGAATCGAGAAAAATATAAAATGACCATAGGAAGTTTAAAAGAATAATCGTGACGCTAAAAATTTTGCTTTTATTGATCTTTATAACATGTTAGATACTTAAGGAGTGTGAAAAATATACGTATAAACTAACAAACAAAGAAAAGAAAGGTAAAGATTTAACTCAAGTAAAGTCGTATTAAAGCATGTAAAATCGAAAAGTGTTTTTCTTAGAAAAAGATATTCAACATAGGTGGGTGAGTTATTTTGATAAACTTTTTAATGAAAATGCTGAAAATACGATAGACCTTAGTGATCTTAATATCGTTAACAATAATAAAACTTTTCATTTTTACCGTCGTATTAGTAGAAAAGAAGTTGAGGAGGCTTTAAAGAAAACTAAGGATGGAAAGTCTGTAGGACCTGATGATATCCCAATTGAAGTGTGGAAATGTTTAGGTGATTTGGGGGTTTCTTGGCTTACTAAACTTTTTAATATTATTTTAAAAACTAAAAAGATGCCAGAAGAGTGGAGTAAGAGTATTTTGGTCCCCATTTTCAAGAATAAAGGAGATGCACAAGAGTGTGCATATTATAGAGGAATTAAACTGATGTGTCATACTTTAAAATTATGGGAGAGGGTAATTGAACAAAGGTTAAGACGTATTACCAAGGTTTCTCATAATCAATTTGGATTTTTGTCGGGTAGGTCTACTATGGAAGCTATACATTTATTGAGAGGTTTGATGGAGAAGTACAGAGATAATAAGGAGGATCTACATTTGATTTTTATTGGTTTAGAAAAAGTTTACGATAAGGTTCCTAGATATATTCTTTGGAGAGTCCTTGAGAAGAAAGGTGTTGATATGACTTATATTCAAGTCATTAAAGATATGTATACTAGTAGTCGTTACATGTGTTCGAACTGAAGGAGGATCGACCAAATATTTTACTATTTCTGTTGGTTTACATCAGGGATCGGCTTTAAGCCCATATCTTTTTGCTTTATTTATGGATGGTCTTGCTGGGCATTTACAAGAGGATGTACCTTGGTGTATGCTTTTTGCAGATGATATCCTCCTCATGGATAAGACGAGAGAAAATGCCCCGGAAAAACTTGAATTATGGAGATTTACATTGGAGTCTAAAGGTCTTCGTTTGAGTAGAATTAAAACGGAATACATGGAATGTAATTTTAGTAATAGTAGGTCTAGTGGCAGAAGTGTAACTTTGGGTGATCAAATTATTAAAAGGTGTGAACGATTTAGAAATCTCGGGTCTATTGTTCAAAGCGATGGTGATATAGATGGGGATGTTAATAATAGAATTCAAGTTAGTTGGTTGAAGTGGAGGAATGCGTCCGACCTATTGTGTGATAGAAAAGTACCGCTTAGGATCGAAAGGAAAATTTTATAAGATGGTGGTGAGACCCGCAATGCTCTATGGTGCCGAATGTCGGCTTTTAAAAGAGAAGCATGATGCTAAGTTAAGTGTTGCCGAGATGAGAATGATTAGGTGGATGAGTGGCTTTACACTTAGAGATAAAATGCGAAATGAATATATCCGTAATAGGGTTGGTGTTGCACCAGTGACGAATAAAATTAGAGAGAGTCGCCTTAGATGGTTTGATCACATTAAACGTCGACCACTCGATGATTCGATTAGGAGAGTAGATGTTTTAGATACAATTTATGTTAAGAAAGACAGAGGTAGACCTAGGAAAACTTGGGCTTATTACATAAAAAATGATCTTAATTTATTAGAATTAAACGAAAATTTGACACTAAATAGGATACAATGGAGATAAAGGATTCATGTAGCCGCCCCACTTAGTGGGATTAAGGCTTTGTTGTTGTTGTTGTTGTTGTAGTTGATATTATGATTCATAGAATGAAAAATATCTTCTGTATTCAAGAAACTAAATGGGTTGGAGAAAAGGCTAAGGAGATCGACAACTTAGGTTTTGAACTTTGGTATTCTGGTAAAAGGCGCACTAAAAATGGTGTAGGTGTAATTATAGATAAGATTTTGAAAGATAATGTTGTAAAAATTAATAGAGTTGGAGATAAAATTATAGCCCTTAAGATTATTGTTAATACTAATATTTTTAATATTATAAGTGTTTATGCTCCTCAAGTAAGTTTAAATATATGTTTTAAAGATAAATTCTAAAATGACTTAGAAGACTTAATACAAATGATTTCTTTTGAAGAAATAATTTTTATTGGAGGAGATTTAAATGGACATGTTTATGGAGTGGTAGAAGATTTCAAAAATATTCATAGTGGCTACGGTTTTCGAGTGATTAATGAAGAATGTAGAGCTATATTAGATTTTTCTTTAGCGTATAATTTTTATACTTTATTCAAGAAAAGAGATGAACATATTATTACTTATAGTGATAGATCTAATAAAGCACAAATTGATTATTTTCTTATAAGAGAAGGCATCGTCGATAATGTTAAAATTGTAAGGTCATTCTAAGTGAGGATTTAAGTACCTAACATCCATTATTAGTTCTAGATTTGAAGATAAAGAGTTGTAAAATAAAAAATACTAAGATTCATCGTCGTAAGATTAGAAGGGGTACTTAAAAGATGCAAATAAAAATATTTTTATGAGAAAAATTTAAGATTTTAAAATTTAGGATGTTCATGAAGAAACAAATGTAATGTGAGATAAATTAACAAACATTATTAAACAGGTTCAAAAGATGTATTTGGAGAATCAAAAGAAAAAGTTTCTATAAATAAAAATAGTTGGTGGTGGAATAATAATGTGCAAAAAAAGATAAAATATAAGTTATGTTATAAAAATTAATTTAAATGTAAAAGCTTAGATAGCTGAGAAAAATATCAAACAGCCCGTAGGGAGTCTAAGAGAACAACCTCTGATGCTAACAATTATGCTTTTAGTGACCTTTGTAATAGATTAGATATTAAGGAGGGTGAAAAATATATGTATAAACTGACCAAACAAAAAGAAAAGAAAAGTAAAGATTTAACTCAAGTAAAGTGTATTGAAGATGAAAATCAAAATGTGTTTTTTTTAGTAAAAGATATTCAACATATGTGAGTGAGTTATTTATAAACTTTTTAATGATTTTTTGTGAAAATAAGATTGACCTTAGTGATCTTATATCGTCAATAATAATAAAGCATTTTATTTTTACCGTCGCATTACTAAAAAAGAAGTTGCGGAGGCTTTAAAGAAAACCAAAGATGAAAAGTTTGCAGGATCTGATGATATCCCAATTGAAGTATGAAAATATTTAGGAGATTTATGAGTTTCTTGGCTTACTAAACTCTTTAATATTATTTTAAAAACTAAAAGGATGCCTGCGGAGTTGTGGAAGAGTATTTTGGTTCCCATTTTTAAGAATAAAGGGGATGCGCAAGAGTGTGCAAATTATAGAGGAATTAAGTTGACATGTCATACTTTAAAATTACGAGAGAGGATAATTGAATATAGGTTAAGACATATTACAAATATTTCTCATAATCAATTTGGATTTATGCCGGGTAGGTCTACTATGGAAGCTATATATTTATTGAGAGGTTTAATGGAGAAGTTCAGAAATAATAAGAAGGATCTGTATATGATTTTTATTGATTTAGAAAAAAGCTTACGATATGGTTCTAAGAGATATTCTTTGGAGAGTTCTTGAGAAGAAAGGTGTTGATATGACTTATATTGAAGTCATTAAAGATATGTATACTAGAGCTGGTACTTGTGTTCGAACAGGATGATTGTCCAAATATTTTTCTACTTCTGTTGGATTACATCAGTGATCAGCTTCATGCCCATATCCTTTTGCTTTAGTCATGGATGGTCTTACTGGACATTTATAGTAAGATGTACCTTGGTGTATGCTTTTTTATGATTTTATTCTTCTTGTGGATAAGTTGAGATAACAAGCTTAGGAAAAACTTGAATTATGGAGGTCTACATTGGAGTCTAAAGGCCTTTGTTTGAGTAGAACTAAAATTGAATATATAGAATGTAATTTTAATAGTATTAGCTCTAGTGATAGAAGTGTTACTTTGGGTGATCAAATTATTAAAAAGGGGTGAATGATTTAGATATCTCGGGTTTATTGTTCAAAGTGATGGTGATATAGATGGGGATGTTATTAGTTGAATTCAAGTTGGTTAAAGTGGAGGAATGCTTCGAGCCTATTGTGTGATAGAAAAGTACCTCTTAGACTGAGAGGAAAATTTTATAAGATGATGGTGAAATCTACAATACTCTGTGGCGCTGAATGTTGGCCTTTAAAGAGAAGCATAAAACTAAGTTAAGTGTTGCTGAGATGAGAATGATTAGGTGGATGAGTGGCTTTACACTTAGAGACAAAATGCAAAATCAATATATCCGTGATTGGGTTGGTGTAGGTCCAGTGACTGACAAAATTAGATAGAGTCGTCTTTAGATGATTTGGTTACATTAAACGTCGACCATCTGATGATTATATTAAGAGAGTAGATGCTTTAGATTTGACTAATGTTAAGAAAGACAGAGGTAGACCTTGGAAGACTTGGGTATATTGTATAAAAAATGATCGTAATTTATTAGAATTAAATGAAAATATGACACTAAATATGATGCAATGGAGAAAAAGGATTCATGCAGCTGACCTTACTTAGTGGGATAAAGGTTTTGTTGTTGTTGTATAGGTTTGGTCTATTCAGTAGAGTTTTTCCTAAAATAGACCTTTTTTTGTTCCTAAAACTAGAACTTTAATTTCTCTTTTGTGTGGAGAACTCTTTTGGCCCACCATGGTGTAGCTTATAGGATGCATTCTCTTAACAATAATTTTTCAAATAATTTGACCGCACCGTTTTGTATGTATTCTTGTTGAATGATGAATGTGAATTTTTTTAGATATTTATTTGGGATTTATTTGTTATAGATCCTGATTTCTTTTCTTAGCCACTCTATAATGAATCTGAATCCTTCTGATTTAACTGTCTTTTGTAGGCGGCACACAGACAAACTCACTACCACACTTTTTTAGCTTTTTTTCCAGTTAGAGAACCTAAATCAAATGTTTTATGGAACTAATAGAGTTGAACCAAAGTTGTAGGTTCCACTTGGCTTGAGGACCTAACTATTCTAAAACCCTACATTGTAACTGGGAGAGTTAGAGTTTGTAGCACTGTCTTTTAGGTGAACCTTATATGATTTAGTTAGGATTTTTGGACTTCTACATAGGTTGGATTTAAAGGTGAAAATTTTGCCATCTATGATTTCATTTATGTCTCTGTACTTAGACCGAGGTCAAATTGTTCAAATTTATTTGAAGATGTTACAGTTTCTCTATTGATTGGGATCTGATTCCTAATGTTTAATGGATTTTCAAATAATTTATCATCAAGAAAACTGTAGGCACCACTGATTCTTAGTCCATGAAAGACAATTTATTTTTTGCAAACATTTACTATGCTGCATACCCTAGGTAAGAAATAAGTTGTTTAAGTTTAGAAAATACCTCTAAATTCCGTTTTTTCAAACAAAAACCATATTTGTTTGAGTTAACATAAAAAAGGCAAAAGCAAATCCAAATTTTCTTACTTGGTGCGGTCTTGTAAAAGAATTTCACTAGTCCTCGTGACAGCTGAAGGCTAGTAAATTTCAACATCTGATCTATTAATTTGTTGAAGATTGAGAGTAAGATGTATAGCTTCAAATTTCAATGAAGAAATATTTATCTATTTGGTCTAAGTTATAATGTATGCTTTATTACTTAAATGGTTCATTTTTTTCTGGATTATAGAAGTTGCATGAAAAGTAACAAATTTTTTGATGTACAATTCTAATTGTGAGAGTGGGGTTAAGCTATAGCATATTTGTTTTTATGTGTCCCACATATGTTGCTCTAGATTTCTTGAACTCTAAGAGGCTTTAGTGTTTACTTTTTTGGTGGGAAAAGATGCTGAAATATGAGATTGTTATGCATTTTTATTGAATAGGTCATCGGTCGTACCTATGGGAATGAATGAGGTGAATGGGAGTACTTTTTAGAAGCTATTCTTAAATTTTTCGTAGGTTAATTCATTTGTGATGTTTTTAGCATTAGGTTTGTTGAGTTATTCACACTAGGATGAAATATAGAGTATTGCTACACTTAAAAAATCATTTGGGATCCACTCCTTTAGATTGCCAGATCAATATGAGAAGATTATCATGCACATTTGCTAGTAGAGGGTTTTTATTTGTCCACTTAATTAGTTGTTGATTTTGCGTGAGTTTATGCGTAGTCTTTTTTTTTTTTGGGATTATATAATTTATTGAATTATAGAATATATCGATATTTTTCAAAAAAATGTTTAAGTATTTTATTTGGATCATGAAGTAGTTATTGGGCCAAAAAATGTCCAATGTTAATTAGAAGTGTTTTGATGATGTGATTTTTGGTCATTTGGCTGTACGCAAAGTATTGTCTCAATTATTGAGTTATGGGACTCACTTTTTTTTGGGTAAAGCTATTTTTCCCAATTATTATTTTTCACCTTCTATTGTTAAAGGTTCCTATGGCTTTTCATTTGGATGATCTTTGGAGAAGATGATATTTGATTTATTGTGGAATGATGCTTGAATATGGAAAAGTTCTAACTGTTGATTTATTAGTATGTGTGTGTGTACTTGATACCGCTATCCATGCTGTCATATGTGTTAGGGTCTTAGTGATGGACAATTTAAATTGTTGAGTTTGTAATTTGTGTTACCTAAAGTCTCATTAAGTATTATGATGAGATAAAGTTTCTGAAAAATAGCGGTGAAGCCTAAACTTTTTATTAGTTTGGGTACATAAATTTAAAATTAAATTCATATCACTTCTAAATTTTTTAGATAATGATGCCAATATCCAATTTTCTTCATCTAGGTTTATGATTACATATATATTTTCATTAGTATTATTGGGATGAATAATATTTTGGCCTAATTACTCACATAACATTGAAAAAGATGCATATTTACATCATTATTACCCAATATAAAGAAATGAACTAGTATGCCCATGCATTTATGTGTGCTACGATCAAATCATTGTGAAATTTATAAACATGACAAACATATTTTAGGGTTTTGTTGTACTCTTCGAGATTTGGGTGGCATTATTGTAAATGGAGGTAATTTTGTGTTAGTTTTGCAAATAGGTAAGATTAGAGTGTTAGGTAAGAAATTGCCCTAAAGATACAATATATTTCTTTTTGATACTTAAGTTATTATTATTATAATTATTATTTTGGAAACTGAAGATATTCTAGTATTGCAATCCTATCTCATCCAAAGTGAGTTCTGATGAAACCAACAATATTAAGTTTGAACTTAATCATTAGTCAATCAGAGACCAAGACCTTGAATTTATTTCATCCTATCCATGTTTATTAATGTACCGCATATATGATTAGCTGTAGATCTTTGGCTATAAGTCATAAGGCCTGCAGGAAATAACAGTCTAAGTTGTAATACATAAATAATGGAGATCATGGATTCATTCGGTTTGTTATAACATAAAAAGAAATTAGAGATGCGTCCATCTGTTAGCCTGACTTTTGCAAGTTGAAGATTGATGAGAGCATTGGCATTTCAGAGAGAAAGTGTTCTGTGCGTATAACAATAATAAAATATCCTGCAATAGAAATAACAAATATTATGATTCATGATTAATGTTGACCCTATTATCTTTCATTTTTGCAGTTATTAAGGCTCGACATGCCTTGAGTTTTAATGCTCATTAGTTGACAGCCTAAAGACGAAACTTTTGAGAATTTGAAAAAGGAGAGGGAAAGATTGTTGATGACGTTGTTAGTGTTATAGAGATGCAGAAGGAAGGCTGTAGGAGAGCAGGAGGGGAAGCTGGCAGGCATGTGTGAAGGCCTTAATTCTAGAGGGAATTTGGGAGAGTAATATGAGAAAATGAAAGGGAGTTAGAGAGTTTTTAATGAAGTGGATAATTGTGCGGGAGTTGGGATTGTGCCTATGGTGGCTGGGCAGAATGGGTGACTATTTTAAAAATGAGACTAGCATATTTCACCGTTGCTGTTAAAGAGACGATTTCAGTTTTTAATAGTTGGTAGTATAAATAATACTAAATTCATAAATAGCTAACATAAAGCATATAAAGTAGAAATCCTTATATTTATAAATAACATACATGAAAATATACACATGATCTCGGTATGGTATTTTAAATTTGCACATATCGCATGCAATGTTGATTCATCTCTCAGATTTGGGTATAGAAGTATACATATAATCCCAGTGGTTTTTATGTGCTTATTTTAAATGTTTTTCATATGATGCTCCTGTTTTTCAAGAACACATAATTTCTGTTCTAATTGATTATTAATTGATGTTTTTGTGAAACTAATAGTGACTCGGTAAGAAGGACAACACTGATCCTTCTGGGACTGTTTGGATGATGAAAACTTGTTATTCCTAATTTCTCTTGCGTGCTGTCGTTACTTTCTTTTTCATTTATATCGTTTGGTGGTGCTTCCTGCTCTTTTGCGCCAAACTGATCGTAAATTTGTACAATTGCAACTGACTGGAGATGTTCTTTTCTGAGATCGACGCTAGCATTGCTTGGCTTGCTTGAATTGTTGGTTTACTCTTCTCATTTCACTTTCAACCTTGTGATTTCCTTCTCATTTTCTTCTGAACTTTTCTGGTTGCCTGTATGCGTACTTCTTGTCATTACATGCTGTTGTACTGTGTTTTGACTTTTGTTATCTTCCTTCTCCCCCTGGAATTCTGATCCTGAAAATAGTTACTCGACATCTCATTTTGTTTGTTTTCCCATCCTTTTTCTCATAATTTGTAATATCTTTTTTGGCTTAATGAGTAAAATGAGGAGCTATTGTTCAAACAAATTGTTTTTATGACTAAAAATGTGAGTTAAAGGTTTGATCTCTGTAGCGGTCCACAATTTTGGAATCAATTCTGCTGAAAATGTTCTGTTCAATTTGTTGAAATTATGTAAATATATAAAATCATTTTTACTTTAAGTTTGGCACTGCATCTTTTCCTTTATTGCTGTGACATGATAATTTAGTGAACCATGTTCTCATATCATTATATTTCTTGTAATGCTACGGTACCCTTTTCAGATTAAAAGGGAACCAGCAGAGGATTGCTACTTCAGTCGAGTGTGATAATGCTGCATATCTATCCTAGATCACCGTGATTCTGTTTGACTGCACTGCAATGTCTGGGATACTTAATGTATGCCTTTAATTCATATTTTTATTTAAAATGCACTTCTTTCATTCGTGTAATATATGAGAATTTTACTTGTACTGTTTAACCTTTATGATTTACTGCAGATAATTGTACATAGTTTTAATTCACAGAAGGCCAAGGCTGAAATTTATAGAAGTAATAGGTACAAATGAGCAGTAATTATACAGACCTCAATATGTTCACTGAAAGAAGTGTTTGTGATACTTCGAGAATTTCTACAGTTTTATTCTGTTTTGATTTTTTTTTAATATTTATTTTTGTTTCCTTTCCTCTAGTAGTTTGGCTTTATTGCCAAAAAAAAAAAAAAAAAAAAAAAAAAGGAAGAGGAAAAAAGAAAGACTCTACTATGTTGACATGCTTTCTTATTGGTAAAATGCTGCATTTTTGCTAAGACTAGTGTGGGTGATGGAGATGCTGTATTGGAGCTGATGTGTGAGTCAATGTAAGTGGACTTAATAGGTATTATTGTTGTGAAGGTTCAAAGTTATCATCATTAAGCTAATACTAACTATTTAGGGTCATCTTTACGAATTCCCATTGTACATTCATCCTTGCTACCATGTGGTGTTAAATGTATGCAGTAAGAATCTTTTTGCATAACTTTTATCCATGTTTTCTTTGGTCTAGTCACTTTTTGTCTGAATTTTGACATGAATTTTATCTATCCTTCTTATTAGTGTATTTTTTATAGTTGATCCTTGAAAGGTATGCATTTTGCATGGCTGAGAAAAGAAAGTTACAATATATTATAAAACTACGCCTCTTGGGCATTGACAAAACAGTCCTTGTCGGCTAGCAAAAGAGAAAAGAGAGCGTCATGCTCATTCACATGCTTTAACGAGAAGTCCCTATGTGTAGCCAGAGAAGCACAAGTATGGGCCACTATATTGTTATGTCTAAAGTATATTGAAATGACTTTTTTAAATTTGTGCAAAATTCCAATATTTGGATTGTCCGGAAGCAGATGAGACCAAATCCGGTGGTTCATTGTGTTGCAGAAGAAATCAATAACATTGGGGTAATCACCTTCGATAATGAGCCCTTTGCGTTCAACCATCCTGTCTTCAATGAGTTAATGAAATGAAGCTATCGCCTTCAATTCAACTTGTGTGTTGTCCCAGTGAAGTAATTTCTTGTTGTGAGCTACAATCAGGTCACCCAATTCATTGCAGATAACAATTCCAATGCTCACAACATGAGACGAATGAGTAGCCCCATCCACATTCGCTTTGATCCAACCCGAAGGTGGGGGATACCAAGATGTAGGCGAAGAAGCCTTGTCAGCTGGAAGGCATCCCAGTGCTCCGAAATTGGAAAGAGGTGTAAGTGAGTGACGGCCTCAATCAAGTAAGAAGTGATAATAGTTGGTGTGCTGAGCTTGTTCGTGCTATTTTGCATTCCTTGTTCACCAGCATTGGCAGACCACATTGCAAAATAATCTAGCCTATGGAATAGCATGTTTGGTGATTTTCAAAAATTTGTCCATACTCTCATCCAGATTCTGTTATGTAGGGATGTTAAATCCCCATGCGGTTAGCTAACTGCTACTAAAAGCAAACACTTAGTTAAAATATGGTTTCTGTTTTTGGTGCCACTACATCCTAAAGGACATTGCAGCGAGTCCATAAGCCCCATATGAGCCAATCAAGCATTAGTGGGAATAGCATCTATACTGAGACGCCACCAAAATATTTTTTCCCTTAGTTGGAGCTTGAGACGAGAGAGCCATGCATGAGAGTTCTGAAGTTGTGTAGAATCGGCTTTGTAAGCCAAGGCAGTAATGGATCTTCCGGTTGGTTATGGAATGGGGATGTTGAGAATGATTTTACGTAACTATTCCCCAAAGGAATTATTCACCTTCTCGGTGTTCCAAGCATGATTGACTATCAAATTGGCACATAAAGGTGCTTGCAATTGTTAATATTCAAGAATGTGGACTATCGCATGAGATGGCAATCCCAATTCCACACCTGATTATGAACATGGACATCATCACCATTGACCACTCTCCAAGAATGATTTTGTTAAGACTTCTGGCCCAATACAAAATAATAGTCCTGGAACTAGAATCTCCCCTGCGTGGGGTATGTCCAAAGTTCATTCCCTTATTTGCTTGTCAATATTTTATGCATCAAACTACTGTTTGGGTGAGGAAGGTCTAAGCAAGCCTGGTACGTAGTGGGGCCACGCCATTGCTCAGTGACATGAAGTCCAAGACCACCATTTTTAGAAGGTTTGCAAAATACTTGCCACGCCACATAATGTAAGCCATGTCTGCCCACACCCTTGCTCCAAAGAAAGAGTCTCCTGTTATTCTCGAATTAATCCATCATGCTTTTGGGCAATTCCAAGCGAGTAAACAAGTACATAGGAAGGTTAATGATAAGACAACTTGAGGAGAGTGATATGGCCGGCTAGGGACAAATGGCGAATTCCCCACAAGTTCACTTTGCTAGCAGCTTTTGTCAGGAGTTTGCTGAAATCTGTTTTTGTAACTTATCTTTAGGCAAGCAGTAACCCTAAGTAATGAAGCTCATCAACTTTGTTAAAATGAAGCACAATAGCCAGTTTCCATTCCTTTCAATTAGGCGTGCGTCTGCTAAAGATCGCCGTAGATTTATTGTTGTTGATTCACTGCCCTGTCCAACTGCAGCAATTAGGCCTAACTTTCGTGATAGTTTTGGCTGCTTTGGTGGAAGCCTCAACAAAGAGAAGTACATCATGAGCATAGAGGAGGTGGGAGAGTCTCCTCTATTGTGAGGAACACCCAGGTGACTCTTTTGTTGGGAGATAACGGGAAAAGAAGCTCAGAACAGAGAATAAAAAGATATAGAGATAGCAGGTAGCCCCGTCTGAAGCCGGATCTTGCATGGATCCAAGAAGTTGTTTGAGCATCGATGATAAGGGCAAACTTTGGTAGGCTTAATACATTGCATAACCCATCTGATGAATGCCTCATGAAATCCCATATTACACACAACTTTTTGAAGTGATGACGAACTCATTCTGTCGTAAGCTTGTTCCACGTCGATTTTGTAGGCCATCAATCTCGAGTTAGCTCTAAAATGTTTGAATTTATTTAGAACTTCTTGTGTAATCAAAAAGTGACTAGAAATGGATCTGCTAGCAACAAAAACAACCTGTTCTTTGGATATGTTGCTGGGAGAATGCCTTGAAGCCTATTGACAAGAGCCTTGGCAACAATTTTGTAGAAAGATTGGAAGAGACTTATAGGACGAAAGTGTGCAAGGGATTTAACACTTTAGGTCTTGGGAGTCAACACACTTTTAGTTTCTTTCCAGTGGTCTGGCATAAAGCTTGTATCTAAGAAATTTCGGACAACATTAATAAGCTCATATTGAGCAATGCTCTGGTAAGTTTTGAGGAAAGAAGTGGTTACTCCATCCAGCTCAGGAGAGCTATCCATAAGATGGACAGCCCCCCATATTTCACCATCTTTCACATCCTGTTAGAAAAGTATTATAAGGTGTAATTTTATTGACAATGTCATTAATATTAGGCTAATTACAAAGATTCGATGGATTATAGCTCCATTTAGAACTGAAACATTGCTCAAACACCTCAATAATCTACCATGCATCATTGGTCACCTTACCACTAGTAGTTTGGACCCTGCTTATCCAATTGAAAGCCATCGAGTGAAACTAATTGGAGTTCATGCCACCCTTATTAAGCCATCACACTTTGCTTTGTTGTCTCTACCTAGCCGCAATACGAGCCAATGTTACATTAAGTAGCGGGCTTTGTGTTTGTTGCATTTTTGTTTCCTCATCTAGGTGGTTTTCCGGGCTCTCTTGAAGTTGTAAGGCATTGATGTCGCTTTCAAGGTTGGCTTTAAGACAACTGAGCTCATCGAATATGTTCTTGCTCCAATAGAATAGAGCTCTTAGGGTGAGACTCCATCTCCTTTGGAGAATGTTTACGCAATACCAAACTCTATGCTTTTCCCAATTCTTCAAGATTCTCCACACCTCCGGGTAAGAGGTTCACATGTCCTCAAACTGAGATCATCTACTGGATTTAAAATCAAGCTATTGCTCAAGGAAAGAAGGATAAGACAATGGTCGAAGGTGATACGAAGCAATTGCTCAACGTGAGCAAATGGGGCAACATGCAACCCACTAGTGTTCATTAAAAAGCTATCATGTCTCACTTAAATCTTACTATTACCAGATTTCTTGTTAGACCATTTGAATTGAGGTCCATGGAAACACAAGTTATGGAAGTTATTAGAAATAATGCAGTTTAACAGGTCGTAAACTCCCATTGAATACTTAAATTGTTTGCCATTACAATTGTAGTTGCTTCCAACAATGCAAGGAAGATTAGGAACCCCATTATCAAGGATGAAAAGCCATAAGATCCTTCTAAGTAGGTAGTCCTTGTGAGTATAGGTCGCCACAATGTGCCAGCTACCAAAATTGGCAAAGTGAGCCACACCCAACACATATTGATCAATATGAGAGATGATACAAAACTCCACCAAATTTGTGCACCAAAGAACCAAAATACGACCCTATTTCCCTTGGGCATTTTGGTGGAAAAAAGTCCAATTGCGGCCAATTAGCCTGTCAACATCCATCCGGTTGAATTCTTCAACTTTGGTTTCGAAGGGACTAATGAAACTGGCTTGTTTATTGGCTGCTGCACTACAAAGCTAATTCACCCCCCGGTCCGTTAATACCAAAAAGGGATATTAATCATTGCATTAAAGGAAAGCATCCCTGCTGTTTGTGTTGTCCATCAGATTGAGCTGCTCCCTACTAGGAATATGCTTAATTGGCCTCAAGTTATGCAATTCCTTGAAAAAATGTTCTTTGGAAACTCGAGATTTGTTAGCAACATTTTAGGACTTAATTTTTATCATTATTTTATGTCTACCTAGGTTGAGAACTTCGCTAGCATTGAATATCGCGCCGGGGTGGGGGGGGGTTGGTGGTGGTGGTTAGTGTCTATGGGATGGTGACCACTCCTAGGAGCATGTGAGAAAGAATCACTATGGTGCAGTTGTTGGCCATGATCAGGAATGAGTCCCTTGCTTTTAGCCTAAGATACGTTGTTGCCCTTGGGACAACCTTTCCTTAAAGACACGAGGATCTTAGTTTCATATTCATTTGAAGTTGGGTTCACCTTTTGGGTAACAATAAGATTTCCTTGAAGCACCCTCACTAGGGCAACCTATGAGCCCCTCACAGGACTTACCGCTAGATCCCACATTTCGATTCCCGCCTCCTTTGCCCGAGAAGGCATCCTTCTTGTTAGTGCATGCAAAACCACCAGAACCTTACCCATGAACCACATCAGCCGCCTTAGACTTTTCACCCAAAACCTTGGTGCCACCACCACAACCTTTAGCATCACTAGCCAAAGTAACCTCCATGACCCTCATACCATCTCCCTAATGCTTCGAGGGAGGAGTTGACCGCCTGCCACCCTACTATACCTGGAGCACCTCTCTCTAAAACGCTCAAGTGGGAGAAAGAAAGTGGAGAAAATGAAAGAGCCTCCCTACCCTTCAGTGTACATATCCAAACAACTAAATTTATTTTCGAGTACTTTATCATAGTAGATGCTTCTCCCACTTCACCTCTTATACAATCATTTTTTTATCTATGCATATGATCATTGTGACCCTAAATTAATTTTTGAAGTCCCATTTCTATCATGATCAACTTGTTCTTTAATGCCTACTTTGCTACCCAAAACTTAGATCCTATATTATCTTAGTCTAATTATATTTTTCATCAAAATGTACATTTTAAGCATTCATATATTCGCAAATCATATGCTATTTTATGATGACTTTTATCTCTATTACACACTCTTCTTGCTCAAATTTTTTGGGTTTGTGGTTTTATGGAGTGTGTTGGCACTAGTAAAATTTAGATTTAGTTTCATTTTATGAATTATGACAAGTTTTATGATTAGTTATTGCGCTCACACGCCCAACTTTTTGACATGAGCTTGGGAACAACAATGATCTTTTTAGTGTTTTAAGTTTTTGTTACACCAGTGCCTAAGGGGCTATTTAGTCTTTTATTAACCTAAGGGTAATTGAGTCTATTATTATTTATAAGTATTTAGTATAAATAGCCCGTAATAGGTTTAGGGTTTGATAAGAATGAGATTGTTGTTGTGAGTATTACGTTTAGGGTTTGAGAGAGATTTCCTATTTCTCGAATTGTAGGAATTGATAAAGATTGCCAATCTCTCGAATTGTAGTTGCTTATCTTATTGTTCGTGGGAGTTTGCGTTGTATTGATTGAATTTGATATTGTTGAAAAAAAAAATATTTGTTTGCCTTAATTTTTATGAAAAATCGTATCGATTTCTACTCCAATCGCAATAAACTACTATTAGAGCTCTCGATTCTTGAGATAGAAATGACTAGATTGCTTGATATAGGAGTCTGTAGCCTTCGACACTGAACTTTACCATACAATCGTGATTAGAGCTTGCAATGAAGGCAATGATGGGATCGCGGGTTATAGAGACCCGAAATTCCTCTCCTTTACGGAGAAGGAAATGACGGGATTGCGCTTACTTAGACTTGTAACTCCCATCTTTCGCCTCTTCTTGCTTTTGATAGTTGTGATCAAAATTGGGAAGATGCTATTGGGATTGGGACCTACAGAAGCTTGAAACTCCTTTCATCTCTTCTCTCTCCATTTTAAAGTTCATAGTGTACAGAGACCCGAAACTCGCGTGCTTTCTGGGAAGGCAAAGACAAAGCTTCCATATCCTGTGAGGATTATCGAGTTAAGCTTGCCGGAAAACATCGAGATTCGAGTTGATTTTTCCATGAGTCGGGTGGGAAGATTCCAACTTGCCTTAATCATAGAAAAGTTGCAATTCGAGCCTATTGGCTGCGATCAAACCAATAAAAACAATCCCGATTGAAACATACTCCATGATTGCGACACATGCTTCGAAAATGACATGAAGAAATGGTGGAAAAATAGATGATTTGGAGGAGCATGTAAGCCTGATTAGATCTGGAATGGGTGAGGTTTTTTCGTCAATGGAAGTGCAATTTGTGTCCCCGAAGGGGTGATTTTCGTCCATGTAGAGCAGATTTACGACCCTGGAAGAAATGATGAAAAAACCGGTTGAGTGCCATGCAAACCCGTAACTGCCTGCATTAGAATTGAGCAGTGGCGTCAAGAGCGGACTCGAGCGACAACTCTTTAAAGGAACAAGATGACATTAAAAAAGGACGACGCGTGATTTGTGGCTGGAGAATATCAATTCTAAGGATTTCGGTTTGGAACAAGGAACCACGGTGGATGGGGCATTTATAGAGGGCTGCATTTAAATGCGCTAACACCTTTTGCTGCACCATCTTATGGAGTGGATGGCAAGGTAGGAGCCAATTGGGATAGGTGTGCTAACTATGGTGCGAGCCAAGCTTATGAAAGAAGGGAATTCAATATGGGTTGTGGAATGAAACCCAACACCGCTTCATGGACGGAATAAACTTTGTTCAAGAGAATTGGGGAGGAGTCTCACACATAAGGAAACTGAAGATGCCACTCTTTAAGGAAGAAGACACACATGGGTAGGTGCATCGGGTGGAGCAATATTTCATGATGAATGAGCTAAATGGGGCTGGGAAGCTCATGGCGAAAGAATTATATTTGGAGAGGAAAGCATTAACATGGTTTCAGTGAGGGAGGCTAAATACTCGATCCCGATCGTGGGAGGAATTTAAGTACTATCTGTTCGAACATTTCTGAGCCATTTGAGAAGGATATCTACACATGAGAATTTCTTTGCATTAACTTAGGGATGGATTGTTATGGAGTATAAGGAGAGATTCAAGCTATTGTGGAGTGTCGGTCGCTGAAAGCTTAAAATTTAATTTAATATATATATGTACGTGTTAGTTTTGAAAATAAGATTTTTTTAAAAATTTAAAAATATGAGAATGGACGAATCTCATTTATTTAGTAGATTAGATGAACGAGCGTAATATCGCAAGTAACGCATCTATTCCGAAGAATAGATACTCTACTTGACAATATCGCTCGATCAAATAAACCACGAACTTTATGACATCAGTTCTGGTCTGCGAACCTTTATATGGATCGATAAATTCCCTATTTAATACGAGAATTAAATAGGGTTTATATTATACTGAGTCTTTAAAACTTTCATAGATGCAGCTCTCATAATAATTACCCCTCAAATGACCGAAGTCACTTAAAAGAAATCTCGATTCAGATCAGAGGTTTATATCTTCATGAATTCAAAAGGTAGGGTTTTCAACGAAGTGTGATAGTAGGAAAATTCAATAGGTAAAGGGCACAAGGTTAGAACAGTTATTTCCAGAGTCAAAGAAAAAAGTGGTAGGGGATGTCGCGGATCTCTAGGAGAAACTCGATGACTTCCCAGACTATCCTATGATTGGGCTTTAAGTTTTGGAAATGAGTGTATTTAAATTTCAATCATGCCAATTAATTATAGGAATTACATTTACATAATCACCGGATTATGCAAATAACCTGAAATATAGGAGGATTTACGCCGTATCTGACGACGACCTCGGAATCCTAAGCGAGTTAGGGCTTATATCGCACAATGAAGCGCTATGCAGCGCCTAAAGGAACATGTGAGGACTTATGTCGCACTAGACAGACTACCTCAAAGTCCTATGACTTGTTATTTAGACTGAGGAATGGTTTTGCTGATGTAGATACGGGTTTTGCTATTGAAGATGGCCGGGTTGCCCACTGTGCTCCAAGCTCCTTGCCGTGAAGAGGTTGAGTTTTCTAATGTGACAAGTTAAAATGTTCAATCAGGTGGCTATATGGTCGTGTTCTTCTAAACATCCTATGCAAGTATGTTTAAAGTTGTACATTGTGTAGCAGGGTATAAAGCACAAGAATTAAAGCATGCAGTAGAATATAGTGCAACGTACTAAAAAGGAGCAGTAGCAAGTATGAAGAACACGCTGTAAATGTAAACAAACCTGTATACCTGAGAGATCCGCTATTGTAGCAAGCTGAAGTACGTCATGCAAGCGAAAGCCAAGCAGAAAACAGGAATATCGTCCAGAAAACTCGAGAAAAGACGGCGAATGACTCACGACAGAAGACTCGAGAAAGTGAGTAACAAAAACAAAGTCCTCAAAACCTCGGGAAAATCCTAAAAAAGGACCACGAGTTCTTCTAAAAATCATACAAAAAATCCGAAGAAAACCGCAAGCACTCGGGTCGGGTGAGCTCGAACCGCGTAAGCATCGCTCGAGGTCGTCGAAGCGTCTACTCAGCCACCCGAGTGTATAGAGCCCGCTACTCAACTAGAAGGGTGTCCTATTAAACCTAACTCAGGAGAGTGTTCCTCAATCCAAGACTGATAATCGACAAGTGGACAACCAGATTTTATAATATGGTTTTAAAATTTGTATTTTTAGCATGCACGTGGATTTCAGGCATACAAAAGAGAGTTTTATATTAATTTTTGATTGTAGTAGAAATATGTTTTTTTATTGCAAAATGTAATATCATATTTTTATCAGATTTTGAAAATTAAGATTGTCCACGAGGCAATCACTTCGTCGGGTATATGATCACTAACATTCTTAAGAAGGTACGGGTGCCCCGCTTGCTTTATAGCGGTGAATGATACCGTCATTCTACGGTTTACCAGGGCCTTGGAGCGAGTCCTGGTGTCGTAGGATGAGATATCATTCTACTCTACCACCGGTGTGCCTTTAGCATCATTGCCCCAAAACAAAACGAAACCAAAACCAACTCCGAGTGAAGCGGGGAAAACATGTCAATCAAAGGGAAGGGGAAGGAAAGGAGATTAACCCGCCTCCAAATCCGAGAAAGACCAAAACGGGAGGAGGGTTAATCTAAAATACCCCTAAAACATGTAAGAGTAGAATACTGAAAGCGAAGCTTGAGGTCTTTGAATCAATCATGAGGATATCACTTTCTTACTTAGGCATAACTGGTTTGACCCTAAAAATGATTGTCCTTTGCATTCAGATAAAACCAAACAAAAAGAAAGGAAATTCAGAAATCTTTTAAAAACCACGTAAATCAAACGGGAAACAAATGACTCGGGGAAAAACCACTACTAGAATCTCCAAACCCGTACTAAAATCCAGATTTTTAGCTCTCAAATTAATTTTCAATTCCTGAAACACAGGCTCTCTCAGTATGTCCACCTACAGGCTCGGGACCAAGACTACAGCAATAGGAAAAATCAGTAAACTTCCAATACATAAGAAAGTGAATGTACAAGCTCCTATAAACTTCCAAATTAGCACCAATTCCACCAAATGAAGCATCTAAAGCATGTCTCAAGTATCGTGCTCAATTTCTTTCCCACAAGCAAATCAGGAAACATTTCCAAATCGATTCAATCAACCTCATAGACAAGTATAGCAAAAAGCAAGGCCACCACCACATCAATCACCCCACCAAGGCCCTCGACCAAGGCTACAAACAGAAGAAAGGGCTCACAGCCAAGCTCCTACAAAGGGATAACAAGGAGTAAAGCCTCCCAAAATCCAAATCACCAAAATGAGGCTCACGTCCAAGCCCCAAACAAGCCTCTCACACTAACCCCAACTCCTCACAGGTGCATGAAAATAAGTCCACTAGATAACCAAAAAGTTCAGCCCATATAAAGCTTAAACCAAACTAACACAAAGCCTAAACCCGAGCCATACAAAGGCTAAACCCAAGCCATACAAAGGCTGCAAAGAGGGAGGCTATAGGAATAGCAAGAACCAAAACCGAGCCCCAACATGCCATGGGGACAGCTGCTAGGCAGCAGCAAAACAAAAACAAAAAAAGGCCCCCAATTCAAACGCCAAAGGGGACAGCCGCAGGGGTAGCAGAACACCAAACCGAGCCAGACCAGGCCCCAACCTGAGCCACCATACGACTAGGATCAAGCCCAGCACTAAGCTAAAAAGCAAGAACCATAACCGAGCCCCAAAGTGCCATGGGGACAGTTGCTAGGCAGCAACAAATATAAATAAAACAGCCCCCACCTCAAGTGCCAAAGGGGGCAGCCAACATTAATTGAAAATAGAGAAATAAATGGCTCATAAACAGGTGCAAAGGAGCAACTACCAAAAACATCAGAAATAAGCTCTCGGGTAGGGACCAAGACAAGCAAACCGAGACTTCACAAAGCCCCAAAATCCAACTCAATGTAAGGATGAATCCAAACTACTGAATTAAGCATGAAGCTAAAGCAAAACACCTCCATATATTCAACATAACAATGTATAGGGCCATTATATACTTACCATGAGAACAAACATGGGGCTTTCCAAAGTAAGGTAAAACTTCTCCCTAGCATACCATTTTGACAAAGCAAAGCTACAAGGAACAAGAAGCCGAGTCCCATACATGCATATCGAAAAGCTTAACAAGTTTCTCCATAACTCATGCCAAACAAGAGTAAGGGGCCTTATAATGCATACCCCAACATGCTAATAAGAGAGGCTAATACCTTGCCTCACAAAAAAAAAAAAACATATTTTTCATGTCTTAGATAATAGAAAAGAGAGAGAGAGGAGAGTTCACAACATAGCCTATCTCATTTCCCTAAGCAAATCACCAACATTTCATATAGAACATGCTCAAAATCTCTATTTCTACTCATGCTTCAATCAATAAAGTACTCCCAAACATCCACATAAGCTCATACTAGCATGCCACTATGTAAAGGAGGTAAGAAAACATCATTTTAAGCAATCAAACAAGCCATTTCATAACACATGAACATCCAGCCGAAACTATAAGCAGGTAAAGCCGAACCAAAAGCTAGGCACGGGCACCCTGGGCCAAACCGAGGAGAAAAAGGGGAGAAGAGAGTACCAGCTAGCGTATAACACACAAGAAGAGCAAAGCAAATAGGGCTCCAATCAAACAGCACTTCCCAACCTCCAAGAGAAATCAGCCAACCCTAAATTCATCCTAAAACGGGGCCTTTATAGGCAGAGGAGGGAAAGGAAAGCCGCTCCTTACCTGCAGAGCTGGACGCAAGTGGGGGAAGGTCAGGGAGATGGCGACAAAGTGTCGCAGCCAAGAGCCGAGGCTCGACAACAGGGGTATGAGTCGAGCAGAAGACAAGGCCGCGCGGGAGATCACGCGAGGTGACCATCTCGCAGGGGTAACACTCGAGCAGGGATGGGGGAGAACCGCGTGCAGCTCGAGGAGGTAACGGCCGCAAGGAGGTGCCACGCTCGAGCGCGGGAGAAGGTCAGCAGCTCCCTCACACTCGTGCAGGACGGGCCAGTGTAACCGAGGGGTGAGGCGAGTGACTAGGGCTTGGGGTAGGTTTAAATAGGTTTAATGTATATTTATATTATTAATTTTATTAAAATCAAGCCCAAAATCACAATTTTTGCTCCGACAGGCGATCGTCGCAAATTAAATATTAATTTTAGGTAAAAACGACGTTCCGGACGCATCGGCGAAGTCCGTTTCGTCATCCGAGGTCGTTCGGACAACCTTGTAGACAGTCACGTCGAAAGTGCGTCAAATCCGACATTTTCTGAAATTCTGACTCGATGTCGCTCGTTCTGGCATTCTGGCCTCAATCTTGATTCGTCACGGAGCAATTGAAAGTGTTGAGGCTACAGATCGAAGAATTTATGCTCGGTGGTGCAAGAAATATGCACGAGGCTGTCGTAAGGTCCGACAGTCTTATAGGGACTCAATTTGGATTCCTAACGTGAATTCCAACCCGCTATGATCTAAAGGTACGGAATTTCGTCCGGGATTCCAAAAGAGTGACGAAGTGGCTTCGAACATTCTAATACGAGGTAGGCCCATTGCTAGGAGTCTAAGATCGTTAGGGAAGCTCCTAAAGCTAAACCCTAAATCCTAGGGGGAAAACTAAATCTCGACAAAAGTGAGGTCAACATGGAGCGGTTGAGGGCAAATTTTGAAGTTATGTTGTAGGGGAACTTCATGATTGGTTTACAGCCCAACATATGTGCAACACTCGTTCGTTGAGAACACAAAACTTGGGAGAAATTATGGAATTAGTGTAGTTGGTTGAAGATCATAATGCAATGGACCGGGCTAATAGAATCAACACAGGTGAAGTGCATTTGAACTGCGACAAACATGAAGACAATAATAGCTCAAATAGTGGAAGTCCATAGGGAGGCTTCACAAGATAAGAATCATGACAACAATCGGGGGCGACACTCAAACGCATTATAGAGACAACTATCCAGGAGAAATGAGCCAAGGGGTTATGTTTTAGGTGTGATGAAAAGTTTACCCCAAGTTACTGTTGCAAAAATCGAACATTACAGGTTCTCATAGTATGTGACGGAGGCATAGAAGGAAGAAATAAAGGAAGCTGTAAAGGAGGAGGAATACCTTTATTTTTCCAACGTTGAGGATAATATGTCTTTGTGGGAGGGGATAGTTTTGTTGCGCCGGTAGCTAAGGGGCAATTTAGTCTTTTAATAACCTATGGGTGATTGAGTCTTTTATTTTTTGTAATTGTTTAGTATAAATAGACTAATAGATTTTGTTTGGGTTAAGTAAACATGAGATTGCTGTTGTGAGTCTTTAGGTTTATTGTTCGGGAGGGACTTACTACGTATCAAATTGTAAGAATTGGGAGAGATTGCCTACCTCTCGAATTGTAGGTGCTTATCTTTGTATTCTTGTTGAATGTTTATTCTTGCAATAAAATGTGTGTTTGTCCTAACTTCTTTGAAAAAATTTGTCTCGAATCTTATTAATTTCATGATCCATATCTGCTTTGCACAAAGTTCATGTTTGTAGTATATTTTTTCCATGATTTTCCTTTTTTTACCTCATAGAGCTTAGATGATGACAGCTTTTTTATTTATTATTACCACTTCTTATCGAATTAATTCCAAGTTGTATTAATGAAACAATATCACAATAATTCAATGAAAAATTTATAAACTTGAGATTAAAATTTCAAATTGTATATATACTAGTATTTAACAAAAAAGAAATTACAATTTGAACTGATAAAACTGCTAGATATAGAATGTTAAAATAGATGTACAACGAAAGCAGAAATTATAGAGTAGATGCAAGCAGTTTTACATTTTATACATGGCCTCTTCCGTTGTACATCTTATATCTAGCAGTTTTATCCGTTCAATTAGTAAGTTCTTTGTTGTTTTATACTAGGATCTATACAAATTGACATTTTATTCTCAAATTTATAAATTTTTCTGTGATATTGTTTTATTACATGTAATTCCTAAGCCATTCTCTTTTAAACCACCCAACTTATCTATCCCGGTTCTCTTTAATATAGGATTAATCCAACATACTTAAACTAAATCACCTAAGATTTACTTATACTATTATTTGTGACATCATTTTTATCAGTCCTTCTCTCAAAGTTTCATTAATATAATTATTGCTCACTCAATTCTTCATACTTCTGTAATACAGTATCTTAACATTCCCTTTTCTAACATTATATAGCTTTATTATTAATGCAGTTTTTATTGCTCAAGCTTGAAATTCAGACAATGCAATAACTCTAATAATTTCTTTATAAAATTTACCCTCAAGTCTCCATTATAATAATTATTACATAGAACTCCTGAAGACATGTCTGGATGATCGTGTGTTTTACTGTTGATCTAACAAACATTAAGCATTGTGAAAGGGAAAAAAACAGACACCAAGTATGCCATCAACTTTTGTACTTTATCGTTATTATTATTTGATAATTGTTAACAATTCATTCATTGTAATTACATATCATGTATTTATTGTTCTTTCAATTATTCTTAACCCCCTCGACTTTTAACCCGTTATATTCATATCATATTAGGTTTCATCCATGATAACTACACTATCAACGAATCGTATTTACCAATGTAACACATATTTCCTTCTCTATTTATGTAACCTTATATAGTTATTTTATTGGAAACTTGGTTACACCATAATGACTCCTAATATCAGTCATAGCTCTATCATGCATTTATGTAGTAATTACATCATATTTTGAAGCATACTTTTTCCTCAATATCCTGCGATTAAATTCTCGTGGTTCTAGATTATATGCTCTTTTTTAACCCAATAAAAAACACTATGAGGATCCTTTTGCATATGACATTCTCCATACTCTTTACCGATTGCCTTGGCAGAAATTTACCCCACATTTTTAGATTATTATTCTGTAAAACAATGCTGATTATGCATTAGTGATGTGATTTGTTCGCATTTTCCCCTTCTTACTTCATAAAGTTGCTGTATGGCTCATAAAATTGATTTTATTTTGATCATCACAATTGTAATAGCCTCTTTTGCTGTTAAATATTGCTCAAATTATATTTTCTCCTACAATTTGGCATCCTTGTTTCCATTGTAATGTATTGAGGATATTTGTTACCCAATTGTTCTAATATCTCTCATAAATAGTGAAGTATTTATAGTCTTTTCTTTTGGATCCGAAGTTTTAATTTTTTCGCATATTTCTTATCTTCTTCTCTAACTTCATTTTGGTTGGTTTGGTTTTTAGTGTAGTTGATCGTTTGTTATTTTTTTATGGTAAGAATTTTCTTTTCAAAATGCTTATTTTTCTTGAAAGTACTTCTCTTTGTTTCATTGACAGTTTCAATTTTTGAATTTAAGATTTCTTGATTGTCTTTCTCTTGCCTTATTTTTTTCTATGTTTCTCATTTTCCTTGACATGTAATTGATGGGATATATCATCAAATGTTTAAGTATTGCTTTGTTTGAAACTGTCTTTATAATTCTTATAGATTTATGTGCACACCTTTTTAGTAAGATTACTACCATTGAAGTCTTAGTTGATTGTTTGTCTGTGCTGGATTGGGGAACATCTTTGTGGCCCTTTAGAACTTTATCAGGAATGAAAATGATTGCCTGTACACTTCTTATGATTGCATTATAACCATAATGTTTTTGCCCTTATCTCTGTTAGATTATTAAAATATTTTAACAAATTTGGGGTAATTTTGAAGCTGTTTTGAGGCTGGCTACTATTGAAGGCTTTTTTTATCAAGAGGTACCATGGTCATCTCCCATTAGCTGTAGGCACTTGGCAGCTAAAGACTAGAAATTGTTATGTCGACTTCATGGCTATGTTTTTTTTTTTTTAAGTGTGAAATTTTGTACAAAACGTTATTGTACTATTCTATCTTATTTAGAGTAATTTTTACTTAATTATATGAACTTTATGTACTGAATTAATTGTGGCCAGTAGAGTATGAAATTTGCATTATATTTATTTAAATGATATTGTGCTTTGTTTCAACCCTTCTTTTTGGTGTCTTTGCCATGGGAGTGGTGTGTTCATATTCTACTCCATTCCAAATGCTTGTCGCATGCTCACTTTCTACTTTTGTATTCTCTAGAGATCTATCTTGTTAAATATTCAGTTCTTTTAATGAACGCAATTTTTTCACTATTATCAATTGAATCAATAGACTGAAATTGGGTACTATTTCTTTTATAAGAGTTATTTTGGAAGACATTTTTATATAGATTTTAAATAATCAAATTTGTTTAGAAAAACATGACAAGCTAAGTAGTGTTTAATCAACTGACGACGCTCTCCATGCAAGCATTTATGAATTTGTATTCTTTGTATTGTATTGAAGAGGATATTTGGCAGAAGTAAGCTCAATGAATGATCTGGAGATGCGCTCCTGCATTATTATCTTGCGGTCCCAAATAGTTCATCATGCTACTTTTGAAATGGAGATATTGAGAAAAAAATAATGCTAAAACCCGGAATAGGAGACTAAGTGAAGTTTTAGAATTTGCAGTGGACATGAACTAGCTCTGTAATAGGGGTAAGAGATGTAGGATTTTCTTGCGAGTTCCAAGTTTCATCCACTTTTGTTTGATTTAGTCTTTCAAAACTGAGTTGATGATTTTTTTTTTTTATTGGATAAGCCTTCTTCATATATGCTTGCGGCCTATGCTCCAACCCTAGATCATAAACCTGCTATTTTCTTTCTAAGATGAAATGTTTATTAAGATTTTTACATGGTTGGCTGTAAGATTTACTCTTAAAGTGTTTGGCTATTATGCAATGTGAAAATTTGGCTGCAGTCAAACCTTGGTGGCTCAAACTCAAGTCTTAGTGATGCTACTGGAAGGGCTTTTGCGACATCTTTTTCTGTCCAATCAGCAAATGCTCCTAGTTTTCATCACTCTGGTGAGCAACTCTTGACATTCATTTGTTAATAAGGTTGGTAAGAAAACACTAATCTCGGACATTGCTAAAAACTCGACTTTTGGGCCAAAATGGATCAAGTAGAATCTATTATAATGCCTGCAAGGGTTCAAGTGTTTAATTCGTCCCTCCTACTTTTATTTTCATTGTAGTTTGAGTCAATTTAGAATCGCTTGAATATTGAAACTAGCTCGATTTAAAATTGAGTACATTTTGATTCATGTTTAGGCCATGCAAACCACCATAGTTTAATGTTTATGCTATGAGTAGTTTGCTTGAGCTTGACTTATTAGTATCCGTTCTCTTACATCTTATGACTGAAAGTTACATATACAGGAGGCATGCAAGGGTTACATCATAACATGCAAGGAAACTTTCTTCCAAACCTAGCATCAAGGAATCCCACTATGACTGCTGTTCCTTCAAGTGGTCTTCAACAACCTGGGAGTACCATCTCTTCAGGAAGATTTTCATCAAACAATCTTCCAATTGCTATGTCTCAAGTAAGTTCATCAACTTTTCCCTTCTTTTCTATGGAAATGTTTCTACCATTTCTATATTTTATGATACATTGGTTTTTGCCTTTTACCCGCCTAATCAAATACTTTGTTAGCTTTCTTGGCAGACTTTTTCCATGCATTAATTGTTCTATCATACAGATCTCTCATGGACACTCAGGGATTACTGAGAGAGGTGGCATCAGTGTTGCAGGAAACCCTGGTTTTAGTAGCAATATAAATGGAGTTGGTGGATCCATACCTGGATTTTCCTCTGGTGCTGCCTCTGTCAACCACAATTCTATTCCTGGAATGGGCGTCAATCAATTTTTGGGAAACCTAGGCCCTCGAATATCAAGTTCAGCAGGGAATATGTCTGCTGGAGGCAACATCGGAAGGAGCATAAACTCTGTGGGTCCAACCATTTCCAGCCTTGCATCTAGAACAAATTTGGCAGCTAACAACGGATCTGGGACTTTGAGTTTACAAGGACAGAATCGACTGCTTGGTGGTATGCTTCAGCAAGGTTGGGACCTGATCTACAGAAGAAAAATGTTGCATCTCCAATTCATAATTATTTTTATTTCTAAAGTTTGTGATTCTACAAGCAACCACATGCTAGCTTAACATCGGCTTTTCAATGCAAAACGATAACCTCTTTGCCGTGGTTATAAAATTCGAATTTCTATTGTCATATATATATATATATATATATATATATATATATATATATATATATATATATATATATATATATATATATAGTTTGTCATTTATATTTCATTATTTATTAGTATTATTCTAATCTATGTTATTATGTTTATAAGTCTTATGAAATGTATTAAATCTAATGTTTGTATATTAAGAAGCTTGATATTAGGTAGCCTAATTTGAGTATATTTAATTATAGGATCATTTCTATATTACAAATATTCCTAATCTATAAAGCTAAGAGTGTATATAAATATTTATCTTATGTTTCCAACTATAGAATAAGAAGAAAAAAGTCAGAGATTCATTGAATTGTTCACATCTACATCTTTCGTCTTTGACGTTAGCCTTCAGGAATTGTTCTTCTTTGGCCCAGGCTCGTTCCTTAGGGCTTCTTCTGCTTCGAACGACTTCATCTGCAAGGCCACATATAACTTCATTTGCTTCACGAGGGCATTGTGTAGTAGTCATCATCCTGTGACATCTTTGTTTGTGACGTTCGACTTTGTCTGCACAGATGAAGCCTGAGAACTCAAAATTCGGAGCTCCACTTCTATAATTGCCAAAAGATTGAGATTTACTGATTTTTGTAACTTTTTGGCTGGCAGGAGCACTAGCTGTACGGATGAAACCTAAGAACTCAGAATAGTACATAATACTCTAGTATAGATTTTCCTCAGAGTAGTAACTCCTCGGTCAGATAGGATTTGGGATTTGACACCTTCATAGAGTTGAGATCTGCTGGAAAACTCATAATAGACATTTATTCTCTTTGAGTCTGTTGAATCCGGACATCAGTATATCTCAGTCTCTGGGCAATTATGGAAGTGGAACTTCGAATTCTGGAAACCAAGACTCGAAGGTAATTTGCTACTACTGCTATGAACCTGGTCATATGAAGAAAGCATGCCAGAAGTTGCTGAAAATGAATTAGAAGTGTTCTCGATTACGGTCAACTCACATGACCACTATTATCGAGGCCTCTCAAATTCTGGCTCTCCCGATTTCTGTAGATAAATTTTTTAAATTCACCAAATTTTAGAAAGCATCCAAGATATCTGTCTTTCTTGCTCTTCCTGAGTCAAGTAACAATGATATTTGTCTTGTTTCCTCTTTCACACAATGGGTCATTGATTTTGATGCTACAGATAACGTGGCAGATAATCCAAACCTCTTTTTTACCTTTCATAATCATTTTTCTTCCATCACTTTAGTAGATTTATTTACTTCTTATGTTATTGGTTTTGACATCATTAATGTTACACTACCTTTAATTTCTTTCCTTAGTTTACCTCAATTCTCTAATTTCTCTCTGTTAACAAGGCTACACATGTCATTAATTGTTGTACCTTTTTCTTTTCTGACCATTATCTTTTTTAGGATCTTATGATGAAGAAGATTGTTGGTAAATGATGAGAATCAGGTGGGGGGTGGGGGGTACAGGGTTGGGGCTGTACAATTTAAATAACAAATTACCTCAATCTATTGCTTGTTCTCGCATCATTAATTTTACACCTACTCGTTTATGTTTGTCCTTAATTTACCTCAATTCTCTTTTAATCATGTTTTTGTGAGCATGCTCTTAATTGTTGTATCTTATTCTTCCTTAACCATTTTCTTCTTCATGATATTATGACGAAGAAGATTATTGGTAAAAGATGAGAACCGTGGAGCTATACCTTTGCAAACTATTTTGACCATAGCTTGGTCTAGCATCTTATCTCCGATTGAGGTCTATTATCGATTAGGGCATCCATCACTATCAATGCTAAAAAAAAATATACCTTCCATCTCATCAATTATCATTTTTAGATTATAAGTCGTGTTAATTTGCTAATCACTATACTTTGTTTTCTGTTCCCATAATTATTAAAAGAGTTAGTTATAATTTTTAGTCGGTTCATTTTTATGTGTGTCTACCTTGTCCCATTTTATCTAATTAATTTCAATATTGTCACACAAATGTTTTTTCTCGTATAACTTTGCTTAACTTCATGGAATCTCGCTTCATGTTACTGTCACATTTTTAGTTATTTTATGCTGAAATTAAAATTCAATTTAATACTTTTGTTGAGATTGTGGGAAGTGAAAATGCCAAAGAATATTTCTTTTCACATTTTTAGATATACATAACACAAAACGAGATGATTTACCAATCATTCTATGCTGATACTCAATCCCAAAATCTAGCCGAAAGGAAAAATATACATCTTTTTGAGATAATTAGTGCTCTTTTGTTTCAAACTAATGTACCCAAATAGTTCTGGGTTGATGCAATTTCTACTGCATGTTTTTTGATCAATCGGATGCCTTCTACTGTTTTATAGAACCAGACTCACCAAGTTCTATTTCCAATCAACTCTCTCTTTCCCACTAAATCACATATATTTTGGTGTATTTTTTTTTGTTCTTGACACTTGTCCGCAAGTTTCTAAACTGGACTCTTAGTCTTTAGCGTGTTTCTTTCTAGGATACTCTTATTTGCAAAAAGTGTATCAATGTTTTTCCCCTCTTTATTAGACACAGTCTCAACTGATGTCACCTTGCATGAACAAACCTTATTCTTTGGTGACTCATTGTTGTCTAAATCTTCACAATATTCAAATGAGTTTTTAATGTATCACATGATCAGTTCAACTCCACTTTCACCACTAGTGCCTCAGCCTAGGCCACAACCTCATCCCCCTGATCCTAGTCCCACACCGGTATCTTCTACTTCAGTGGATCTTTTTTCTCGCGACTATGATTTTTTTATTGCTCTTTGAAAATATAAACATCAATGGACTTATCCTATTTCTTCATGTGTTAATTATGATCAATTATCTTTTACTTCTTGCTCGTTTATTGCTTCCCTTGATTGAGGACTCGAGATTTGTTCAATAAGCCCTATCCCATTCTGGGTGGTGGTCAAGGATGCATGATAAAATGAATGCCTTAATTGAAAATGGAACTTTGGAACTAGTTTAATTACCCTCTAGCAAGAAGACTTTTGGCTGAAAATGGGTCATTGCAATTATGTTTCCTTCTGATGGATCTGTTGCTCTTCTCAAAACTCAGTTGTTTGCTAAGGGCTATGCTCAACCTTATAGTATTGACCATTTGGACACATTCTCTCTGGTAGCTAAATTGATCTCGGTTCGATTCTTCCCGTCCTTGGTTGCAATGAAAAATTGGCCCCTGCACCATCTAGATGTGAATAATGTCTTTCTGCATGGTGATCTTTTGAAAGAGGTATAAATGGAGCAACCTCGTGGGTTTATTGCTTAGGAGCCTGGGAAAGTATGTCGAGTTTAGAAGTCACTATATGGAGCATGCATGGTTTGTAAGATTTAATTAAGCAGTAGAATAGTTTGGGATACAAAATAGTAAAATTGGTCACATTGTATTCAACAGGCAATTTTCTTTCGTGATTATTCTATTGGCGTTGTATGTTGATGATATTTTTATTATTAGAAATAATGTGCAGTAAATCTTATTATTAGAGTCATTTATTCAGAATCAGTTCTACACTAAAGATTTGGGTTCCTTAAAGTATTTATTGGGGATTGAGGTATCAAGGTGCAAGAAGGGTATCTTTTTTTCTTAGCAGAACCATTTTTTGGATTCGTTAGTAGAAACAAGGGAATTTAGAAGTCAAACCATGCAACACTCTTATGCTCCCTAATCAATAACTTACCAGGGATGGGGAGCTTTTTAATGATCCTGAATGATATTGGAAGTTAGTGGAAAATTAAACTGCATTACAATGACCCGTCTTAATATTACATATTCAGTTAGCATTATAAGTCTGTTTATATCTTTCCCCATAGCCCATCATTGTTCAGCTCTGGAACAGATACTATGTTACCTCAAATGAGCTCTTGAAGAATGGATTCTGTATCGGAATCATGGCCTTAAAAATATTAAATACTTTTCTAATACATATTTGATAAGTTTCAAGATTGATTGAAGATTCATTGCTGGATATTGGGTTTTTGTTGGTGGTAATTTGGTCTCATGGATGAGTAAGAAATAAATGTGGTGTCATGATTTGTCTGGAAAATCTGAGTATCGAGCAATGACACAAGGTTCAAGTGAATTGATGTTGTTCTCTTAATTCCTGATCGAAATGGGCTTTAAGGTGAAGGTTTTAACAAAGCTGTAGGGTGATAACCAAGCTGCAATTTATATTGCTTCAAATCCTATCTTCCATGAGCGAACTAATAACTTGTGATATATTGTCATTTTGTTCGTGAAAATATTGAACAAAATTTGATTTCTACAGCTCATATAAAGCCTGATGTACAACTATGGGACATTTTCACCAAGGCTCTTAATAAAGTTAGTGTCACTTATATTTGTAACAATTTTGGCATGATAAATATTTGTGCTCCAGCTTGAGGGAGAGTGTTATGGAAAATATTAAATTTAATGGTTTTATCTTTGGATGCTTGATATTAGATAACTTAATTAGAGGAGATCTAATTACATGATATTTTCTAGATTAGAATTTTTTCTGATATATAGAGATAGTATTGTATATATCTATGTATCATATGCTTTCAATTGTGGAAAAGAAGAAAAAAATTTTCTAGTCTCGGTAAACAATTTGTTAAAGTATGGATTTCTACCTATTATTTGCTTGTGTGTGGGTTGTGAGGTTTTTGTGATACTTTATTCTACATAATTTTTTTGAGAAAGCAATAGTTTGAATTTATTTCTATCGTGTTTTATTTTCCTTAAAACAGTCCATTATTTTAGATTAATAGTTGGTGTACTATGAATTCTTGTGTGCTAGGGCCTCTAGCGCATTGTGTCAGATATCATAACTTTTGCATTAGATCCTATGACATACCATACCACTCATCATGCTTAGAAAGTATTCATTAGCAAATTGCATGCTTGCTCTCTATACATTGTAGTATGAATAGTGAACGGCATTGTGTTACTATTTTTAAGTTAGCATACAATGCATATTTTATCAGCTGTTGCATATTCATGAATCTGCGTTGCTCTCCCGAGAACTGTGGTAACCAGCAATATCTTGTTGGCCACTCACTGGTTTTGCCGTAGTAAGAGCTTGTGATGACTTCATTTATTTTTTTCCTTTTCATATAAAAATTGGGCATGAAAGTTGTACTGTTGCACTTTTAATTTAATCATTCATTTTCTATATTAGCCCAAAATAGAATCCTAAACTTCTGAATTAAGTTCTTATTTGTGTTGAGCTTATATCTTATTATACTTGGGAATGTCTTTATTTTTTTTCAAGTTTGATGTAGAAGACATATACACCATTCCCTTGGTAATTTTTCTTGCCTTAGAGTTAGTTAGCATCTTGCTTTGGCGAGGTTTAAACAATGTTCCTCTACTAAAGGTGAAGTTTTTCTTGGATTAACAGCTCCTCATATGATGGGAATGATTAGGAACAGTTATAACTTGTCCGGAGGACCAATATCTAGGCAATTGCAAGGAGGGAATAATTTGTTAAGCTCTATGGGAATGTTAAATGATGTCAACTCAAATGATGGCTCTCCTTTTGACATAAATGATTTTCCTCAGTTAACTGGGCGCCCTAATTCAGCTGGAGGGCCTCAGGGTCAGTTGGGTGACTCACCGTCTTGCTTTTATACTTGGTTATCATTTTCTGTGTACTTATTAAAGATTCCAATGATTTTTTGAAATGTAGGTTCCTTGAGGAAACAAGCCCTTGGAGTAAGCTCAATCGTCCAGCAAAATCAGGAATTTAGCATCCAGAATGAAGATTTTCCTGCATTGCCTGGTTATAAAGGTACTTCTTTTGTTTCCATCGAACTTAGAAATGATGCCTATTTTATTTTGATCAGGCAGAAATTCCATAATATTACTATACGTAAGGTTCTGACCAAGTGAGTTTCTCCCAAGATTTTTTTTAGAGTGTACTGGATTGTGTAATTCCCCTCAACCCCAACATATGTAACATCCTTTCTCTGTCTTGGCTTCTTCATCCATTGTTCATCTCCGCTTTGTGCCTTTGGAATTTTTTTTTTCTAGTTTAATACTAGTCATTTGATTTTTGATCTATGTTTATGCAACTCTGTATGCATATTTTATTTTTAAGGTCGATGAAGTTGTGATAGTTTGTGATTTTAAATTAGCATGCTAAGTAAATGAATTGAGCTGGGGATGAGTTTGCTTGAACTTCCTTAATTAAAATTCTGTTCGAGTCCACTAAAGCTTGGTTGGAACTTTGTGATTGTCTTAAGCTTAGTTCATTTAAGTTCATGGTTGTTTGAGTTTTGTTTGAGCTCGGCTTGAGTTTGGTTCATATTGTTATTATCGAATAGCTTGTTTGGAAAAATAAATGAATCTTAATAAGCCAATGAACGGGTCATATTATTGATCTATTTGGTAGTTAAGGAAACAAATTTTCGCGATTCTTTGTTAGAGGTGACGGAGTTCTCGCCGTATCTCTTCTAGGGTAGGCACAAGCATATTTCTCCATAACGACATGTTTGATGGTTTGGAACCTGTGAAAGGAAAGAGAAAAAAAATATTGGTGTGGTGAATTGGGTAGGGGAAGTTGCTAGGGACCCTAGAATAGAACTAGGGTTGAGCTAGCTCTGATAAATATGGTATTGGAGTTTAGCCAAACCACGATGCAAGACACAAATTTAATAATAATTTAAATGGACGGTTACAACAATGACTCAAGAGAAAAGGGAAAGACACAACATAGATCAAAACACAAAACAAACATTGCAACAAAGACTCAACAATTAAAGTAACATAAGCTCGGTGAGGAGTGAGTCCGAAGAGTGAGTGCTAGAGCGGTGATCGGGAAGGGCAACAGGGGGCTGCGGGAACTGTTGGCAACCTGGAAGGGCAGCAGGGAGGCCGTAGGAGGGATGGCATCAAATTGGAAGAGCAGCAAGGGTGGGGGTGGGGGGGTGGCGGCTGACAACAACCTGGAAGAGCTAGCAACAACTTGGAGCAGCAATAGAGATGCTGTAGGGGGGGCTGGCAGCAACCTGGAAGAGCAGCAGGAAGGCAGGACAACTGCCGATGGCGTGGCTGGAAGGGCATAAGATCTGTGACAACTTGTAGGGAGGCGGTCTGGATGAAGCAGCGGGGCTGTCGTAGGTTTGTTGAGCGGGTTGTGGTGCGACTTTTTTAATTTGCAAAAATTAATGAACTCAAATTTAGATTTATATATTGATTTAAATGATAATGAGTCACGCAATTAACACAAGTATATATATCGCTCAAGTAATACAGGGCTCTAATGGAGTCCTGGAATATCGATCCCACAAGGAGACTTTAACTTTATGGCGTAGCACAAAAATTCTTATCGAATCACAACACAATTGCAAGTGGTTTAATTCTTAAAGTAAAGACAAAGAGGTTCAGTTACTATTTCTACCAAAGCACTTTCTAAATTCTAGCAAGTTAAACTAACACAAGACTCACTTTATAACAAAGTTCAGTTGCAAGAAAGAGTCTTGCTCCTTTCCATTCATAATGTGATGATTATTGTGACATAGATCGGTGATACAAATATATTGTGCCAAATAGGAGCATTCCTATTATTTACCTATATTTCAGCGTATAAAGAACATTGACTAATCCTCAGTTTAGTCCCCAAATCCTTGGTTAAGCTGGGAGGATACTGGCTCTCACTCCCGAGCTCCCACTTCCTTTCACCTGAAGGCTAACTCTCGCTTCAGTTTATAAATATTAGGATAAAATTGAGAATTTCAGCATGTCACTCTGAAATCTCCAATTCTACGCCCATCAAAGTATATTTTTCTATTTATTTGCACTCAATCCCCATGAACTACATCTCTCATTCATGGATATTGATTGTGACCTTCACTTTTGTTGTAGAACTCATAATCCTTTCGGAACATGTGTTTCCCAACAAGTTTTAACAATTCAATTGACCATATAAAAAAGTAAATGAAGTTCTAAGTGAAAAGGTCATCACAAATTCTCCATAATAAATCGAAACATCATTTCTATTTCACAACATCAACACATCACATGAAAAGGAGAAAGACAAAAAAAATCTACTCAAGACTTATGAGGAAAAGATGACAAAACATGAATTATATATATAAAAATGTCATACAAATAAAGTAAAGTAAAGACAACTTATCTCAAACTCTTCCCCAAGCGAATTTCAAGGAATTCCTTTGACTCATCTTATTTCTTCACAACAACACACAATTCTCTTTTTAGAATAGTAAGGAAGTGGAAATCTCTCACTTTCCCTCTCCTCTCACACTCCTTAGAAGAGAAAACACAACCCTAACATCCTACACAAAATGGAAAGAAAACTCTCTCTAAACTCTAAACTCTTCTCTTCCTTTTTTTCCCCCTTTGAAATTTAGTTCCAAAAGTGTTTAAATTCGGCCAAAACTGAATTCCCAAGAGTTTCCTCAAACAACAATTCAAAATTCGGCCAAATACATTGAATCTAGTTCAAAATCGGGATAGGGCGCTGTCCGACGCTGGTAGGAGTGCCGTTCGGCGCAGTATTCCGCTAAAACGTCGTAACTCTCTCGGAAACCAAGATCTATCCATGTCAGCAGATAACGTCGTTCTATGCTAGTTCGATAAAATGCACTTTTGTCCTTTTTCGCTCCAAATTTGCTCATTTTCTCTTCCTTTTGCTCCAAAGGCCTAAAATCGTTAGTACGCATGCGAAATCATCAAAAATACATTCCTTTAAAGTGCAATATCATCAAAAACAGGTATGAAATGAATAGTAAAAAGATATCAAATTTTCAGTGGATCAGGTGGACAATAATGTGCAGGGCGGAAAGATAAAAATTATATCTCAGCGGGGTCGAGATACAGCTGAAGCACTACTTGGGCCTGTGGAGACAATCACCACCTCAGACAAGGGACAGTTGGAGCACTACCTTGATGTTGGATACAACCCTCAAGATGGAAAACACTCACACAAACTGAATTCAGATTTCATAAAAAAACCAAGACTCTTACCTTAGACTTAAGAACTCCTATTTATAAAAGACTTGGCTCAATTTTAAGAAATCTTAAAATAAGAAATGAATAATATCATATTTCAGAATTTAGTTTAGACTTTAAAATAGGAAAATAAATAAAATCAGATTTTAGATTTTTAGGAAGGGTTTTAAATTAGGAAAGGAGAATAAAATCAGGATTTAAACTTTTTAGGAAAGGTTTTAAATTAGGAGAAGGCTTTTAAAAAAGATTTTAAATTAGGAGAAGGAGAATAAATATCAGATTTCAGTTTTAAGGAAGGTTTTATAAATAGGCAAGTGCTATTAAGGAAAATAAGAGAAGAAAGGAATGAAGGAAAAAGAAAAGGAGGAAGAAGGAAAGGAGGGAAGAGGAAGGAGGGGGAGGCAGCCCCTCCTTCCTTGAGGATTGGCCGGTCTTCTCCCGAGCCCCACATCAGTGAGATAGTCTGTGATTTAAAGAGGGGTTGTCAAAGGTTGTTGTGGGCTTTGGATGTAGAAGTTGATGGTGCAGGTGGCTAGAGGATTGAGTTGGAGGGCAGCTGGTGATGGCCGACAAATCTTGAGCTTAGAGTATGTAGGGAAATGACAGTTTGGGGATTTGAGTGTGGATGCGAGTTGATTGAATGATGGTGGTAGATTTTGGTGGTCATCGGAGAAGTCGTCGTTGGTGCTTGGCTGGATCTATAGACAATTTTTAAGCAGGAAGAGTTGCTGCTGTTGATTTGTTGGAGAGGTATGTTTGAGTCGATGATGTTGGTGATCAAAGATTGGGATTGGGCAACTTGGCCGCACAGTGGCTTGGTTCCATGAATTGTGATGCAGAGAGTGAGGCATGGAATAGTTGCGTGTGTGCTACTTTCGGCAGAAAATGTGAGATTTTGTGCTGAGTAAACCAACATAGCAAGAGGGGAAGATCATGGCTCTAGGGAGATGCAAGCGTGCTGGAGAGGGAGGGACCAAAAGTCGGAGTTGAGGACAGTTTTGCGGTTGAGCTGGTAGGTTTAAATTTTAAGTTTTTTTTTTTTTCCTTCATATTTTGAATTGCAATGTGACTCACATGGTGCATTATGATATATTCATGCAATGTCAAAGGTGCATACGTGATGCTTGTCTGGGATTAGACAGGTTTGATAAGATGATTTTTTTTTTCTAATAAAATTTGATCAAAATAAAAAAAAATACTATATAAATAAATATAATATATTTAAATTACTAATAAATAATTATATCAATCTTAATTTTAATTTAATTTTTTTAATTTAATATAATTTAAGTATATAAAAAAAAATTTTAAATTAAATTTAATTTAATTAAGGCCTCTCTTTTTATGAAGAGAAATGTTGGTTTCTTGTAATTTTTTCATTGCTCATACTTGAACACGGGAAAAGTTTTCAACAATTGCATTTCAATTTCATTGTTTGCCTTATGAATTCTTCTTGTTTATGCGTCTAGATTTGGCTTTTGCCTTATTTGCTGGTGAAATTTTTATCCTTTTTGTGCATCAAATTTCACGACATAGGAGTTTGCAAATGCTTTTTTGATTCTAGTCAAGATGTCTTGACTTTATCTTGCATGATACTGCATTTGTTCTTATCTTAGATGTCACATTTGATCATATTCAATTGCGAGTATTGAGGTCAATGGGCAACTTTATTGGCTGACTCCCTTCAATTTGAGTTGAGCTAGGTTGATGATTTCTTTTTTTGGTCGGTTGAATGGTCTTCCCCAAACTTTGGTTGAGTTCCAGATGTGTTGCTTTGGAAACCAGGTTTGGGCTGTGACAACAGTTCAATGTAGTTGCTGTTCCTAATTTGGGTAAAGATCTGTCCCAGTATGTAATAGAATGGAGTGATCTTCTATTTACTAAGGAATGTGTGACAGTCAGTCTCCAGTCTTCATATGGCTTTGCTGGGAATATATTCATCACTCAATATATGAAGAAAGGGTCGCTTTGTTAGAAATACATCCTGTAGAAATCATTTTAGTACTTTGGTTGATCTTTAGAAGAAGATTACTGGTTTAGAACCTCACACATGTCTCTTATTCTTTGAACCTTATCAAGTCTTTTGTGTTTTTTAATATTACTTTTTCAGTTTGTATTGCACTTTTTTTTGTGATTTTTTGTTAGTAATGCTATTTATTATATTACTTCATATTTGGTGTATATTATGGTATTATCTTGTGTAGGTGGAAACTCAGAATTTGCAATGGATTTGCATCAGAAGGAGCAAGCGCATGAAAATGTGTCTGTAATGCAGTCACAAAACTTTGCCGTAAGTGTAATTTCATGCTAAATTGACATCTAATAGTAGTAGTTATCCTGGTTATTTTGATCATAATATATATTTTCTATTATACAGATGGGTGGTTCGACTGGATTCACCCATGGAGGGGCCTATCCATCAAATCGTCAGCAACATCAGCAGCACGTTACTGCTGTAAGTACTGCTGCAGGTGTCTCATTAGCATCTGGAAACAATCAAGACATTCTTCATCTATATGGCTCTGATTTGTTTCCATCTTCACATGGAGCCTATCAATCTCAGGTATGCTCCTCAAATTAACAATTTAATTTAGTAGAATCAGGCTTGTACTCTTTTTTTCTCATTTCTTCTAATAGCAGCTTCTTTGTTATCTTTCAGGTTCAGAATACTCCTAGCATTGGATTAAGAACATTGAGTTCTCAAAATCCAGCATCAGGCATTGGACCTTATGATCAACTTATTCATCAATATCAACATCCGCATAACCAATCTCAACTTCGCATGCAACAGATGTCTGTTATTAATCAGTCATATAGAGATCATAGCTTGAAGTCTGTGCAAGGAACACAAATATCTGAGAGGTTTGGTTTGCTGGGTTTGTTGGGCGTAATCAGAGGAAACGACCCAAATCTCACATCCCTTGCTATGGGGATGGATCTCACAACTCTGGGATTGAATTTATTAAGCCCTCCAGGTGATTTGCACAAGAAATTTAGTTCCCCATGGTCTGATGAGCCAGCCAAAGGAGAGTATGAGTATTCCATTCCAACTTGTTATAACTCTAAACCACCTCCAACATTAACGGTAGAACGGCTTCTAATAATTCCTTTAATAGATATTTTAGAATTTTGTTCAATTAATTAGTCGTACTGAACAACATCTTGTAATGCAGCAAGGGCATTTTGCAAAGTTTCATCTGGGGACACTATTTTACATCTTTTACAGGTCTTCTTCTGTTTCTATTCCATTCAGTACCTTCTTTGATGACATTAAATTTTTGAAACTTACTCTTCTTTTATCTGCAGCATGCCAAAGGATGAAGCTCAGTTGTTTGCTGCTTATGAACTGTAAGTCGCCCCTTCTTACCCTGTTTTATATCTTCTGCAGTTCTGCTTTACCTTTCTATTTTCAGAGATATAGATCTGAAATCATTTCTTATAAATAATGGTTTCAGTGTTTTAAAACACGAACTATGGTATTTACTTATTTTTCATATGTCTAATACTTCCGTCAAGTTACATATATGTTTTTATTAAAATCGGCAACTAGATGTCCATTTTGACTCAAAATGGTGCAAATACCCAAATTCAAAGCACACAGTCTACTTCAAAAACATAATTGAAACTGGGTAACATGGTTACTAGCATTGGTGATTTATGGCTTAAGCCTTTCCAAACTTGTTTAGATGCTGGTGTTCACATGATTTTTTTTTACACAAGTATCTAGGTTAATGGGGTAGCTTTCGAACTAAAATTTATAATATATCAATGATAGAAAGAGATTAAACCATGGAATCCCCGAAAATCGATATACTATTGATGATTAGGCCAATTTATGATAGTTAAAACTTTCCCCTTATATATATATATATATATATAATGGCTTCGACAGCGGGCTCTTCTACTAGGGTTTTGCCCGATGGTGATTACGGCGTTGATTTTATCGGTTTCACCCACACTTTACGTCGGAGAAGACGTCGTCTCGCGTCTTCGTACAAAGGTTTTTCTCTCTTTCATTTTGCTCGCACGTCGCCTCCCCTTCTCGACGAAGACGACTTTGCTTGCACGTCATCTCGCCCGACGATGACGCTTTTGCTCGCAGGTCACGCTTTCCCAGCCGGCGAAGTGCCAACGACAATCGTTTTGCTCGCAGGTCGCTCTTTTCTGCCCGACACAGATGGTTTCGCACGTCATCTCTCTCGACGACGAAGGGCTTCACAGAGCCTTCATTTCTTTCCTAACGCAGTCTCCTGAAAGTGGGGTATGTGTAGTTTATAGACACTGATCGTGGTAATGGCCTGGGGGCTTTGTTCCTACGCCATCGCCCTTGCCGGTGACAACCCTGCTCACGCCCCTCTCGAATATGTTTTCGCAGCGATACCACGATGCTTTCGCGCTCAACGATGACACCGGGTTTCTCACAAAAGCATTCCGTAAGAATGGTATACCTGCAATTTTTCTCTCTAAGGCCGAGATCTCCACCTTAGCTGCATCCTACAGGCTGGTATTAGTTGGTGGGTTCTTTTATGGAAACCCCAAACTTGAGCTAATTCGAAAACCATTTAAACAAATGAAGTTGAAAGGGGATTGAAAGATTGATAAACTGGACTGTCGGCATATTCTCATTCAATTATCAGATAATGAAGACTATGCCTAATTGTTTGCGAGAAATCTCATTCGAATAGAAAATCGTGTGATGAATGTTTTAAAATGGACTGTTGATTTTGACCCTCTTACTGAACCTCCCACTATTCCTGTTTGGCTGCTTTTTCTGAGTTTGAAGTTCCACCTTTTCGATCAGGAGCTCCTCTTCTCCTTAGCTATGGTATACAGTAAATCCCTAAAAATGAATATTCCTACAGTTAATCTGAAGCGGCCTTCTGATGCCAAAATTTTGGTTGAACGGGATATTACTGCACCTTTTCCGTGGGAGATATTGATTGGCTCACAACATCACAGCTTCTAGCAGCGGGCGGAGCTTGAACAAATCCCTCTTTACTGTACCCATTGCCGCATGTTTGAACACTAAAAACTCAGAGTAAAAATGCTATTGGGACTGCCCCAATTCATACCTGCCCCCCTTCCACTCCTGAGTGCAATTCACAGACTATTGAAACATTGGTTGACACGCTGTCAGCTCTCCCTCCCTCTACCGGAGACCCCCCCTGACAATACTGCTTCTATTTTTGCGACTTGATCTGTTGGCAGACGGTGCTGCTGGGCAACCTATAGCTTTAATCCTTGTTGAAAACAATTCTGCAGGATTCATACATACAAAGGATAATGTGCGGTTCGATAATCAGGAGAGCTTTGAAAATCCTTTTCCTCAGGAAGCATCAGGTGCAGATGGACATTTCTACCACCTCGTCAGAATGAGCATGTTGTTACTTTTAGTCAGGAGCAAATGATTCATCCTCTTAAACAAGCCTGACAATCTGTTGACCACACTGATCAGACGAGCTAGTCCTCGGATTAGGAATGATAGGTTTACACATCTAGGAGGAAGAAGATGAATGAAGGCCTACTCGAGCTCAGGAACTTAATGGATGATACATTGGTTACTTCGGGTAATGACACGAAACTCAACAATTTGTTAGCTGACTCCCTTCCTAGAACTAGAGGCAGAGGCATGACTAAATTGGCTCGTCCCTAGCTACTTGTTTTCTTTGAGTTTTGCTTTTTTGGGTTTATCTGTATCTTTTATCTTTTAGGTTTTTCGTGTGAGTTGTTCCATGTGGGTAGGGTGCCTTTAGTGGGCCCTCTCATACATCCTTTATGTAACTTTTTTATTTTAATGTATTACCCCTTGGGCTTTTCAATATATATATATATATATAGGAATCGGTATTTGACTCCGGTGGGCGCCTAAATACCGATTCCCCTTTGCGCTACAGTCCTTGATAGTAGCTTGACACCATGTGCTATTATTCGAGAACTCCGCGCCACGGGGGATCGAACCCTTGACCTAAGGGGACTTATAGTGAACCCCGCCAACCAACAGGCCAAGGCTTGCTAACTTTTATATATATATATGCTCCTCGCTTGACACTAAAAATAACATATCCAGGAACTTCATTTTGTTTGCAATGAATTTACACGGATTTTCATACAATTTATTTTTGTTGTAAAATCTCAAAAGTTATTGTAAGGGATGTAAATGATCCTCTAAAATATTCACTATACATCAGCATATCATCAAAGTATGCAACTGAAGACTGATTGATGAACATTCGACATACTTGCATCATTTGGTGCATAAACATGTTGGGGGCATTTGATAGGCTGCATGGCATCACTATTCACTCCTACATTCCATCTTGTGTATTAAAATTTTCTTTCATTCATCTATTGGCTTCATTCACACTTGGTTATAATGGCTATGCAAGTCAATCTTAGATGCATACAATCGATCCAAATGATCATCAAATTGATCAAGAATTTTATTCAATGGCAAATTTATTTATTGCCTTATTATCAGTACACATTTTTTTGTGGTCATTTTTGGAAGTAGTAAGGCATGCACTACACAAGGGATAGCACTCTCTTGAATCAAACCTTTAGTAAGGAGTTCTTTTACTTGGTATTGTAGCTCTTTATGTAGGTAATAAACCCACGTACAACTTGTTAGGAAATACACCATAATATTATCGTAGCAAAGATTAAACTTCATAAGGTATATATTTTCCTTGATTTCTTTGGATCACTATTAGAATGTAGATGGTGCTTGTTGCATAACTCTAATGAACATTGATTTGGGTACCACCAAATCAACTCTAGCATCCTTCTGAATATCATCATTCTATGGCATCAACACCACCTTCTTGCCTTGAAGTATAACCTATTTTTTGTACCATCGCTGATGGTATTTCTAATGGTATTGCCAACTTTTTTCTGAAAGTAAATGGTATGCATCCATCAGAATAACATCACACCAAACTTGGTCAAATTCAGACAATGGAAATTAGACATTGGGAAGGGTGGTATTAGAAGTTCCCGAGCTTTTTTGTTTTTTTTTTTGTGTTGTTGTTTTATTTCATATTTATTAGAGTAAACTTAGCATTTCTAGATTCTTTATCATTTGCAAATAGTTTCATAGTTTCTTGGATTTATTTTGTCTTACAAAAGGTTTCTAGTACATGATCCTGTTTTGTCTATTGTATAAATGTCAGGTGTAAGAATAGATGATGAATATCAAGCAATTATTCTATCAAATTTATTACCAACTGAAGATCTGACCTTTTTAATATCAAGAAAATCATAGCAATAGTTTAAGAACCAATCAAGCTTCCAGTAAAAAAAAGAACAACTAGGAAATGGTTCTTTGTTATAAAGAAGATTGTTTTAAAAAGTAATACATAGAGAGGAAGAAAAAGAAAGGGTTAGAGATGGAGGAGATGTTATGGAAATGGAGGAAAGATATGATAGTGCCGAGGCCAATGTCCTGTCAATCCCATATTTTGATTCAAGTTAAGGAGTGGTTCCTAAACTTTAGATGCTTCGATCATATGTGCCAAATAAGATTGGTTTGTGTTTCAATGAAAAAGTTTGCACAGGGCACCTTGAAAACAACAAGCCATGCCAAGTTTAAGCTGTAGGAGCAATTCAAGGCAATCTTCTTGATGCTTGAAAAAAATTGCTCAAGAATCTAAGGTATCATTTTGAGTTCAGAATAAATTTGATTTTTCTATGCGAATATGATGATGGAAGCTTGAAGCTTTGGAAAGGCTATTTAATCATCCTGAAAGGCATTCATATGGGTGGAATGTATACATTGCTTGGTAAAAGATAAAAGAGTAAAACAATAATATGAAAATGTGTTGCGTGTCTTATAATCATGTTGATGAAACCAAGTTGTGGCATCAAGAATTTTGAAATTTAAGCCCAAATGGGCTTGAAGAATCATACAAGCTCATGTTCTTTGGAAGTAACAGACCTACATATCTTTTTTTGTGAAAGTTGTATGATGGGGAACGGTAGCATGCTCTTTAATCTTATATCGATGGATATAGTTTGTATTAGTTGGTTAAAGGACCCAAAGGTAGAACTTTAAAATTCCTCTCTTGGACTGACCAAGTGTAAATGTGATATATACAAGTAATAAGAAGTGTTTTGGTTTTTATTTTGTTAAGATTGAAGAAATTTGGGATTTTAAAACATAAATCTATCACAATTTAGAATATGCTTGTTCATACCGTTGGTGTCTTGCAAGAAGTGGGCCACATAGCGGAGCGAGATGCTCTCTATCATTTATTGAGGGTGGTTCATACCGTTGGTGTCTTGCAAGAAGTGAGCCACATAGCGGAGCGAGATGCTCTCTATCATTTATTGAGGGTGGTTCAAAAAAAAAAATTGTGTGTATTTTTTGAAGCACAAAGTTGAAGCCTTTGAAAAATTCTCAGGATGGAAGAACTTAATCGAAACTCAAACAAGAAAGAAGGTTAAGAAGTTGAGAATGAATAATAAGCTTAAGTTTTGCTTTAGATCAATTCAGTAAATTTTTGCAAGGAGCAATGCGTAACTTGGAATCTTGCAACGAGGTTGGCATCTCAATAAAATGGGCTAGCCAAATGATACGATGTGACAATTTTTGAAAGGACAAGATGCATGTTGAATAATGCAGACTTACTAAATACATTATGGGCAGAAGAAATTCGATAAACTGCTTATTGAAGTAATAGGTGTGTTTCATTTACTTTGGGGTTCAACATCCCTCATGAAGGGTGGAGTAGACCACCAGGAAACTACAATGGATTTAATGTATTTGTTTGCATTGCATATGCGTATATTAGGCGGGACTACTTTGAACCAACGGCTTTAAATTATAGTTGTATTGGATATCTGAGAATGTTAAAAGTAGCTTGTAATGCTTTTAACCAGGTCATCATAAATGTTTGATACGTAGGAATGTTATGGCTAATGAACAAATAGCATATTTTGTTCTGAGAATTATGAAGACTGATGATACAAATCGAAAATAGCAACTTAAGCTGGAGCAATCTAATAATGGAATAATTGAAGCCAATGATCAAGAACTAAATGAAGCTGAACCTAAAGTGCCGAGAGAAGAAACGATTGAAATGTAATGAAGAACATTTGGCTTGGCAAGTGACAAAACTGAATGTATGTTTTAAGTATGACAAGGGTATGGGTATGCATGTATCCTTTCTTGCGCATTTATGGCCAGCATTTTTCACGCAACTGATCATGTTCATATAAGAAATTATGGAGTGTAGAAAAAATTAAATGGCAGAAACTCATAAATGAAGAGTTGATCTCCCTCAAGCAGAATAATACTTGGAAATTGTTGATATGCCAAGAAATAAGAAGATTTTTAGCTATAAATGGATTTAATTACTGGAGTGGAAGAGCTAAGATTCAAAGCTTGGTTTATTGTATGACTCGCATGTATGTGCGTTTGCTGAAATTTCTCTCTAGTGGTAAGACATACATCTATTTGTTATTCTTGTCACGCTTGTATAGTTTGACTTTGACATGCGTCTTGATTATATGGATGTCTAAAATCAATTTTTTGCCTGGAAAATTAGAGGAGTATATCTACATGAATCTACTTGAAGAAATTGTTGAAATTGAAACTGAAAATTAGGTATTTTTACTGAATATATATTTATGTGAATTAAATCAATCCTCAAGAATGTGGTATAAAGAATTTGATGAGTATATATTTGATATTGAATTCATTCTTAGCTTTTATAATTCTTGTATATTCTAAAAATCAAGGATGTCACTAGCACTATTTCTCTCTTATTTAATGTAATGATATATTACTTGCAAGTGCTAGATTAGAATAAATCACAAGATTGAAGGCTTTTCTGAAGGGTAAAGTTCGGGATGAAGGATCATGGTTTTGCCAAGTTCTATGAAAATCCTAGGAACGGAGATCATTAAAAATGAAGAGAGGTAGTAATTGCTCAATCTCAATTCATACATTAAAAAGATTGTAAGCAAGTACAAGATGCAACTTCTAAACATGTTTCCACACCTTTAGCACAACATTTTACATTGAGCAAGAATCAAGTACCAGGTGATGATGTTGAATATTTGAAGAAGATTGTCGGCCGCTTAAAATGGGAAGGGCTTGAGGATTTTAATTTAATGTATATATATGTATGTATTGATTTTTGAAAATAGAATTTTAAGTTTTAAAATATGAGAATGAGAAAGGACGGATCTCATTCGTTTAGCAGTTTGAATGAACGAGCGTAATATCGCGAGTAACGCATCTATTCCGAAGAATAGACACCCTACTTGACAATATCGCTCGATCAAATAAACCACAAAATTCATAACATCCGTTCGGTCACTGCGAATCTTATGTGGATCGAATAAATTCCCTACTTAATACAAAAGAATTAAATAGGGTTTATATTATCCGGGGTCTTTAAAACTCACTATAGAGGCAGCCTATAGTTAATTACCCCTCAAATGACCGAAGTCACCTGAGAGAACTCTTGATTTAGATCTCGGGTTTCTATCTTCACGAAGTCAAGAGGTAGGGTTTTCAACGAAATCTGGTAGTAGGAAATCCAATAGGTGAAAGACGCAATGCGGAACAGTTATTTCCGGAGTCAAAGGAAGAAGAGTAGGGGATGTCACAGATCTCAGGGAGAACCTCGAGGACGTCCCAGACTATCCTATGGTTGGGCTTTAAACTTTGGAAAGAGATTTATTTTAATTTCAATCCTGCAAATTAATTATAGGAATTATGTTTGCATAATGTCACGATTATGCAAACTACCCGAAAGACATGAGGACTACATCGTATCGGACGACAACCTCGGAAGCCCAAGCGAGTTAGAGCTTATATTGCACGACGAGGCGGTGCAAAGCTCTAAGAGAAGGTGGGGGTTTATGCGGCGCTAGTCGAACTACGCTCGAAGTCACAGGGCTCATTATTTAAACTAAAGAATGGTTTTCTTGACGTCGACACGGGTTTCTTGAAGAAGATGGTCGTGCTGCCCACCGAGCTCCAAGCTCCACGTCGTAGCAGGAATCGCAATTTGAGTTTAAAGTCTTAAGTTAAAATGAGCATGCAAGTCGTTTATTATTTTTTTATTGCAAGTGAGTGTGTGCAACAGTGACAGGAGTAGCAAAAGAAAGCAGTAAACAGGAGCATGCTAAACTATGTAGGAAGTAACATGCTATAACAGGTAAAACATGCTGAGCAGGAGAAAGTACAGGAAGTGTAAAACATGCTAAGAAGATACGTATCGAAAGTAAACAACTTCAGACTAACAGGAGTATATGCTCTGAAAAGTAAAATATGCTATGCAGTATATATGATAAGGAAAGTAAAGATCGTCACATGAGATCTAGTATGCTTTCCTTATCCTCATGCACATGTTATCTGTTTATTTGTTATTTTATTTTTATTTCCTGCAGCAGATTTTTCAGTGCCAAAAGAGCAAGAATAGAAGTAGTAAGTGAAAACAACCTGCTAAACAGGGGTGCTATGGTGTGTACAAAGAAAGTAAAGTCTGAAAACTCAACAGTAAAAACGAAGGAAAACGCCGAGAAAGCGAGGAAAATCGCAGAAGAAAACCAAGAAAGTCGGGAAAGAAAGAAAAGAAACGTCCGTGGAAAACTCCGAGAAAAGCCACAAACGAAAACAAAACAAAACCGTAGAAAACTGCGAAAAGCACCGTGAGAAGCCCACAGATGACCCCGCTAAACTCATGGCGAACCATAAGAAAGCCCATAGGCCTCCTGAAAGAAAGACCCGTAAGCACGGTGGTGTTTCGGATTCGGAGTCGTGCTAATATCCGGACTTGAGCGCGACTACTGGACCGACTTTCTGCGAGGAAGGCGATCTAATCCGACTCGAATAACTAACCGTGGACCTTTATAAATTTTCACACATTTCATTTTTGGTTTGCATGCAAGTAAAAAGCCGTAGGTAAGTAGGCTGTGTAGTAGTGGAGGTAGTTTTTATATTTTTCAAACATATGTATTTTTTGTTTTAAAGTATTTTAGTCCACAGATTGACTATCCTAATAGGACTAGGACTACGAACATCCTAGGATCGTCGCCAGATAGAAACCCCAAGGACGGGCGAACGGTTTCGTGGTTCTCGCTCTACTCTCTACGTAGTCTCCGAAGTCGGCGGCCCCATTCTACGATTCTCGTAATTTTTCTTTTTGCAGCCTCATCAATGTCCCCACCACACTCACAGCCTTGCTACGGCCCCATATATAACCCAAGGAGGCTATATATGCACACCTACACGTCCCCCGTAGGTGTGTGCTTTGAGCGAAAACAAGGTGAAGCTGGGACGAGTGGTCAAGGAAAGGAGGATGGAAAGCGGCTCACTTAACATAACTTCGAAAAAAAGTGAGTCGATTTCCAATAATCAGAAAACACGTAAGTCACCCTGGACTCCCGACCGACCTCACATGTCCTGAGAAAAGGACTAAAGGCACCTCGACGCTCTCGGAGAAGGTGAAGACTAGACCCCTAAGAACACACTCCCTTTTCCCAAATAACTTGTAAAATCATGAAAAACATAAAAAAGAAAGCCACTGCTCGGGATTCCTCCAAGTACCCACATTGATTTTCAATTCCTGAAACACAAACTTCCCCGGTACGTTCTCTTACGGGCTCGGGACTCAAGCTATAGCAATAGGAGAATCAAGAATCTTTTAATACATAAGAAAGAGAATGGACAAGCCCATAAGCCACCAAACTAAGCATCAATTTCACCGAATAAATCCTCCGAAAAGTGTCTCGAGTATCGTGCCCGATTTATTTCCCACAAGTAAGCCGGGGAGCTCTTCCAAATTTCATTACATCAATTTCGTAAGCGAATGTAGCAAGGAGCAAAGCCAACAACACACCAATTATCCCAATAAGGCTCTCGGCCAGGGCTAAAAAAAAGAGCAAAGGCTCACGGCCTAAGTCACAATAAAGGGGCAGCAAGAAGTAAAAGCCCCGACAATCTAAATCATCACGATGAGGCTCACGGCCACGCCCCAACGAGAGAACAAGTCCCATCAAATCAATTCAATTACAAGCTCACCACAAATACATAAGATTAAATTCACTAGGTAACCAAATAATTCAGCCCCTCTCTAGCCCACGAGAAGCACAAACCCGAGCCCCACATAGATCCAAGCTCAAGCCCAAATGCATTCTAAATCGAGCCCAACATACAACTTCAGACAAGCCTCAACCGCACCCAAAGCAGAACTCGAGCCGGGCCACTATGGCTAAGAACATAGCCCAACTCCAAGGCCTAAATGACCATCTACCACAGGAACCGAATCCAGCTCACACAAAGCCAAACCCGAGCCACTACATGGCTGAAGGAATCATCCCAGCCTCAAGGCAAAACAACCCCAATACCAGACCAACTCAGAAAACTCCAGGGACCAAAAAAAACGAGCAACAACAGGGCTCAAACCAGCCCAAATTTAAATTAAAACAGTCCCAGCGCAAGATTAAAACCGGAAGTGCCAAAAGAGCCAAAACCCCGCCACAGTGAGGCTGAAACAAACCCAGCTCTAAGTCACAACAGCCCCCAACGTGAAGCCAAAGCTAGAGAAAGCTAAAGTAGCCAACCTGAACCATAGCTAAGTTAGGGGCAAATCCAGCTTCGAATTAAACAGGAAAAAAACAGCAAGACTAACAGAGAGCTGAGCCATATGAGGCTACAACCAAATCCCAAATCGAGTTTAGAATCGAAAGTACAGCAGGATTCAACCAAAACCGAGCCAAAGTAGGGCTCAAACGATCCAAAATCGAGAAAACCGCAAAAACAGGGAAAGAAGCCCAGCCATAGGGGCAAAACCGAGAGGCAACAGGAGCCCAAATTAAGGAACAAAGCCAACCAAAACAGCTCCCAAACCCGAAAAACGAACCAACAGAACAAGCACTCCAAGCCTCCTTTAGAACAAAACAAATTTGCTTAAGAGTATAATGAGCCAAGATAGAGTTTAAAATTCAGACTAAACATAAAGCTTGAACAAGCATTTCCATACATCCTACATATCCAAGCATAAGCCTTAATGTATTTCAAATGAAAATGAGCATAGAGTTCTTTTTAAAGCAACTTAAATCTTTCCCTGACATGCTCTTTGGTAAAGAAGAGGTAAGAAGAGCAAGAAGCAAGCTCCACATGCATATATAAAACTAAACAAACCATTCCATGCTCCACATCAAGTTAGAGTGAGTAAAGAAGAGAGAGGAGCAATAGCATGCCACTTTAATCATGAAGCCATGTCCATTTTTAAGGAAAACGACATGTATATAGCCTCAAATATAAAAGCTAGAGCTAAGGGAATTCATACCTCAGTGAGAACTCAAGCAAACCCACACCACGGCTCAACAACAGTAAACAAACGGCGCAACCCAGACTCAAAACCGAGCAGCCGAGCTCCACGGGCTTCAGAGAGCAAGACAACAGCGCCCCTCACCTCACTCACACACAAGCTCAAGAAGAACCGTGAGCAGCAGGGAAGAAGAAAAGAGAAGGAGAGAAATGGAGCCTTCCAAAACCAGGGTATCCAACCTCAGGCCCTCCCCAAACGGGGCTTTAAATAGCAGAAACAGGGGGGCGTCAGCTGGAATCACCCAAAGCCAACCAAAACTCACCCACACGCTCACCCAGAGCCAACGGCTACAAGGGACGAACCCTACCTGGCGCCACAACCCACGCAAGCAGGAGAAGCCTTGAGAGAGTAGAGAAAAGGAGCCGGTCGGGAAGGGAAGAAGTTTTCCCAAAGTTGTGTCGAGCCACGGATGCCGCGGCCCCCAAGCACCGAAGAGGAAAGTTCAACGCGTCGAGAAGGAGTAGCTCGGGCAGAGGCGCGTGGAACGTCCCCTCCCATGGCGTGATGGGGAGAAGGGTTCGTACAGACGGGACGAGACTAGGCGAGGAGAAGAAGCCCAGTCGAAGCAGGCTAGGGCAGAGACGCACGAACCCGCGGGAAGGAGAAGAAGAAGGCGCGGGTCGGATGAAATTGTGACTAGGAAATCGAATGAGGGATAGATTAAATAGGTTTTTAAGAAAATAAATAAATATTATTAATTTTATTAAAATCAAGCCCAAAATCGCAATTTTAGCTCCGGCATGCGATCCTCGCAAATTAAATATCAATTTTAGGTGGAAACGACATTCCGGACGCAACGGCGAAGTCCGTTTCGTCATCCGAGGTCGTTTGGGCAACCTCGTCGACGATCGCGTCGAAAGTGCGTCAAATCTGGCATCTTCTGAAATTCTGACTCGACGTTGATCGTCGCGGCGTTCTGGCTTCAATCTCGATCCGTCACGGAGCAACTCGAAGCGTCGAGGCCGTGGCTCGAGGAATTTGTGCTCGGTGGTGCAGAGAATGTGCACAAGGCGATCCTAAGGTCCGATGGTCCCATAGGAACTCGATTCGGAATCCTAACGCTAATTCCAACCTCACTCGCCGTGAGCTAGAGGTCGGAACTCCGTCGGGACTCTAAAAGAGTGTCGAAGTAGTTTCGAGCATTCTAAAGCGAGGTGGGTCCAGTGCTAGGAATCTAAGATCGTCGGGAAAGCTCCTAAATCTAGAACCCTAAATCCTAGGAGAAAAACTAAACCTCGACAAAAACGAGGTCAACAAATGGACCCCCAATAGGTGTGGTGCGCCGGACAGGCACACCGCGCGTATTGGTGTTGACCGAAGAAGATCAACAAACCAACACAAAGCCGCCTAAGTAAAATACTTAGGACAGGCCGCGAGGAACGAAAAAGAAAAGAGAGAGTGAGTAGTTTCCGCTGGGGAAAAAGAGGGGGAACTCTCAATTAAGAGAGCCGCGACTTAAAGCTCAGGTTTCAAATTTTAAATTTCAAACATAAATTTGATTTCGATTCCAGAGTAAAATTCGAGTTTTTAGAAAAGTAAAGAGACTGGATTGAGATGGAAAGCGCAAGGACTCACATCCAACTCAAAGACCGAACAACAAAAACATGACTAGAATCATTATGACGGGAAAGGATCCCAAAGTAACGCGGAATTGGATGCCTTGATTCAATCAAAGGGCTTACTCCTCAACCTCTAAAACAAACAGGAGAACATTGCGAAGCAATGCGGTATCGGATGCTGGGATCCTCAACCTCTAGAAATTGACGGAGACCATTGCTGAGCAATGCGGTATCGGATGCTGTGATCCTCAACCTCTAAAATTCCGAAGGAGTCCATTGCTGAGCAATGCGGTATCGGATGCTGTGATCCTCAACCTCTAAAATTCCGAAGGAGACCATTGCTGAGCAATGCGGTATCGGATGCTGTGATCCTCAACTTCTAAAATTTCGAAGGAGACCATTGCAAAGCAATGCGGTATCGGATACTGTGATCCTCAACCTCTAAAATTCCGAAGGAGACCATTGCTGAGCAATGCGGTATCGGATGCTGGGATCCTCAACCTCTAAAATTCCGAAGGAGACCATTGCTGAGCAATGCGGTATCGGATGCTGGGATCCTCAACCTCTAAAATTCCGAAGGAGACCATTGCTGAGCAATGCGGTATCAGATACTGGGATCCTCAACCTCTAAAATGCATGCGAGAACATCTGCAAAGCAATGCGGTATCGGATCGGGATCCTCAACCTCTAAAACGGACAGGAGAACATTGCAGAAGCAATGCGGTGTCTGACATCGGAACCCTCCACCTCTAATATTTATCGGAGACCATTCGTTGACGAATGCGGTATTGAATACGTGATCCCCACCTCTAAAACAGACTAAGAGGGAATATGAGGGTGTTTCATATCCCACACGAAGAATCGACCGAAAAGGATCTTGTTTGGGAAAGGTTGTGATTCCACGCCAACAGAACCCATCGAAACTTGCGGCTGTGTGTCAATAGAATCAGCTGATCCTTTCTCAAATAAGCGAGAGAATTGAAGGGATTAACAATCACAGTCTCAGACTGGAGAAAATCAGATTCGGAATTTGACATTTAAATTTGGGAGGAATTCGTGCAACCTGTGCAGTGCAGAAGTTTGCTAAAAAGCCTGTGTAGAGGTTTCTGAAAATTCACAAGGTGCAGAGTTTTATTTGGCGTTGACTTTTATTCTGGGATTTGGACCCAGTTTAAGACAAGTGCAGCCTCGGTGCTTCGTAGAACAAGAAGGCATTTGAAACATCACAATGTGCAGCACTTCTTGAGGTATCGTCCACCGACTGAAGGTGCGTGTAGAGAATAAATCCCTTTAAAATGCTATCGGAATCACATTACGGATGTCATCGCTGCAGAGGACAAAACTCTGTAGCTTCGTTTGTAGCAGTCACAATTTGATCTGTTGCAGATTCTGTAAAGGTTGTTGAAGTTGACTCTGAGAAGTATTTCTGGCGTTTCGAGTTGAAGTTGGAGTTGTATTTGAAAATCTTTCGACATTCTTCGAGTTGAAGTTGAAGTTGTATTTCATTGGCGACTGCAAGACACGACTTCGTGGTCGAATTCCATTAATTGCTAATATCGTCATCATTCCTTTAATTCTTTCTTTCTGGGCCTAAGCAGATCCCAAAATTTTTGTTCATGTGATCAAAAATATTTTTCACTGTCCAAAGATATTTCTGAGCCAATTAATGACCGGCCAAAAGGCATACAATCACTTGACTCTCTCCAAAGCATAATATCAGAGGAAACTTCTTAAGGTTGCCTTTCAAGTTTCATTAATCGGGGGAGGATTAAGACACCAATTTTTGGTTATATGCTTGCCTCAAGCTTCTTCTCAGGGAGCATTTTTTTTTTATTTATTGAGCTTTTCGCTCTCCTCTTTTTTTTATTGAGGATTACTATATCTAGTGAAGCACAGATTAAAGATTTTGAATGTCTGGATTGTGACACCAATTTTTGATTGTGTGCTCACCTCAAGCTTCTCCTCAGGAACACCTTTATTTATTTATTTATTTTTATTTTTTTTTCTTGCTCCTTTTGTTTTCTGAGAATTACTGTATCTGGTAAGACATATTTCTGTTAAAGATTTTGAATGTCAAAACTCCCCCAACTAATAATTCTGAAATGTCCCTTTATATGAATCCTGGGATATTATAACTTTTTCGAAAGTCCGGACCCAGCCACATGGCGGGAAATTAGAAGGCTCGTGATATCCCGAGTCAATTACTCGTATTTCAAGCACACTGCTTCATTTTGAGATCCACTTAGGACCCAGTCTGAATTCCTTAAAGGAAACAACTCAGTTATTAGGGCATTAATTTCATTCTTCCCTGAAGTCGAAGTCTTAGCGAAATATCCAATTTTGAGTTTTCCAAATATCGAGCAATTCTTGACAAAAACAAACTCCTTTTCTTCATTGCGGTAGAAAAAACGGTACAGACCATCACTGATCATACTAAGCAACAAAAGTAGTACCATAGTAACCAAAAAGTGTCCCGTCCATTGTCAGTGCGTAGAAATCAATTGGAGCAAACACATCGCCCGAAATCATATTGATGGAACTTATTTCAAGTTCCTTTCAAATATTCATCGGGGATCGTTACGCTTCCATTTCTGAAGTTCTCCTCGAGCCAGTCTTTGAAGCTGCAGCATTCATCTATGGTATGTCCAACGAACCTGTGGTATGGACAATATCTCGGATGTCCTTTCCCGTTAACCTCCTCTGGTCTCTTTGCTACGGCAACCCGAATTCGGGATTCTTAATCGACCGCGGAACATCTTCCTCGTCGCTTCATCTTTAAAAGAGTATATCCCGCTTGATCGATCAACTCGCGGTTGGAACTTGCCTCTCATCCGTCCAGTAAGACGTCGACCGAACCGATCGCCGTGCATTCGACGAGGACGTTGGAAGATCTGCTGAGGTTGTTCGGCCTGTATTTGCAACTGTCGCTTTCTCCTGTTAACCACCGCAACTGTTTCAGATTTCCTTTCATATGTCTTGGTCGTCCTGAACTTCTCGACATTCTCATATAAATCCATATGCTTGATTTCTTTCTGCAGATTGCTAGTCTTGCTGAGTAACTTCTCGAAAGACCTGATGGTGAGTCCCTTAAGCATGAAAGCTAATGGCCCATGGATGCTTTTGAGTAGAATCTCAATCACATAATGTTCCTGTAGCTGAGGTTTGCACTTCATACTAAGGTTTCTCCACCGTAGGATGTACTCCACCAAAGTTTCATCTGGCTTCGCTTCTCTTCCACAAGATCGCCTATAGTGACGTGGTGTTGAACCCCGCAAAACGCTCGACAAAAGATTCTCCATTTCGCGAAAGTCTTCACCGAACCGTTCGATAAGTCTCGCGTACTGCGTCGAAGGCGATTCCCGAAAGATCGCTCACAACCGTCGGAGCGAGAGCGCATCACTACCCCCGCGTTGCGAGCAATCTTGCTCGAAAGTGTGCAACGCGTCGTTGAGGGTTCCTGGCCCCGTCGAAAGTCCCGAACAAAGGTGGTACGAAACCCTTGGGGTATGGGACGGCATCGAACTCCTCCGGTAAGGTCTACCCTTTGAAATTGACGCGTCCCCTTTCAATTGGGCTAAGACTTCTTTACCTGTTGTTCGACCAACTGCTTAATGTCTTTTCCGGCACCATATTCTGAGTTGAATCTTTCTTTGGCGGCACATCTCGGCTTGCAGAAGCGACTTCTCTTCTTTCCTCGGTAACATGACCAATCTCTGGCTGGTTCATCTCTGGAGATGCCACTTGCTGTGAGTGTGACTGTCCTTGCATTGTAGCCATATCAGTCGTCATTTCTTCGATTTTCTTCTCGAGGCGATTAATAATTTCATCTTTTTGCTGGGAGGCCCTTTGCCACTCATCCGCTGCGTCCTCCTCACGAAGAGGAGTGTCGCTTGCGGCTAACATGTCTCGGGTCTCGATGACGTTGATTTCTGTGAATTCGTCCTCCCCGTAGCTTGTTAGGTTGTAATCTTCATCTTCAAAGTCTTCTTCCGATCTTCGGACAGGTCGTGCGATGTCGGCTCGAAGCTTTTCCATAGCGGACTCAATCGACTTTCCTTTGATAGCTTTAAGATCAGTTGGAGGTCTTTGAGAAACATCATTTATTTTCTCGAGCATCGGCGTCGTGCAGGAGCTAATCGAATCACACGAAATCATATTTATAGAACCCTTTTCAGGTTCTTTTAAATACTCATTCGGGATTGTTAAGTTTCCGCTTCTGAAATTCTTCTCGAGCCAATCCTCGAAGGTCGAGCGGTTTTCCATGGTGTGGCCGAGCAACCGGTGGTATGGACGATGCGAGGATGATCTTTCTTGCCGGCCTCCTCCGGCTTCTTTGGCTCGGTAGTCCGAATTCGGCATCTTTATCAAGTAACGGAACATCCGCGACATCGACTCCTCTTTGAACGAGTACACCTCGCTTAATCGTTGATTCATTGTCGGACCCTGTCTCCCATCTATCTGGTATGGTCTCAACTGGAATGACTGCTCATCAGACCGTTGCGGTTGCTGTCGCGGCTGATTGATCTTCAGAATTCCATGATTGCGTTTCCATTCCTGTGCCTTTGTCATCTGCACGGACTTTGAATCAGACTCAATTCTGAACTTAGGAGACGGTAGAACACAAGCCTCGACTGACTCTTCCTCATGTAGAATACCCTTTCCTTTGGTTAGCGGAGCGACTGGTACAGTGGTAGCGAATCCGACAGTAGGAGCAGAAACAGTCTCAGGAGTAGTCCCAACAGCATCTGAGTTCTTTTCAATCCATTCCTTTTTTGGCATGGGGAGTTTCTCAACAGTCTTCAGGTTGAACATTACAATAGGCTTAACAGACTTGCTCATTTCAGGCTTCGTCATCTCAACAGCCACATCTCCGAACTTAGCTTCAACATCGTCGAACCCTTGCCCAAACTTGATGACTGACAGCTCAGGCAGCTCATCTCTATTGACGGCGAACTCTACTCCGGAGGCAAAAGAAAAGATCAACTTTGGCGAAGACATCGTTCCTGGCATTTAAAGAATCTCTGGAAGTCAGTAACGTCCCGGTGTCTTGTAGTTTCAACGGAAGTACTCAAGCTACCGCACTTGTACTGCAAACTGGGCAATCCCCTCTATTCTGTTTGGTGTTTCCACCTTATTTTATCTTTATTGTTCATTTAATTTCAGGATTTAAACGGAAGGTACAAGAGCAGAGATTTGGTTTAATTTGCCGATAAGCAAATCAAACCCGGAAACACGAAGTGAAAGGGAAATTCGGGACCCGATCCCGAGCCGAATCGCGACGCATCTCGCGCACAACACACCTATGTGGGGTCCGACCCCACAAAATCAAAAGAAAACCCTAAGGATTCCCGAAGCACGCTGTTTAAAGATGATTTTAACAGACGGTTCTGAAATCCAAGAGAGTTGACTGTGCTTGCCCAAGAAAGAAATGAGCAAAGCAAGCCAACGGAGGGATGATAATTTGGACCATGAGGGACATGGACACATTGTCGATGTGCGAAGATAGAAACCTTTGATTTAATGGAGAGTAGAGTTGCTCCCCAGCGGAGTCGCCAGAAGTTGTCGGCCGCTTAAATTGCTGCGTCTCTTTTTATTTATTTAATTTAATGGATATATGTATATTAGTTTTGAAAATAAGATTTTTAAATTTTAAAATATTAGAAGTCGCTAGAAGTTGCTGAAGAAGATGGTCGTGCTGCCCACCGAGCTCCAAGCTCCACGTCGTAGCAGGAATCACAATTTGAGTTTAAAGTCTTAAGTTAAAATGAGCATGCAAGTCGTTTATTATTTTTTTATTGCAAGTGAGTGTATACAATGATGATGAGAGTAGAAAAGAAAGATAGAACAGGAGCATGCTAAACTATGTAGGAAATAACATGCTATAACAGGTAAAACATGCTGAGCAGGAGAAAGTACAGAAAGTGTAAAACATGCTAAGCAAGTACACGTATCGAAAGTAAATGAATCTAGACTAACAGGAGTATATCGCTGAAAAGTAAAATATGCCAGCGATGTATAACAAGAAGGAAAGTAAAGATCATCACGGAGAGATCAGTATGCTTTGCTTTATCCTCTACAGTATTGTTATCTGTTTATTTTTTATTTTATTTTATTTTTATTTCCACAGCTAGATTTGTCGATGCCAAAAGAGCAAGAGTTGAAGTAGTAAGTGAAAACAACCTACTAAACAAGAGTACTCATAGTGTGTACAAAAAGTAAAGTCCGAAAACTCAACAAGAAAACGAAGGAAAACGCCGAGAAAGCGAGGAAAATCGCAGAAGAAAACCAAGAAAGTCGGAAAGAAAGAAAAGAAACGTCCGTGGAAAACTCCGAGAAAGCGCCACAAACGAAAACAAAACAAAACCGTAGAAACGCGAAAAGCACCGTGAGAAGCCTACGAGACGACCCCGCTAAACTCACGGCGAACCATAAGAAAGCCATGGGCCTCCGGAAAGAAAGACCCGTAAGCACGGTGGTGTTTCGGACTCGTAGCCGTGCTAATATCCGGACTTGAGCTGTCGACTCAGCGCACCGACTTCTGCAGAAGACAGTCCTAATCCGACTCAAATAGCCAACCGTGGACCTTTATAAATTTTCACACATTTCATTTTTCGTTTCAGATGCAAGTAAAAGCCGTAGGTAAGTAGGCTGTGTAGTAGTGGAGGTTGTTTTTATATTTTTCAAACGTATGTATTTTTTGTCTTGAAGTATTTTAGTCCACAGATTGACTATCCTAATAGGACTAGGACTACGAACATCCTTAGACTGTCGGCAGTAGAAACCCCGAGGACGGGCGAACGGCTCGTGGTTCTCGCTCTACTCTCTACGAGTCTCCGAGTCGTGCGGCCCCATTCTATGATTCTCGTAATTTTTCTTTTTTGCAGTCTCATCAATGTCCCCACCGCACTCACAGCCTTGCTTGATAGCCCCATATATAACCCAAGGAGGCTATATATGCACACCTACACGTTCCCTGTAGGTGAGTGTTTTGAGCCAAGAAACAAGGTGAAACTAGGGACGAGAGGTCAAAGAAAGGAGGACGGAAAGCGGCTCACTTAACACAACTTCGAAAAGAAGTGAGTCGATTTCCAATAATCGAAAAACACGTAAGTCACCCCGGACTCCCGACCGACCTCACATGTCCCGAGAAAAGGACTAAAGCGCACCTCGACGCTCTCGGAGAAGGTGAAGACTAGACCCCTAAGAACGCACTCCCTTTTCCCAAATAACTCGTAAAATCATGAAAACATAAAAAGAAAGCCACTGCTCGGGATTCCTCCAAGTACCCACATTGATTTTCAATTCCTGAAACACAAACTTCCCCGGTACGTTCTCTTACGGGCTCGGGACTCAAGCTATAGCAATAGGAGAATCAAGAATCTTTTAATACATAAGAAAGAGAATGGACAAGCCATAAGCCACCAAACTAGCATCAATTTCACCGAATAAATCCTCCAAAAAGTGTCTCAAGTATCGTGCCCGATTTATTTCCCACAAGTAAGCTGTGGAGCTCTTCCAAATTTCATTAAATCAATTTCATAAGCGAACGTAGCAAGGAGCAAAGCCAACAACGACACCAATTATCCCAATAAGGCTCTCGCCAGGGCTAAAAAAAGAGCAAAGGCTCACGGCCTAAGTCACAATAAAGGGGCAGCAAGAAGTAAAAGCCCCGACAATCTAAATCATCACGATGAGGCTCACGGCCACGCCCCAACGAGAGAACAAGTCCCATCAAATCAATTCAATTCCAAGCTCACCACAAATACATAAGATTAAATTCACTAGGTAACCAAATAATTCAGCCCCTCTCTAGCCCACGAGAAGCACAAACCCGAGCCCCACATAGACCCAAGCTCAAGCCCAAATGCATTCTAAATCGAGCCCAATATACAACTTCAGCAAGCCTCAACCGCACCCAAAGCGTAACTCAAGCCCGGCCACTATGGCTAAGAACATAGCCCAACTCCAAGGCCTAAATGACCATCTACCACAGGAACCGAATCCAAATTTCACACAAAGCCAAACCCGAGCCACTACATGGCTGAAGGAATCATCCCAGCCTCAAGGCAAAACAACCCCAATACCAGACCAACTCAGAAAACTCCAGGGACCAAAAAAAACGAGCAACAGCAGGGCTCAAACCAGCCCCAAATTTAAATTAAAACAAATTCAGACGCAAGATTAAAACCGGAAGTGCCAAAAGAGCCAAAACCCCGCCACAAGTAGGCTGAAACAAACCCAGCTCTAAGTCACAATGTACCCCAACGTGAAGCCAAAGCTAGAGAAAGCTAAAGTAGCCAACCCGAACCATAGCTAAGTTAGGGGCAAATCCAAACTTCGAATTAAACAGAAAAAAAAAACAAGAAGACTAACGAGAGCCGAGCCATATGAGGCTACAACCAAATCCCAAATCAAGTTTAGAATCGAAAGTACAACGAGATTCAACCAAAACCGAGCCAAAGTAGGCTCAAACGATCCAAAATCGAGAAAACCGCAAAACAAGGAAAGAAGCCCAAGCCATAGGGCAAAACCGAGAGGCAACAGGAGCCCAAATTAAGGAACAAAGCCAACCAAAACAAGCTCCAAACCCGAAAACGAAGCCAACAGAACATACCGCCCCAAGCCTCCTTTAGAACAAAACAAATTTGCTTAAGAGTATAATGAGCCAAGATAGAGTTTAAAATTCAGCCTAAACATAAAGCTTGAACAAGCATTTCCATACATCCTACATATCCAAGCATAAGCCTTAATATATTTCAAATGAAAATGAGCATAGAGTTCTTTTTAAATCAACTTAAATCTTTCCCTGACATGCTCTTTGGTAAAGAAGAGGTAAGAAGAGCAAGAAGCAAGCTCCACATGCATATATAAAACTAAACAAACCATTCCATGCTCCACATCAAGTTAGAGTGAGTAAAGAAGAGAGAGGAGCAATAGCATGCCACTTTAATCATGAAGCCATGTCCATTTTTAAGGAAAACGACATGTATATAGCCTCAAATATAAAAGCTAGAGCTAAGGGAATTCATACCTCAGTGAGAACTCAAGCAAACCCACACCACGGCTCAACAACGATAAAACAAACGGCGCAACCCGGACTCAAAACCGAGCGGCTCGAGCTCCACGGGCTTCGAGAGCAAGACAACGGCGCCCCACACCTCACTCACACACAAGCTCAAGAAGAACCGTGAGCAGCAGGGAAGAAGAAAAGAGAAGGAGAGAAATGGAGCCTTCCAAAACCAGGGTATCCATCCTCAGGCCCTCCCCAAACGGGGCTTTAAATAGCAGAAACAGGGGGGGAGCCAGCTGGAATCACCCAAAGCCAACCAAAACTCACCCACACGCTCACCCAGAGTCAACGACTACAAGGGACGAACCCTACCTGGCGCCACAACCCACGCAAGCAGGAGAAGCCTCGAGAGAGTAGAGAAGAGAAGGAGCCGTTGGGAAGGGAAGAAGTTTTCCCAAAGTTGTGTCAAGCCACAGATGCCGCAGCCCCCTAAGCACTGAAGAGGAAAGTTCAACGCGTCGAGAAGGAGTAGCTCTGGTAGAGGCGCGTGGAACATCCCCTCCCATGGCGTGAAGGGGAGAAGGGTTCTTACAGCGGGACGAGACTAGGCGAGGAGAAGAAGCCCGACCGAAGCGAGGCTAGGGCGAGACGCACGAACCCGCGGGAAGGAGAAGAAGGCGCGGGTCGGACGAAATCGTGAGTAGGAAGTCGAATGAGGGATAGATTAAATAGGTTTTTAAGAAAATAAATAAATATTATTAATTTTATTAAAATCAAGCCCAAAATCGCAATTTCCGCTCCGGCATGCGATCCTCGCAAATTAAATATCAATTTTAGGTGGAAACGACGTTCCGGACGCAACGGCGCAGTCTGTTTCGTCATCCGAGGTCGTTCGGGCAACCTCGTCGACGATCGCGTCGAAAGTGCGTCAAATCCGGCATCTTCGAAGTTCGACTCGACGCTGATCGTCGCGGCGTTCGCGCTTCAATCTCGATCCGTCACGGAGCAACTCGAGGCGTCGAGGCCGTGGCTCGAGGACTTGTGCTCGGTGGTGCGGAGAATGTGCACAAGGCTGTCCTAAGGTCCGGTGGTCTCATAGGAACTCGATTTGGAATCCTAACGCTAATTCCAACCTACCTGCTGTGAGCTAGAGGTCAAGAACTCCGTCCGGGACTCTAAAAGAGTGTCGAAGTAGTTTCGAGCATTCTAAAGCGAGGTGGGTCCAGTGCTAGGAATCTAAGATCGTCGGGAAAGCTCCTAAAGCTAGAACCCTAAATCCTAGGAGAAAAATTAAACCTCGACAAAAACGAGGTCAACAAAGATTCCTTATTAAATTTTTGTGAGTGGTGTCATGCATGCTTTGATTTTTTGTAGGCCAGATTTTGCTTATTCTTTTAGTATCATAAGCAAGTTTATGGCTGATTTAAAGATACGTGATTGGGAAGCTGCATGCTTAAATTGAACCATGACCTCGGAATTAAGGTTTTAAAAATTTGATTCTCTATACTATCTTGCTATCAGATATGGAGATTCAAATTTTGCATGATGTTTTGATACTCGAAGATCTCTTACAAGTCATGTATTTAAGGTGTTCCGAAACACTATTAGTTTGAGGGAAAACTTGCATCTACTTGTGACCTTTTCTAGAACCGAAGCTGAATACATTGCTGCATTTAAAGCCATAAAAGAGGTATGGTCGAAAGGGTTTACTTCTCAGCCATGGCTTTCATTGGTCTATATTTATGATAATTAAAGTGCTTTATTTTTTCGCAATAGATTGCATGAATCATAAAAAAATACGCATACTGATTGAAGTTTCATTTCATTAAGGAGTAGTTGTTGATGGAAAAAAAGTTGTAGTTAATTGGTCATCAAGTATGTTGACAAAAGCCATTGTTTCCCCAAAATTTCAATATTGCTTGGGGTTGTAGGGATGATGAGAGAAGTCTTGATTTGGTTTCTTAGATCTTGATGAATTAAAGAACCAAAATGAAGATTGCTATATTAGTTTTTCAATTATTTTAGCTTACTTGTAAATGTCATTTTTTTTGGTTTCCTTCTATCGAGGTTTATTTGTGTAAATTTTAGTTCAAAAAATTCCTTGAGATGTGGCTAGAAATACACCCGTAGAAAATCCAATTCACTTTTCTCTTCTGGTGGTTTCTATCATCTCATATTCCTTACCCTCCACATTCCTTTTATTTTGGCCTTTCTTTTTCTTGCTGACTAACTTTTAGATTCAGTTCAAGAACTGTGAAGTGAAGACTACTGTCACTGTGTTGGAATTCTGCCTCTTAGAGAAGAAGGTCTGTCTTGCCGCACAGCTGGAGATAGCTTAATACCATGGAGTGAAGGAGCTTCACCTCCCTAGTCGTGGATGCAAGAAACTAAAAGTTTGTTGGCTGAAGCTTTGCAAGAAGCTAGAGTGACGGATTGTTTTAGGCTAAGTCAAGATAATATGCTGTTGATAAAAGGCATGAAAGATTTGTTGACAGGAAGAAAGACAGTTTGCAAATGGTGATGAAGATTGCTTGGGAACTTATTGGAAACTGTCATTCCTGATTAACTGGTGATAGGCTCAGAGGGGATATTGCTTGCAACAATGCATGAAAGAGAAAATTGCCTGTTTGTTATCGAGGAATAGGATAAATTAGGGGTAAATAAGGTTGTGCCTTCTTGTCTAGTGTCACTATCCGACCCAGGGCTTATATATAATTAAGGCATAGATAGACGGTGTATAATTTTCTATTATTTTAATTGTATCACTGATAATTTAATATTTAAATATTCATGAAAGAGACACTAAAGAAAATAATTAAATTAATAAGTAAAAGTTTTTCTTTTCCGGGTGCTGTTCTCGCCTTCCATAAACATTAGTTCCTCTTCTATCAAGACCTGATACATATTAAAAAAATATAATGTGTTATCTAAAGATAATCTAGGAGCAATCACACTTCTGAACTATACTATTCCAAAGAAAAGAGAACAATATGCTTATTAGTTTTTCCATATTTCTATAAGAATCTTATAATAATATAATATATATATCCATAACATTTATTTTGAAAATAATTTAAGTATATTAATGCATTAGCTTTATCTATACTTTTTAAGATTTAGACTTTAACTTTTACTTTATGCTATTAACTTTCACATATGTTAAAGGAGCACCGTCAAAACATAGCCTAACACATCCCTGACAGATATTATCACATCGGTACAACGGTCAGTGATCTAATTTACAGGAGTGTCTGAGGTGGGAAGATGCTTTCTTGCCCCTGACCATTTTCTCCTGTCAGCACAATGATTGCTATCTAAACATCATAATTATCTGGGATGGTAGGTAAACATTTACGTGCACTGGTACACTGACACCCCTTTATTGTAATGTAAGGGTTGAACTTCTCATCTTAGCATACACATACGAACATTCATATATAAGTTATTTTATTCTTCATAACATACATTCTTCTCTTATAAGACACTTTATATTTATCTACTAAGGAATAATTACACTCGTACTAAATTATAGGCCATGAATAAACTGATATGTGCACAATTTCTAAAATCCTAAAGATCAAGTAATCATGTGATATATATGTCTGTTCATGTAATAAGCTAACACATACTTCTCTACTAGAACATAAGGATCATACAATAATATGCTATCTTCAAAAATTAAATTATTATGCAACTATTAGGAAAACAGTATCTAACATGCATACTTCAAGTCTAATGACATGAAGATCATGTGATTTAAATTTCATTGTGTGACTATTTAACATGCTTAGTTTTCTATCTAACAATATAAAGAAATTGCTATAATCTGAATCACACTGAAATGAAACATAAATGAATCAAACATACGTTTAGAAATAATGAAAATGACTGAAGTTTAGGAATAAAATCACTTACCTTGGTTGCTATGTTAGATTCTCAATCTTCAGTAGCTAGCGATAACCTATAGAACAATATCATATTTTAAGATTCAAGCAAGTTCCGTTAATCAAATTATTCTTCAATTATCACTCTTTTTATCTTTATTATTATATGTATTTGTATTCATTACTCTCTTTAATAATAAATTTACGGAATTAAAGTTCTGTACTGAAATTATCCATAACTAAAAATGAAAAAATTAATTAATATATTTTATTAAAATAATTTATATAATTAAAAACATAACCACATAACCTTAACTTCACATCTGCTGCTACCAAATACCTTTCATTTTAGTTCTTTGATCCAATTGCTTGTTTAGATTTAATCTCTGCTAGGAGATCATAAGATATTATAATCTAATAACATCCAATAGAAATTAAATGTTTTATATCTTAAAAACATAACCTTAATATACGTTAAAGCTCGGTTTGGTCCTTCTATGCATAGTGATGGCTTGTTCTCCCACACGCACACAGCTATGTTCCGTCTCCTCTTGTCCACCTTTCTTCTCCAGTAGATGAGTCGTTCGGTAGGCTCCTCATAAGTGAGAATGCCGCAAACTCGACTGTTCAACCTCCCTTCTTCCGTGCATAACGGTTGACGTGCTAGGGCTTTTTCCCCCACCCAGAGAATACGAGCTTGACGTCTTTCTTTGTTCGCACCACCTCGATACAGCTGGCTGATGCTGAAACACGTGTCTCTTGAGCCTAGAAATGGTGTCGTCATTCCTCTATTCTTTGTAGAGACGCACATATTCGATTATTATTAATATTATTTTAAGTATTATTTTATTTTTATTTATTTATTTATTTTTTTTGAACTTGCAGTTATTCTAATCTCTCCACCTTATAAAATTTCAGCATCGAAATTCACGAACTTCACATAAGCTAAACATTATGTACATGAACCATGATCTATTCAAATATTATTTAAAGAAAGTCTATTTCTTGCTTAGTGATAACCAAAAGTAAATATGATATAAGATAATTTAACTAAATCATCTTTAAATAACTTGAATATGATAATATAACTAGATAACACCACATCTAATACATTGCAACCTAACTAACACAATACCCGGCTTCTGAAGTCAACGTACAAAAAAAATCAACACTAGACAAATGACATGAAATTCAAATGATATAAGATAACATAACATACAAATGAAAAATCATCCATCAAACTCTATGCATCATTATTGGTGGCAATCGGTTCTTCAGGTTCTTAGTGAGTTAGGGAAATAGACACTTGATCAAATGTTCTGCCTTGGTTGCTTCTTACGAGTCACAGTACTAGCTTCTATAATCATTTGTTAGCCACTTCTAAAAGTAAATCTCTTCTGAAAATTCATTTGAGCTGAATCCTTTCCTGAGTTAACATCTAATATGGATTTCCGAGCATAATTAGTTTAGTTTCTCATATTATGTCCAGACTGTCTTATAAGCAACACCTTCGAACCAAATACACCTTCGAACCAAATACACATTCACCACAATTTTGCTTCCCACACTTAATGCACAACTCTATATTATTGTTGCCACCCTGACTAATAACCTCCACTAGTGTAGGGCTTTATCTTTTTCCCACTAGGCTCTCCTGAAAGAACTGTTGGTGCTATTTCTTCCAAACTCTTTCTCTTATGAGAACTAATCTCCATCTACTATCCCTCTCCACTAATACTAAATAGTTTACAATCTTAAGGGGCACTTTTGGCTGCTTGATTGAAGCCTCCAATCTAGAAAAATTTCAACAACATTTCTCCTCTACAGTAGGAATAAGCCGTGGTGCATACTTTGACATTATAGTAAAATCCGCTACATACTGCATAACCGATCATTCTTTCTGCACCAACCTAATAACATTCTCCTTCATCTGTCTCTTGACTAACAGTGGTATAAATCATTCTCTGAAGGTTCTTACGAACCCGTCCCACAATACCAAAGGACTAGATCGGCCACCAAACTTCTCCTGTAACTGACTTGACTACCTTCTCTTAGCTTTTCCCTCAAAGGAAAAAGTGACAAGGGTAACTCTCATATCAGGTGGACGCCCATCTAGAATCTTTTTCACTCTCAATAGTTAGTTCTCAGCATCCACTAGACTCACCCCTCCAGAAAAGAGAGATGGTATCATATTCTGTAATAGCATTAAGTACTTGCTCATCTAGTCTCCCTACTAAAACTAGCTTGAATGTGAGAGTTCTTAATCATTTGAGTCACTACAGTCATCATCTTCACAAAAACATATGAGTTCACAATAATCTATGGAGGGGTATCAACTTCTATTATATCACCTCTATCATCTTCCACTTAATTTTTCATATTTCTGAAATAATATAAGAAAGATTGTAATTAGACACAATTTACCCTTTATTAATATTACTTATGAATTAATTTAATCATTCTAATGATTATTTTTTATTATTATCCAAGTAAATTGTTCTGATACCACTTTTATCATGACAATAGTATTTAACATGTATACTTTATGACTAACGTCATGAATAATTAGATGTAATTTAATTTAATTGTGTGATTATTTAATATGCATATCTTCCCATTTAACAATATGAAGAAATTGCTATAATCTAAATCTCACTAAAATGAAGCATAAATGAAATCAAGCATAAATTTAAAAATAATAAAAATTACTGAAATTTAGATATATAATTACTATGCTTCTGTTGCCATGTTAGATTCTCAGTCTTTAATAACTAGCTTGGTATCACGATAACCTATAGAACATGATATCAAACTTTAAGATTCAAATAAGTTTCTGTTAATAAAATTATTCTTCATTTATCACTATTATTATCTTTCTTTTATTATTTATTATGTATTTATTATTCTATTTAATAATTAAGTTACTGATTTAAAGTTTTGTTTTCAAATTTTATATAAGTAACTAAAAATGGAACATTAACTAATACTTTAATTAAAATAATTTATATAATTAAAAGCATAATCACATAACCGTACATCCACATCTGCTGTTGCTAAAACCTTTTCATTTTAATCCGCTGATCCAATTGCTTATTCATATTTTATCTTTGCTAGTAAATCATAAGATATTGTAACCTAATAACATTTAATAGAAATTAAAAGTTTTATTTTTTAAAAACATAACCCTAATATACCTTAAAGCTCGGTTCGGTCCTTGCTCACACGCAGAGGGCTTCTTCTCCCACGCACACATAGCTATGCTCCGTCTCCTCTTCTTCACCTTTCTTCTTCTGTAGACGAGTCCTTCGGTAGGCTCCTCGCAGGTCAAAATGCCACAACCACGACTTCTCGACCTCCTTCCTTCCGTTTGTCATGGTCGGCACGGCTAGGGCTTCTTCCCTCGCGTATAGATTACAAGCTTGGTGTTGTCATTTGCCCTCATCCCCTCAAGACACCCGACCGATGATGAAGTATGTGTGTCTCAAGCCCAGAATTGCCATCAACGTGGTATGAGACTTATTCTCCTTCTTTGTGATTGGGCACATGCTTCTTCTTCTATTCTTCTTCTGTCACCACTTCTTCATTCTCAATCTTCCTAATCTTTCTCTCGCTCTCTACATCAGTTTGTCTGATGCGGGTGAACAGCTATTAAGCTAAAATCATAGAGATGCTTCTATTTGATTTTTATTAATATTATTATCAGCATTATTTTATTTTATTTTATTATTTATTTATTTATTTTTAACTTACAGTTATTACATCTACTGTGTTTACATTTTAAGAATTATAGAGCAGCATTTTCTTTCAATCTTTATTATTTATTTCAAGAATATTAACACAGGAAATGCTTAAAGAATATGAATGGTATGTTTTGAGGATCATATTTTTCACTATCGATTTTATGTTTCAAGTATTATAGTTTTCTGAAAACTTGGATAGGTGAACTTTGATGGACTTGGTCAAGTTATTCTAATATTCTTGTAGATTTTATAAATTTTTACAATTCTAAGTTCTTTATGTGGAAGCCAAACAGAAGTTAACCTAATATCATTGTATTATTTGATCATCAAACAATGAGTATAGTGATTTACTAAGGATGCATGCCGGAAGAAGAGTTCCACTATCGTTACAGGATTCACTCACTAGCAAATATTAGAATGATATAAATTAAATTTTTTTTAATATCTTTCATGAGCATTTATATTCACAAAAAATCAATTTGTATTAAATTTGATTTTTTGCAATTGTAAAATTTGTAATTTCCTTATAAATATACTCATAAGGTTTTTTAATCGATTCTATCTCTCCATTCTTTAGGTGTTTAAGTTTCTAAAATCATTTGACTTTGTACTATAGAGAAATATTTTTATGTGGTACTAATGAGAAGTAGTTTTATATTTCTATTTCACAAATATGATATTTTCTAGGCATTTCTAATAATATGAAGTATTATTCCTATCCTGACATTTGTCATTTTTGGGATTTTAGGAAAGTCCAGAAAAGTTTTTTGTAGTTATGAATAAGGTATAAAACCCATGAGGGACGCTTGGATACAGTTTAGAATACACTAGATGCAGATACTTCACATCTTCACAGGTATGTCGATTTCACTGAGTTTCTCTCCGAGATTGCCCCTAGATCATAGTCTTATATGGGTACCAAAAATATGAAAGAGATGCATTTTTGTTTTTGTAGCCATTTTTTTAGTCTGGATATATTTAAGGAAAATGGTTATTTATAACAAAGCTTTTTACCTTTTTGACATAGAAATACATTTGTTGGAGTTTCCATTCAAAAGGTATATGACTCCTTTCATTCACTCCTAATTCATATTGAGTGGACATTGTTATTGCGAGAATCCTCAACACAGGAGTTGTAGGGAGGGACTTTTGCCGCCTCAAAAGTAAAACTTTAATGTAGCTCTAAAGAAATCATCTAATTGAGAAACACATGACAGAGGAAATTCCAAGGAGGAAGGAAACGAACAACAGGTCCAAAAAAAAAAAAAAAATTGAATATGTATGTTGAAGTAATCTCTGTTATTAAATCATTGTAATCACTGGCCCATTGAGTACATGTGTTTGCACTGATAATGATAAACATAGCATTTAACTATGCTAGATAAAGAATAAATTTTAATTTTTGCTGAATTCTGGTTCCATAATCTTGCTATATAGATGCGCTTAAAATAAATGTACCAAAAATCAAGTTTAAATAACAAAAGCAAAATTTAAGCTTTTAGTATGTATAAGGCGGATGTAATTTAATCATCATTAATATTTATTCTTGTTCGTCGCATGCACCCTCTTTTCTTCATGACCGGTCAATAATGCTTTTTCTCTTTCTTGGTCTCCTTGATCTCAACCTTCTTTTCTTTCATATTTCACTTTTTTAGAACTTTTCCATTGTTTAACTATTTTTTATCTAATTTTTTTTTAGAAAGTGCATTCTTATTTGTACAACTACTAATACTTTTATAATATCTCCAATGATGATATGACATCTTATGTACTATCACTTGTCTCTCTGATGAAGTCGTGACATGTGCTTCATTTATATGAGCCTTAATATATGGTTCTCAACTAGGCCGCGACTTAGTGATGTCACCCTCTTTAGAAGTGTACAAGGTACCATGGTCTTTCTCAGCCAGGCTCCAAGGAAAACACTTGACTTGCCTCTTAATAACACTCTAATTAAATGAAAACACTCTAATTAAATAAAAACACTCTAAAACACTCTAATTAAATGCCTTTTAATAATACTCTAACTTTTCGAAGCCTTCCCATGCTAGAGAAGCTAAGCATACACCGAGTCTTGTTCTTTTCGTGTTGGAATATTTGTTTTTATCATAGGGCATCTATATACTTCATCAATGTTGTAAGGGAGCTTGATATAGTTAGGGATTGAATCAGGGTAGCTGTGACAAATTTATTTTTGTTGCATTTGGATGCTTCAAATTGAATATTTGAATATTAGTTGGACACGTGGTTCATTTAGTTGAGTTTATTTACTTTTTTTTGGAAGCTTGTGTGACTGCTGTCTCAAATTTGCATAAACAGTAAAGTCATTCTCATTGAGATCAACGATTAAGGATCCTGTTTGGAGCAATTGCAACTTATTCAAACTTATTCGGATGATTCGTTTATTCCGATAATCTGTCGATAAGCTGAATTGATTCGAATAAGTTAGTCTGTCTGTTTGGTTTGAACGTTTGGAAAACAGATTGATTCGCAATCGTTTATGAATAAATGACTTTATGCCTCTAAAATGAATAAGTTCATTGAAATTGTTTGGTTTTCACGGTTTAAAAACGAGCTTATTTCGGTACTGTTTGTAAAAACAAATGTTTCCACTCTTTTTATTGTTAAAATTATTTTAAAATAGAAAATCATATTTTAAAATATAAGATCTTATTTTGAAATATAAAACGTATTTTAAAATATAAAATCATATTTTCAAAGATATAAGGAATCCATTAAATTTCTATTCATTTCAAACTTTAATGATAGTCGAAGTAGTGCTTATTATAAATATTCATATTTGAAGCAATCTAAAATAAAATCAATAATATGGCTTTAAATATCACATGATGGAACATAATGGAACCAAGTATAGTATTTGTAATCTATATCAATCTTCACAATTTACATATCATTCTATCTTAATGGAACATATCAAAGTAAGGGGGTGCTTGTACTCTCTACAATTGAGAAGCTATAGGACTGCTTGTCCAACAAAACGAGCTTCACAATTCAAATCACTCTATCCACCCAAATTACATAAAACATAAAACATGAAAGAGAACTTTTGATGCATATGTAAAGTGTCAGATATGTAAATACATAAGAATTAAGTGACATTAATGTATAAATCTTTTTAATTATGAGATGGAAACAAAAGAGGTAACTTGCTCATCCGGCATCCAAATCACATGCAATGCCCTAAACCCCTTTAATGCCAACTTGCTCATCCCCTTCATAAAAAATAGAGATAAGGTTCTTCATTCCATAAAAAATTACAGAAGGAATACATCATGTGATTCCCTATCATTATTCCATCTTCTTTAAATATTAAACGAGCCAAATGCGTAATCTGAGAAAGCCGATGGAAAGGGAAGGAGAAAAATACCGAGATCTAGGAGCGATCGAAGGAGATCAAGGGTGATCGAGGGAGATCGAGGGAGATCTTGCAACGCCGGCTTCACTCGGAGATGGATCTAGAGGCGAACTTCGGCAACTGTGGGAGAACGATGGACGGCGACTGCGACGGAACCCTGAGGGACGGCGACTGCTTGCGACTGCGGGCGAGAGCTGAGGACGAGATTCGGCAACAGCGGGAGAACGATGGACGGCGACTGCGACGGAACCCTGAGGGACGGCGACTGCGGGCGAGAGCGATAACTGAGGGCAAGAGCTGAGGGTGACAATGGGGATTTGAGAGTATAACGCGATTTGAGTCGCGGGACGCGCATAAAGGTCCGCTTATCCCTCCGCTCGTAAAATTTCGCCGCGCTTAATCTGCGGTTTTATTAAGTGGGCGTCGAACGGATTTTCCAAACACCACTTCTGCTTTTTCATACCGCCACCGCACCCATTAAGCTGTTCCAAACGGGCAGTAAGTCTACTTATATATTTGCACTTTTAATTATGTTCAGTTGTCTGGTGGATATCATGTCTTTATATTCACCCTACTTTTCCTCTCTTGACTTTTATTCAATCATAGATTTTTTATTTTTTATTTTTAATTTTTTCCTCTAAACCGTATGCTTTGCAGACATTCACGGTTATGGTTCTACCACAGAGAGCTTCAGTTATGGTTAATAAGAATTGGCGAGCCCCTTGTTAAAACTCAAACATATGAAAGGGGATCATACCATTACTTTGATCCGAGTACATGGCAAACTATTCGTAAGGTAAGAACATTTACCCTGGCATTACATAAGTTGCTTTCTGTTGCTTACGTTTTATATGCTGGATATACTTTTTTCATGTTTGATATGTGAAAAAATACATAGGAATTGGGTGTTATGTACGTAAAAATTGGAGCTGTTAGATATGTAAATACATAAGAATTGGGTGTTATGTATGTAATCCTCCCTTTTTTTTCTCATGCAGGATAATTTTGTCCTTACTTATGAGGCATTGGAGAAGAAACCAATCCTCCCTCAGCATTAGACATTCTTGTGATAAACTTTTGATTGTGTTTGGTCTTCAATCAGAATTTACCGGGTCTTTGGTGCTGTTGCTTCTTTCAGTTATGACATTTCTTCCAATGAGGTGGTTGGTTCTTCATTTCAGTCATCAAGTGTCCCACTCATTGATTTCTGCATTTTCAATGACAGCGCGGCCACCTTCAGTAATGCCATTCATGGTAAACTTTGCTAATCTGTTTTAGTTTGATGCTTTGAATTCATTAATACGAAACATCTTAATCTAACTTCATTTTTGAAACCTCTGAAACAGTCAAATCCAAGTCATTCTCTGATAGGATTTAAAGGCTCGGCACTCTACATTTGCATGGGTAGTTTGAATATAAAATTTGAAAATGTGGCTATATAAGAAGATTATTTTATTATGATGTCATAAATATATATTCATTATTAAGCTGAACCAGTTAGGTAGGTCCAGCTGTTCTTATTAATCACATGAAGTTTATTGTACGTGCCAAATTGAATAAATTGAATGAGAATTTTTTAAGATAAATGCATGACAACTTTAGTTATTAGGATAAGCAACAGATTGAGAAATGCATTAAATTATGCGCGAAGCAACTGCTTCGCATATGCCAGCGCTTGAGTGCAAGCTTGACTAGCTCGAAGTTGAAAAGTTGAATTTCTGCTTATTAGGGTTATGGAATACCGTTTTATTAATCTAATTATTGTTATGAAGAGGCTCTTCAATATCTCAAACTTGCAACATCCCTTTGTCCTCCTCGATATAGCAGCTTTTTTATTCCTTCATAGGAACTTGACGCAAGCACATAGCAGTAGCGGTTACTTCTCAACCGGCTGTTTAACCATTTTGTGAGTATAATTTTATGGTTTATAAGAAATAAAAATTTTATGTTGTTAAATGATTTTTGATTATCTCTAAATTGATGGTGTAACTAATTAAAAATAATTTGCATGAGCTTCAGGTCTGTAGCTGTCATGGTCGGCCCAAATTTTAAATTTTGTCTCTGCCTTGATGTTAGTTCTGGTTTTATTCAATCTTTAACCAGTTCACCTTCCATGCCTCTTTTTTGTTCACTTCTAATCATCTTTATGCTTATGTTAATATTTCTTTCTCATTGCAACTAGTTCTTGGCTCCAAGTCTCCATCCTTGCTGCCTTTTATGATCTACAGCTCTCTTGCTTCAGAATTTATTTATCTCTCATGTTGAATTTTGAAGGTCAACCTAGTTTAATAAAATTCTATCATTTTATTTTGTCGCTTCAATTTTGACGGTTAATCTACTTCAATAAAATTTAATCATGCTATTTTTCATATTATTAAAAATTGAGTTTCTGGTAAAACTTCTATATGTATTTTTAGTTTTAAATTATGTTGAAACTGTTCAATTTTGAGCTGCAACTCGAAACTAACCGAAATAAAAAATCTTATCAACTTGTCTCAATTCAACTTGCGTACTTAAAATTATACCATTCAATTGAAAATTGTGGCAATTACATACAGAGCACCCAAAACATTGTTGAATACAATCAAGCACCCACTTTCATCCATTTTTCAAATTCTCACTCAAATATCAAAGTTATGGATCAAAATATCCATCTTTCATTTTTATCAAATTCTCAATCGTGTGTTTGTGGCATTTGCAAATGAATCGTTTCGGTATTTCAAAAAATCACTTGGGCTTTTGATTCGTAAATATTGATGTTTTGGGTGCTTTTTTCACAATCATAGTATTTTAAAGGCAACCTGTTATCCATGTTACATGTCCATGCTGTTCTTCTACAGGTCATGTTTTCTTGGAAGAAGATCGGGCAACCATGCCTTTGAAGGTGCTCGTTGCCAGATAGAGATGGACCCACTTATTGAATCAGTCATTGTTATGCTAGTGCTGATGTCTTTAATATGTGCTAACTTCTGTGACCATAAATTTTCGTTTTTTTTTTCTATTTTCTACAAAATGTTCAAGCTCGTTTTTTTTTCCTTCAAAATCTCATTATGATTTCAACAAATGAATGGATTTCTGCACCAAAACAACTTCCACAATACCATCTCATTACATCCAGAAATAAGCAACTCAGACTTGATTATCACTCCATAAAAGGCTAATCATATAGTATTTTTACTACGTTTAGAAACAAGATCAAAATCACAGATGACTCGGGCATGTCAACTGATTATGTTTTAATCATAGAAAGCGAGAGTTGTCCTGCACTTTAATCCTTAAATAGTAAAGATTCTAATTTTGAAATATCAATTCTAACCTTTACGTGCTACTTTTTCTGAGCCGCAAGAATATGTCCATTTGGTCATCCTTTTAATGAGATACCCTTTTTATCTTTTTTGTCCCTTTACGTGCTGGACCTTTTGGACATTTTATTCTCTGTTTTATTCATTATTTTTTGAGCCGCAAGAATGGCCTTCAGGTTTCCCTTTTTATGGAATACTAGTATTCTGTTCCACACAGTCTTTGCAACGGGGAATTTTCATGTAAATATTACCCCATATGTAAAGCAACGAAAAATGTATCCAAACATAAGCTTACCAACCTCCTTGTAAGTGGAATCAATGGATTAAAAACTATAGCTCTGCAGTATTTTTAGTTAGTACTCTGTGCGCTGGAATATTCTAAACAATGCTCTTAGTGACAATATTTGTGAAATATTTAAGTCTTAAAATTTTTCTGTCCGGACTCTGACGTATCTCTACGTGCGGACTTGAATAACATACCGCCATGTGTCCTGCATCGCGGAGGTTATTTTGAGGCGATTGAAGTGGAACTGCGGAAGTTATTTTGGGTTATTTTCAGGTTATTTCTGAGTTATGGAAGATTAACCAATATATTTCACTTCAATAACTCAAAAATAATTCAGAAATAACTCAGAAATAACCTCCGTGGTTTCAATTTAATGACTCCGAATAACATTGCGATAATTATTTCTGGGTTATTGAAGAAAAATCATATATTTTACTTCAATAACTCAGAAATAACCCAGAAATAATCTCCACGGTCTTTATTTTTGGGTTATTGAAGAGAAATCTACCTTGAAGGTTATTTTGGAGTTATTTTTGGGTTATTGTAGAATCCTTGGTTCCACTTTAATATATTTTTAGGTGGGTCCGATATAATACACATGAAGTTATATTATTGCAAGTCTGCACATAGAGCTATGTCAGGACAGAAAAATTTCTCCCATCCATGGGGCTTTCCTACGATGAATTGCGTTTTAGCATTTTCGCTCCTGTTTACATTTGATATTTATTTTAATATATCTGATAATTTAATAAAATTTTCTTTAATAATTTTTTTAGATCTCTTTATTTAATACTTAAATAAAAAAAAATAATAATAATAACTAAGGATAAAAACTAAAATTTGATTCCCATTCAAGTGTTCGTCTTTCTCAAGAAAAAGATTAGAACTATTTGTCAACTGGTTTTTCTAAACTTTGATATTTATCTTAATATATAAGGTAATTAAAAAATGTTCCCTCTTTAATAACCCCCGTTTTATTTAAAACTTACAAAAAAGAGAAAAATCTAAAAACTCTTGAGAAATACATAATAAGTTAATTGCCAATGAAGTGTTTCTCTATACAAAAAAAAAGGGGTTCCGTCCCAGCTAATTTGACAAAATAAATTATATTTATCTTAATATATTAGATAATTTAATAAAATTTCCTCTTCTTAAAAGTTTTTTTTTTTAAATTTAACACTATAGAAAAACAAAAAACTTGAATAAAAAACTACAGTTTGATTCTCAAAGAAAGCTATGTTTGTCGGCGGAGCTCCTTCAAAAGTCGCTTCTGCGCGGAGTTAGCCGACCCCACACGATCTACAATAGCTAAATTAATAGAATGGAGCGTCACCAATAGATCAACGAAGCCAAAGTATTTGTCACTAGAAAACAACTAAGTTCTCGTCTCTCTTCAAGTCAACCGATTTATCTAAAGAGTTTCTTATTTCAATTTTATGCGATTCATAAATTTTTAGCCATACAAGTAAGATTAAATCTAACAACATTTGTTAATTTTGGATTCAACTAAAACTTCAGCCCAAGTGATTTTTAATCCAATGGCATAATGACATGTTGTCAAGTGCTCATTGGGAGAGAGTCCTTTTGGCTAACATTACTAGAGGAAAAAAAATCCAATCATGAATGATTTTAAGATAACATTGTCTCTATCATCCATGTCAATGTGAGGGCTCCTCAAAGTGGCCAACCCACCATTGTTTTATTGATGATGTGACTGATTTATTTAACTCTCTAATCCAACTGCAAATTAATACTTAAACCTGAATTAAATCAGCATTTTATTTTAATTTTTTTTAATGGAAGGTGGAATGTCCCTTTTATTTAAGGAAACAACATTATGGGCGTCACCATCAATTTTTTTTTTAAATTGATTGAATAATGTGGATGCTAATGGGCGGGCCAGGGACACTAGTTATGTCATTTTCATTGTGATTTAATGGTCTTCAAGTTCAAATTAGAGAAACATTCTCTTCTCTTTACAAATGAATGTGTTGATTATATTAGTTTGGGAGCTATATTTATTCCTTTTAAGTATAGACATAGTTTCTTCTTACTCATATTTTTAGCAAAATATATGTTGGTGGATTCTATGAAGCTTTACCTTTCCAATGATTAGGTCTAATTTAATTTGGTTTTAGTATCACTTTAATTTGATTTTGATAATATCATTTTCTTATATTTTGACACTATATTTGACATTATCAAAATATAAAATAAAAATATATAAAAATTATAGTAATCAAACATGTTTTTAAGAACAAAAGTAAAAAATGAAAAAAAAAATGTCAAATGAGTCTTATGAACTTAAAATAACTTCTACATGTAAAATTTTTCTTATATGTTAAGTCTTTTTATGCCTTGGTTTATGACACCAATGTGTTATAAATATAAATATCAAAATGTATATATCAAACTTTAGGTGCTAGATATGTAATCAAAATTGTTTCATGCTTGTAAATTTTCATAGACACACACACACACATCAGAAATATGACCGCATGAATCTCTAGGAAATTCAACGGGTCTTGCTTAATGGATACTAAAAGTTTGAATGAAGATAGCCAAAAGATGGAAACAACAAGCGTTGTTTCCTTCGGTCAAACTATTGGCCCACCATAGAATAACTTTCTAATCCTTTGAGAAGGCCCCTTACCCAACGAGTGTTGCCCATCAGATTACAACGATGCATACCCGCCTGATGGTTTTAGTTTGCCTTTAAGATAAGAAGGCCTCTACTTATGATTCCAATGAGAAGGACGATCGATGACCTCTCAGCAGACCGAGCGTATGTCGACTGACCAAAAGTTTCAGCCGATCAACTAAGTCGGGTAATAGATCATTAAATGATCCTCTTCATGTAATTATGAATATCAAACGATGCCAATATCAGTTATGAATATGAAAGGGTACCAGAGTGAGTTACAAATATGAAAATGTGTCATAAAAAATTATAATGTCCCTATTAAAATAGAAACATACATGTAATTTTATACTATATACCATTGGGAACTATAAATAAGGGGCCATTTCTTCAATAAATGATTGCCAAATTTACTCTCAAAACTTTTGTTGCTATGCTCTTAATCCCACTCTTAATCTCTCTCCATCTCTCTCTATTTGTATCTCTCATCTGTCCAACGATATGTATCTTGGGTGTCATTCATAGGATATATGTGAATTCAACATTCTAAAAGGTATGGTGAGCATTGAATCATACCATCAATAAGAAAAGGAGCATGCCACAGAGAAGGAACTCATATGGGAGAAACCTAGTGCAACAACAAATTTAGGACCTCGAAAGATCAAATGAAAGAATTGACCCGCACACTGCTTGAGGGAAAGAGCACAAGATTCTCAAGAACTGAACCCTTGAGAAGAACCCAAACCCCAACGCCATTGAATCAATGGCTCATGGGGCAAAACAGAAGAAGCCCATTACTAGGACAGTGATGTGTCTACACTGATGGTCTGACTACGATTTAGGTGAATGGAGGTCTACATCGCAGTCTACTAACAACTAGAGAATGCACTCTTTCAGCAGATCTCCAATGTTGAGCCCACGAAAAAAAATTAAAGTTCCATCTTTGAAATCTTAAAGGTTCAGAGCTACTCGATCGATCACATAGCCTCCTCGAATCGACCATATGCCTTCTCCACTTATTCTAGACCTCACTGAGAGATCCGACTCTCATAAGGTTTAACGAACCCTTGATAAAAGTCATAAATTCATTTGGTGAATTCAAGAAGATGTTCAAAGTGTAATTCGATAGCCCAAAAGCCCCTTAAGAACTCATAAACCTTGTGTCACTTCAAGCAAACGCCAAACAAAACCCTTCGAGCGTATTTCACTTGCTTCTAGAAAGAAATGCAGGAAGTGAGGAATATTGACACAGGCTACCCTGGCATAAGGGATAAGGAGCAATGATTTAAATATTTTCTGGGTTTACAACCGTATAACAAATTGGCTGAACTAATGGAGTTAGCTAACCACCATATCATGGCAGAGGAGTGTGTTCACATGCCCTACCAGAAGGCAAACAATTTGACCGCTGCTCACGAAGTAGAGGCTCGTGAGATGATAAGTGGAGGTTGAAGCATGACCTGACCCAAATGTAAAGACAGTCGACCAACTCGTGATGATAGAGAGATTGACAAAAAACCTAAGAGAATTAAATCAGTCAAATGAACGATCATCGGGTGATTGAAGAACACCAAAACCCACTCAATTGAGGGTTTCAATGACAGAGTTAGTGGAAGCTATACAAGATAATAAGTACTTTTAAAAAATATCTATGTATGAGAACTGGAGCTTTTTTTCAAAACAATAACAAATTCTGTAAATACCACATGGACTATGGTCTCGACATGGAGGAGTGTAGAAACTTTTGAAATCAGCTTGAAAAGTTAATTCGGGCTAGAAAATTCAAGGAGTTTATGGTCTTAGAGGCATCAAGCCAAAGGCAGGGAAAAGCTCTAATAGAAGAAGAATGTGACTAACTCGTACAAACAATTTCTATCCACATTGAGGGGATAGTATAGCCAATCCTAAAGGAGATTCAATCAGGCAGACCAACCATAAGAGGCTCCGGATAGGAAACTTTATGCTACCATCTTCACTCCTAAAAGGAAGCCTCATCCCCGATTATTTTTACTGACACAAATTTTCCTATAAAGTAAAATTTCTATGGCGATTTCATTGTAGTCACAGTGATGATTAATAACTACTAAGTGGGTAGAATTTTAATATACATTGGTTGTTTAGGGAATAAATTTTTTAAGTTAACCTTTAATAAGATGCATCTATCGTTCAACCGGCTGGTGGCGCTGACCGACCCAATATATGGGTTTTCTAGCAATTGAAAGGAAGCTATAGAAATGATAAGTCTATCTGTCACTTGGGGGGAAGGTGAGAACCCGTTTATCAATATGGATAATTTTCTAGTGGTTGACGTGCCACCGACTTATAATTCAAGCTACTCAATGACTTCAGAGCTATGATTTCCACATACCACGTTACGGTAAAGTGTCCATGTGGCAGGAAGATAGTTATTGTTCAAGAAATCTTGGACAGTCTCAAATGTGCTCCTCCAAGAAGTCGGCAATGTGGATAAGAGTTGTTAAACATTAAAACCATCGAGAGGGAGCTCTCGAGGCATATGAATCCACTGTAGGGATTCTTGCTGTAAATGAAGAGCGGGATAAATTTTTCTTAATCTGTAAAACTCTTGATGCAAGGTACAATGATTTGTTGATCCAAAATCTCAGTGCATTAAGACATTTTTATTTGGTCGATCACTGAAATGTCAGACATTCTGATTGAAGTAGCATTCCTTCGTTTGAACATTAATCCACTCGCTTAGCCAGTAATGAAAAGATGAGATCATCAACCATGATGTTAGCAGTGTCAATCGGAGAGAAAGTGCAGAAGTTTAAAGAGGGGGTCTGTATTTGAGAGGTGTAGTACCCAATCCTGGTGTCTAAAGTGTTCATGGTCCAAAAGTAAAATAATGAATGTAGAATGTGTGTAGAATTCATGAACCTAAACTCCATTGACACAAAGGACAACCGCCCCCTGTTAAGGAATGATGCTCTACTAGATTCAATGGTCGATCATTTAATAATGAGCTTCCTGGATACTTTCTATAGCTATTATAAGATTAAGATGGATTTAGTCGATGCTGAGAAGTTGACATTCATTACGAGCGAATGCCTATATTATTATGATGTAATCCCTTTGGGCTAAAGAACACTGGGGATACCTACAGGTGTAATGATGTAATCTTTTAGATTAGAAAGGAAAAAAAATATTGATGTCTATATGGATAATGTCATAATCAAAAGTTAGTCAGCCAAAAAGCATATAAATGATCAAAGAAAATGTTTCAAACTCTCACAAAAAATAACATGAAACAAAATCCACTGAAGTTTATGCCTGGAACTTCATCTGGCAAATTCCTCGGATACCTCCTAACACACAAAGTATAAAGGCCAGCCTGGAATAAACATAAAAAATAATGAATATGCTCTCTTCCTGGAACATTAAGGAGGTGCGAAAGCTGATTGACTTGATAATAATGTTCAACCAATTCATTTCGAAATTAGACGACAAATGTGCACCGTTCATCGAAATGCTGAGGAAAGCCGATAGCTTTAAACGGTTGAACGAGTAAGCATTCCAAAGCTTAAAGTAACTGCTAGCATCACCACCAGTTCTACAAGGTCCAACACTAAAGGAATATCTCTCTTTATATTTGGGAGTCAGACCCGAAGCCATCAGTTCAAACTTGATTAGAGAGGAGTTGAGTAAGCAATTCCCAATCTACTATACTAGTCAGATTCTTAGAGGCGTTGAGGTTAGGTACCCTATCATAGAAAATCTAACATTTGGTTAAATTGTCTCTGCTCGCAAGCATCATTCATATTTCCAGACTCATTTGATCATTGACCACCATTTTGAAATCCCAAAATGGGCCATGAAGCTCAGTGAATATGACATCATCTTCATTTCTTGAATGATGATCAAAGTTCAAACCATAACAAACTTTCTAATAATTTTCTTCAAAAAAGGCAAACCGAACAAAGAACTACTACTGATGAGTGAACCTGGACCTTATATATTGATGAATTCTTAAGTCAGGCAAGAACAGGAATTAGACTAGCACTAATTATTCCAACCAGAGAATATCTTTATCATTCAGTTTTTCTCAAGTTTGAAGTCATTAACAATTAGGTGAAATATGAGGCACTAATAGTCGTTAATACCTAGCCTTCAAAATGGGCACCCGAAATCTATTTGTGAAGTCAGATTCATAATTGATGATAAATCAAAGAAACATAAAATTCAAAGCTAGAGACAAAATGATGGTCAAGTAACTAAATAAGGCAAAGGCGAAGATAGGGAAGGTTGCAGACTTCAAAATCAAGTATGTCAGTGGGGAGGAAAACTAAGTAATGAACCATCTATTAAAAATCATTTGCTTCAGAGAGGGAACACCCTAGAGGCTTCTCCGACCAACCATTGAGGAACTAGAGACCATGAAAATAGTAGTTAAGAAAACAATAAGTATGAAGGATCCCTATATTTAATACCAATAAACTGAAAAGATCTCTAAGGAAATAATTGATTCAATGAGATTTAAATTAAAATTGTAGAATACCTCATGATAAAAGCCAAGCTTTTTTTAAGGTAGCCACTTCACTACTCCTAAGACGCATTAAGGAGAATGAAGTAGAAGAAATCATCTGGGAAATACACTCAGGTAAATGTGGAAGTTATTCCCGGGGAAAGAATTTAACACATTGTGTTCAAAGGTAAGGTTACTTATAACCGAACCTCATGAAAGATACAGATGTGTTCTCTAGAAGAAATGAGTAGTGTCAGAAGTATGCTCCATTACAACTCCAACCAACCCACAAATTATAGTCGATCGTCAATCTCTGGCCTTTTGCCATTTGGGGACTTGACATCCTTGGACTGTTTTACTGTTCAAAAGGCTAGCATATATTTCTTTATGTAACCATAGAATACTTTCAAAATGTAGAGAAGCAAAGACCCTTGCCCATATTACCATAGATGTCATCCAAAATTTCATTTGGAATGACATCATATGTTGGTATGGCTTACCCTTGGTACTTTTTAATGATAATGGAGCACAATAAGTTGATCATAAGGTAAAATATTTCTACAATAGTCAGAGAATTAATCTGAAATTCGTATCTATACTTCATCCCTGGCCAAATGGACAAACAGGGGTTGTCAATAAAATAATCTTAAATCTACTAAAAAAAAGGTCAAAGGAATAAAAGACAATTGGGCAAACATACTTCCATCCATGCTATGAGCCATCTGGATGACTCCATCATCAGTGACCAGGCAAATCCCTTACATGCTTTCCCATTGGATGGAAGCAATGCTACAAGTTGATTATAACAACCATAGCCAGAGTGTTGTCATAGCCACCAAATTTGATAAGGAGAATATCAATGACTGTCATTAAGCAAATGATGAAGGAAAGATGCTCATACTTGACCTACTAGTTTAAAATCAAACCAATGTAGCAATCTAGCAGGAAGTGAAGAGGAGGACTACTCGATAATACAATAGGAATGTTCAAGGGAAGATATCCATGCTTATCAACCTAGTTTTGAAGAAAGCTGACCCAACATCAAGAGGGTAATTAATCATAAAACTTGATTAGACTTGAACCGACCCATTCATTATTGATAAAAAAATTACCCCTAAGCTTATAAGCTGAAAACGTACATTAGGAAAAAGTACACCTAACATGGAGAGGGGATGATCTCAAGAAATTCTTTCCTTAGACCAAATATATTTTACCAACACAAACAAAATATAAAAGGAGTTTTTCATTTCCAACACTTGTGAATTTTTATAGAAATATTTAGTAACTATACGATTATGGTCACAGGATCTAACCATACTTAGGGACTCAAGTGGATGATGCAGTTAAGCATTGAGACAACAATCGAAGAACTAAAGTATCCTAAAATGATGCTCGACAATAGCGCCAAAATGCTTAATCGGCCATAGGTGCCAAACTGACCTCAAACTTAAATTTCCAAATTTTGAGCAAACAAAATTCCAGAGGTGGTTCCTCACCTAGTCACGACAAAGCTTCGCGAAAGGTACCAAAAAAATTCTCCCTTTGAAAGTATCAGTGAATGCCCTCCCACAAAGAGTGTCTTGACCAAAAGAAAACTTGGATCTATTCAAATAAATGAAAACATAAGTCCTCTCAACTTCAATGTTGACACTTTAAAATAATCCAACAAGTGACACATGTTTTCTAAGCAGTTGACAAAACTATAAAACGAACAATAATGAACCCACGATGTGCCACAAATATACATTGATAAGAATTTAAAACAATCAATAATGACAGTGTCTGATTAGTGTATAAATTTTAAGAACCGACTCTCAATGTTCAAGCAAAGAAAAACAATCCCTAATAACTCAAGCCTAGCGAAACACCAGAATGGTTCCTTGCACAATAGCGACAAACTCCATAAGGGGTAGTGTACAAATCATCCTAGTGATTACTTCTCAATGATCAACACTATTTGAGGTGATAACATCGCCAAGCAAAGAGGATTGGTACATAAGACTCAAGCCGAACAGTGAACATATCAAATTGTTTAAAAAGATCTGAGAATAATGTGACATTACATAATCTACCAAAATAGCTAAAGAAACAAGAATGCATGTAAAAATTAATTGGAGGACATTTTTCATTCATATAAGTATTCAGTTACATTTATTTCTAAACAAAATATTTCATATACATTGATTTGATTAAAACTAAAAAAAATTTAAGTCTAGGAGTCTTCAGGGCTGATTGTTGAACTATCCTTTGTTAGCCACATTATCATCGTCAGACTCCTCTCTATGGGTTGAAGCTGAAGAAGTGACAAAGTATTTTTAAACTCATCGAGATCAGGATACTTTGGCTGAGCATTCTAATTCTAATGAATTGTTCGATTTCCACCTTTTTAATTATCTCTAAATGTACAACTCGAATGTCAGAAGAACATATCAGGTATCTTCATTATAGTCATTGACCTGATCTACAATTACGTAGTTATTTAGTTTCCTGGTAAAAAACTTGACCCAGTTTCTTAAGGAGGCTAGTCTGCAAGATATGTTTACACACTAGGGGCTATATGTAAGTATCCATATCATTCAAGTAATATAGGGTTCTCTTTAAAACCTGAGTATCGATCCCACAGAGAAACAATGTAAGAAATTCCTTCGGCTAAGTTATAGTTTACAAACTATTAGGTCATAGTTTGGAATGTCAATTAATGTTGTTTTTCTAAAAACTATTCCTACTTACAAACCTAAATCTAAAGTTAAACCTAGCTAGATAAATTGATTCAGTGAATTTCTAGATGTTAAAAAAAAACTACCATTCTCTTGTGGTGATCTAGATAATGTGAAGGAATAGGATGCTTAGAATCTAATATGGACAGTGAAAATAAGAGTAAAAATCTAAGTTGCCCTCTTTTGAGTGTTTAGTTAACCTAGGGTTGATTCCTTAAAATACTAGATTGTCACAGTGAAACTTCTAGTCTGTTACCCTTGAGTCTCTTTCTCCTAATAGCCCTCTAATTGGTTCAATTTTAGATTTAATGTATGAAGCCCCATATCAAATTGGTAGGAATCTAACCTGTCACCCTAGAAACACCAATTTGCACCTATCAATGAATATCTACCTAACATTGCATTGGATTTTAGGACTACTTCTCCTTCACCCATAATTCAATGTGATTACTCCTAGTTGTTAAAGGCATAGCCCTCCCGGGTTATTATGGGTTTACAATAAGTATTTAAATACCAATTGGCCAGATTGAATATGTAAATGAAGCATAAAGTAAGACATCATTTTGATATGAAAAATCTATTCTAACATACATCCTAACATCCTAATTTTTCATACAATTCATTGCAAAAGAAAAATATAAGAATTTTACTTCATAAAGTAGGTGTCACACACAATAGAAAGTTTCATTAAATCAAATCAAACCCACTAATAAGTGTTTATAACAAATACAAGATAATGAAGAAACAATAATTAGCTTTTCCCCTCTGAAAGAAAGATGAAAAATCTCTTAAAAAAAGTCTCCTACTAATCCATGCAATGCTAATATAATCCCATACAGATATCTCTCAAAATTTCCTCATCAATCTCTCCAAAAAAGGTAAAAATTTACATTTCTTACTTCTATCTACGGACCTCTCGGCCTTAATGAAGAATTTTAGGACTTAGAAATGCTGAAAAAGCCCCCCTTTTGGCCAAGAGAGAGCGAGAGAAAGAGAGATTCTTGAAGAGACACACCCTTAAAATAACCCTCGATATCCCCAAGAGTCACTTCTGATGCCCCTTCAAAATTCATCTAAATAAATTGCATTAAAAAAATTGATTATGTCGCTTAGGTGCCAGTCTTCTAAAAGGCAGAAGATAACTACTTGGCTCCTAGGCGCCAGGAAAATTTTTTTTTTCTAAGCTTGAATTCTCCATTTTCGCTTCATTTGTTCCAAAACTCCATCTCTTGTGCCTAAAACAAAAAACATGTAAAATATCTTCCTTTAAGTGTAATATCATTAAAAATGAGCATAAAATATATATAAAAAATAGCATATTTTTAGGCGTGTTAGTCATCTGCTATATTAGTTCAACATTCTCCTCCTAGATGACAGATACTCACTCTTACATGATCTCTAGATCTGGCTTAATGCCTTTCAGCTAAGCCCCTACCACAGCCACTTGATCTTTTACTGCTCTTGCATGTGCCTTGAACTCTTATTCCTTTGCCTCAGCTTTCAAGGCTCCACCTCCCACTTCAAGGTTCAGAGAAGACAAGTGATGAGTGGCTGCAAGTCTGAGTAACTTGTACTGGTTAACCATGTGACATAGTTCTAAGGGCAATAGGATATTTAAGAAAATCTTTAAGCCCTTGAAAACAAAATACATTGGTGATGGTCGAAGTGTACTCATTTGTCGTCAGGGCTTTGGGAATAAGTCCCCCAGGACATTTATTAGGGCAAATCTTGAGTCCAAGTTGAGAAAGACCTTCTACAACTTCTTCTATAACAGGTTATAGTAATCCTTACCTCTCTTCATCTTCTTCTTTAGAGGTAAGAGGAGGAACGAGTCAACATTTTGAGCTATAGCCTTGCCCTTCCTCTAGCGTTGTTCTTCTATAGAAGTAGCAGACTCACACTCTAGTGCAGTTACCGACTCAGGCTCTTCTACTTCATCCAAGGTTTCCTCAAGGCTTTTTGCTATTGTCTTTTTAGTTAGTGTAGCTGATGAACATGTAGAAGACTAGTTGGCCTCACCTCTTTTAGTGAGAGGAATAAAGTATGAGGAAGATGACAGTGTAGCTCCCTAGGTTGATGGTCACTTGGAAGATCCCTCAGCATTTAACCTAGTGATGGTTGGTGCCGACTCCTCTTAGTGACGATCCTTTGAAGTCCCTAATTTAATTAAAGATGGGTTTCTCATGATTAGAATCAATTCACTGGTGATTGGATTTTGAATGAATACTACAATTTTGGAGACAAAATGTATTAGTTCTAAACCTGGGATTATTTCTTCTACTTGATCGTCCACTTCCTCTTCCTTTTTTTCTTCCCTCTTGGAGATAGATCCAATGTCTTTCATCTTTCTCAACTTCTTCTGTGACAGTCATGAAACCTTTTCAATCTTCCTATTATCCTTTACCTCATCAAAAGTGGTCCACAGTGCAAGAGTCATTACACTGACCTGGGCAGGTTTCAACACCCAATTCACGATCACGAGGTCTGTGTACTATACAACAAACATATGTTTACCCATGACATTCAAAGCAAGCTCCAAGACCTACTACGATACTCTTTTTTCTTCTTATGAGGCTCTCCAATTGACCTAGTAGCAATTCTACAGTCCTTGCAAACACCCTGGAGAAACCAGAACTTTTAATCCTTGTGAAATTAAACTAGAATAACAAGGCTATCTCGACTAAACTTGGGATTGTATCAACTACTACAATTTCAATGATAGAATGCATTCATTCATTTGAAAATTTTGAGTTGAGTCAAATACGATGTAGCCATCTAGCTCCATTGTGAATGAAAAATGTAGGAGAATAGCTTCGAGTACCGCATGATCTCCATCCATCATAAGTAAATGATGAAAGTCATCATTATAGTGATTGAGTTTGATAGGAAATTGACCTAATCTTTTAGAAGTATAGTAGTTAAAGTCCCAATCAAAAAAGATCCCAGTAAAAGATTAGATCATTGCTAAAATGATTTGTTGGCCTTGCCTCTGCCTCCACCCGCTCGAGCACTACATTTGTGTCATATACACAAGTATCTTCCAAGCGATCTGAATTAAACAAGGTGAGGGTAGAAATTTTAGTTATATGCACCAAGCTAAATAGTTATGGAGAGTATTTGGAAGCCATGGGAATTTTGGAGGAAAATCGACCCAAGGGAGAGACAAGAAGCAACTGAAAGAGGAAAAGTTAGAGTTAAGAAGCATAAACACCAAATTTATTTTACTCTTATATATATGGTATCCAGTAAATTCACATCAAACAAGTAAAAAATTTAAGCACATGAAATGATGTAAAATTTTAGAAATTCACATAAATTTAAATTTTATTTATGATAGGAAATATTTTACAGAAGATCTTCAACAGTCTCGAGCAAAACAAGAACTTGAATCATAAGGCTTTGATACAATGCATGCCCTCCAAACTTAAACTTCCTTACACTCCTTCATCCACTAAGACTTGAGAGATCAAACTAGCTACCTGAACTTTTGCCAGCTCCATTGAAAAAGTAGCCACCTCCCTCTGGTGAGTCGCCATGCCTGCATAAAGGACCATCGGCTCTTCTTCTAGCTTTGATATGTTGTTTCATCTATCCGTTTAGCTAGAAACCATGAAAATCCCCACAGATCATCAACCTCCCTCTCAATATCTTCAGGGCCAGATAGATGGCTTGGTGTGCTTCCATCATGGGCTGAAGCATATGGTCCCTCGGTTTACTTTAGAGTAGATAGTTAGCCGACTTCCATTGTTGATGGGTTGATAATATGAAAGGTATCCACTGCAAGAAAAATCAAATGTCATAAAAAGAGAAAGTAAAACTCTATTGAATAAAAAAAATAAGCTTTTCTTAAACCAAGCATTCACTTCATCCCAGATGACAGAGGCTCTCACTAGCAGATGGAGCAACTGGCTGCCTCACCGATCAAAGGAAAGGGAAATCAACCTTCAAACAACTAGACCTGGGTCTTAGCGACCACCAAAGCTGATTACTAAGCTGGCTACTAATGAATCAAATCTGGAGTAAGGACCCTTGCATCAGTGGCACATGCTTTTTAGCTCCGCTCCCCAACTCTTGATAATGTGACATCGAGTTATACAAATCAACCTTCAACCTCTGTTTATTTTGGATCACTTGTTTAACCAACTTCTCTCCCTCTAGTTAGCTTCCTCCTCCTGGTCACTTTGAGCTAACCAGTTGAAGTTCTCCTTCTAACCTCTTTGCCATCGCTAGTCGACCCTCATCCTCGAGCTTCTTTAACATCTGCTGACTACTCTCTGATTTCTTTTTCTCTCTTATGGGAGGGCAGATTTTTTTGGTTGAAATCTCGAAGGCCTTCAACATGGATGCCTCATTCACTAGTTTCTTGTCGCACACTAGCACTCTCTTCCTAAAAACTAACTAAAGGGCATAACATACAGAAATAATGATGAAAAAGTGTTTATCATGACCTATTTATAAGAAATGCGAGAACAAAAATCTACAAGTTTAATTATTAGAATTATTTATTAAATAATAAATGGCTAAATTTTTGCATTTAATTCTCTTTTTCTTATTATAACTCTTAATTTTAAGAATATGTACATCAGAAATATGATCTCATGAATGTTGAGGAAATTCAATGGGTCTCAGTTAATGGACACCGAAGGATTGCATCGGGATAGTCAAAAGAAGGAAATACCAAGCGCCATTTCCTTTGGTTAGAACTATGACTGACTGAATGGAAGCACAATCAAATGGAAGAACATGTGGCACCTAATCCAAGGATAATCATTCTTAACCAAATCTCTAAACTGATTCCAAAACATTTCACAAAGATGGCTAAAGGGCACATTGTAGAATACCTTTCTAATCCTCTAAGAAGGCCCCCTATTCAAGGAGGGGTGCCTGCTAGATTATAGAGATACACCCTCTTCCTGATGGTTTAACTTCACCCTTACAGCTAGAAGACCTCTGCTCAAAATTCCATTGAGAAGGGTGACCAATGACCTTTTAGCCAATTGAGGTTTCAGCCAACCGACTGACACATACTACAAATCATTAAATGATCCTCATCAAGTATTTATGAATATCAAACAATGTCAATGTAAGTTATGAATATGAAAGGGTACAGAGTCAGTTACACATATGAAAATTTGGCATAATAACTTGTAACAATTCTATTAAAATAAGGACAAACATGTAACTTTATACTAGATACCCCTGAGACATATAAATAAGGAGTCATTTCTTTAATAAAAGACCACTGAATTTCTTCTTAAAACTTGTGTTATTGTGCTCCTAATCTCTCCCTCTATGTTTCTGTGATCATAATGATGTATTTAGATTCAACAATGTATGTAGAAACATATATATATATATATATATATATATATTCATATATATTTCCTTTTCTTAAGAAAAGAAGAATTATACGACTCCGTACGTGTTGATATCAAAAGTGGTGTACAAAAAAAAGGAGTGGAGGTGGATCCCAAAATCTAAAGAGCAACAAATACAATGAAATCCTAGGGGTTCCTCCTCCCACATTACAACTCCATACCAAATAGTTGAAAACCCAAAATTACAAGTACACACAAAGCAAAAAAGAAATCATAGTATACAAAAGAGAAGATGTAAAGTTTTACCGGGGTGATGAAATGCAGAAACACTCCACAATAAATCTCCTAAAAGCCATGAAACCATGTGGAGTATAATTGATCAAGCCGCAAATATCTGTACCAGAACTCTAGCCAACAAGCAACATTAAGAAGTACTTCTAGCACATATGGCTCAAAAAATCAAAAACCGGCAGAAGCTTCCAAGCCGAGACCTGCATAAACGTCCAAACCAAACCTACTCCAAACTTCAAAGATATATATATGTATACACACAAAAAAGTGAATAATCTAAAAAAATGGCCCAATCTAGCTCCAATTTGTCCATTCTATAATTGACTACATCACTAAACCTAGTTGGAATAAATAAGGATGGCAAAAGGAAGACAACAAACTAAACATGGAAGAACCAGTAGCATATTCAAGCATATAATCTTCAAGCAAAACGAAGGTTAAAGTTAGAACAAAACTTAAACAATCAGCATGTAGGGAGACAAAGATACCACCAAAAGTATACATAACTAGAAGCCTTTTCCTATCAAGAGAAAAACATTTTGTTCCCATCGCCCAAATCCACATTGATTTCAACACTCGTTTAGGAGGAAAGTTTAATTGCAATATGGACAACAATTCTAAGCATTTCCATTGATTTGAGCATCTCCATAATATGATACAAGCAGGTGCTTTAAAAATCCAATCGAAAGCGACATAAGCTTCCAAAGCAAGTCCTGCTCGAAAAGCTCCAAAACTGAGCCCATAATATTGAAACCATTCAGCCAAGAAACAAGACATTCAAAACCAAGTCATCCTTCCAAAGAAATCCAGTGAAACCATAGAAGCAAATTTCCATAGCTTATCACAGTCCAAGTGAGGAGAACCGAAAAATATAGTGCATCCATTCAACAAAAAAAAAAAAAAACCCAGCTAAAAAACAAACAGAAACATACAAAATAGAAGCAACAAAAAAGAGAAAACAAAAACTATCTTCTAATATGAGGCAGATCCAATAGATCACCATGCAATAAATTTCTAAGAGTAGGGAAAGGTTGTAAAGAAACAAAAGGCTCATTAGCCACATGCTTTAAAAGCAAATTTGCTAGGGAATTACTCTCTCGATAAGTAAAACTCATTTCCACGTTTAGCTGATATCTAGAAATTACGTTTCAAATGTGTTTGAAATAGGAATGAGATTCCAATAAGGCTTAGAAACCTTCATTAACATGATATAAAATAGAGTAGAATCAGTTTCAGTAATAAGGAAGGTTAAATATAGTGGTAATTTTTAAAGCAAACATAAGCATTTAGCTTGCAGAGGGCTACTAGTAATGACATGTGAAACAAAATGACACAAAGAGATACTCAAATGATCTCTAAATAAACTTCCAGCACCACAGAAATCAGCAACCCAACTACCATCAATGTTGAATTTAAACCATCTTAAAGGAGGAGGCTGCCATTTAACTAGCATAGGCATCCTCCCTAACTTAGGATAGGTGCCAACCGCTTTTGGAGTCCTACTAGCTTTAGCAAAATTTGTAAGAATAAAAGAGACAGTAAGAGTAGGGGAAGGTGGGAAAGAAGTATACTTGTAACTATTTCTAGCAAACCAAATGAACCAAAGCACAATAAAAAAAAAGTAATGGAGCTTTGTATCAGTACTAGTAGCAACTTTCCAAGCCATTAAATAAGCTTCCATATCAAAACTTTGAGGCCATACAATCCTAAAGTGCCTCCTAAGAAAAAACCAGACCTCCTTAGCATAAGAAAATTCATAAAATAGATGGGGGTATACTTCCTTTGTGCTTTTGCAAATATGTAAAATAGAGGCCATTTTCAATCCCTTCAGTTTCAATGTATCATCAAGTGGAAGCAAAGAGAGAAAAAACTGCCATAGGAAGAAAGAAATGGAAGGAGATTATTAGAGCATTCCAAATCAAGTGACCGCAACATCAATCATTGAATGCGTGTAGCTTGGAATATAGCATGTTAGTGACCGACAACATGGAATTCATTTTCCAATTCGGAATATCCTTAGCAGTAGCATGTATGAGAATTAAATATAATTTTAAAGCAGTATCCCCACCAACAAGGGCCTCCAATTTATGAACCTCCCAGGTACCATTAATCCAACAATTAGAAACAAGCATACTGTCATCCTGTAATTGGTGTTGGTGATCAACAAGATTGTACATAATCCATTGATCATGCCAGAAAGAAACCTTGCCCTTCCTAATATCCCAAAGGTTGAATTGACTAGCAACGAACCCCGCTTAAAGGATAACTTTATAGATTTTAGAATCCCCAACCTTCCAAAGAACCATATATGGATGTACATTAGGACAATATTTTTGATGTAAAAATTGAGCCCACAAAGAGTCTCCCATACGGAGTTTATACCAAAGCTTGCACATATTGATTTCCAAAAATTGTTGAAAAGTTTAAAAACCAAGACCGTCTGACAATCTTGGCTTACAAACTTTATTCCAAGCAACCCAAATTTTCTGAGAACCACCACTGGGCCAAAGGAAATTACTAAAGTGCTTCTCCAAAATTTTAATCATGCTTTTTTTAAGATTGAGGACTTGCGAAGCATACAAGGGTATAATATGGAGAACATTGTTGAGGAGGGTCAACCTAACCCCGTTAGAAAGAAACCATTCCTCCAATTAACAATTTTAAGTTTGATTTTATCAATCACCTCATACATTTGTTCTTTCTTCCGTCTTCCTCTAGTCAAATTGACACCCAGGTATTTAGGAGGAAGAGAAGTGGAATGGTAGCCATTACAAAAATTGATCCAATTTGTTAAAGTGGTATTGACATATTTCCCAAAATACAACTTACATTTGTCTTTATTAAAAACCAAACTAGAGACACTTTGAAAATCATTAAGATGCAACATTAAAGACTTAATATCATTTCTAAAAGCATTAAAAAAGAGAAGGACATCATTTTCATAAGCCAAATGGCTTACTAAAAGCTTTGATTTATGGCAGAATTAAGCGTCGGGATTCTGTTTGAAAGCGGTTAAGAATGCGGGATAAATAATCAAAAGAAATGATAAAAATGGTAGGGGAGAGAGGATCTCCTTGCTTGATACCCCTTTGTGCAGAAAAAAAACTATAAAAATTACCATTCACCAGAGCCTTTAATAATTGTTATGCAACCAACACTTTCTGAGGCTCTAAAAGCAAGTAGTAAAACCTCTAGCTTAAAAATATATAATAATGAAGTCACAACTAATGGTATCAAAAGCTTTTTTGATATCAACTTTAAAGACCAAGTTTACACCTTCGCATTTTTTATCCAGGTCCTCAATAATCTCTTGAGCAAGCAAGATATTAGCTTTGATTTCTCTACCTTTAATAAAGGCGGATTATTGAGGCTAGATAAGGGAGGGTAGATGAGGTTGTAATCTAGCCACAAGCAGTTTGCTTATGAATTTGGAGATAACAAATGTAAGAGAAAATTGACAAAAATTATGCTAATAGGTCATATCATTGCCTTTGGGAATAAGAGCAATTAAAGCAAAAGGTGAAATTTACCAAGATCCTCACCCATAAAGAAACTTTGGATAGTGAGATTACCTCTTTTTTATTGATATCACAACAATGTATGTAGAAGGCCAAAGTGAAACCATCTGGAGCAAAGGCCTTATTTGAATTAATATCCTTGAAGGAAGAGAAGATTTCCTATTTAGTTGGCACTTCAAAGAGGGAGAGAGCTGCTGCATATTCCCTATCCATAGCAAATAGATCAAATCCACATAGGATACTTGTACAACAACTCTATATACTTCAGTGAAGTATTGCACAACACTTTGACCAATTTCCTCAACATCAGTAAACACACCCCCTAACTATTTTTGAATTTAAGAATAACATTCACATTTCTTCGATGTTTTATAGAAGCACGAAAAAAATTTTTGTTACAATCTCCATCAGTAAAATTAATGTCATTAGCTTTTTGTCTCAAAAATCTTTCCTCTAAAGAAATAACATCAAAAGGAGTAAGGTGAGCACTAGACACCTTATCAACTTACTAAAAATCACAAATGATCTGAGATTCTAGAACATCCACCTCTTTTTGAGCCTCGAGAACCTTATTATGGACATTTTTGAAAACCTGAAAATTTCATTCCACAAAAAGGTGGCCACTCTTTTATGAAGTTGTCGTAAAGTGTACTATGGGCTACCAACACGATCAACTCACCAAGCCTGAGAGATAAGACTCAAAAAGTACCATAAAATGTCCAAATATTAAGAAATTTGAAATGAGATATAGATGGCTTATTATGAAAAGCAAGATACAACAAGATGGGATTACAATCAAATGCGATATAATTAAGATGCTGAACTGTAGAAATATTGAAATAATTAAGAAATTAAGTGTTCCTAAAAAATCTATCCAGGCATTGTAACATATAGCCTCTCCTCCAAGTAAAAGAAGTCCCATAATAACCCAAATCAAACAAGCCAGCTTCCAAAATGTGATCACAAAAATGATTAAAGAGAGTAAGATCACATCTACCGCGACCTCTTATTTTAGAAGGCATCATGGTCATATTAAAGTCCCCACCAACAAGCTAGTTTCAGTGATTACCTCCCCCATTTGCATAATTTTATTCCAAAGTAGATATTTATCCTGTAAAAAAGAACTAACATAAACAAAATTAGCCCAAACATAAAATTCCTCCATCCAAAAGTTGGTTAGAAAAAATTGTTCATCATCCTCAGTAATACTTAAGTGCATGGTGACTACGCTAGCAAACCCAAATATTGTTATTCTTATTGGAGTAATGCTTGTAATGTTTAAAAACATTTTAGAAACATGTCCTTATTAAAAGAGACAGAAGGCTCTATAATAGCAAAAATACAAAGTTTATGAACTCTACATAAGTGTTTTAAACAATTAAGGGAGGAAGGGTTCGCCACTCCCCTAATGTTCCACACCATTATGTTAAACATGATGTCTTAAACCAGCCCTCGTACAAGATCTAGAAGGATGGCCTAATTTTTCTCCATCAGAATAATAGTTGCTCTCCTGGATTATGTTATCTACTTTTAGATGTACCAATTCATTTATTCTTTTCTCTTTATTTTTACTAGTTCTTTGAATTAACCATTCATTTTCTAAAGCATTAGTGGCTCCTACAACGTACTCCTTATGATATGAGGCTTGCGGATCTATATCATGAGAAACCTTTATAGTATAACATTCACCATAAATATTATCATTAATTAAATCATTTCTCTGAGCAAAGATTTCTTTTTTATGAAGCTGAGTAGCATGAACATAATGCTGAGCATGATGAGTGACAAGCTCTCCATCAGTAAGTATATCAAACTGGACAGGGGCACCAACATCAGATAGAAGATTCGAGTTAGGAGGTCCATTCAAAACCTCCTCAATAATATTAGTGTTAGGAGCAGGATTAGAGTGTGTATCATGACTTGAATTATTAATAGGCAAATCAATAAGGGAGTACGCCTTCTTAACAGGCAATAAAACCCCCTCATTTTGAGGTTGAGGACAAAGTGGTTGGGCTTTACCATTACCTAGCCAAAAATGAGGATGCAAACGATAGCAATGACTAGAAAAATGACCAAACATACTTCCGAGAGAGCACTGGGGGGACGTGCGTCCATTTCAACTCATTTCCAGTAACCTTTATGTTGAGACCAATTCCAAATCTCATCTGGGAAAGGCTGTGTAATATCCGTGTCAACTAATACACGAGCCTCCGACGGCCTAGGAAAGTAAGGGTGGGATTGTCAACCTTAAGTGGCTTACCAAAAGCAATTGCAAGTGAATAGAGAATTTCATAGTTAAATAGACAAAGTTTTAATCCCTAAAAGCGAATCCAAACATGAATCACAGAGGTTTCTAGCTTAGGATCATAGTCTACCATAAATTTTAATAATTTCATAAATCTATCATTAATGTTGAAAATTTTACGTTCAAAAATACGAGTGTAGTCTACATCATTCGAAAGTTGAATCAAAATATAAAGACCATTAAGAAGGCTAACCTTCTAATTAACTGTAAGCTTCAAAGCATCAAACTCCTTATGAATTACATCAAGTTTTGGATTTCCACAAAGAAATTTATTAAAAAGGGCGAACCTATAGGATGAAGCAAGAATACCAACATTCCTATTTACCTATTTCGTACTCAAAATTTACATTTTCCATCGAAAAGAGTAACACCGACTAGCGCCACTGGATTCCAAAGACCTGTTAGAGCTCACAAATATAGAGAGAGAGAGAGAGCGAGAGAGAGAGAGAGAGAGAGAGAGAGAGAGAGAGAGAGAGAGAGAGAGAGAGAGAGAGAGAGAGAGAGAGATTTCTTTTCATTTTTCATGCAGCGATGTTTTCCATCATGTTGCTATAAAACACATAAAAGCTGCTCTGAAACTCATAAAACACTACAAAAAGAGAAATGGAATCTTGTAAGATTTTAAGTTGTTATTTTTGCTGTTTGGTTGAATTCATATTAAATTTTGTCTAAATCATGAACATCTTTCTACCAAGCAGGACCACCTTCATAAGATAAATCCTCCTGCCAAGTAGCCTTATAGGCCGATGAAGGAGTACAACTGATAACTCCGATAGTTTCTCCAATTGCACCTTTAATGTGACTGGTTTGCTAATCTTTCTCCTTCAGAAGCTCAAATAGTTTGTCGGAATCGAACAATGACCATGATAGAGGCATTATAAATGTTATTATTTTTGATAGAAAGTGATTTTCTTAAGGAAGTTTAATGTTTTGGGTGCTATAAATATAAATAGATAAGTTTAGGTATGAAACTTGTAATATAGAAAATCTTAAGTGCTATGTACGTAAATTCCCGCCCCCCCACACACACACATGCACACACACACACACGCACACACACACACACGCACACACAGATATATATATATATATATATATATATATATATATATATATATATATATATTGTTGAATCCAAAATTTTTTGGGAGACACACCAAAGGAATAGAGTGCAAAAAGGAAGAAAAACGCAGAGAGAGCTTAGTAATGAACAATAAAATCATGTAATCTCTATTCACGAAATGAGCCCCTATTTATAGAAATATTGGTTGTAAGATTACATTATGTACCTCTAGTAAAGTAGGTAACAGAGGGTATTTTGGTCAATATATAAGTATAGATTTGGAAGCCTGCGATGGCGTTCAACCGAGTAAGGTTGGGTGCCTGAGATGACACCTGAGTGGATTTGGAACTAGGTGACCACTCGCCGGGAGCCTGTTGGAATAACTTGCTGGGTTATTACCCGGGTGGCTATGGTAGACTGGGAGGACCTACCAGCTATTTTAAATCATGGCGATTTTCATCATTTTTAACCTGGTTGAGGAACGCCAGTGGATTCATCTGCATGAGGTTTGTACCGGTAACACTTTGGGAGGATGATCGAGTTCTTTCTACCTTGGGATTATTTTTTACCTAACCCTTGAAGCACCATTGGTGGGTCTACCGCGTCATCTTCTTTGTTCGCTATCAGATCTTTTTATGACTTTTGTTAACACATTTTGATGTAAATATTTAAGTTCCCCGATTCTCTTGTTCCTTGATATTGATAGTTGCAATAAGGAAAAGGGAATCTTAATTTTTAAAAAGCTATTGGTACACATGATTATTAAGTGCAAAATAATTAAATACTTCTAAAATTCAATGCAAAGCCACATATAAATGAGGAAGAGTTGAAGAAAAACTGTATCTTATCTTGGCTTTTTTCGAGTGAATTGTTTCTTCTTATATGTTGTTAGTGATCATGGAGAGCAGTTATCTCTCCAAGTCATTCACGTTTGGCAAGGATGTCTAAAAGATGGTTTTCCAAGCAATGAAGCAGTGGTTGAAGGCTTCTTTCAAGAATGCGTGACATGAAAAATTCTCTATGGCTGAGAAGAGACTCCTCGAGTAGGGAGACAAAGTGGAGTCATTAGATTCACTTTCAGGCCACCCTATAGAGATACATCAAACGAGGGATGATGGCTTCATAGTTAAGAAGTGTCGAATGACAGGAGAAAACCCATCTGGAGGGTAAGCCAGTGGAGCCATTAAAGTCCATCCAGAATCCTTCTATGTTTGTGGAAGAGTAGTGGCGGGAGCTTGCATCTATGATGATGTCGCCAGAAGAACTATTCAGTCAGCAGGCCATGATCCTCTATTAGTTGATGTTCTTGTAACTTTTGCCTTTCCTTCTTTGGTGGAACATAAGACCACATGAGCTCCTTTACTACCTTGGATCTACACAGGATGATAGGCCCATCCTCTGGTAATGGGACTAACACCTCACCTACCATGGAGTTTTGTAATGTTGGGGCTGCTATGGATTCAGGATCAACACAGGGTTGTAGTCATTTGAGAGGACCACCTAAGGATGCCACGACTTGTCCAATAGGTTACCTGACTGAGGTAGCCGATATGTAAGGGTTGTCAAACTCGACTGGGCTTCAGCTCCGTGAGGAAGGAACTATAGGGATACTGATTGTGCTCATCCTCTGGACATACAACTAGAAAAACTAGAGGAAGATCTTGTTGAGATGCGAGCTCAGGAGTTTATCCTTCAAAGGGAAGTGGTGGTGCTCTTGACTAAAGTGTTTACAAATTGGGAGGCTGTTTTAGTATCATATCTTCAGTCTGAATTAGAAAGGGAAGATATATATAAGTTAGGTGGGGGAGATAGTGTATAGGTGGCTGTCTCAACTTAGTTATGTTACTACTGAGGCAGCTTTTTATGGTTTATTAGATATTTTCTCTTCAACTGATAAGTTGTAACTGGGTGGCTTCACATGTAAATATAAATATTTTGCCTAAATGAAAATTTTAATATTTTATGTATCGTAATGTGTGTCTAATGTGACTTCATTCCCATGATTCCATGTGGCAAAATGACCCTTATGTCCTTGCATCATTTGATTTTTGTGGGTTACTATAAGTTGGGTTAGTGGGTTTTTGTTGTCTTTTTTTTAAGTAATCCTATTCTCCCCTCAACATTCTAACCTTTCCACTTCCTTTTACTTGTCGACTATGGCAGTTATGTATCCTTCTAAGTTATTCGGTCTGAACCCCTTCAGTGTAGCATCTACGATAACTGTAAAACACATAGAAGTACTTCAAAGATCGTTTGTCTTCAGGGAATCGGTTGTTCTTCTGTTGGTGGAAAAAACTGAGAGAGCGTCGGGTACATATGGGCAGATTCTGGAAGTTTGCATGGAATAATCAAATTTAAATTATAGCTACTACTCTACAATTTAAAGCAAATTTACATTGTGGCTATTGCTCTACCATGAGCTCCAATCCATCTTCAATCACTATGGTATTATCCTTGCTCAGGTGACGACAAAATATGTAGCAATCATTATGACATTTGTCATCCTTCTCCTATGGTTGGAGCTTCCCTAATTCATTGAGCTCATCTTCAGCTTTTTTGAGTTTGAGATGGATAGAGGCGGATATGCAGTTTTCTTAACTAGCCCAAGACTCTGGGTGGTTGAGGTTGAGAGCAAAATTAGGGACTGTTGATCAAAGTTTGTGATTGACTCAAACATGAAAGGTTAGGGAATATCCACTAGACAATCTTGTGTGATTTGTCAAAATTGAAGGCCTTACATGAGTACACAAGGGCTTATGTTGAAATGATCAATGCTCTAGAGTTGTTAGTGTTTCCATATCTAGAAGCAGCAATAATCAACATGAGTTTGTGTTCGGCATCCTTTGGTGACATGAATTAAGCGTTTTGGGAAAAATTGGATGACAAGGAAAGAGAGAGAAAAGGAAGGCTATGACGGCAAGGACCAATGAGAAGAAGTTGAATGAGAAGATTACCCTTGGAACGGGGGATCCTTTATTGCCGTTGAGTAGTTTATTAGTCTTTCTCCCTGTTATGAAATTAAGTGACTTGATGAACTTAAAACAGAAGTACTTTTATATATATTAATAAATTGTGATAATTTTTACTTAAAACTTAATTTACTTTCAAACTCGGCCATTCGATTTGTTAAAATATGTTGAATATCAACTATAGTAAAAATTACATCGGATATTCTGGGAATTCAAAAGCCTTGGAAGGAAGGTGCAAATAAATAGGAAATAATATCATCGGGTGTAGAATCGAGCATTTTAGTGTGACAGACTAAAATATTCAATTCGGTCCTATTGTTCGAGAGCCGAAGTGTAGATGTTAGCCCTCGTGCGAGGGGAACGTGGGAGCTCGAAGTGGCAATCGGTATCCTCCCGAGCCTAGCCGCAGATTCAATAATCAAACATAGGATTAGTCAATATTCTTTACACCTGACCAAAGGGTAAAGAATAGAAATGCTCCTATTTGTCACAATACCTTAAAATTATCTATTTAAATTCATTAATCACTTAAATTTCTAAACAAGGGAAAGATACTTTTTCTCGAATAGTTAAGACTTATTTAGCAATTAGTTTAATTTCCCGCACTTTCAATACGTATTAATTTTCTACTTAGTTAAGTTACCTAATTAAAATACTTAGTTTACTTTATCGCGCTAAAATTTAGAATTCCAAATTTTCGTATACTATTTTAAAATTATTATTATTATTATTTTAAAATTAGTTGTTATTTAATTTTCTATTTCCCCGTGGGATCGATAACCGTGACTCCACTGTAGCCCGTATTACTTCGATACGATACGTATACTGCGTAGCATCCACAACATAAACAATTACAATTCTATACATATAATATAGCGGGGTCAAGTTTTTGAGCGTCATTGCAATTAAATTAAAAATATCATAATATAAAATTGTGGGTCCAAGTTTTAGCGCCGTTGTCGGGAATCGTAAGAAATATTTACTAGAGTAACAAACTATTTTAAAATAATCATAATAAATAAATTAATAACTATTCTAAAATTGTATGCACAAATTTGGAAACGAAAATTTAATACCTTATGATTCTGAATTAGAGCGTACAATTAAAAGAATTAGAAAACAAAAGAAACAAATTATAAATTTAACACAAATGACGAATATTCCTGAAATTCAAAATATGAACCAACAAAGACCATTAAGAGATTATGCCAACCCTACATCGATGAAATTCATTTAACTATTCAAAACCCCGATGTAGCTGCTAATTCATTCGAACTTAAACCCGCAATTATCCAAATGATACAAAACAATCAATTTAGTGGTTCACCTACCGAAGATCCTAACTTACATCTTGCTAGTTTTCTAGAACTTCGTGCTACTTTTAAATATCAAGGAGTATCCGACGATGCTATAAGACTTAGACTTTTTCCTTTTTCATTAAGGGATAAAGCCAAAATGTGGTCGAATTCGTTAAGACCTGGATCTATTAAAACTCGGGGAGAATTATCACAAAAATTTCTATCCAAATATTTTCCACCATCTAAAACTCGCTAAGTTTAGAAATGATATAACTTCTTTTTGTCAGCTAGATGGAGAATCAATATATGAAGCTCGGGAGAGATTTAAGGAACTTCTTAGGAAATGCCCACATCATGCGCTACCGTATCAGTCGATTATTCAAACCTTTTATAATGGATTAGTAGGATCTTTAAGATCAATCATCGATGCCGTCGCTGGAGGTTCATTAATGTCTAAACCATTCGATGAAGCTTATGCACTAATCGAAGAAATGGCAACAAATAATTTCCAATGGCCTCGCTGATAGAGTAAATCCGAAAAAGATAGCCAGCATTCATGAAAACGATGCAATATCTATGTTAGCTTCTCAAATTGCCGCTATATCTAAGAAATTAAATCATTTTGGAATGAACTACTCTCCTACTTTGAAGAAAACTCATCTCGAACAAATCATTAAATCTCAATCTAATTATGAAACTTTAAATGCTATTAATAATATAACTAATAACCCTTATTCAAACTATTATAATCCCGGTTGGAAAACTCATCCAAATTTTAATCGAATAACACATCTAATCAACAATGGATGAATCAACCTAATCAAGCAAATCCAAACTATAAACCTAATTACCCACCCGGATTTAATAACAATAACCCTCAATTCAAAGATAAGAAATTATCTATGGATGAATTAATTTTGAATATGGGTCATCAACTACAAAATCAAGGAAATCAACTACAAATTCAAGGAAATCAATTACAAATTCAAGGAACATCTATTAAAAATATCGAAACTCAACTTCGACATATTACATACGCGCTAAATAATAGAATACCCGGAACTTTTCCTAAGTAATGTGGAAATAAATCCTAAAGATCAAGGAAAAGAACAAATTAAAGCAATACAACTAAGGAGTGGAAAAGAATTAGAACCTCAAATTCAAAAAGAACTTGAAAGCCAAAAAGAGGAAGTGGAAATTGAAAAGGAAACACTTCAACAAGATTCAAACTTAGAACATCCTTTAATACCTATGAAAATTTCTGTTGAAAAACCTCCACCACCATTTCCTCAACGACTAGCTCAACATAAAAATGATAAACAATTTGCTAAATTCCTTGAAATATTAAAGAAATTAACAATCAATATACCTTTTGTCGAAGCTTTAGATCGTATGCCAAATTATGTAAAATTTATGAAAGATATTCTAAATAAGAAAAGAAAATTCACCGATAATGAAACAATCAGCATTTAGTGAAGAGTGTAGTGCTATTATTCGAAGAAGCTTCCGAAAAATTGAAAGATCCCGGTAGTTTCACTATACCCCGCGCTATAGGAGAAACATTTTATGGAAAAGCTTTGTGCGACTTAGGAGCAAGCATCAATCTAATGCCTCTATCGATTTTTAAGAGATTAGGATTAGGAAAAATTACACCTACTTCAAGTAACCCTTCAATTAGCTCGATCGTTCGGTTACTCTATCCTAAGGGAGTTATCGAAGATGTGTTAGTAAAAGTGGATAAATTTATCTTCCCAGCAGATTTTATTGTTTTAGATATGGAGGAAGATAAAGAAATTCCTATCATTTTAGGAAGACCATTTTTAGCTACCGGAAAAGCTATGATCGATGTTCGTAAAGGAGAATTAACTATGAGAGTAAATGACCAAAAAGTTACTTTTAATATTGCAAAATCAATGAAATATCCTGCGCTAGAAAAGGATGATGAATGTTTTCGGATGGAAATACTTGAACATTTACAACAAGAACATTTTAAGGAATATTACGAAGATAAATTAGAAAAAGAAAACACTCGAATTAATCGAAGATAATAATGAAGAACTAGATTATATTCAGGAAAGATTTGAATTTTTGGATAATACCGAAAAACACCGACAAGAATATAGTTCCATCAATTATTAAACCTCCCGAACTCGAGCTAAAAATATTACCCGATCATTCGAAATATGCTTATTTAGGTAATTCTTCAACTTTACCAGCTATTATTTCATCCGCATTAAACGAATCTCAAGAACAAAAACTTTTAGAAACTTTAAAAAAATATAAGAAAACTTTTGGTCGGACTTTAGTAGATATTAAAGGAATTAGTCCTTCAATCCGTATGCATGTAATTATTTTAGATGATGAACATAAACTTAAAGCAGATCCCCAAAGGAGATTAAACCCGATAAAGAAAGAAGTAGTTAAGAAAGAAATTTTAAAATGGTTAGATAATGGTATTATATATCCTATTTCCGACAAGCTGCCTGGGTAAGCCCAATTCACCGTGTTCCTAAGAAGGGAGGAGTGAACGTCACCGCCAATGAAAATAACGATCTTATTCCTATAAGATAAGTTACTGGTCGAGCGTATATGTATCGATTATAGGAAATTAAATACCGCCACCAGGAAAGATCACTTCCCTTTACCATTTCTGTACTCGTATGTTAGATAGATTAATCGGACATAAGTATTTTTGTTTTCTGTATGGATACACCTGTTATCATCAAATACAAATTGCTCCCGAGGATCAAGAGAAAACTACATTTACTAGTCCTTATGGAACTTTCGCTTTTCGAAGAATGCCTTTTGGATTATGTAATGCACCAACGAACATTCCGCAGATGTATGATGTCTATATTTAAGTAAGTTAATCGATAATGGAATAGAAGTATTTATGGATGATTTCTCCGTATTTGGAACATCATTCGACACATGCTTAACTCATCTTGAAAAAGTATTAGAAATATGCGAGAAAACAAATTTAGTTCTAAATCGGGAGAAATGTCAATTTATGGTTGCGATCAGGCGGCATTGTATTAGAAGGCATAAAATTTCGTGAAAATTCAAGTTATGCGAAATTGACCTCCAACTACGTAAAAGGGGTAAGAAGTTTTCTTGACATGCCGGATTCTATGACGCTATATAAAAGATTTTTCAAAAATTACTAAACCTCTATGCCAACTTCTCAAAAAGGACAAGAAATTTGAATTTACAATCGAATGCCCGAATGCTTTTGAACTCTTAAAAGAAAAATTAATTACAACGACCTATAATAGTTTCACCTAACTCGGGAGAAACCATTCGAGCTTATGTGTGATGCTAGTGATTATGCCGTAGGAGCAGCTCTTGGCAAAGATATGAAAAGATTTTTAAAGTTATATACTATGCTAGTAAAACTCTAAATGATGCCGAATTAAATTATACAAGCTATGTAAAGAGAATTATTAGCGGTAGTATATGGTTTTAATAAATTTAGACCTTATCCGATCGGAACAAAATGTATCGTGCATACCGATCATTCTCGCTATCAAATATTTAATGCAAAAGAAAGATTCCAAACCAAGATTAATTAGATGGATGCTATTAATGCAAGAATTCGATTTCGAGATCGTTAATAAGAAAGGAACCGATAATCAAATCGCGGATCATTTATCAAGATTAGAAAATCATGAATTATCCGATATTGAAAATGAAATTATGCACGCTTTCCCGATGAACAACTATATAATATCAATGAGTGGAAAATACCATGGTATGCTGATATAGTAAACTATATAGTTAGTAATATTTTACCACCTATGCTAACTTTGCAACAACGTAAAAAATTCATCCATGATACAAAACCTATTTTTGGGATGAACCATATTTATATAAGTAATGTAAGGATTTAATTATTGAAGATGTGTACCTTATGAAGAAACTCGAACCAATTATTCAAAAATGTCATGATTCGATTTCGGAGGACATTTTGGGACCGATAAAACTCGCTTATAAGATTCTACAATCTGGATTTTACCGGCCTACTCTATTTAGAGATGTATACGTATATATTAAAACTTGCGATAAATGTCAAAGAGTAGGAAATATATCTAGAAAAAATGAAATGCCTCTGAATTTTATATTAGAAGTTTAAATTTTTGATGTTTGGGGATTAGATTTTATGGGACCTTTTATTCCTTCGTTTGGAAACTCATATATATTAGTAGCTGTTAATTATGTTTCCAAATGGATTGATGCACAAGCTTTACCTAGGTGTGATGCTAAGAGTGTTTCAAAATTTCTGACGAAAAATATTTTTACTAGATTTGGAATGCCGAGAGTGATTATCACTAACGGAGGAACTCATTTTAGAAATAAATGCATTCACAAACTAGTAGAAAAATACAATATTACTCATAAGATATCCATCGCTTATCATCCACAGTACTAACGGATTAATCGAAGTATCTAATCGTGAGATTAAAAGTATTTTAGAAAAATCCGTAAAACCAAATAGATTAGATTGGTCTATTAGATTAGATAATCGCATTATGCGGCTTATAGGATCGCTTATAAAACTCCGATTCGAATGACTCCTTACGAGCTTATATATGGAAAAACATGCCACTTACCAAATTGAATTAGAACATAAAGCATATCGGGCGATTAAAGAATTTAATTATAATATGAAGGAAGTTCGGTGAGAAAAGATTGTCGCAATTAAATGAATTGGAAGAATTAAGAAATGAATCATATGATAATGATCGGATTTATAAAGAAAAGATGAAATTATGGCATGATCGGAAGATTAATTAGAGAAATTTTGAACCGAGACGAGAAGTTTTGTTATATAATACTAGATTGAAATTATTTCCTAGAAAATCGAAGTCTCGATGGTTAAGACCTTTCACCATAACTCAAATATTTTCATACGGAACTATAGAAATCGAAGATCCAAAAACTCGGACATAAATTTAAAGTTAATGGACATAGATTAAAACCATATTTCGAAGGTATAAGACCTAACTATAAAGAGGTTTTAATGCTTAGTCGAATTCGATTAATAATTGAAATTAGGTTGAGCCGACAACGTTAAACCAAGCGCTTTATGGGAGGCAACCCATATTAGTTATCTATTTTTATTGTATCTTAATAGTTAGTCTATATTATTGAAACTCTACTACCCAATTATTATTAAGAATCATCACATGTTCGAACCATTATGATGAGAAAAGAAATTATTCGATTTAGAGAGAAATTGGACATTATTTTGGAATCTCGCCGACGGCGAGGTCGATACTCGCCGACAGCGAGGTTCGCGCCTAAATTAAATTCAGTTTATTTATCGAGCTCGCTGACAGCGAGAAACGTCCCGTCGACAGCGAGAACATGGGAGGCAGTTTTTATAACTGAGTCGCCGACGGCGAGAAACTTCTCGCCGACAGCGAGGAAGTTATAAAGATGAGTTATTTATAATTTGAATGCCGATTTGGACGGTTTCAACACAATTCCTTTGTGAAAACCCATTCTTAAATCATTATAGATCTGCCTTCTTCACTAGAATTCATTCCATTCACCATAATGGCCTCTAAATTCTTAGATTCCTCTAATTCTGGAGTGTTTAACCGGAGGAAATTTGTGAGTACGGAAGCGCAGCGGATCTTCAACAAGGTTTTGGTAAAGAAAAGAGTTATCAAGGAATGGGGATTTGTCAATCGAGGATTAGAGAATTCCACTACGAAGATAGAAGAAACGATCGCGCAACATGCACCTGGGAGGTATTTTGTTACACTACGTCCGTCGTTGTTATTCCAACTACGTGAAAGAGTTCTACTCTAACTTACATGCGATCAACAATGGGAATGTCTATGTCCGAGGAAGATGGGCGACGTTTACTCCATCAAGAGTAAATGAATTATTCTCTATAGAAGACACCCCGTATGTCACTATTCAAATTTTGTGCCTTCTCGATATAATATGAATGAGATATTTCGATATCCGATCGATGAACCGGAATATCGGGAAATGCGCGAAGACGGGTATGTTAGTTTCTCCGCATCACTTTTGAATCTCGTCTCAAAGCACCGGCACTTTTTCATCTCATCTAAATTGTTACCTACTATGAGGGTAAACAAGGTTTCGAAGGAATGCGCTATATCGAATTATTGTATTCAAAATGGATCGCCTATCGATGTTGGATCAATAATTGTTAAGTCCGCATTGGGTTTAATTGTGCATGGGTCGGCTCACGGACTAGGACACCCATCTACTATTTTTGCATTATGCAATCGAGCACTGTGTTTCTTATGAAGCTTGGGAAAAGGTTCTCGTTACCTTGAAGCCGCTCGATCCTACGTATATGTTCTCTACTTTGGACAATAATGATGAAATTACATTTATCTCCGATAGAGCTTCACAGAATAATCCTATAAGAAGACCTATTTCGTATAAAACGGAGTTACTTATGAAGAAAATTAAAGGAATGGAGAAAGAACTCGCAGAAGTGAGAGATTCAATCGACAATATATCCGATTTATTCGATCACATCGATCGGAGGATGAAGGAACACTTCGATCATTCTCGGACATCCGGAAGCCGCCTTTCTTCATTTACCGAAACGAAGGGTTGGATCACCGAAGAATCCGCTTCGGAGTTTCCCTTCGAGCCTTTCTATAACTTATTCGTGCATCATCGTCATATCGGAAATATCGGAGAAGATGAAGATTCCGACATCGAAGAGTAGTAGTAAAGATTTCCATAGTATGTTTGTATTTATGTTATTCGATTTGATTTAGATTTTATTATGTGTGGAGTGATGATTTGAATATCTCAAACTTAATCGAGATATGCGTCATAGTTTGTATCGAGCATTTAGTGTGTCGTGGATTGGTTTGCGATGCCGATTAGTAGTAAGGATTGGAGAATCGAAGTTTGATTAAAGAGTTTAAAATTATGTTAGTTTGCACATCTCATGGATTTCAATATTAAAGTTAATTTGTTGTGTTGTGTGAATTTGTTTGTGTATAAGTAGCTAATCTTCATATTAAATTAATAAATGATGTGATCGGAAATATAATATAAGGCAAATCAAGGACGAAAATGAGTGACAAATTTCGAAAATTAAATTTTTTGGAATCTCGCCGACGGCTAGAAAAATCCCGCCGACAGCGAGATCGATCTCGCTGACAGCGAAGAATAGAGCAAAATTTCTCGCCGGCAACAGATTTTTCCTGAGAGTTTTTGGTTCCGAAAAATATTAGCTCGCTGAAGGCAAGAAAAATCTCGCTGACAGCGAGGTCGCGAAAAACACTTTAATTGACCGGTCAAAAACACTATTCATCATCCCCAACCTCTCATTTTTGCAAAAACTACCCTAGGGCTCACGAAATTTAGGATTTAGAGGCGATTTCATCACTCAAAAACACTGGATTTCATCTTCTCTTGGTAAGTGCTTCACTCCTATGCAAAAGTTTTTGATTTTCACCATGTATTTTCTCCACATTGAAAAATTTGGAAAAATCCTAAATGTGGAAAAATTACTCGGTAGAAATCCATAAAATTTGTTTTAATTTGATCTTAGATGTTGTAGGAAGCCTCCTTAGTAATATAAGGAAGTTTAGTGACGATTTTTGTGAATTTCATAGATCGATCGAAAAATGGCTCCGCGACAGAAAAGACGAGTAGATTACGATACTGACCTATTTGTCAATGCACGAGCACAAAATTGGTATTTTCAAAACATTCAAGCAAGAAAGTGCATTGCGAATCGAGTTTTTAAGAATCCGGAGGCGAAGTTGAGCGAATCATTAAAGAACGAGGTTGGGAGAATCTCTGCTACATCACAAATAGAGCTGCTGTGGAAGTAGTAAAGGAATTTTATTCTAACCTGACTGCTGTAGAGGACGCACCAGTAATGGTATGTGGATTTATGGTTGACTTTAGCGCTGCTAGAATTAAAGCCTTCTATGAAGTTCGGGACGGTCCAAATGAGTACGAAACATTTGGAACTATGCCGGAACCTCTAGAAGATGTGATAAATTTTCTTACTGACGGGACTGGAGTTTGGAAGATAAAGCAGCGGGATAGAGTGAATTTTCCTCTTTCTAAGTTAAATGCAAATTCTAAAGCATGACACTATTTTATTTGTTCTACTTTGTTACCTACATACCACCACAGTGGGGTAACAAGGGATAAAGAAGTTCTGAATTTCTGTATTCAGAACAATAAAAGTATAAACATTGGAGGTCTCATCTATAGAAATATCTTAGCCACTGCTGGAAATGAAAGTGGAGGGGGATTGGGACATCCTGGGTTGATTTATGCAAATCTGCCAACTCTCTGGAGTTGAGGCAGCATATGATGAGGATTGGATAGAACCCACGAACCCACTCACAGCGGCCAATATTAAGAAATATGAGTCTCATGAAGGGTGGAGATCAGGAGTGAGAAGTTATTTCACTCGACCAAGTAGAGATATACCCTCTACTAGCTATGAACCTCCTGAGCCTACCACCCTTACCCTACAAGATCTGATGAATGAGCTGACACTGCATAGGAGGAGTTTTGAGCAGTTTGGAGAGACAATGGGGAGAAGATTTGATCATTTTGATCAAAGGATTGATAATATGGAGAGGAGACATGATTATGATAGTGAGTACCTGCAGATACATTCAGAGTACGAGATAGCATATCATGAAGCTGAACGTCGCTACGGGAGTGGAGATTTAGATGTCATCTTTCCGAATGCCCTGCGTATACTCGGCATCATCCTCGCTCGGCCTTCTCGACTGCAGATCGAGGAGGGGATGACAATATAGTTTGGGACTTCAATATAGTAAGATTAGGACTTTATTTGTTTTGTTTGTTTGATGTTAAGTTATTTTGGAAACTTTTATATGTTTGTAATATTCGATACTTTATGTTGTGAGACATTGGATGTTTGTTAGATTATTTGCTTGAATTGTGATAAAAGTTTAGTTATTGTTTTTTGTGTTACTTAATTGCATTTGTTTTTATGTTAAATAGGATGTTAGTTTTCTTTAGTATGTTTTTATTTTATTTTGTATTGTTTTAAGTTTTTTAAAATTGTTAATGTGTTAGTTAAATTGTTTTAATATGTTAGTAATTCATATGTGTAGTGTAGAGTTAATTTTAATTGTTGTATTTAATACTTATCTCAGATTTTATCCCTGTATTTTCTTTAAATTGTTATATATATATGGAGAATACTAACAAGATACAGAGTTCAATGAAAAATGAAAAAGCCGACAAAAAATTCAAAGAAAAAAGAAATACCTAAACTTCAAAGGTATGATTTATTTACTTTCCCTTTTTCATTATTTAGAGTAGATATAAAAATTTAAGTTTGGGAGGGGGAGTAAAATACAAATTTAGTTATTAACTTGTTCTCAATTTCTATTTTCAAATTATTATAAAATGATTTTTATAGCAAATTTTTTAATTTAATTAATATGAATTATTTTATTTAATTATTATAAAAGGTTAAATGAAATATTTCTAGTGCTTTAATTAATTAAGTAGAATAAAATATTTAGTTAAAGGGAATAAGAATATAGTAAACTATTTTTAGTAAGGAAAACTATATTCTAAAATTAAAATTCTTAAGTATTCAAGTGAAAAAGAAAAGATTGAAAATCAATGAAGTAAAAACTATGAAGTATATATAAGCTAAGAAATATTTCTAAGTTTCAAATTTAGGAAGATGAAAATGAAGTTCAAAATTATTAACGAGCTCTCCGGATACGAAATCCTCATTAGAAAAAAGAAAAAGAAAAAGAAAAAGAAAAAGAAAAAGAAAAATGAGGAGAAGCTTCGAGGAGATGCCTTATCGAAAATCGGCTTCATTTGAATTAACCTAAAGGAAAAACTTAGATATTTCCAAACTTATGTTTATGGATTAGAATTTTACCTAATAGTGTTTTCTTGAAATTCTTATCATAAGAAAATCTTAAGTAGTTATTCTTTTAAATATAGTCATTCCTGAAATGAATAGTAAGCTAGAAATCTTAAACCTGATAACAAAATAATTTATTTCTATAAGATTAATTAAATTACATGAATTATTTTTATTTAACTTTATTTTGATATTAATTAATCTAATTCATAGTTTATTTAAATTGAAAAATATTATTATAGAACTCATTATTTTTTATGTAGTACTAAAATTACTTGAGGACAAGTAATAAGTAAGTTTGGGGGATTTTGATCCCTGAAAAATTTATTAAGAAATTCATACCTATTTTTGATGAAATTGCACTTTAAAGAAAGGTATTTTCTTTATTTTGTAGCAGAAATGGAGAATTTAGGTGATAAAAGCAAAAATCATAAAAAGGAGCGGATTTGGAGAAAAAAGGAAGAAAATAATGCAATTTGTACTGAGTCGCCGACGGCGAGATCGAGCCCACCGACAGCGAGGGTACGAGGAAGAAAATTCTGAAGGATTTATAACTATCTCGCTGACAGTGAGCCCGAGCCCGCCTACAGCGAGATAGCACGGTTCGAAGACCTTCTAGAAGCCTCACCGACAGCGAGGTAGTTCGTCGCCGACGGCGAGCTAGTTCAAATGGCGCAGATACATTGAACCTGTACACTTTTTGAAGGGATGCTTACACACCTCTTGGTCCTTTGCTCACCTCTATATATAGAGGCCGAAATTCAGCTTCTAAGTGTGTTATTTTGTGTGTGTGTGTCAATTTGTGTCTTAAGAGTCTTCTATTTATGTGTGTGAGCAGTCTTTAGAGTCTTAATTAGTGTAATTAGTGAGTCTTTAGTGAGTTTGTGAGTTTTTAGTGAGTCTTCATAGCATCTGGAAGGAAGAGTCGAAAGGAACTAGCGAGAGTACGCTTAGGGATAAATCGAGATAAGTATTTGTATTTATTGTTTTTAACTTTAAATGAAATCCATGCTTAGTTTAGTTCCCATGCATTTTGAGTAGTTTATTAGTTTTTCTCCCTGTTATGAAATTAAGTGACTTGATGAACTTAAAACAGAAGTACTTTTATATATATTAATAAATTGTGATAATTTTTACTTAAAACTTAATTTACTTTCAAACTGGCCATTTGATTTGTTAAAATATGTTGAATATCAACTATAGTAAAAATTACATCGGATATTCGAGGAATTCAAAAGCCTTGGAAGGAAGGTGCAAATAAATAGGAAATAATATCACTTGGGCGTAGAATTGAGCATTTTAGTGTGACGGACTAAAATATTCAATTCGGTCCTATTGTTTGAGAGCTGAAGTGTAGATGTTAGCCCTCGGGCGAGGGGAACGTGGGAGCTGCGAAGTGGCGATCGGTATCCTCCCGGCTAGCCGCGATTCGGTAATCAAACATAGGATTAGTCAATATTTTTTACACACTGGACTAAAGGGTAAAGAATAGGAATGCTCCTATTTGTCACAATACCTTAAAATTATCTATTTAAATTCATCAATCACTTAAATTTCTAAACAAGGGGAAAGATACTTTTTCTGAATAGTTAAGACTTATTCAACAATTAGTTTAATTTCGTGCACTTTGAATACGTATTAATTTTCTACTTAGTTAAGTTACCTAATTAAAATACTTAGTTTACTTTATTGTGATTAAATTTAGAATTCCAAATTTTCGTATACTATTTTAAAATTATTATTATTATTATTTTAAAATTAGTTGTTATTTAATTTTCTATTTCCCTGTGGGATCGATAACCAGGACTCCACTAGACCGTCTGACAATCTTGGCTTACAAACTTTATTCCAAGCAACCCAAATTTTCTGAGAACCACCACTGGGCCAAAGGAAATTACTAAAGTGCTTCTCCAAAATTTTAATCATGCATTTTTTAAGATTGAGGACTTGCAAAGCATACAAGGGTATAATATGGAGAACATTGTTGAGGAGGGTCAACCTAACCCCGTTAGAAAGAAACCATTCCTCCAATTAACAATTTTAAGTTTGATTTTATCAATCACCTCATACATTTGTTCTTTCTTCCGTCTTCCTCTAATCAAATTGACACTCAGGTATTTAGGAGGAAGAGAAGTGGAATGGTAGCCATTACAAAAATTGATCCAATTTGTTAAAGTGGTATTGACATATTTCCCAAAATACAACTTACATTTGTCTTCATTAAAAACCAAACTAGAGACACTTTGAAAATCATTAAGATGCAACATTAAAGACTTAATATCATTTCTAAAAGCATTAAAAAAGAGAAGGACATCATTTGCATAAGCCAAATGGCTTACTAAAAGCTTTGATTTATGGCAGAATTAAGCGTCGGGATTCTGTTTGAAAGCGGTTAAGAATGCGGGATAAATAATCAAAAGAAATGATAAAAATGGTAGGGAGAGAGGATCTCCTTGCTTGATACCCCTTTGTGCAGAAAAAAAACTATAAAAATTACCATTCACCGGAGCCTTTAATAATTGTTATGCAACCAACACTTTCGAGGCTCTAAAAGCAAGTAGTAAAACCTCCAGCTTAAAAATATATAATAATGAAGTCACAACTAATGGTATCAAAAGCTTTTTTGATATCAACTTTAAAGACCAAGTTTACACCTTCGCATTTTTATCCAGGTCCTCAATAATCTCTTGAGCAAGCAAGATATTAGCTTTGATTTCTCTACCTTTAATAAAGGCGGATTATTGAGGCTAGATAAGGGAGGGTAGATGAGGTTGTAATCTAGCCACAAGCAGTTTGCTTATGAATTTGGAGATAACAAATGTAAGAGAAATATGACAAAAATTATGCTAATAGGTCATATCATTGCCTTTGGGAATAAGAGCAATTAAAGCAAAAGGTGAAATTTACCAAGATCCTCACCCATAAAGAAACTTTGGATAGTGAGATTACCTCTTTTTTATTGATATCACAACAATGTATGTAGAAGGCCAAAGTGAAACCATCAGGAGCAAAGGCCTTATTTGAATTAATATCCTTGAAGGAAGAGAAGATTTCCTATTTAGTTGGCACTTCAGAGAGGGAGAGAGCTGCTACATATTCCCTATCCATAGCAAATAGATCAAATCCACATAGGATACTTGTACAACGACTCTATATACTTCGGTGAAGTATTGCACAACACTTTGACCAATTTCCTCAACATCGGTAAACACACCCCCTAACTATTTTTGAATTTAAGAATAACATTCACATTTCTTCGATGTTTTATAGAAGCACAAAAAAAATTTTTGTTACAATCTCCATCAGTAAAATTAATGTCATTAGCTTTTTGTCTTAAAAATCTTTCCTCTAAAGAAATAACATCAAAAGGAGTAAGGTGAGCACTAGACACCTTATCAACTTACTAAAAATCACAAATGACCTGAGATTCTAGAACATCCACCTCTTTTTGAGCCTCGAGAACCTTATTATGGACATTTTTGAAAACACGAAAATTTCATTCCACAAAAAGGTGGCCACTCTTTTATGAATTTGTCGTAAAGTGTACTATGGGCTACCAACACGATCAACTCACCAAGCCTGAGAGATAAGACTCAAAAAGTACCATAAAATGTCCAAATATTAAGAAATTTGAAATGAGATATAGATGGCTTATTATGAAAAGCAAGATACAACAAGATGGGATTACAATCAGATGCGATATAATTAAGATGCTGAACTGTAGAAATATTGAAATAATTAAGAAATTAAGTGTTCCCAAAAAATCTATCCAGGCATTGTAACATATAGCCTCTCCTCCAAGTAAAAGAAGTCCCATAATAACCCAAATCAAACAAGCCAGCTTCCAAAATGTGATCACAAAAATGATTAATGAGAGTAAGATCACATCTACCGCGACCTCTTCTTTTAGAAGGCATCATGGTCATATTAAAGTCCCCACCAACAAGCTAGTTTTAGTGATTACCTCCCCCATTTGCATAATTTTATTCCAAAGTAGATATTTATCCTGTAAAAAAGAACTAACATAAACAAAATTAGCCCAAACATAAAATTCCTCCATCCAAAAGTTGGTTAGAAAAAATTGTTCATCATCCTCAGTAATACTTAAGTGCATGTGACTACGCTAGCAAACCCAAATATTGTTATTCTTATTGGAGTAATGCTTGTAATGTTTAAAAACATTTTAGAAACTTGTCCTTATTAAAAGAGATAGAAGGCTCTATAATAGCAAAAATACAAAGTTTATGAACTCTACATAAGTGTTTTAAACGATTAAGGGAGGAAGGGTTCGCCACTCCCCTAATGTTCCACACCATTATGTTAAATATGATGTCTTAAACCAGCCCTCCTAGAAGATCTAGAAGGATGGCCTAATTTTTCTCCATCAGAATAGTAGTTGCTCTCCTAGATTATGTTATCTACTTTTAGATGTACCAATTTATTTATTCTTTTCTCTTTATTTTTACTAGTTCTTTGAATTAGCCATTCATTTTCTAAAGCATTAGTGGCTCCTACAACGTACTCCTTATGATATGAGGCTTGCAGATCTATATCATGAGAAACCTTTATAGTATAACATTCACCATCAATAGTATCATTAATTAAATCATTTCTCTGAGCAAAGATTTCTTTTTTATGAAGCTGAGTAGCATGAACATAATGCTGAGCATGATGAGTGACAAGCTCTCCATCAGTAAGTATATCAAACTGGACAGGGGCACCAACATCAGATAGAAGATTCGAGTTAGGAGGTCCATTCAAAACCTCCTCAATAATATTAGTGTTAGGAGCAGGATTAGAGTGTGTATCATGACTTGAATTATTAATAGGCAAATCAATTAGGGAGGATGCCTTCTTAACAGGCAATAAAACCCCCTCATTTTGAGGTTGAGGACAAAGTGGTTGGGCTTTACCATTACCTAGCCAAAAATTTGGATGCAAACGATAGCAATGACTAGAAAAATGACCAAACATACTTCCGAGAGAGCACTGGGGGGACGTGCATCCATTTCAACTCGTTTCCAGTAACCTTTATGTTGAGACCAACTCCAAATCTTATCTGGGAAAGGCTGTGTAATATCCCTATCAACTAATACACAAGCCTCCGACGGCCTAGGAAAGTAAGGGTGGGATTGTCAACCTTAAGTGTCTTACCATAAGCAATTACAAGTGAATAGAGAATTTCATAGTTAAATAGACAAAGTTTTAATCCCTAAAAGCGGATCCAAACATGAATCACAGAGGTTTCTAGCTTAGGATCATAGTCTACCATAAATTTTAATATTTTCATAAATCTATCATCAATGTTGAAAATTTTACGTTCAAAAATACGAGTGTAGTCTACATCATTCGAAAGTTGAATCAAAATATAAAGACCATCAAGAAGGCTAACCTTCTAATTAACTGTAAGCTTAAAGCATCAAACTCCTTATGAATTACATCAAGTTTTGGATTTCCATAAAGAAATTTATTAATAAGGGCGAACCTATAGGATGAAGCAAGAATACCAACATTCCTATTTACCTATTTCGTACTCAAAATTTACATTTTCCATCGAAAAGAGTAACACCGACCAGCGCCACTGGATTCCAAAGACCTGTTAGAGCTCACAAATAGAGAGAGAGAGAGAGAGAGCGAGAGAGAGAGAGAGAGAGAGAGAGAGAGAGAGAGAGATTTCTTTTCATTTTTCATGCAGCGATGTTTTCCATCATGTTGCTATAAAACACATAAAAGCTGCTCTGAAACTCATAAAACACTACAAAAAGAGAAATGAAATCTTGTAAGATTTTAAGTTGTTATTTTTGCTGTTTGGTTGAATTCATATTAAATTTTGTCTAAATCATGAAAATCTTTCTACCAAGCAGGACCACCTTCATAAGATAAATCCTCCTGCCAAGTAGCCTTATAGACCGATGAAGGAGTACAACTGATAACTCCGATAGTTTCTCCAATTGCACCTTTAATGTAGACTGGTTTGCTAATCTTTCTCCTTCGAAGCTCAAATAGTTTGTCGGAATCGAACAATGACCATGATAGAGGCATTATAAATGTTATTATTTTTGATAGAAAGTGATTTTCTTAAGGAAGTTTAATGTTTTGGGTGCTATAAATATAAATAGATAAGTTTAGGTATGAAACTTGTAATATAGAAAATCTTAAGTGCTATGTACGTAAATTCCCCTGCCCCCACCCACACACACACACACACACACACACACACACACACACACACACACACACACGATATATATATATATATATATATATATATATATATATATATATATATATATATATATATATATATATTGTTGAATCCAAAATTTTTTGGGAGACACACCAAAGGAATAGAGTGCAAAAAGGAAGAAAAACGCGAGAGAGAGCTTAGTAATGAACAATAAAATCATGTAATCTCTATTCATGAAATGAGCCCCTATTAATAGAAATATTGGTTGTAAGATTACATTATGTACCTCTAGTAAAGTAGGTAACAGAGGGTATTTTGGTCAATATATAAGTATAGATTTGGAAGCCTGAGATGGCGTTCAACCGAGTAAGGTTGGGTGCCTGAGATGACACTCGAGTGGATTTGGAACTAGGTGACCACTCGCCGGGAGCCTGTTGGAATAACTTGCTGGGTTATTACCCGGGTGGCTATGGTAGACTGGGAGGACCTACCAACTATTTTAAATCATGGAAATTTTCATCATTTTTAACCTGGTTGAGGAACGCCAGTGGATTCATCTGCATGAGGTTTGTACCAGTAACACTTTGGGAGGATGATCGAGTTCTTTCTACCTTGGGATTATTTTTTACCTGACCCTTGAAGCACCATTGGTGGGTCTACCGCGTCATCTTCTTTGTTCGCTATCAGATCTTTTTATGACTTTTGTTGACACATTTTGATGTAAATATTTAAGTTCCCCGATTCTCTTGTTCCTTGATATTGATAGTTGCAATAAGGAAAAGGGAATCTTAATTTTTAAAAAGCTATTGGTACACATGATTATTAAGTGCAAAATAATTAAATACTTCTAAAATTCAATGCAAAGCCACATATAAATGAGGAAGAGTTGAAGAAAAACTGTATCTTATCTTGGCTTTTTTCGAGTGAGTTGTTTCTTCTTATATGTTGTTAGTGATCATGGAGAGCAGTTATCTCTCCAAGTCATTCACGTTTGGCAAGGATGTCTAAAAGATGGTTTTCCAAGCAATGAAGCGAGTGGTTGAAGGCTTCTTTCAAGAATGCGTGACATGAAAAATTCTCTATGGCCGAGAAGAGACTCCTCGAGTAGGGAGACAAAGTGGAGTCATTAGATTCACTTTCAGAGCCACCCTATAGAGATACATCAAACGAGGGATGATGGCTTCATAGTTAAGAAGTGTCGAATGACGGGAGAAAACCCATCCGGAGGGTAAGCCGGTGGAGCCATTAAAGTCCATCCGAATCCTTCTATGTTTGTGGAAGAGTAGTGGCGGGAGCTTGCATCTATGATGATGTCGCCGGAAGAACTATTCGATCGGCGAGGCCATGATCCTCTATTAGTTGATGTTCTTGTAACTTTTGCCTTTCCTTCTTTGGTGGAACATAAGACCACGGGAGCTCCTTTACTACCTTGGATCTACACGGGATGATAGGCCCATCCTGCGAGTAATGGGACTAACACCTCACCTACCATGGAGTTTTGTAATGTTGGGGCTGCTATGGATTCAGGATCAACACAGGGTTGTAGTCATTTGAGAGGACCACCTAAGGATGCCACGGCTTGTCCAATAGGTTACCTGACTGAGGTAGCCGATATGTCAGGGTTGTCAAACTCGACTGGGCTTCAGCTCCGTGAGGAAGAAACTATAGGGATACTGATTGTGCTCATCCTTTGGACATACAACTAGAAAAACTAAAGGAAGATCTTGTTGAGATGCGAGCTCAGGAGTTTATCCTTCAAAGGGAAGTGGTGGTGCTCTTGACTAAAGTGTTTACAAATTGGGAGGCTGTTTTAGTATCATATCTTCGGTCCGAATTAGAAAGGGAAGATATATATAAGTTAGGTGGGGGAGATAGTGTATAGTGTGGTCGTCTCAACTTAGTTATGTTACTACCGAGGCAGCTTTTTATGGTTTATTAGATATTTTCTCTTCAACTGATAAGTTGTAACTGGGTGGCTTCACATGTAAATATAAATATTTTGCCTAAATGAAAATTTTAATATTTTATGTATCGTAATGTGTGTCTAATGTGACTTCATTCCCATGATTCCATGTGGCAAAATGACCCTTATGTCCTTGCATCATTTGACTTTTGTGGGTTACTATAAGTTGGGTTAGTGGGTTTTTGTTGTCTTTTTTTTAAGTAATCCTATTCTCCCCTCAACATTCTAACCTTTCCACTTCCTTTTACTTGTCGACTATGGCAGTTATGTATCCTTCTAAGTTATTCGGTCTGAACCCCTTCAGTGTAGCATCTACGATAACTGTAAAACACATAGAAGTACTTCAAAGATCGTTTGTCTTCAGGGAATCGGTTGTTCTTCTGTTGGTGGAAAAAGCGAGAGAGCGTCGGGTACATATGGGCAGATTCTGGAAGTTTGCATGGAATAATCAAATTTAAATTATAGCTACTACTCTACAATTTAAAGCAAATTTACATTGTGGCTATTGCTCTACCATGAGCTCCAATCCATCTTCAATCACTATGGTATTATCCTTGCTCAGGTGACGCCAAAATATGTAGCAATCATTATGACATTTGTCATCCTTCTCCTGTGGTTGGAGCTTCCCTAATTCATTGAGCTCATCTTCAACTTTTTTGAGTTTTAGATGGATAGAGGCGGATATGCAGTTTTCTTAACCAGCCCAAGACTCTGGGTGGTTGAGAGCAAAATTAGGGACTGTTGATCAAAGTTTGTGATTGACTCAAACATGAAAGGTTAGGGAATATTCACTAGACAATCTTGTGTGATTTGTCAAAATTGAAGGCCTTTCTTGAGTACACAAGGGCTTATGTTGAAATGATCAATGGTCTGGAGTTGTTAGTGTTTCAATATCTAGAAGCAGCAATAATCAACATGAGTTTGTGTTCGGCATCCTTTGGTGACATGAATTAAGCGTTTTGGGAAAAATTGGATGACAAGGAAAGAGAGAGAAAAGGAAGGCTATGGCGGCAAGGACCAATGAGAAGAAGTTGAATGAGAAGATTACCCTTGGAACGGGGGATCCTTTATTGCAGTTGCGAAAACCTTCGAGTCTGCTACTAGCACTGGTAAAGAACCTTCCTCTACTTCTTGAATTTCTTATTTTCTTTTTCCTTTTTGAATTCCTTTGACTTTATGTTTACATGAATAGATGTGGGAACCTTCAAGTGGCATCGGGAGTCTTTGCCCAAGTTGCTCAGCTTCCAAGATTCAAGTTCAAGAGGATAGGTTTTTGGTTTTTTCTAAACTCAGAGTCACTAGTAATTCTAATCATCAACTCAGGAACCCCTTTTCCAAATAACTCCTATACTTGAATCATTGAAAAACTTGGAGAAGAGTAGATATTGGAAAATGGGGAAATAAGACCTAAGAAGGCAAAAAAAAAGGAATCATGGAGAGTGATCAATGAAAAATTTATTAAGAAATTCATACTTATTTTTGATGAAATTGCACTTTAAAGAAAGGTATTTTCTTTATTTTGTTGCAGGAATGGAGAATTTAGGTGATAAATGCAAAAATCATAAAAAGGAGCGGATTTGGAGCAAAAGGAAGAAAATAATGCAATTTGTGCTGAGTCGCCGATGACGAGATCGAGCCCGCCGACGGCGAGGGTACGAGGAAGAAAATTCTGAAGGATTTATAACTGTCTCGCTGACAGCGAGCCCGAGCCCGCCGACAGCAAGATAGCTCATCGCCGACGGCGAGCTAGTTCAAATGGTGCAGATACATTGAACCTGTACACTTTTTGAAGGGATGCTTACACACCTCTTGGTCCTTTGCTCACCTCTATATATAGAGGCCGAAATTCAGCTTCTAAGTGTGTTATTTTGTGTGTGTGTGTCAATTTGTGTTTTAAGAGTCTTCTATTTATGTGTGTGAGCAGTCTTTAGAGTCTTAATTAGTTTAATTAGTGAGTCTTTAGTGAGTTAGTGAGTTTTTAGTGAGTCTTGCTGTATTGGAAGGAAGAGTCGAAGAGGCTGCGAGGAGTACGCAGGGATAAATCGAGATAAGTATTTGTATTTATTGTTTTTAACTTTAAATGAAATCCATGCTTAGTTTAGTTCCCATGCATTCTGAGTAGTTTATTAGTCTTTCTCCCTGTTATGAAATTAAGTGATTTGATGAACTTAAAACAGAAGTACTTTTATATATATTAATAAATTGTGATAATTTTTACTTAAAACTTAATTTACTTTCAAATCGGCCATTTGATTTGTTAAAATATGTTGAATATCAACTATAGTAAAAATTACATCGGATATTCGGGGAATTCAAAAGCCTTGGAAGGAAGGTGCAAATAAATAGGAAATAATATCCATTGGGCGTAGAATTGAGCATTTTAGTGTGACGGACTAAAATATTCAATTCGGTCCTATTGTTTGAGAGGCTGAAGTGTAGATGTTAGCCCTCGGGCGAGGGGAACGTGGGAGCTACGAAGTGGCGATCGGTATCCTCCCGGTCTAGGCTGCAGATTCGATAATCAAACATAGGATTAGTCGATATTCTTTACACTGGACCAAAGGGTAAAGAATAGGAATGCTCCTATTTGTCACAATACCTTAAAATTATCTATTTAAATTCATCGATCACTTAAACAAGGGAAAGATACTTTTTACGAATAGTTAAGACTTATTTAGCAATTAGTTTAATTTCCTGCACTTTCAATACGTATTAATTTTCTACTTAGTTAAGTTACCTAATTAAAATACTTAGTTTACTTTATTGCGCTTAAATTTAGAATTCCAAATTTTCGTATACTATTTTAAAATTATTATTATTATTATTTTAAAATTAGTTGTTATTTAATTTTCTATTTCCCTGTGGTATCGATAACCAGGACTCCATTAGAGCCCTGTATTGCGTAGCATCCACCACATAAACAATTACAATTTTATACATATAATATAGCGGGGTCAAGTTTTTGGCGTCGTTGTAATTAAATTAAAAATATCATAATATAAAATTGTGGGTCCAATTTTTGGCGCCGTTGCCGGGGATCGTAAGAAAAATTTACTAGAGTAACGGACTATTTTAAAATAATCATAATAAATAAATTAATATCTATTCTAAAATTGTATGCACAAATTTGGAAATGAAAATTTAATACCTTATGATTCTGAATTAGAGCGTACAATTAAAAGAATTAGAAAACAAAAGAAACAAATTATAAATTTAACACAAATGACGAATATTCCTGAAATTCAAAATATGAACCAACAAAGACTATTAAGAGATTATGCCAACCCTACATCAGATGAAATTCATTTAACTATTCAAAACCCTGATGTAGCTGCTAATTCATTTGAACTTTAACCTGCAATTATCCAAATGGTAAAAAACAATCAATTTAGTGGTTCACCTACTGAAGATCCTAACTTATATCTTGCTTAGTTTTCTAGAACTTTGTGCTACTTTTAAATATCGAGGAGTATACGACGATGCTTATAAGACTCAGACTTTTTCCTTTTTCATTAAGGGATAAGGCTAAAATGTGGTTGAATTCGTTAGCACCTAGATCTATTAAAACTTGGGGAGAATTATTACAAAAATTTCTATCCAAATATTTTCCACCATCTAAAACTGCAAAGTTTAGAAATGATATAACTTCTTTTTGTCGATTAGATGGAGAATCAATATATGAAGCTTGGGAGAGATTTAAGGAACTTCTTAGGAAATGCCCACATCATGCGCTACCAGATTAGGCTGATTATTCAAACCTTGTTATAATGGATTAGTAGGATCTTTAAGATCGATCATCGATCTTCTTCGTTGGAGGTTCATTAATGTCTAAACCATTTGATGAAGCTTATGCACTAATCGAAGAAATGTCAACAAATAATTTCCAATGGGCTGCTGATAGAGTAAATCCGAAAAAGATAGCCAGCATTCATGAAAATGATGCAATATCTATGTTAGCTTCTCAAATTGCTGCTATATCTAAGAAATTAGATCATTTTGGAATGAACTACTCTCCTAGTTTAGAAGAAAACTCATCTGAACAAATCATAGAATCTCAATCTAATTATGAAACTTTAAATGCTATTAATAATAGAACTAATAACCCTTATTCAAACTATTATAATCTCGGTTGGAAAACTCATCCAAATTTTAATTGGAATAACACATCTAATCAATAATGGATGAATCAACTTAATCGAAGCAAATCCAAACTATAAACTTAATTACCCACTCGGATTTAATAACAATAACCCTCAATTCAAAGATAAGAAATTATCTATGGATGAATTAATTTTGAATATGGGTCATCAATTACAAAATCAAGGAAATCAACTACAAATTCAAGGAAATCAATTACAAATTCAAGGAACATTTATTAAAAATATCGAAACTCAACTTGGACATATTGTTACTGCGCTAAATAATAGAATACCAGGAACTTTTCCTAGTAATGTGGAAATAAATCCTAAAGATCAAGGAAAAGAACAAATTAAAGCAATACAACTAAGGAGTGGAAAAGAATTAGAACCTAAAATTCAAAAAGAACTTGAAAGCCAAAAAGAGGAAGTGGAAATTGAAAAAGGAAACACTTCGACAAGATTCAAACTTAGAACATCCTTTAATACCTATGAAAATTTACGTTGAAAAACCTCCACCACCATTTCCTCGACGACTAGCTCAACATAAAAAAGATAAACAATTTGCTAAATTCCTTGAAATATTAAAGAAATTAACAATCAATATAACTTTTGTCGAAGCTTTAGATCGGATGCCAAATTATGTAAAATTTATGAAAGATATTCTAAATAAGAAAAGAAAATTCACGAGATAATGAAACGAGTCGCACTTAGTGAAGAGTGTAGTACTATTATTCGAAGAAGCTTCTGAAAAATTGAAAGATCTGATAGTTTCACTATACCTGCATGCTATAGGAGAAAAATTTTATGGAAAAGCTTTGTGTGACTTAGGAGCAAGCATCAATCTAATGCCTCTATCAATTTTTAAGAGATTAGGATTAGGAAAAATTACACCTACTTCGAGTAACCCTTCAATTAGATCGATCGTTCGGTTACCTATCCTAAGGGAGTTATTGAAGATGTGTTAGTAAAAGTGGATAAATTTATCTTCCAGGTAGATTTTATTGTTTTAGATATGGAGGAAGATAAAGAAATTCCTATCATTTTAGGAAGACCATTTTTAGCTACTGGAAAAGCTATGATTGATGTTCAGAAATGAGAATTAACTATGAGAGTAAATGACCAAAAAGTTACATTTAATATTGCAAAATCAATGAAATATCCTGCGCTAGAAAAGAATGATGAATGTTTTCGGATGGAAAAACTTGAACATTTACAACAAGAACATTTTAAGGAATATTACGAAGATAAATTAGAAAAAGAAAACACTCAATTAATTGAAGATAATAATGAAGAACTAGATTATATTCAGGAAAGATTTGAATTTTTGGATAATGCGAAAACAACGACGAGAATATAGTTCCATCGGTTATTAAACCTCCGAACTTGAGCTAAAAATATTACCTGATCATTTGAAATATGCTTATTTAGGTAAATCTTTAACTTTACCAATTATTATTTCATCTGCATTAAACGAATCTCAAGAACAAAAACTTTTAGAAACTTTAAAAAAATATAAGAAAACTTTTGGTTGGACTTTAGTAGATATTAAAGGAATTAGTCCTTCAATCCGTATGCATAGAATTATTTTAGATGATGAACATAAACCTAAAGCGAGATCCCAAAGGAGATTAAACCTAGATAATGAAAGAAGTAGTTAAGAAAGAAATTTTAAAATGGTTAGATAATGGTATTATATATCCTATTTCGATAGTGCTTAGGTAAGCCCAATTCATTTGTGTTCTAAGAAGGGAGGAGTGACCGTCACGCAATGAAAATAACGATCTTATTCCTATAAGATAAGTTACTTGGTTGGCGTATACGTATTGATTATAGGAAATTAAATACCGCCACCGGAAAGATCACTTCCCTTTACCATTTCTAGACCGGATGTTAGATAGATTAGCCGGACATAAGTATTTTTGTTTTCTAGATGGATACACCGGTTATCATCGAAATACAAATTGCTCACGAGGATCGAGAAAACTACATTTACTAGTCCTTATGGAACTTTCGCTTTTCGAAGAGTGCCTTTTGGATTATGTAATGCACAAGTAACATTCCGGAGATGTATGATGTACTATATTTAGTAAGTTAATTGATAATGGAATAGAAGTATTTATGGATGATTTCTACGTATTTGGAACATCATTTGACACATGCTTAACTCATCTTGAAAAAGTATTAGAAATATGTGAGAAAACAAATTTAGTTCTAAATTGGGAGAAATGTCAATTTATGGTTGCGGGCGGCATTGTATTAGGGCATAAAATTTCGGAAAAAGGCATGGAAGTGGACCCTGCAAAAATTCAAGTTATAGCTAAATTACCACCTCCAACTACAGTAAAAGGGGTAAGAAGTTTTCTTGGACATGCTGGATTCTACAAACGCTATATAAAAGATTTTTCAAAAATTACTAAACCTTTATGCCAACTTCTCAAAAAGGACAAGAAATTTGAATTTACAATCGAATGCCTGAATGCTTTTGAACTCTTAAAAGAAAAATTAATTACAGCATCTATAATAGTTTCACCTAACTGGGAGAAACTATTTGAGCTTATGTGTGATGCTTAGTGATTATCTTGTAGGAGCGAGTTCTTAGGCGAAGATATGAAAAGATTTTTAAAGTTATATACTTATGCTTTAGTAAAACTCTAAATGATCTTTGAAATAAATTATACGATTACTGAGAAGAGAATTATTAGCGGCAGTATATGATTTTAATAAATTTAGACCTTATACGATTGGAACAAAATGTATCGTGCATACTGATCATTCTGCTATCAAATATTTAATGCAAAAGAAAGATTCCGAACCAAGATTAATTAGATGGATGCTATTAATGCAAGAATTCGATTTTGAGATCGTTAATAAGAAAGGAGCCGATAATCAAATTGCGGATCATTTATCAAGATTAGAAAATCATGAATTATCCGATATTGAAAATGAAATTATAGACAGTTTTCTCGATGAACAACTATATAATATCAATGAGTGGAAAATACCATGGTATGCTTGATATAGTAAACTATATAGTTAGTAATATTTTACCACCTATGCTAACTTTGCAACAACGGAAAAAATTCATCCATGATACGAAAACCTATTTTTGGGATGAACCATATTTATATAAACGATGTAAGGATTTAATTATTAGAAGATGTGTACCTTATAAAGAACTGAACAATTATTCAAAAATGTCATGATTCGATTTTGGAGGACATTTTGGGATGATAAAGCTGCTTATAAGATTCTACGATACTGGATTTTCTTGGCTCTACTCTATTTAGAGATGTATACGGATATATTAAAACTTGCGATAAATGTCGAAGAGTAGGAAATATATCTAGAAAAAATGAAATGCCTCCGAATTTTATATTAGAAGTTTAAATTTTTGATGTTTGGGGATTAGATTTTATGGGACCTTTTATTCCTTCGTTTGGAAACTCATATATATTAGTAAGTTGTTGATTATGTTTCCAAATGGATTGATGCACAAGCTTTACCTAGGTGTGATGCTTAAGAGTGTTTGAAAATTTCGATGAAAAATATTTTTACTAGATTTGGAATGCGAGAGTGATTATCACTAACGGAGGAACTCATTTTAGAAATAAATGCATTCACAAACTAGTAGAAAAATACAATATTACTCATAAGATATCCATTGCTTATCATCCACGAGTAGCGGATTAAGTTGAAGTATCTAATCGTGAGATTAAACATATTTTAGAAAAATGCTGTAAACCCGAATAGATTAGATTAGTCATTAGATTAGACAACTGCATTATGGGCTTATAGGACTTGCTTATAAAACTCCGATTGGAATGACTCCTTACGAGGCTTATATATGGAAAAACATGCGACTTACAGTTGAATTAGAACATAAAGCATATTGGGCGATTAAAGAATTTAATTATAATATGAAGAAAACTGGTGAGAAAAGATTGCTGCAATTAAATGAATTGGAAGAATTAAGAAATGAATCATATGATAATGATCGGATTTATAAAGAAAAGATGAATTTATGGCATGATCGGAAGATTAATTAGAGAAATTTTGAACCAGGACGGGAAGTTTTGTTATATAATACTAGATTGAAATTATTTCTGGAAAATTGAAGTCTCGATGGTTAAGACCTTTCACCATAACTCAAATATTTTCATACGGAACTATAGAAATCGAAGATCCAAAAACTGGACATAAATTTAAAGTTAATGGACATAGATTAAAACCATATTTTGAAGGTATAAGACCTAACTATAAAGAGGTTTTAATGCTTAGTCGACCTGACTAATAATTGAAATTAGGTTGGGCTGACAACGTTAAACCAAGCGCTTTATGGGAGGCAACCCATATTAGTTATCTATTTTTATTGTATCTTAATAGTTAGTCTATATTATTGAAACTCTACTACCTAATTATTATTAAGAATCATCACATGTTCGAACCATTATGATGAGAAAAGAAATTATTCGATTTAGAGCGAAATTGGACATTATTTTGGAATCTCGACGACGGCGAGGTCGATACTCGCCGACAGCGAGATTCGTGCATAAATTAAATTCGGTTTATTTATCGAGCTCGGCGACGGCGGCGAAACGTCCGCCGGCCGGCGAGAACATGGGAGCGGTTTTATAGCCGAGTCACCGACGGCGAGAAACTTCTCGCCGACGGTGAGAAGTTATAAAGATGAGTTATTTATAATTTGAATGCCGATTTGGACGGTTTCAACACAATTCCTTTGTGAAAACCCATTCTTAAATCATTCTAGATGCTGCCTTCTTCACTAGAATTCATTCCATTCACCATAATGGCCTCCAAATTCTTAGATTCCTCTAATTCAGAGTGTTTAACCGGAGGAAATTTGTGAGTGCGGAAGCGCGACGGATCTTCGACAAGGTTTTGGTAAAGAAAAGAGTTATCAAGGAACGGGGATTTGTCGATCGAGGATTAGAGAATTCCACTACGAAGATAGAAGAAACGATCGCGCGGCGCTGCTTGGGAGGTATTTTGTTACACTACGTCTGCCGTTGTTATTCCAGTTGTGAAAGAGTTCTACTCTAACTTACATGCGATCAACAATGGGAATGTCTATGTCCGAGGGAGATGGGTGACGTTTACTCCATCAAGAGTAAATGAATTATTCTCTATAGAAGACACCCCGGTATGTCACTATTCAAATTTTGTGCCTTCTCGATATAATATGAATGAGATATTTCGATATCTGGCGATGAAGCTGGAAGATTGGGAAATGCGTGAAGACGGGTATGTTAGTTTCTCTGCATCACTTTTGAATCCTGTCTCGAAGCAGTGGCACTTTTTCATCTCATCTAAATTGTTACCTACTATGAGGGTAAACAAGGTTTCGAAGGAATGCGCTATATTGAATTATTGTATTGAAAATGGATTGCTCATTGATGTTGGATCAATAATTGTTAAGTACGCTTTGGGTTTAATTGTGCATGGGTCGGTTCACGGACTAGGACACCCATCTACTATTTTTGCATTATGCGGTCGGTACCGGGTTTCTTATGAAGCTTGGGAAAAGGTTACGTTACCTTGGAAGCCGCTTGATCCTACGGATATGTTCCCTACTTTGGACGATAATGATGAAATTACATTTATCTCCGATAGAGATTCACGGAATAATCCTATAGCAAGACTATTTCGGATAAAACGGAGTTACTTATGAAGAAAATTAAAGGAATGGAGAAAGAGCTGCAGAAAGTGAGAGATTCGATCGACGATATATCCGATTTATTTGATCGCATTGATTTGGAGGATGAAGGAACACTTTGATCATTACGGACATACGGAAGCCAGCTTTCTTCATTTATCGAAACGAAGGGTTGGATCACCGAAGAATGCGCCGGAGTTTCCCTTCGGGCCTTTCTATAACTTATTTGTGCATCATCGTCATATCGGAAATATCGAGAAGATGAAGATTCGACATTGAAGAGTAGTAGTAAAGATTTCCATAATATGTTTGTATTTATGTTATTTGATTTGATTTAGATTTTATTATGTGTGGAGTGATGATTTGAATATCTCAAACTTAATTGAGATATGCGTCATAGTTTTGTATCGGCATTTAGTGTGTCGTGGATTGGTTTGCGATGCTTGATTAGTAGTAAGGATTGGAGAATTGAAGTTTGATTAAAGAGTTTAAAATTATGTTAGTTTGCACATCTCATAGATTTCGATATTAAAGTTAATTTGTTGTGTTGTGTGAATTTGTTTGTGTATAAGTAGCTAATCTTCATATTAAATTAATAAATGATGTGATCGGAAATATAATATAAGAGCAAATCGAGGACGAAAATGAGTGACAAATTTTGAAAATTAAATTTTTTGGAATCTCGCCGACGGCGAGAAAACTCCCGCCGACAGCGAGATCGATCTCGGCGACAGCGAAGAATAGAGCAAAATTTCTCGCCGACAGCAGATTTTTCCTGAGAGTTTTTGGTTCCGAAAAATATTAGCTCGCCGAAGGCAAGAAAAATCTCGCTGACAGCGAGGTCGCGAAAAACAATTTAATTGACCGGTCAAAAACACTATTCATCATCCCCAACCACTCATTTTTGCAAAAACTACCCTAGGGCTCAAGAAATTTCGAAATTAGAGGCGATTTCATCACTCAAAAACACTAGATTTCATCTTCTCTTGGTAAGTGCTTCACTCCTATGCAAAAATTTTTGATTTTCACCATGTATTTTCTCCACATTGAAAAATTTGGAAAAATCCTAATTGTGGAAAAATAACTCGGTAGAAATCCATAAAATTTGTTTTAATTTGATCTTAGATGTTGTAGGAAGCCTCCTTAGTAATATTAGGAAGTTTAGTGACGATTTTTGTGAATTTCATAGATCGATCGAAAAATGGCTCCGCAACAGAAAAGACGAGTAGATTACGATACTGATCGATTTGTCAATGCACGAGCACAAAATCGATATTTTCAAAACATTCAAGCAAGAAAGTGCATTGCGAATCGGGTTTTTAAGAATCCGGGAGGCGAAGTTGAGTGGATCATTAAAGAACGAGGTTGGGAGAATCTCTGCTACATCACCAATAAATTGCTTGTGGAAGTAGTAAAGGAATTTTATTCTAACTTTGATTCGTTGTAGAGGACGCACCGATAAAGGTACGTGGATTTATGGTTGACTTCGGTGTTGCTAGAATTAATGCCTTCTATGAAGTTCGGGACGGTCCAAATGAGTACGAAACATTTGGAACTATGCTGGAACCTCTAGAAGATGTGATAAATTTTCTTCTCGACGGAGCTGGAGTTTGGAAGATAAAGAAAGTTTGGATAGAGTGAATTTTCCTCTTTCTAAGTTAAATGCAAATTCTAAAGCATGGCACTTATTTTATTTGTTCTACTTTGTTACCTACATACCACAACGGTGAGGTAACAAGGGATAGAAGCGATTCGAATTTCTGTATTCGGAACAATAGAAGTATAAACATTGGAGGTGTCATCTATAGAAATATCTTAGCCATTGCTTGGAAATGAAAGTGGAGGGGATTGAGACATCTCGGGTTGATTTATGCAATCGCCGACTCTCGGAGTTGAGGCGGCGAGATGATGAGGAGTGGATAGAACCCATGAACCCACTCACAACGGCTAATATTAAGAAATATGAGTCTCATGAAGGGTGGAGATTAGGAGTGAGAAGTTATTTCACTCAGTCAAGTAGAGATATACCCGCTACTAGCTATGAACCTCCTGAGCCTACCACCCTTACCCTACAAGATCTGATGAATGAGCTGACACTTTGCATAGGAGGAGTTTTGAGCGGTTGGAGAGACGATGAGGAGAAGATTTGATCATTTTGATCAAAGGATTGATAATATGGAGAGGAGACATGATTATGATAGTGAGTACCTGCGGATACTGATCGAGTACGAGATAGCATATCATGAAGCTGAACGTCGCTACGGGAGTGGAGATTTAGATGTCATCTTTCCGGAATGCCCCGGGTATACTCGGTATCATCCCGCTCGGTCTTCTCGGCTGCGGATCGAGGAGGGGATGACATTATAGTTTAGGACTTCAATATAGAAGATTAGGACTTTATTTGTTTTGTTTGTTTGATGTTAAGTTATTTTGGAAACTTTTATATGTTTGTAATATTCAGTACTTTATGTTGTGAGACATTGGATGTTTGTTAGATTATTTGCTTGAATTGTGATAAAAGTTTAGTTATTGTTTTTTGTGTTACTTAATTGCATTTGTTTTTATGTTAAATAGGATGTTAGTTTTCTTTAGTATGTTTTTATTTTATTTTGTATTGTTTTAAGTTTTTTAAAATTGTTAATGTGTTAGTTAAATTGTTTTAATATGTTAGTAATTCATATGTGTAGTGTAGAGTTAATTTTAATTGTTGTATTTAATACTTATCTCGGATTTTATCCTGCATTTTCTTTAAATTGTTATATATATATGGAGAATACTAACAGTACGAGGTTCAATGAAAAATGAAAAAGCCGACAAAAATTCAAAGAAAAAAGAAATACCTAAACTTTAAAGGTATGATTTATTTACTTTCCCTTTTTCATTATTTAGAGTAGATATAAAAATTTAAGTTTGGGAGGGGGAGTAAAATACAAATTTAGTTATTAACTTGTTCTCAATTTCTATTTTCAAATTATTATAAAATGATTCTTATAGCAAATTTTTCAATTTAATTAATATGAATTATTTTATTTAATTATTATAAAAGGTTAAATGAAATATTTCTAGTGCTTTAATTAATTAAGTAGAATAAAATATTTAGTTAAAGGGAATAAGAATATAGTAAACTATTTTTAGTAAGGAAAACTATATTCTAAAATTAAAATTCTTAAGTATTCGAAGTGAAAAAGAAAAGATTGAAAATCAATGAAGTAAAAACTATGAAGTATATATAAGCTAAGAAATATTTCTAAGTTTCAAATTTAGGAAGATGAAAATGAAGTTCAAAATTATTAACGGAGCTCTCAGGATACGGTAATCCTCATTAGAAAAAAGAAAAGAAAAAGAAAAGAAAAAGAAAAAGAAAAATGAGGAGAAGCTTGAGGAGATGCCTTATCAAAAATTGGCTTCATTTGAATTAACCTAAAGGGAAAAACTTAGATATTTCCAAACTTATGTTTATGGATTAGAATTTTACCTAATAGAGTTTTCTTGAAATTCTTATCATAGGAATATCTTAAGTAGTTATTCTTTTAAATATAGTCATTTCTGAAATGAATAGTAAGCTAGAAATCTTATACCTGATAACTAAATAATTTATTTCTATAAGATTAATTAAATTACATGAATTATTTTTATTTAACTTTATTATGATATTAATTAATCTAATTCATAGTTTATTTAAATTGAAAAATCTTATTATAGAACTCATTATTTTTATGTAGTACTAAAATTACTTGAGGACAAGTAATAAGTAAGTTTGGGGATTTTGATCACTGAAAAATTTATTAAGAAATTCATACCTATTTTTGATGAAATTGCACTTTAAAGAAAGGTATTTTCTTTATTTTGTTGCAGGAATGGAGAATTTAGGTGATAAAAGCAAAAATCATAAAAAGGAGCGGATTTGGAGCAAAAAGGAAGAAAATAATGCAATTTGTCTTGAGTCGCCGACGCATGAGATCGAGCCCGCCGACAGCGAGGTACGAGGAAGAAAATTCTGAAGGATTTATAATCATCTCGCCGACAGCGAGCCAGAGCCCGCCGACGGCGAGATAGCACGGTTCGAAGACCTTCAGAAGCCTCGCCGACGAGCGAGGTAGTTCGTCGCCGACGGCGAGCTAGTTCAAATGGTGCAGATACATTGAACCTGCACACTTTTTGAAGGGATGCTTACACACCTCTTGGTCCTTTGCTCACCTCTATATATAGAGGCCGAAATTCAGCTTCTAAGTGTGTTATTTTGTGTGTGTGTGTCAATTTGTGTCTTAAGAGTCTTCTATTTATGTGTGTGAGCGATCTTTAGAGTCTTAATTAGTGTAATTAGTGAGTCTTTAGTGAGTTTGTGAGTTTTAGTGAGTCTTCATTGTCTTGGAAGGAAGAGTCGAAAGAAGCTACGAGGAGTCCGTTGGGGATAAATCGAGATAAATATTTGTATTTATTGTTTTTAACTTTAAATGAAATCCATGCTTAGCTTAGTTCTCATGCATTTTAAGTAGTTTATTAGTCTTTCTCCCTGTTATGAAATTAAGTGACTTGATGAACTTAAAACAGAAGTACTTTTATATATATTAATAAATTGTGATAATTTTTACTTAAAACTTAATTTACTTTCAAACTGGCCATTTGATTTGTTAAAATATGTTGAATATCAACTATAGTAAAAATTACATCGGATATTCGGGAATTTAAAAGCCTTTGAAGGAAGGTGCGAATAAATAGGAAATAATATCCTTGGGCGTAGAATTGAGCATTTTAGTGTGACGGACTAAAATATTCAATTCGGTCCTATTGTTTGAGAGTCGAAGTGTAGATGTTAGCCCTCGGGCGAGGGGAACGTGGGAGCTTTGAAGTGGCGATCGGTATCCTCCCGGCTAGCCGCGGATTCGATGATCAAATATAGGATTAGTCAATATTCTTTACACTGGACCAAAGGGTAAAGAATAGGAATGCTCCTATTTGTCACAATACCTTAAAATTATCTATTTAAATTCATCAATCACTTAAATTTCTAAACAAGGGGAAAGATACTTTTTCCGAATAGTTAAGACTTATTCAACGAATTAGTTTAATTTCTGCACTTTCAATACGTATTAATTTTCTACTTAGTTAAGTTACCTAATTAAAATACTTAGTTTACTTTATTGCGCTTAAATTTAGAATTCCAAATTTTCGTATACTATTTTAAAATTATTATTTTTATTATTTTAAAATTAGTTGTTATTTAATTTTCTATTTCCCGTAGGATCGATAACCAAGACTCCACTAGAGCCCTGTATTACTTGATACGATACGTATACTTGCGTAGCATCCACAACATAAACAATTACAATTCTATACATATAATATAGCGGGGTCAAGTTTTTTGCGTCGTTGCAATTAAATTAAAAATATCATAATATAAAATTGTGGGTCAGAGAGCTTATGTGAGCTAAATCTTGTGCGAGAGTTTAAGAGTAAAACTCAAATACGATCATATTGAAATACTTTGAATTGAATATCCACAAAAGAATACCTAGATAAGCTACACAAGTAACCAGAGAAATAAAAAGAAATTTTTTTCCCATGTTCAAGAGAAACTTCCAATGAGACATATCCCTTTGGTTAATTACATCATAAGGAATTCACAAGAATATACAGTTACAGATCTACCTTGGCTATTAATCACTTAGCTTATGTAGATGATATCATCATCATTACCAAAGCCACCAAACTAGCATTCAAACTTATCTATACCTATTTACAGTATTTTCAAGCTTGTTCAGGTCTTCAACTCAACAAACAGAAATGTTAGATGAGGTTCACTAAATGTATAAAGGCTCCAATTAAATAATGTCTTGGAGATTTTACTAGTTTCAGCTTCAACAGTTCAAATCTTAAATATCCGGGGGTTACACTGATCAAAGGTAGATAGAAGAAAACTCAATTTGATGAACAAGTTGCCAAAATTTATCAACAAATTAACTGTTGGACTACTTCCTTTCTCTCCAATGGTGGGAGGATTACTTTACTAAAGCATGTTCTTTCAACTTTTCCCTCCTATATCTTACAGATGGCTACTACAAAGAAGAGCACCCAATTGCTGTTGGCTAGAACTTTCAACAAATTTTTTGGCCTGGTCCTAGACATCAGATGCATTGGACTTTTTGGAATAACATATGTAAACCACTGCAAAATGGTTGGTTGGGATTCAGGAGCTTTCCTCACCTTATGCACATCAATTTTTGTAAGCTGTGGATCAGATTTAGGTCCCAGAATTCTCTGTGGGCCAATTTCCTTAGGGGCAAATACTGTAAGGATTCTCACCCTTAGCTTCCCCCAAACCTAGTGATTCTAGAATATGGGGCAACATGTTGAGAGTGAAATATGCAGCTGAAAATTTATTCGTTTGGCAGTTGGGAAAAGGTGACATTAATTTCTAGCTTGATCATTGGACTGTGGATGGAAAGTTGATTGCTCATCATCCTAATCCACATAACATTAATCTAAAGGTTTCTGATCTTTGGAGGGATGGACAGTGGGATATTGCAGGCCTGAACAATATTTTGGACAACCAATAAGTGAGGTAAGTTATAAACACACCAATGGATATTGAGAAAGATGATGCATTGATTTTAAAGAACAACATTTCTCAATCTATGCACCCTACATATACGCCCTCAGTGATTAGGGTCAGCAACTTCATTGGGGTAAATTCTTATGTGGAAAATTTCTCTCTCCCTCCATGTCCTTTTTCTACTGGAGACTATTTCATAAGCTTATTCCTACTGATGACATCCTTAAGCTTAAAGGCTTAAGGGGTTTCTCTTGTTGCTTATTATGTAGACAAGAAGAAGAATCTCTTTCTAATCTCTTCTTCAATTGCTCCTTTGTTCAACTGATCTGGCAAGAAGTGTTATCCCATATTGCTACCCCCACTCTTAATCTATCATGGCAGAATTTTATTGACTGCTGGTTTGACTGGAACCAACTTAAGTTGTCAACCATTCTCTGTGTTATTGCTTGGTTTGTGTGGTTGGCCAGAAATCAACATAAATATGAGGAAATACATTTGGATTACAAGGTGGTCTCAGCTCAATGTCTTTCCTAACTTAGTAAGCTCATCAAGCTGAAGAAATTCCCTAATATTCTGCTTGGTTTTCACCATCATCCTACCTCCATCATTAAACCATCTCTGATATTTTGGCATAGACATGAGGCTGGGTGGATTAAAGCAAATACAAATGGCAGTTTCACCCATTCTGATGCTGGCATTGGTGGGATTTTCAGAAATTGGCAAGGGAAGTACCATCTTTTCTTCTCAGCACCAACTTTAGCCAGGGATGCACTTGAAGCTGAAGCTATTGCAATTTTTTGGACCCTTTATATTGCTGATCTATGCCAATTACACAGAGTTATTGTGGAGTCTGACTCCCAACTACTTGTTGATATCATCTCTCAAAAGATCAGTTGTCATTGGCATCTGATAAGGTGGATCTAGAAAATTTACAAGATTTCTAAAACCTTACTTACTCGTTTTCCTTTCATACATAGGGAGGGTAATCGGCCAGCTAACTGGTTAGCCAGATTTGGTTTAAATTCTGAATTCCTGTAATTAGTAAAGTGGTTCCCTCAAGCCTTTACCTTTTGTTGGAGGGTGACTTGTTGGGTCTCCCATTTTTGAGAGTTCTGTAATAGCTCTTTACTGAATGAATTCCTCCTCCTAGTAGTCCTCCTTACTACCAGGGGAGCTGCTTCTTTGCCAAAAAAAAAGTATATATAAATGTATCTATTTTCATATATATATATATATATATATATATATATATATATATATATATATATATATATATATATATATATATATATATATATTGTATTTCTTTTATTTTAGTTGGAGATCCTCTTTCCCTCCCTCATTTTGTACTTTCATTTTATATTATTTTGCTCTTTTCATTATATATATATATATATATATATGAGAGAGAGAGAGAGAGAGAGAGAGAGAGAGAGAGAGAGAGAGAGAGAGAGAGAGATTAAAGTTGTGATGAAACAAGTTTCTCGGCCTTTCAATGAAGCAACGATGAAGATAAATTTATGCCATGATCATTTAAAACCAGACCAGAAGTCCAAGCAAAAAGGACACCAACCTATAAACCCGAGAGAAAAAAAATTCAAAACTGCAGATGAAACCACGATTAACAGGAAGGCAATCAATGGTTTACACAAATGCGTTTTCACAAATTGAAATCTCGTTGTGGAACTGTCGTTTCTTCTCAGACAGAGAAGGTTAAGGGAACAATTCACGTGAGACACAAAGGACAAACAAGGACCACTTCGTCTTAAGTTAAGCGGCTGATTCAATGTGAGAAGAAATCAAGTTGAACTTGGCTGAGGGCATTTTTTCTCTCACCCAAAGATTTTTTGATCAAAGCTCATCAACAAAAATAAATAAATAAATAAATGAAGTTCAACTAGTGAGCAATTAATTAAAAAACATTTCCATACATATCACACAATTTTTATGAATTTACATATATAACACCAAAGCATTCATATTTACATGCATGCCATTCAAATTTTGAACAACAAATAAAAAACACCACATTTACTATCTTTTAAAATGTGAAACACACATTTTCATGCATAGATTTACGACACCAAGATGTTATAGGTGTAAATATCATACTTTGAGTGTTAGATATTTAAATACATAAGAGTTGTGTGGTATGCATATAAATTTCCTAAAAATAAACTTTAGGCTTGTTGGGGTAAAATTGTTTATCTATTATTATTATTTTTAAGCTTAAGACTAAAGCTCAGATTTAATGTAGAAAACTATTATCTACTAATTTAGCTTCATTACAACTACTTGTATTTACCTTTTTATTCTTTTTGATAAAAATGTAATGATTTCAAAACTTTCAAAATTAGATAAGAGCAACGAATCATTTTTTCCTTATTATTAGGGAACTTGAATTCAATGGTAATTATAGTTGAACTCAATATACCTAGGTCAAATCAATGCTTATCAAAAGCATATGTTTGTGGGAGAGTCAATCACTTAATATTTATCTATCACTAAACTCAATATTCAATGTTCAATAATCAATATGAGATTAAACTCAATATACACATTTAAATTAAAAATGTCTCCCTCGCTTGAGAATTTTTGACATTAATCATTTCCCATTCCATAGAAGATTTTTTTTTTTAAATCAGTACCATCAATTACTCAAGCATTAAAAACAAACTTACCCATATAAAATCAATATAATAGTCATATATATTCAAAAATCCTCAGAGTTCATATTAATAAGGTTAGATTCAATATGAAATAAGTTGCAACCAACACGAAGGTTGAAATGGATGGAATTGTAGATGATCAAGAAATAATCCCCCAACCTCAAAGTGGATTCACAGAGATCTTGGAAGAATCACAAGAAGATGCTCATACTCAAAATTTGATTAACTAACCTAAAAGGTCCCTCACTCAATATCATGGACTACAAACGAACCACCTACTAAGGTCTGCAACTTTATTTAATAGATTGGCAAGTTTATCCGTAGGATAGGCAACCTCATGCATGAAGCTTTATCCTATGTCACTTTTCAAATAACTTATGTCAACTATATTGGCACAACAATTATTCATGTTTACTTCTTAGTATTCTAGCTATACAAATCTAGAATATCAAATAAGATTCATAGTGTAATTTTTATTCATTTATTAAGAGTTAAAATTTTAAATTGTCCTCTAGCCCTATAAATTCTATAATTAAAGATTCAAAGGGCAAGTTTAGGAGATGAAACTACAAGGAAGTTGGGCTCCAATTGTATTATCTCAGAGCATCTCTTTCTATTGAAATATATTCCTCCTGCTCCTTCTTCTTCTTAAACCCCGTTTATCTTCTACTAGGTGAGGTCTTATAAGTATTATCTTTATGGATTAGATAACAACCATAAAAAAATTTATATCTTGCATTCAAAAAAATGAAATGAGTGTTGACTCACACTGAGAATCAGAGGTAACATACCAAAAAAATGCTGCCATAAATTTGATGAGGATTTATAAACATAGAGAATCTATATTTTATGATTAACAAATCACTTGTCAAAGTAAAGGAAATAATCACTTGGATTATCTAGTGAGCTTTGGAGTGCACTCATGGAACTATCCTAAAGTCAAATATAATAGAAAAATTCTTAGATTCAACAATGTAGTGATAACCTACAAACATAAGACATTAGCACCAAATTTGGCGTTGGATGAAACTTATTATTTAGATAATAAAAAAGATTCTTGACAACCCCCTCAATGAGCTGAGGAGCAAAAAATTTAGTTAGATAATGCTTTCTAAGAAGAATGTTGGAGATTAAATCTCTTACAAAGTTTAAAATTCAATATCTTGTATCTTATTTAAGAAATATTAGCTCTATAAATCTTATAACTTTTTTTGTGTTAACGACTTTCTTATTTGATGCTAAAAATGTGTTGAAGTGATTGTTAATAATAATTAAAATCCCTAAAGATTGGTACAAAAATGTTCACTCAATTTACGAGGTGCTATCTATAATAAGTTGTTGCCCTTATTATGATAATGCTTTGTGTTAATAGAAAGTTAGTTTGGATATTGATGACTGCCACGATCACGCCATTGTGGGTCTTCATTCAATCGGTTGCTTGAAGTCGTTGTTGTAGTTGAGGAGTAGCCACATTGTTTATCATTAGGTTGCCTTCTTCTCTGAATTATCCGATATATCAAATATTGTTGATAAACTTAAGAGAGTAAAAAATGGAGAACTGGAGCAGGCAATAACGAAAGCAAAAGAAATGTATAGGAAACCTTAATAGAGAAACTTTTTGGATTGTTGACTCAAAGCATAAGTCCATAAAGGAATCATTTTGATACGCATTGAAGACACAACTCCAAAGGAAACCTTATGAAAGCAGACTACCAATGAATTCAGGTCGATGTACCTACTTTAGGTTCACATCCTCCCATAAGGACAAGTCCTAATAGTTAATTACATCATAAGTAGGAAAATTATTTAAGAAAAGACCTGATTGTGGTTATAATTTGGTTCAAAAAATTCAAATTTTATCGTCAAGGAGAAAAATTTCAAATCCTATCCTTAAGGTAGCAGCTTCTTAAAGATTTTGAGCTGTCTTAGAGTTTCATTTTGTTGTTTAGTTAGGTCCATCATTCGCTCCAATTTTAAAGTAGCTCAAATGATCTTCCCTGCAAAACAAAGTTAACACCCCCTAAGAAAATATAAATAAAATCTAGGGTGACATATGTCGTTTCAACAACCCTGCAGGACAAAGTTAGCAGAAGGTATTTTTTTATTTATTTTAATATTTTTGTTAATTTTTTTATTTTTAGACAACTCAATCAAGATGTCCACGGCTCTGCTGTCTTATGGTCATCGGGTACCTTGATCTACTTAGTCTAAGAAGTAATTAAATCTACTATGACAGAAAGATTCTTGTCAACAACCACGGATTATGTCGCCTAAGAGATCTTCACAGACCCGAGCAGCAGGGTTAAAGTTACATTTGATGATCTTTATTCAATAGTGTTTCATATAAGTTTTAATGTATTTTTTTGGATTTGACGGGTTAAAAATTTTAGGTTGTTTAAGACTTCTTAGCCAATTAGATCTTCGCTTTGTTTTTTTAGTTTTATTTTTGTTATTTGGGAATGACTCAGTCAAGATCACATATTTCCATCATCCTTGAGACATTAAGGTTTGCGGTTTGATTAGTCATAAGTGACCGGGAGATACTTTGTTAGTGACCATGGGTTGCCTCCTCCAAAATACCTTCTAAAAACAGGTTGCATTTAGTTTTACGTTTAAGTTCTAATGTACTTTACATTGAATATTATGCCATTTATGTTGATTTTGTACTTTGGCCCTAATTTCCCCTGACTGAGGTTAATTATGCTTTTATTCTCGCACGAGCGGTCAAACCATACTTCACCTTAGTTTAGATTGATTATGATTAGCTCAACTTAAGTAGAACTAATTTAGATTGAGTCTCTAAATAATCTGTTAACCTAGATAGGCTAATCTTGTCTCAGATTATAAACTTATTTCAATCGACCAAAATTTAATAAGAAAATCCAATTTAACTTAGCTTAATTGGGTTAAACTAGTCTTACTTGATTTAGCTTTGACCTAAATAAGCTAAGCTAAATCAAGTTAGATTAACTTAGAAACAAACCAGGTTGAGCTGGAATGCTTCAAGTTAAATTCTAGATTAAATCAGATTTAAATTAGACTTATGTGTAGTCCAAGTTAACTTAGACTTGATTTATATCTTTAAGTCTAAGTTAGGTTAGACTTAGATTAATCCTTGACTAAACTGGGGATGAGATTTAATTCAAGCTTAAAGTTGGGTCTCAAGTCAGGTTAATCATAATTTATTCTAATTACCCAAAAACAAGTTGTATTTAGGTTGCCCTGAGTTAAATGAGGTTATCCCAGTGGATTAAGGGTTAATTTGGTTAGTTTGAGTTAAGTCGGGCTGACCAGAAAATTAGGTTGATCAAACGTAAGTTGGATTGATCTGGTAATCTAGTTGATTTAGGTTAAACTAAATTATGTCAAATTAAGCTAATGGTTTAATTAGTTTGGATTAACCTGAGTTAGGTTGGGTTGAACCAATAATTTAGTTGATTTGGGTTGATCCGACTTGAAGATTTAGTTTATTTGGGTTAAACCCAAGATAGATTGGGATGACCCGATGATTTAGTAGATTTGGGTTAACCCGTGTTAGGTCGGGTTGACCCAGTGATTTAGTTTATTTGGGTTAACATGAGTTAGGTCGAGTTGACATTGATGATTTAGTTGATTTGGGTTGATTCAAGTTAGGTTGGGTTTACATGATGATTTAATTGATTGGGTTAATTCGAGTTAGGTGGAGTTGACTCGATGCTTTATTTGATTTGGGTTGACCCAAGTTAGGTCGAGTTGACCTAATATTTTAGTTGATTTGGGTTAACCTGAATTAGATCGGGTTGACCTGATGGTTTAAGCTATTTGGGGTAAACCAAGTTAAGCTAACCCAAATTAGGTCAGGATGACCCTATTGATTTAGTTAATTTGGGTTAACACATGTTAGGTTGGGTCAACTCGATGATTTAGTTGATTCGGTTAAAGTCAAAATTAAGTTAAACCTAGGCAAGATCTAGATTTGACTACATCAAAGGGGAATTCAATTTAAACTAAGGCTAACATAGGTCTTGATTGGTTTAAACTTAAGAATGAGTTCATTTTGAACTAAGTCTAAGTTAGGTTAGACTTAGGTTAGGTCTAATTTGGGTTAAACCTAAGGTTAAGTTCAATTTGAACTAAGTTTACGTTAGGTTAGACTTAGGTTATAAATTCAATGTAGGTTGAACGTATAGAAGTTAAATAAGCCTAATGTAGATAAGACTTAGCATTTAGGTTCAATTTGGGTAGCTATGTCTATTGTAGGTTAGATTAAGGTTTATTTTCAATTTGGGTAGAGCCAAAGAGTTAGCCAAGTCTAATTTAGGTTAGATTTAGGGTTTAGGTTCAACTTGGGTAGAGCCTAAAGATATGGCTAAGTATAATGTAAGTTAGACTTAGGATATAGGTTCAATTTAGGTAGAAATTAAAGAGTTGGCTAAGCCTAATGTGGGTTAGACTTAGGGTTTAGGTTTAATTTGGGTAGAGCCCAAAGAGTTGGCTAAGTCTAATGTAGGTTAGACATAGATTTTTGGTTTAATTTGGGTAGAACCTAAGGAGTTGGCTAGGTTTAATGTAGGCTTGACTTAGGTTTTTGGTTCAATTTGGTAAGAATCTAAAGAGTTAGGGTTAGGTTCAAGTTGGTTTGAACCTAGAGTTAGGTTCAATTTGGGTTGAGCCTACAGATTTGGGGTTAAGTCTAAGTTGGTTTAGACCTATGGTTAGGTTTAATTTGGATTGAACCCATAGTTTATGGTTAGGTTCAATTGAGGTTGAACCAAGTTTTAGGTTCAATTTGATTTGAACCTACAGATTTAGGGTTAAGTTCAAGTTGGGTTAAACCTAGGGTTAGTTTAAATTTTGGTTGAACAAAAGGTTTAGGGTTAGGTTTAAGTTTGGTTGAACCTAGGTTTAGGTTTAACTGGTTTGAATCTAGGACTTAGGGTTACATTCAAGTTAGGTTGAACCTGGAGATATAGGGTTAAGCTCAAGTTAGGTTTAACCCAGGGTTAGATTGAAGTTAGGTTGAACCTAGGGTTAGATTCAAGTTAGGTTGAACCTAAAGTTGGGTCTAAGTGGTTAGGCCCGACACACATGGTTTAGTTTGGGTCTATGGTGGTTATACCCAATACTTAGGGTTTAGGTTTGATCTATGGTGGTTAGATCCAACCCATAGGGATTATGTTTGACTCAATGGTATTTAGACCCAACACTTAGGATTAAGTCTAAACGTGATTAGGCCTTAGACTTAAGCCTAATTATGTTAAGTCCAATCATGAACCTATTAGGCAAGGCTTAAGTTAGGTTTAGATTTAAACCAACTTAGGATCAAATTGGACTAACCCTAAATTATTAGGGGTAACCTCATGGTCAAAAGGGGTTGTAGATCCTGAAAACTAAGGTTTATGGTTGGCTTAATGTTTTAAACTAGATCTGAGAACAATTTGGGCTAAAATGTAATTTTTTAATTTTACAATTTTTACCCTAGGTTTTAAAATTTTCATTTTAGATTTTTGAAGGGTGGAAATGGTCATTTTAGGGATCATTTTATTACCCTAAATTTTCTAGCCAATTCCCTTTTTTATTTTCCAATTTGATTTATTATAATTATTTTTTAAAATAATCTTAAACTTGGTGGAAAATTGGTTATTTCAATTTTAAGGAAGTCCCCTAACCTTGAAAAAATCAAGAAATGTTTTCAAGAGCAGGGGGAACAATTTTTAAAATTCAATATTTTTTGAGTTTATATTTAATTTTTAATAATTGAAATACTCTCTAGAGTTTTTAAGTAATTAAAAATTAAATATAATTTAATAATTTCCAATTTTAGTTTCATTATTTTCTCCTTTGTTCACTGAGTTCAAAGGTATTTTTATTTTATTTTTATGATTTTCAATACAAATAAATGCATTTTTAACGTTACTAGGGTTTTTTATTTTATTTAAATAGGAAATTAAAAATTTTCTACTTATCTGACGAGACATCCCCATCATCCATCAGATACGTCAAAGGTTTGCGCGGTGTCAATTGATTGGGCACCTTTCCACATCAGCATATGAGGAGGCCACGATCAGGTGCTTCCTCCCTTCGTAGTTTGATGGTTTGACCTAATCGATGTCGTCCATTTCCAATACACAAAAATGGATGATATCCATTCATCATCCCATGGGACGATAAACCGAAGGTCGTTCATGATCAATCCTTAATTTCTCTCTCAATTTTTAATGAAATCTTGCAGGGTTTTTTCATAAAGCTTCATCTAACCTAGACGAATACATTTATATGGTTGATCAAGCATGGTGCGTTCATTTCCTTCACAAAAGAGAAAACTTCAAGTGGTGTAGCCTTGATTGGGCTTGATAGACACGATCACCTTGACCCTAGGAAGCTTCTCTTTTGTTCAATTTGTATTGAAATCAGCTCTAGCTATGAGCTAGGCCAAATTGTGGTTTAGTTGGTCTTGAAACAAGTTGGACACCTCAAGAAGCCCTAATTTTGATTGGGGAAGAGCTGTAGAGGTCCTAGGAAGCTTTTGGAGGAGTTTAGTTCTGAAAAATTTTATGTCCGGCTCAAATTTTTCCTGGATTTCAAAGGAAAAAATAGGGCTTCATGAATTTAGGGGTGGGTTAGGGACATAGGGATTTTATTTTCTAAGTCCTAAGGAATTTTTTCTTTGTTGGGAGACAAAAGAGTTGAGGGATATCTAGGGTGTTTTGTCTCTCTATGGAGCTCTTGGGTTTGATCTTTAAGTAGCCATGAAAAGCTATGACTAAGCTTTGTGAAGATCGACAGCACTTGGGCGACTCCTTAGAGGGTTCACAGAGGAATCTCAGTGGGATTTTGGGTAGTGAACAACAATGTACAAGTTTCCAAGGTAGGCTTGACCTTATTAGTGTGCATGAAGATGGGGGGAAACATGGGTGATGCCAAGCTTTCTCACTCTTATTGGGCAAGTATTTGGTGGAGAACAAAGACTAGACTTGGTCTGGTTTGACCCACCAAAGATTAATTCAAATTAGCTTGGGATAAGTGACATGTGTGTTAACATGTGTCCTCCCCATAATGTGCCATAATGGATGGTGCCAAGCATGTCAATTAGTGTTGGTTTGGCTTAGTATGTCTCCCATATTCATGCTAGGTATGTGTTTAGGTCATGAGTGACCCATCAAAAATGAGTTATGGTTCATGGGCTTGGGCTATGGATCTAGGCCTTAAGATAAGGTCTTTGGCTAAATCTTTAAGGTTTAAACCAAAGCAAAAGCCTAATGGGCTCTAAAATCACCCTTTTAGTTAATTACCTAATTAATTAATTAAGAGTGATAAATTTAATCATATGATCATGGATTGACCATTTGATCTATGAGTTGACCATATGATCCTTGATTTTACCATATGATCCAAAGTTAACCATACAATATATTTGTCCAATTTAATCAAATTAAGGTTAAGCCTAATTTATTTTGACCATTATAGGGGTGTCATTCTATTTTGGGTTTAATATATCACATTAGGGTTTTGATATGATTTTTAGGGTTTGGTATGCTTAGAGAGACCCCTGGAGAGGTTAAGTATAAAATTGGTGGTCAAAATAGTTCTTAGGGGGGTTTATAGATAAGTCCCTAGGGATTCCGGTTGATTTAGGTGACGTGGGGTATGTCTAGCCTCTAGGGGTCAATTTAAGTTTACTTATGGCATTTATAGACCCTGGTGGTCAGTTTAGTCTTTCACTTGGTCAAAACCTTAAACTCACTCAACCAAAATTTTAGGGGCTTAAGCTTGTACTGGTGGGGCCTAAGAAAACATAACTTTAGTATAGGGTCATGTATAAAGTGGGTGGAATGAGTCTTCACCAAAGTGAGTTCAACATATATGCATTGGGGATAAAGCAACTATGTATGTTGGCATAAATGCTCAAACTCACAAATAGTCACATAATCACACATAAAAATAAATTTAGAGAAGATATGAAGATCTCATACTCATAAACATGAGAATTCATAAAAACATTAGTGCTTGACAATCATGAATAGAGGTAACAAAAAATACCAAAATTAGGACCAACCATGTCACTTACAATGAATAACCACCAACTTATAATCTAGAGTAATATCTTGAATGACAGAACTTATTTGCATGTCTACTTCTCATAAAAATATTCACTGATATTTGCTAGTAGCATTACTCATGTTTCTTCACAAGTGTTCCAAACCAAGTTGGTGAATGTAATTAAGAGTAAGAAAAGTTTTTTTAATTGCATCTTTTGTTTTTTAAGTTTCATATCAAAGATTTACAAAAGTATTAAACATTTCATAAGGACCATGACCATGACCATGATATAAAATATTATTAACTTCTTTGAGGATTACTTGAGAATTTCATGAGATCTAAAGAAAAAAAAAGAGTTTATAAGCACCCATAGCTAATACCGATAGAGAATAAATAAGATATATAATATAGTTTTCTATATGAAAGTCATTCAAATAATAGAGAGTATAAAATATGTTGAAAATACTTTTAATGAATTTAATTTATAAGATATATATTGTGATTCTTTTAAATAGCAGGTTCTATAACATGCTCTTATCTTGAAAATTTATTATACAAAATATCTTCATTATTATTATTCATTAGTAAAAATTAGATATAAAAAGAAATTATGAAAGAAAGAAAGAAATGAGTTTTATTTACTCTTAGTGAGGTTAGCTTGACGATTATTTAGAAAATAAATTTCTATGATGTTAGAAATTACTAAAGATTCTAAAAATTAAGATTAAATATTTTGGGATTCATTACATATACTATATTACTCAAGAAACTCAACATTTGCTTAAAATAATGTTATGTGTTTATTTTGGTTCTTTGTAACTTAAAGTCGTCAACATATCTAATTTTCATTTTGTGCTTTTGTTTTCCAAATAATTTTATTCCTTGGTTCGTTGAAATGATTTGAAGAAGAAGAAAAATTGGGAATGGAGAAACCATAAAGAATCTTGACAAACATCATATAAAATAATGGAGAATTTCTATAGGGTAGCCTTTGTGTGGAAGATCAAGACTATATACCCAAAATGAAATTAGTTCAAAACAATTTAACAAATATCCATGAAGCAAGCCCAATTTAAAAAACCAATATTATAACCAGAGAACCAAAATTTATATTTTTTATGGTGTCTAGAGCAACTACCAAAAGAACGTATAAATTTGATCAATTATTTCTCGAGTAAATGATTGCTTAATTTTGTGATAACTAATGAATAAAATAACCAAGGATTAATATTTTCATTTTAAATAGGATTATTCCGATGCTTCAAAGTCATATTGGGCCATAGAGCAGATGGTGAATCGCTATATGTCATACTGACGACAAGAAATCAGTTAACAGAGGCTATAAATTGATATTTGCAATGTATCCAAGGAATATAATGGGCTAAAATGTGGTAGATTAACTAAGAGGTATGAAATTCTTAAGTAGGTAGAGATGTTCGAGTCAAGATTTCGTGGATTTCTCATCACAAGCTATTACGATTCATAGACTACTTGGTAGTGGAGATAATCAACCCAACTAGACTAGAGATCCCTTATTAGTAACCCATGTGCTACATCATCCAAGAACCCTTGATAGCCTTAAAGTCAAGAGAAATAAATTTTAATTCCCTATGAACTTATTTGTATGGAATTCAAATGTGGGACGTATACTTGGTCTCCTTTCCTCCAAGGCCTGATGTGAATGACCTCTGGGGGTGTCTCTGCCTGTGGTTGTACTTGACTGCGGAAATTGTGGAGCTACGGCCATCTCTTCCATCCTCTTCGCCATTTGAGCGATCATGTCGTCTTTTCTCCACGGGAAAATTTGCCTTCTCATCAGTTACGGCTCCTCTCTTCTGCGGTTGCGGAGCACCTTGCGAAGACGTGGAGAGCTCGTGTCTCGAAACCATGTTGATTTGCGTGATTCGTCGTCCATGAATTCCGATGAATCAATCTCGTCTCCGAACTTTTTCTTCTCTTTCTTTTGCCGATCGTCGGATATGGGTTCCCGACTTTTCCATGGCATCTTCGCGGGGCTTTTGTGTGTCTTCGTGGTTGTCGTGCGATAGGCTGTGGGTCCCCCTTCTCACGAGTCCCCTTCATCGCGGTAGCACTTTCTTCAGATTCAGTCTCTTTGCTTGGCGAGACTTTCTTTCTCGGAGGCTGTTTGTTTCAATCTCCGACGCCGGTAGTGGAGACGCCGCCATCCTTGGCGGCGGAAGGTGCAGGACCGGATGATTACGTCGGCCGGATGTGGGAAGGTGGTATCCTCCTGGTGGCAATCACGAGACGACAACGGGCGGACTAGCCTTCATTCTTTTACTTGGCTTTTGTCATGATGGCGGGTTCTACTCGGGGCCCCGAGACGGGATTTGTTGCTTTGCTTCACATCCTTCGTAGAATTTCGATACGGGGCGGTTTTTCCTTCTTTCTTCAACACTACACCAAAGTTTGCGATCAGTAACCGAGCGTAGTTCTAGTTCTTTCTTGCGGCTATCGTTGTAATATGCGAGGTTTTGTCAATATTAGCGTGATCTTGCGAATGTTTTCTTCATCTTCGGCGGAGAGGGGATGAAGCTTGCTTCCTCAAAGGTGGTATGTATTCGGGCGGCGGTGTATATTCGGCGGGATTACGGAATTTCCTCACAGGAAAGCAACCCCGGCGGCTGCGGCTTCTCTAGCGATCCTTCTGCTTGTTTCTTCTTTGGGTCCTTGTTAGTGACGGAGTCTTTGAGCTGGACCCGATTTCGAAACGAAGGTCTTACGGAAAGATCTTGTACCCTCCACGGTAACGGGGTCGCCCATCTGTATTCCCCGGATTTCTTTTCCCCTTTGATTTGGCAAAGTCGGGGTAGGTGCGAAACAACTAGACCGAGTGGGGGTAGTAAGAACGAGTCCTCACAACGGACAGCGGTATTCCTCTTAGTCGGGATCCTTTGCGAGGAGGAGGGAATTCTTGGGTCGACCTAAGGTTGAACTCGAAGCGAGCGGCTCCTCGGCTTCGGATACCTTGTTCATGGGCGCAAAGAGGGAGACGTCGGTGATCTTGACGTTCGTGTTTTCAAATCCTTGTCCAAATCGGATGATTCCATTGTCGGGCGGCTCATCCTTATAGACGGCGAAGTCCGGTCCATTGGCGAAAGAGAAAATCGGTTTGGGGCTTCCCATTTTAAGGGGTAGATTACGGTTGTGGATCCGAGGATTATGCTTCTTTTCTTTAGGATGAAAAGAAAGGAATTAAAAGAGTCAATTCATTCTTGTTCATGTATTTATAAGAAGGAATCACTTATTAAAGGATCACTTCTTCAGAAGTTTTGTTTATTTAGAACGAATTGAGTGTAGAGAGGTAAGAGATACGAGATCGGAGTTGGAAAGGAAAAGAGAGTCTTAAGCAAGACTTCTCGACTCGAGATCACTCTAAACTAACACCTATTGGGAGTCCACCCCACCTCGAAATGAGGTAAAAGGATCTCGGAACCTCTGTTTAGGGGTGTCTGAAACGGTGGCTCCTAAGTCAGAGAGAATGTTGGTTATACTTGTTCAGGAGTGGAAATGAACATAGTATCCCAACGGAAAAGAAGAATTAGTTTGATCCATAAGGGACATGGATGCACCCATAGATTTTTGAAAGCGGAATTGTCGATTAGAATGGAGAGAGGAATTTTCCCGGCGGAGTCGCCAGTGTCGGCATATTTTTAGGTTGAGTGTGTTGTATTTTTGAAGAGGTCGCCTACGAAATTTTGAGGCGAATTTTAATTTAATTTAAATAAATAATTTGAAAAGTAGTATTTGATTTTGAAAATAATTTTAAATTTGAAGATTTTAAGATATGAAATCCAAACCGATCTCACATCCCAGATAGTTTATATAAACGAGCGCGCATCACAAACCGTGTATCTATCCACGAGGGATAAACCTGCTTTGCTTGATGGTGGGGCTCGGTTAAATAAACTAGAGATTTGTGACATCCGTTTGGTCTATAGAACCAATTTTATAAGCGGAGCAAATTCCCAAACTTAATATGAAAACATTAAACGGGGTTTATATTACCTGGGTTCTTTAGAATTTCATTTATAGAGCAAGCCCCTATAGTTAATTACATCTTAAGTGACGGGAATCACCTAAGAAAACTCTCGATAATAATCAATAATTAGAAAACAAATTTCAAAGTTTAAGTTTTGAAAAATTGAATTTTTGAATCTCGATAGGGAATGGATCGAGTTTGGAACATTTTATTTTGGGAATTCGAAAGGAAGAAAGAAATGAGGAGAATATGGATTCGAAGTGAACTTCGATAATCTCCCGACTATCCTATTGTTTGGCTTGAATTTAGGAAGGTCTAATGTTTATTTAGTATTTTGATCTGCCAATTTTAATTAGTTAGGACTTATATTCGTATGATAAAATCATACGAATAGCCTCGAAATGTGAGGGTTTATATCGTATCGGACGACTACCTGCGAAGTCTAAGACCGAGTTAGGGCTTAATTTGCAATGCAATGCCTAACGAAGAGTTGAAGGGACATCTTTGCACTAGGCAAACTACCTCGAAGTCCTATGGCTTTGTTGTTTAATTCTAGGAAAGTTTTGTGAAGTAGGTTCGAGTTTTGCGATGACGATGGCCGTGCTGCCCACCATGCTCCGAGCTCCTTGTTGTTGCAGAGGTTTAGTTTTAGAAATCATAAATCGGGGATGAGAAAAGTGTTTTGGTTTAGAAGTCTTAATTTCCAAGTGTTTTTTGTGTTTTAATTAAAACAAATCTTAAAGTTGATTATAACAACACCGGTTAAGATCCCACGGTTCCATCCCTCCGGCATCATTATTTTTATCGGATTCACTTAGTCAGATGAATTTGCTAAACTCAATTTGAATGAGTTCCACACTTTCATTTTAGGCAGGTAGAGGAAATCCGTTAGCAACACGTAGGTTACATCATCCAGAATTATTCCCGATCATCCAACCAGACGTTTTAATTTAGTTATAGTTGTGTGTTGTGTTGTTTGTGATTAAATTTTGAGTTGTCTTATATTTTGAAATGTTGTGGAGGTGAATTTTATCTTGTAGTGTCTTTTAATTTAGTTATGGGTTTTGAGTTTGGTTTTTACGTCCTAAAGGTGTAGGTTTTCATGCAAGCATTGTTTTATATGCAAGAGAATAAGTGCGATACGATTAAATAAATTACCGTAAAGTAAATCGCAATAAAACAAAAGCGTACCTGGAGGGTCTTCCCGTAAATACCTAAGCTGCACATAAAACACGGTTAGGAATATTTAAGCAAGTTCTAGGTAAAGCTAAGGTAAGGGTTATGGTTTTCTGCAAATTCCTAATCCCTATAGCTAGTCATTTCTATGACGTCTAGGTTCCTTGTGTTTTAGTTTGAAGACGATTTTCATTATCAAAAGAACAATTAAGTTCAATTGTTCTTATAAATATCCTATCATATTGAGGAAGTGCTTAGAAGATGCCAAACATCTTTTCAATATTTCTAGGATTGTTTTAAGTCCAAATGAATTTAATTATGTAAATGAATCGATCGTCCGAGGTTTTCAAGTTTTGTTAACTTGCTCAGTGAACTAGGATATTTGAATGTCCTATAAGTGAAGTGTCATTTCACTTGATACTCCATTTAGGAGTTACTGTGTAGTAAAAAAAAAAAAAAAAAAAAAAAAAAAAAAAAAAAGCTCTTTGAAATGTGAAAATGATATTTAATGATTTGTGATTGAATTTAAGTTGAATTAATGATTTAAGTTTGGAATAGTGTTGAAGTTATCTTAGATTTTTTTTTTTATGTCTTAGGTGATGTTATTTAATTCAACTTAATTTAATTTAATTTAATTTAATTTAATTTAATTTAATTCAATTTAATTCGATTTAGTTTGATTTGATATTACATTAAATTAATTTGATTTAAATTTAATTAATTTTTTAATTTAATTTGATTTAATTTAATTTAATTTAATTTAATTTATTTAATTTAATTTAATTTTTAATTCAATTTTTAATTTGATTTAATTTGATTTAATTTAATTTTTAATTTAATTTAATTTAATTTTTTAATTTAATTTTAATTAAAATTTTAAAAGAGTTCAATAGTTTAATTTTAGTTTAATGATTAAGTCTTTTAATATTTTAAATTTGAATTATCATTTTAATTAGGAATTAAATATTATTGGGATGATTAATTTAGGGATTTTAAATTAAGGAATAAATCTCTTCCTAATAATATCCTTATTTAATAATTCCAATTTTATTATTCTTCCAAATTTAATCAATTATTTAATTAAGTTTAATCATTTTAAATTGCTTAATGGGTTTCTACCCTTCAATTATTAAATTTCAATCATCCAAATCAGATTAGGATCAGATATTTTACTTGTTAATTTTTATTAAACCTAAAGTTTTAATTAAGGATTAAATTTAATTACCACTTTACCCTTTAAGCTTAATAATTTCATAACTCACTAAATTGAACTCAAATGAACTTGAAATTTTTGTGTGACTTCACTCATATGTCAATAAAGACGTTAGAGGAGAAAATGTGATTTTTCTGTATTTAATTTATTTATATAATTATTTTTGGTAGAAAATAGAGATTTCAAGAAAATTTAATAACATGACCAAGGAAAAGTTTCTGTCCTTAAGAAAATTATGGGACATTCCTATTGACAAGAGGACCACTTGGACCAATTTTGGTGATTTTTTGAATTATATTTTATTTTTAGAATTATTTTAAGTTCTGGAGTATTAATTAATTTAAAAATAAAATATAAGTTGAAAAAATAATTTTATAATTTTAAAATTCTCTCTGATATCAAGGATTCTAGAGAAGCAAATTTGCAATTTTCTGATTTTTCTATGATTTATTACAATTATTTTTAGTGGCAATGCTAGAAAATACATTTTTAATTTTAAAATTACCCTAGGGCTTTAAAAATTAATATCTCACCAAATAGGCCTAAGAAAAATATGGGGTTTATTCCTAAGTGATTAAATTTCAAAATATGACATTTTTGGTGAATTTTATTATTTTTGTGATTTTTATTATTTTTTAATTATTAAAAATATTAAAATAATATTAAAAATCAACTTTTTTAGAAAATTGAAATTTTAATTTTCTTAAATTCCCCTGATATCAGAGGCTCCAAAACCAATTTGGTGAATTTTTTTGAAAGGTATTTTGAAAGTTATGGATTTTTAAAGTTTAAAATGACTAAGTGGCTTAATCAGCTTGATCGGTAGGGCTAACCGAGTCGATTGACTTGAGCTTTATGATGGGTTCCTCTGATCTGAGGAGTCAATGGAGAATTGATTTCAAGTCAATTTGATTTATGGTTAACTCTAATTAATTAGGGGTCTATTTTGGATGTTTAAGCCAATTAGGGTTATTTTTAATTGAACTAACTCAAGTCTAGTACTTCCTGGGGTTCTCTGGTCATAAAGAACATTGCAAATTTTCCTAGAATTTATTTCACAACATGCTAATTTTGGAATTAAAATATTCAAAACAGCAACATGCATTTGAAAATAAATAACTTTTCACGAGAGGTGGCCTACGACCTTGGAAAGATTCGAGAGAATGTTCCCAAGTTAGAGAAGACTTCAACTTCTATGGTCTCATGCCATGGTGAATTGTATGAATGCATGGAGAATTAAAACAATGCAGGGAGTAAATAAATTATAAAAAATAAAATACTTGATGAAATTAAATGATTTCTTTTCCACATTATTCTCCTCATTCGAAATGAAGAGGGTATTTTTATTTTATTTTTGTGATTTTTCTACACAAAGATATGAATTTTCCAAGTTTAGGAATTAAATAAATCGAGAAAATACCCTTTATTTTTCTATTTATCCGAGTCGGCGCCGCGTCGGCCTTAGCCTCTCCCGAGCGGTACGTGTCGCGGCGCGGTGGGCGCGGGGTCCTCCCCGGAGTCGGCCCGTCCGGGACCCGAGTTCACCGTAACATTCTGGTCCGGCGCAATCGAGCCGTCGCTCGATGCACGCGCGATCAACGGCTCTGGTCATCGTCTACGGCCGGAGTGTGCACCGTGACCGTCGGCTTTCTAACCGCAATTTCTCACTCGATTCTCGAAAGCGGATTTTCGTGTTCTTATGCTACATGGATTCATCTTAAGACGAACACATCCATACGGTAAACATGCATTGAAATTTATTCAAATGAAATGGAGATCTGCAGCAAGCTCGGGAAGAAGGAATGAGTTCGTACCTTTCTTCAGAGAAGTGACTTCGATGCGAGTTGTTGCACCTTCGATTGGATCCTAGCAAGCTCCGAGATGAAGTCTCACAGTGCAGTGAATCGTATAGGTTGGACTTCGACCACGGCGTCCACGAGACTTGGAGGTAAGACAGCCCCAGGTGGCTTTAGAGATGGGGCTTTTCTTGGTGGACACCTTCCCTTGGTTTGGTGAAGGTGTAGAACCAATCAATTTGGGAATTGACTCAGCGTGAGGAGATGTCACTTGGTTTTTGGTTTGGATTTCAACTGCGAAATTGAGCTCACGAGAGAAGAAATGGCGGGGGATTTCGGTCGGATCAAGTGCTGCATTGTATGGGGAGTAGTCTGGAACAATTTTGGCGAGTTTCCTTAAGGTTTGTTTCGGCACCTCCTTTGGCCGAAGGGTGAGGGGTTTAAATAGGCATGGCTGGAGGCTCTCCCAGGGGGTTTAATGGTTGGGATCAGCTGCTCTGGTGAGGAAGAAGAACTGGCTGCAACAATGGCCATTTGGGTAGGCGGCTCATCAAGGTGGAATTCCAAAATTTGGCTCCTCCGGGTTTGAGGCATGGTGTTTTCCGGCGGGGTGGTGGCGGCAGGCAAGGGTCACCCTCAGGGTCAGTGGGTCAGAGTGGTGTTTGTGCAAGCAATTGGCAATGGCCAAGTGTAAAGGCTTTGATCCAAAGTAGAATGGGGCATGGCTAGTTTTGGGTAAATGGAATGACCACCCATTTGGGCTTGGTGCACCCTTCAAGGTGGCTTTGGGTGCGTAGGGATCAAAGGGATCAGGCGGTTTTGGCATGGAGAAGTCTGCTCAGTATATTCAGTTAAATTTAGGTTTAGTTGAATCGTGATTAGAAATTTGACGGCTTTAGGGATTAAGGAAAGGGTCCTCCTTCACACTTGATATGGTATGGTGGAGTGTCCAAGGCTCTCATGGCTCACATGTGGCTCATGCATGGCTTCATGGCTCACCTTTGGCTTGGGGAAAGCTTGGTCAATTTCATGAAAATGGATTATAGGAATTTTTTGGTAATTTGATGGAAATTTGTATGGAACTTGATTTGGAATGGGGGGGGGGGGGGGGATGAATTTAGGACTTAGGTATTGAGTTTAATTGAAAGTATGATGAGGGGAAATGTCATATGGGCTTTGGGACCAATTTTTGGGCCTTTGGATGTGGTAAAGGATGGGCTTTTAAAATGGTTTAGGAAAGTGGGCTTTTGAATTTTTAAAATGGATTTTGGGATGAAATTTTGGTAAAGGCTTGGGCCAAATAATTGTTGAGTTTGGTTTAGGGATGTGTCATGAGAGGTTTGAAACTGTTTGAGGTGATTTGGTTGATTGGGTTGGATATGGGCCTTTTGGTAAAGAGGCTAAGGTGGGCCAAAATGGGCTACCATGGGTCAAAGTTGGGCTGAGAGTTGAATTCAGTGTAAAATTAATGTTGGGAAATATTTATGGGAGTGTTTCAAAGAGGTTTTGGCTTTGGTTAGGTTTTGATTTTGAGGTTTGGGTCTATTTGGGCTAGGTTTAGGTTTAGGTCGAAATTGGGCTTTTTGATTTTGGGTTGAATTTGAGTGGGGTTTGGGTCTAAATTTTGGGCAAATCATGTTAGTGTTTTGTTTATGGGGATGTCAAGGAGGGTTTAGAAAAGATTTGGGATTAATTGGAGTTGAATTGGGTGAGTTTGGGTTAGGTTTGGGTCATAGGTCCAAATTGGGCTTTAAGGCCAAAAGTGAAATTGGATCCCGATGCCAATCAAATTGGGCTTGGATTTGGTCTAGATTGGTGTTGGGGATGTTGAATTGAAGTTTAGAATTGAATTGGACCAGAATTTAGGTCAATTGGGTAGGTTAGGTTTGACATTGGGTTTACTTTGGGTTAAAATGGGTCAAATTGGGGGTTTTGATAAAAGTGGGGTAAATTGACAAAATTGGCCCATGGTGTAGTTGAACAAAATGAAATTGGGAATATTTGGGATTTTCTGGAATTTTCTGGGAATTTTCTGAATTTTTGGATTTTTTGGCTAAGAGGGGTATTTTGGGTATTTGGAGGTATTAGGAGGTATTTTTGGAATTTTTGGTATTTTGGCTATGAATGATCAATTTGAGTGATGTGGGAATGTTTAGGATTGATTTTGGGGAATTTTAGATGGGTAATTTAGGTGATTTTGGAAATTTTGGTATTTTCGAGGGCATTTGGTAGGTTAGGCGGGGTGTAGGGTCACGGTCAAAATTGAAAATTTGGAAAATTGAAGATTGGGTGAATATAAGTGGAATAAAATCATTTTGGTTGAGCCATGAAGCCATATCAAGCCCACATGAGCCATGAAGGGACTCATTTGAGACGTGGTATGTTGTTCCTAACCCTCTTAGCCAGGGCTTAGGGGTTAAGGACCATCCATGTGAATCACTTACATGAGTCAGGAGGTCAAGTTAGGTATAGATGTGGTTTTTTTAGGAGGTGTATGGAAGTGTAGTGTATGTGTAAGTCAGCCCCTTCATCGGTCAGACCCGGGCCACCCGGGCGGTCTAGGCCACGAAAGGTCATGGGAACTCATCCTTTAAACTTCCACATTTGATTTCAACCCTCTAGGTGATTAGGGGTCTACAGTCCAGTTTGTGGAGTTTGCAGGAGTTAAGAAGTGGTTTGAATTTCTAAATGGTGGATTCAGACTCTAGTCTCTAAGATAGTCAGAAAGCCCTAGGCTAGATCCTAAGTACTAAAGAGAAGAAGAGAAGACCTCATCAAAAATGAGGTCAACGGAAAATATTAGGTCGTGGACGGCGAAAATCTCGCTGATAGTGGAGTCACGAAAAACACTTTAATTAATGAGTCCAAGAAACACTATTCATCATCTGACCTTTCATGTTCGCAAAAAGCAGACCTAGAGCTTGAGAGATCTTGGATTTGAAGCAATTTCATCACTCAAAAACAGGTTCATCTTCTCTTGGTAAGTGCTTCACTCCTATGCAAAATTTTTTGATTTTCACCATGTATTTTCACCACATTGCAATTTTGGAAAATCAAAATACGGAAGAAATGACCGATTGAAATCTTGGAATTTGATTTAAATTGCTTATAAATGTTGTGGAAGCCTTCTTAGGATTATTTATAAGTTTAGTGAAAATTTTCACGATTTTCACAGATCGATCGTATGGCTCCACGACAAAAACGTCGAGTAGAATTCGACGAGACGATTCATCAATGCACGAGCACGAGGCTAAATATTTTGAAAACATCTGAGGAAGAAAGTGCATTGCGGATCGGGTTTTTAAAAATCCGGGAGGAGAAGTAGAGCGGATTATTAAGGAACGAGGTTGGGAGAATTTGTTACGTTCGATATAGGGCTGTTGTAGAAGTGGTTAAAGAATTTTATGCCAATTTGGCTTGCCACAAAAGATGCACCGGTAAAGGTACGAGGATTTTTTGTAGATTTCAATCTTGAAAATTAACGCGTTCTATGAAGTTCATGACTCGCCGCACAGCGAGTGGCTTCCCCAGACAATGGAAGGACCCTTTGGAAGTCATTAACTCTCCTTTGATGGGACCGGAGTTTGGAAAATTAAACGGCTAGGGAAGAGTGAATTTTTCCTCTTTTCTCGTCTGATAGATTAGCTTTTGGCGACACTTTTGTTGTTCTGCACATTGCCACATATCACCACGGTGAGGTGAGATAGAGCAATTCGAATTCTGTATTCAGGATAACGATTGACATCGGGAGAATTATTTATCAAACATCCTGGCCTTATCCTCGAAATGAGAGTGGAGGCACAGTTGGGACTGGACTAATTTTTGCACTGCCTTGACTCTCTGGAGTTGAGGGGTAGAAGATAATGAAGAATGGGTGGAACTGATGAAACCACTCACGGTACACTTGATATTAAGAAGTATGAATCTCATGAAGAGGTGGAGAGCAGGAGTAAGAGAAGTTATTTCACTCAGTCGAGTAGAGATATACCCTCTACTAGCCATGAACCTCTGAGCACCCTTTACCCTGCAAGATCGATGAATGAATTGACAGCACTTAGGAGTTTTGAGCGAGTTTGGAGAGACAATGGGGAGAAGATTTGATCATTTTGATCAAAGGATTGATAATTTGGAGAAGACACGATTATGATAGCGAATATCTCCAACGACATTCGGAATACGAGATTGCATACTATGAAGCTGAACGTCGTTATAGGAGTGGTGATTTAGATGTTGTCTTCTTGAGTGCCCCCCGATATTCACGGTATCATCTGCTCTCAGTCTTCTCGGCTTTCTGAGATCAGGGAAGAGATGATATGTACACAGGACTTTCAATATAAAGATTAGGACTTTATTTGTTTTGTTTGTTTGATGTTAAGTTATTTTGGAAACTTTTTATATGTTTGTAATATTCGGTACTTTATGTTGTGAGACATTGGATGTTAGTTAGATTAATTTGCTTGAATTGTGATAATAGTTTAGTTATTGTTTTTTGTGTTAGTTAATTGCATTTGTTTTTATGTTAAATAGGATGTTAGTTTTCTTTAGTATGTTTTTATTTTTATTTTGTAATGTTTTAAGTTTTTAAAATTGTTAATCTTGTTAGTTGATGTTTTTAATATGTTAGTAATTCGTATGTGTAGTATAGAGTTACAATTTTAATTTGTTGTATTTATCTCTTATCTGTCTTTGCATTATCTTTAAATTGTTATATATATATGGAGAATACTAACGGTACGAGGGTTCAATGGAAATGAAAAACACATAAAAATTTCAAAGAAAAAGAAATAGCTAAACTTGAATGTATGGTCCCCATTTACTTTCCCTTTTTCATTATTTAGAGTAGTTATAAAATTTAAGTTTGGAAATTAAAATACAAATTTAGTTATTAACTTGTTCTCGAATTTCTATTTTCAAATTATTATAAAATGATTTTTATATAAAATTTTTCAATTTAATTAATATGAATTATTTTATTTAATTATTATAAAAGGTTAAATGAAATATTTCTAGTGCTTTAATTAATTAAATAGAATAAAACATTTGGTTAAAGGGAATACGAATATAGTAAACTATTTTTAGTAAGGAAAACTATATTCAAAAATTAAAATTCTTAAGTATTAGTGAAAAAGAAAAGATTGAAAATCAATAAAGTAAAAACTATGATATATATAAGCTAAGAAATATTCCTAAGTTTGGAGATTTAGGAAGATAAAAATGAAGTTCAAAATTATTAACACGCTCTGAATCTGATGTAATCCTCATTAAAAAAATAAAAAAATGAGAAAGAAGAAAGAAGAAGAAGAAGAAAAGAAAAGAAAAGAAAAAGAAAAATGAGGAGAAGCTTGAGGAGATGTCTTATCAAAAATTGGCTTCATTTGAATTAACCTAAAGGGAAAAACTTAGTTATTTCCAAACTTATGTTTATGGATTAGAATTTTACCTAATAGTGTTTTCTTGAATTTCTTATCATATGAATATCTTAAGTAGTTATTCTTTTAAATATAGTAATTCTAGAAGAATGAATAGTAAGCTAGAAATCTTAGACCTGATAACTAAATAATTTATTTCTATAAGATTAATTAGAAGGCTTACATGAATTATTTTTATTTAACTTTATTATGATATTAATTAGTCTAATTCAAAGTTTATTTGAATTGAAAAATCTTACTATAGAAATCATTATTTTTATGTAGTACTAAAATTACTTGAGGACCAAGTAATAATAAGCAGTTGAGATTTTGATCTGAAAATTTTATTAAATTCATACATTTTTGATGAAATTGCACTTTAAAGAAAGATTATTTTCTTTATTTTGTTGCGGAATGGAGAATTTAGGTGATAAAAGCAAAAATTATAAAGGAGCGGATTTGGAGCAAAAAGGAAAGAAAATATTGCAATTTGTCTTTGGCCATGCATGTGAATCCCGATGCATCCAAACTGAGCGAAAGTCTGAGGAAGAAAATTCGAAGGATTTATAAGCTGTCTACGTATGTGGCTCCAGAGCCGCCGACGAGCGAGATAGCGCGGTTCAGGCTTTCTAGAGACCTCGCCGACGGCGAGGTAGTTCGTCGCCGACGAGCGCGAAGTAAGTTAAATAGCACGAATACATTGAACACTGGACACCTTTTGAAGAGATGTTTACATACCTCTTGGACTGCTTACCTCATACTACAGAGGCCGAAATCAGTCTTCTACATTGTGTTCTAAGTGTGTATAAGTGTGTGAGCGGTCTTTAGGATCTTAATTAGTGTAATTAGTGAGTCTTTAGTGAGTTTAATTGAGTAATTAGTAAGTCATCTTTACATCTTGGAAGGAAGAGTCGAAAGGAACTACGAGGAGTACGCAGGGATAAATCAAGATAAGTATTTGTATTTATTGTTTTAAACTTTAAATGAAATCCATGCTTAGTTTAGTTCCCATGCATTCGAGTAGTTTATTTAGTCTTTCTCCTGTTTATGAAATTAAGTGACTTGATGAAATTAAAATAGAGATACTTTTATATATTAATAAATTGTGATAATTTTTACTTAAAACTTAATTTACTTTTCAAGCTTGGCCATTTGATTTGTTAAAATGTGTTGATTTACAACTATAGTAAAAATTACATCGATATTCGGGGGAATTCAAAAGCCTTGGAAGGAAGGTGTAAATAAATAGGGAAATAATATCCTTGGGCGTAGAATTGAGCATTTTAGTGTGACGGACTAAAATTTTCAATTCAGTCCTATTGTTTGAAGGCGAAGTGTAGATGTTAGCTATCGAGGAGGCGTGGGAACTCTGACGTGGCGATCGGTATCCTCGGCCAAGTCGCGGATTCGTGTCGAACGCAGGGTAGTCGATATTCTTTACAGTTAAAGGGTAAAGAATAGGAATGCTCTATTTGTCATGCCTTAAAATTATCATTTAAATTCATCGATCACTTAAATTTGTGAGGAAAAGATCTTACGATAGTTAAGACATTTAGCAATTAGTTAATTTCACACTTCCGATACGTATTAATTTTCTACTTAGTTAAGTTACCTGAATTAAAATACTTAGTTTATTTTATTACGCTTAAATTTAAATTCTGAATTTTGATATCTTATTTTAAAATTATTATTATTATTATTTTAAAATTAGTTGTTATTTAATTTTCTCTTTCCTTTTGTGGGATCGATAACCGGGACTCCCTTTAGAGCCTGTATTACTTGATACGATACGTATACTGGCTAGCATCCACAACATAAACAATTACAATTCTATACATATAATACTATAGTGGTCAATTTTTGAAAAATTGATTACAAATTCAATTAAAAATATCATAATATAAAATTGTGGGTAGTTTTGAAAAACTTGACTGAATACACACTGACTCTTAGCCGGTAAATTAACTTCAGATAGCTAGCTTGTGTTGATTAAATGTGACCTTGCTGATGTGCAAAATCTTAAATGATATAAAAATTAGAAAATATTTTGCACTAGGGGTACTACGCAGTATACGTATCGTTTAGTATACGAGTTTTCTTTAAAAACCGGTATCGTTCCCGCAGGGAAGTGAGTAAGAGGTCTTTAGTCGGGATTCTGATGCACTACTTAATAGTCCTTGGTTGTAATGTCGATTGAAATTATGTATTATCGCAACTTCTCTAAATACGAGTGTTAAATGTAAAGATAGTAATTATAACTAAATGCGAATAATAATTCTAAAGATAACCCTTTTTGGATGAGTTTGTTTGGAGAATTTTTGAGATATTAAAAAAATGTTATTCTTATGTAATGAAATAGATAATGTATAGAAATGAGATGCATTAAATATTGTATGTTTCAAATAGGAGCAATCACATTCTTTACCATACTAGTCCGAGGCATAAAGAACATTGACTAATCCACTGTGTTTGATTCTTGAATGCTGTGACTGGTACAGGAGGATACCGGCTGCCACTTCGGAGCTCCCACGTTCCACCTCCTTTGAGGGCTAACATCTACACTTGACACACAAACGATAGGACCGGAATTAAGGATTTTAACTGTCACTCTAAAATCTCCAATTATACTTGAAGTTAATATTATTTCCCTGTTGTTTGCATTGATTCCCATGAACTTCACCATCCATGGAATTTGAATGTGGTTCCTTTGTTGAAATTACTTGTCCTTTCGGGTCGGTCTGAAAATTATAGCGAATTTTAACACTACAATGGGCCCTTATTGCAATGTAAATGAAGTGCAAGTAAAAACCATCACATTTAAATTAAATTTACTTCTACCATACTCTAAATCCTAAACATGATTTCTACTCATTGCGAAAAGAAAAGTAAAATGAAAATATTCAGCATAATCTTCTTATCACTATTTCCCGAAGAAGAAGAAAGAGTAAGAGAGATGCGTCACAAAGCACGATGACTCATGTAGATAATTCATAATGGATGGACCTTAACCCTAGGCCCTTGGTAGAAGGTTAGAAACAACATAGTGAATGCCTCAAATGAGTCCTCTCATGGATCCTATGGGCTTAATATGACTTCATGGCTCAACCAAAATGATTCCATTTCACTCACACTTGCTCAATTTTCATTTTTCCAAAATTTTAATTTTTGACCCTCGGGGCCCCGGACCCACCAAACCTACTAAAAGCCCTTGAAACTACCCAAAACCACCAAAATTTCCAAATCACCCAAAACTTTTCCAAAATTAAACTTGAACATTTCCCCACCAATCAAATTGATCATTTACAGCCAAAAATACCAAAATTTCCAAAAATACCCCCAATACCCTCCAAATTACCAAAATGCCCCTCTTGACCCAAAAATCCAAAAATTTAGAAAATTCCCAGAAAATTCAAAAAAATCCCAAATATTCCCAATTTCATTTTGTTAAACTAAACCATTGGCCAATTTTTCCAATTTACCCCACGTTTACCAAAACCCCCAATTTAGCCCATTTTAAACCCAAATGAACCCAATGTCAAACCAAATCACCCCAATTAACCTCAATTTTGGTCCAATTCAATTCTAAACTTCAATTCAATATCCCCAATATCAATCTAAACCAAATCCGAAGCCTAATTTGATTGACATTTTAATACAATTTCATTTTTAAGCTTAAAGCCCAATTTTGACCCATAACCCAAACATAGCCCAAACCAACCCAATTCAACTCCAATTGACCCCAAATCTTTTCTAAACCTTCCCTAACATCTCCATAAACAAAACTTTAACATAATTTGCCCAAAATTTGGACCCAAACCCCACTCAAATTCAACCCAAACCCAAAATCCCCAATTTAGCCTAAACCCAAGCTTAACCCTAACTTAACCCAAATCCCAAAATTGAACCCCAAACAAAGTTGAAAACTCTTTGTAATACACCTATAAACATTTATCAACATTAATTTTACATCAAAACCAACTTTAGCCCAATCTTAGCCCAATTTAGCCCATTTTGATCTATTTTGACCACTATCACGAGGGACCCAAATTGGACTCAATTCAATTCCAAATCACCTCAAATTTGTCTCAAATCACTCATAACACATCCCTAAGCCAAACCCAACATTTATTTAGCATGGCTCTTTGTAAAATTTTTCATCTAAAAGCCCATTTTGAAACATAAAAGCCCATTCCCTTAAACCATTTGTAAAGCCGCACCTTTACCAAATTTTAAAAGCCCAAACCCATCCTAAAGCCTACATTGCAATCTCATCTCATCCTCACTCAATTAATATCACTCCCTAAGTGCTAAATCCATCATGAAAATCAAACCAAAGTGGTATTATGCCAAATCCCATCAAATAACCCCAAAATTTTTAAAATTCCATAAACCATTTTCCATGAAAGTTGACTTGACTTTTCCCAAGCCAAATGGAGCCATGAAGCCATGTATGAGCCACATGGGAGCCATGAAAGCCTTGGACACCTCATCATACCCAAAGTGGCAAGAAGAGGGGACCCTTTAATGATTCTCTTAAGAGTGATTATCCACTCCCATGATTCCCCTAAACCATGGCTTAAGCCTAATTGTACTTGGATGGTGACTTCTCCCCACTAATTAAGGCGAGCCAAATAGCTTTATCTTCAGCCCAAGCGAGGCCATGGGAGGTGAACCTAACCCAAAGCCATGGTTTGACCCAAACCAAGCCAAAATCACCCTTTTCTCATTCCATTTCGGTTCACCACCTTTACACATGGCAACCATCGATTGAACTCACGGGAATCAAGCTCGACCTCACTCGACCACGAGGCTGACCCATGCTCGGCCGGCCGACCACCACGACCACGCGAAGCCGCCATGGCCGAGAGCACCATGAGAGCCCAACATTGAAATTCTCTCTTCTGTCGAGGCTGCCCCATGCCCAATGGACATTTGAGTTGTTCTTCCCTTGCTCAGAGCAGCTGATCCCAGCCATTAACTCCCCCTGGAAGGCCCTCCGGCCAACTCTATTTAAACCTCACCCCTCTCGGGCAAGAAGAGAGTTGCACCAAACCATACAGAAACTCTGCCAAAATTGTTCTAGACCATCCTCCACACTTAGAGCAATTGATCCCCAGTGATAATTTGCCCTAATCCCCATACACTAAGCTCAATTTCTCAGACAAAATTCCACCCAAAACCAGGACACTTTCCAATTCTCCACAAAACTCAAATTAAACTCACCCACACCTGCACAAGACCAAGAGAAGAGGTTCCCCAGTGAAAGCCCCCTCTCGAGGCCACCCATTTGTTCTAGCCTCCAAAGGTTGAAATCGAGTACGGTGAAAATCAGGTCTAGGAAATTTCCCAGGGCCAGAGACTTCATCTGGAGCTTACTTAGACTCAATCGAAGGTGACACAACTCTCAGATCGAAGCCACACTTCTCTGAGCGAAGGTATGAGCTCTCTCTTCTTACCGAGCTTCTGAACATTCTCTATTTTGATTGGGTTAATTTCATGCCACATAAACCTTATGGATATGTTCGTCTCTTTGAGATGAATCCATAGAGTATAAGAACAAAAAAATCCATTGAGAATCGAGTGAGATATTAGGGTTTTAGTGTGGACGGTCACAGGTGCACACAAGTCGTAGACGATGACCGGAGCCGTTGGATCTCGCGTGTATCGAGCGAACGGCTCGGATGGCATCGGAATAGGAGATGGTACGTGAGCTGCGGGCCCGTGGTAGGCCGACTCGGATGGCGGCGCCGGATCGAGCGCGCCGCGTGGCCTTTCGGAGTCGCCGAGGATGGCGTGGCGCCGCGTGGATAAGTAGGAAATTGAGCTATTTATTTATTATTTACTTAGAACTTCAAAAATTCATAACTTTGTGTAGAAAAATCATAAAAATAAAATAAAAATATCCTCTTACTCAGTGAACAGAGGAGAATAATGTGGAAAAGAAATCAAGTAATTTCATTAAGTATTTTATTTTTAATGATTTGTTTACTCTCTGTGGTATTTTAATTCTCCATTTGCATAGACAATTCATCATAGCATGAGACCATGGGGCTTTTGAAGCCTCTGAACTTGGAAACATTCCCTTAATTTTCTAAGGTCATAGGCCATCCCTATGAGAAGTTATTGATTTTTCAATTGCATGTTACTGTTTTGAGTATTTTAATTTCAATAATTAGCATGTTGTGAAATAAATTCTAGGAAAATTTGGTGATGTTTCTTATGACCAGAGGAACCTAGGAAAAATAGGTTTTGAGTTAATTCACATGGAACAATCCTAATTGACCTAAAAACCCAAAATTGAACTTTAATTAATAAGGGTTAACTACACATCAAATTAACTTGAAAAAAATTCTCCACTAATCTTTAGGATCAGAGGAACATCACATAAAATTTGAAATCGATTGGAAATGTTTAACCACACTAAATGGATTAATTAAGTCGCATAACCAAACTTAAACTTTAAAAATTCATAACTCACAAAATACTTTTCAAAAATTCACAAAAATGGTTTTGAGGCTTCTCTGATATCAGAGGAATTTAGAAAAATTAAAATTTTAATTTTCTAAAAAAGTTAATTTTTTATCATTATTTTAATATTTTTAATAATTAAAAAATAATAAAAATTATAAAAATATTAAAAATCACCAAAATGTCACATTTTGAATTCTAATCACTTAGGAACAAATCAAATATTTTTCCTAAGTCTCTAGGATAAGATATTGAATTTTAAAAGCCTAAAACAATTTTTAAATTAAAAAATGAATTTCCAAATATTTTCACTAAATTAATTCTAATAAATCAAACAAAATCAGAAAATTATAAAATTTGCTTCTCTGAGTTCCTTGAAGTCAGAGAGATTATTGAAAAATACAAAATCTATTTTTCAACTTCAATTTGTTTTTTAAATTAATTAATACTCCAAAATTCAAATTAATTCTAATAAATAAAATATAATTCACAAAAACACCAAAATTGGTCCAAGTGGTCCTCTGATCATTAGAGACATCCCATAATTTTCTTAAGGATAGAAACATTTCCTTGGTCATGTTATTGAATTTTCCTTGAAAACCCCTATTTTCCATTAGAAATAATTACATAAATAAATTAAATACAGAAAAATCACATTTTCTCCTCTAATGTCTTAATTGATATGTGAGTGAGGTTACATAAAAATTTTAAGTTCATTTGAGCTTAGTTTAGTGAGTTATAGAATTATTAAGCTTGAATGGCAAAAGGGTAATTAAAAATTTTAACCCTTAATTAAAATTTTAGGATTAATAAAAACAAGGGGAGGGTAAAATATTTATTCCTAAATTGATTTTGGATGACTAAAATTTAAATAATTGAAGGGTAGAAACCTACTAATCATTTCAAGAAAAATTAAAATAAACTTTAATTAATTAATTAATTAAAATTTTGGAAGAATAATAGAAATTGGAATTATTAAAGTAGGGATATTATTAAGAGGATATTTATTATTTAATTTAAAAATCCCTAAATTAATCACTGCAATAATATTTAATTCCAAATTTAAATGATAACCCAATTTAAAATTTAAATTGCTAAAAGACTTAACTATTAAATTAAATTAAGTTTAAACTAAATTAAATCAAAATTTAAATTAAATTAACACCTTTAACAATTAAATTAAATCATATTTAATATATTAAGATAAAATTAAAATTAAATCAAAATAAATTAAAATTTAAATTAAATTAATTTAAATTAAATTAAATTAAATTAAATTAAATTAAATTAAATTAAATTAAATTAAATCAAATTAAATTAAATCAAATCAAATCAAATAAAATTAAATTAAATTAAATTAAATTAAATGAAAATTAAATTGAATTAAAATCTTTTAACGATAAACCTAAATGAAATCATTAAGAATTAACTCTAAAATAATTTGAACACTATTTCAAACTTAAACTTTTTTTTATATAATTAAGTCAAATTAAAATTAAATCATTATGTTTAAATCATTGAAATACTTAATAAGTTGATTTGCCCTTTTAAATCTCTTATTATTATAACTCTTAAATGAAGTATCAAGTGAAGTGCTACTTCACTTATAGGATATTCAAATGTCACAGTTCAGCTAAGCGAGGAGCAAAGCTTAAACCCACTGGATGATTAATTCACATGTGCGACTAAATTTACTTGGACTCGAAAACAATCCAGGAAATATTGAAAAGATGTTTAGGACTCGCCCTAAGCACTTCCTCGATATGACGGGATGTTTTAGAAGAACAATTAAATCTAGTTGTTCTTTGATGAAGAAAATCATCCTTAAACCAAACCAAGAACCTAGACGTCATAGGAGATGACTAGTTATAGGATTATGAATTTGGTAGACAACCAAAACCTTTCCCTTAGCTTTACTGAGTATCCGTTGAAATATTTAAATGCCTTAACATGTGTTTTAAGTGCGACTTGGGATGATCTGGAAGACCCTCCAGGTATGCTTTTATTTTATTGCAATTTACTTTATTGCAATTTACTTACATGCACTGTACTTTACTTTTCTTACATGATAAATAAGACTATTGCATGAAAACCAAAATCTTTAGGATAGTTCCTAAACTGAAACAAAAACTAAATTAAAAGTCATTGCAAGATAAAATTTACCGCCACAACATTCAAAATATAAAACGACTCAAAATTTAATCACAAACAGAACAACAAAACTACAATTGTAACTAAATTAAAACGTCTCGTTGAATGATCGAGATTACCTCGGATGATGTAGCCCACGTGTTGCTAACGAGATTTCCCGCGGTCTAAATGAAAGTGTGGAACTCGTTCGGTTGAGTTTAGCAATTCATGCGGACTAAGTGAATTCAATCGAAAATAACGGTGTCGGGATGACGGAACCGGTGGGATCTTAATCGGTTCGTTCGATCAACTTTAAGATTTATTTTAATTAAAATATTAAAAACACTTGGATTTTAAGATTTTCTCTAAATCAAAACACTTCTCTCATCTCCTGATTTATGACTTCTAAAACTAAACCTCTACAACAACAAGGAGCTTGGAGCACAGTGGGCAGCACGGCCATCCTCATCAGCAAAACTCGGATCTACTTCAGCAAAGCCTTTTTTAGAGTTAAATAACAAAGCCATAGGACTTCGAGGTAGTTTGCCTAGTGCAACATAATTTCTCAACTCTTCGTTAGTCATTTGCATAATCATGTTATGTAAATTAAGCCCTACGTTCTTAGGACTCCGAGGTAGTTGTTTGGTACGACATAAACCCTCGCATCTTCGAGGCTTATTTGTATGATCATATCATACAAATATAAGTCCTAATCAATTAAAATTGGCGGGATTGAAACATTAAATAAACTCCCGAATTGAAACCAAACAATAGGATAGTTTGAGAAGTTGTCGAGATTCTTCTTGGATCCTCGGCTCCTCCTACTTTTCTTCCTTTGGACTCCCGAAATAAAGCTGTTCCAAATTTGATCCATTCCCTTTTGAAATTTCCAAAATCCAATCCTTTGAAAACCTTAAGCTTTGAAATTCTTGAGAGCAAAACCACTAATCATTATTGAGAGTTTTCTTAAATGATTCCTGTCATTTAAGATGTAATTAACTATAGGAGCTTGCCCTTATAGGGAACTTTAAGAACCGAGGTAATATAAACCCTGCTTAATTCATTTATATTAAGCAGGGGAACTTGTCGGCTTATAAAATTGGTTCGCAGACCAAACAGATGTCACAAATCTTCTAGTTTATTTAATCGAGCTCTATCATCTAGCAGTGTGTCTATTCTTCAGGATAAATACACGATTTGTGGTGCGATGCTCATTTATATAAACTATTTGGGATGTAAGATCGGTTTGATTTCATATCTTAAAATTTTCAAACTTAAAATTATTTTCAAAAATCAAATACAACTTTTCAAATTATATATTTAAATTAAATTAAAAATTTGTCGACAATTTCTCTAGGCGACCCCATTTCAAAAATAAAACACACAAACCTAAAAATAAGCCGACACGAGGTCGTTTCTCGCCGACGGCGAGACCGTTCAAAATGCCAGATACATTGAACCTGGATGCTTTTTGAAGAGGTGCTTAAATACCCCTTGGACCTTTGTCTACCTCTATAAATTGAGGACGAATTTTAGTATGTAGTGTGTCTATTTTAGGAGTCTTAGAGTATTCTATTAGTGTGCTTTTGAGTCTAAGTTGAAGTTTAGTGTGAGTAAGTGTAAGTAGTGAGTTAAGAAGTGTGTTGTACTAGAATGAAAAGTCAAAGGAACTTCAAGGAGTCTGCTTGGGGACGAAATTGAGATAAGTATCTTTGTTTATTGTTGTTAACTTTAAATGAAATCCATGTTTTGTTTAATTCTCATGCATTCTGAGTAGTTTTCTTAGTCTTTCTCATTGTTTATGAAATTATGTGAATTGATGAAATTAAATAGAAGTGCCTAATATATTAAAATAAATTGTGATAATCTTTTACTTAAAACTTAATTTACTTTCAATCTAACCAATTGAGTTGATAGAATATGTTGAATTATCAACTATAGTAAAGATTACATCCAATATTCGGGAAGTCAAAAGCCTTGGAAGGAGGGTGCAAATAAATAGGGAAATATTATTTATCGGACGTAGAATTGGACATTTTAGTGTGACGGACTAAAATATTCAATTTGGTCCTATTGTTTGAGAGTCGAAGTGTAGATGTTAGCCCTCGAGTGAGGGGAACGTGGGAGCTACGAAGTGGCGACCGGTATCCTCCCGACCTAGCCATGATTCGATAATCAAGCATAGGACTAGTCGATGTTCTTTGCACTCGGACCAAAGGGTAAATAATAGGAATGCTCCTATTTGTCACGATACAATAAAAAAATCTATTTGAATTCATCATTCACTTAAGTTTCTAAAAATAAGGGGAAGGATACTTTTTCGAAATCTTTAAATCAACTTTATTTAAAGCATTAGTTTACTTTAGATCGCTTTAGTTGAGTATTCTAAATTCCGTATACTATATTAGTAAGTAAATCCTTTTAAATTTAGCTATTACAAATCTTTTAAAACTTCCCTGTGGGATCGATAACCAGGACTCCACTAGAGTCTTGTATTACTTGATACGATACGTATACTTGCGTAGAATCCACATTATACATTCCATCATAAAATTAAATATATATTAAGCGGGATCAATTTTTTGGTGTCGTTACTATTTTTGTAAACATTAAAAAGTGGGTCAAGTTTTTGGCGCCGTTGCCGAGGAAATAAAGAAATTATTTACTAGAGTAACGAACTATTTTAAAATTTATTTTACAAAATTGTATGCGTAAATTTGGAAACGAAAATTTAATACCTTATGATTCAGAATTAGAGCGTACAATTAAAAGAATAAGAAAACAAAAAAGAGAAATTATAAATTTAATACAAATGGCGAATATTCCTGAAAATGAAAATATCAATCAACAGAGACCATTAAGAGATTATGCCAACCCTACATTAGATGAAATTCATTTATCTATTCAAAACCCTGATGTAGCTGCTAACTCATTTGAACTTAAACCTGCAATTATCCAAATAGTACAAAACAATCAATTTAGTGGTTCACCTACTGAAGATCCTAATTTACATCTTGCTAGTTTTTTAGAACTATGTGCTACTTTCAAATATGAAGGAGTATCTAACGATGCTATTAGACTTGGACTTTTTCCTTTTTCTTTAAGGGATAAGGCTAAAATGTGGTTAAATTCGTTAGCACTTCGGATCTATTAAAACTTGGGGAGAGTTATCACAAAAATTTCTATCCAAATATTTTCCACCATCTAAAAGCTGCTAAGCTTAGAAATGATATAACTTCTTTTAGTCAGTTTGATGGAGAATCAATATATGAAGCTTGGGAGAGATTTAAAGAACTTATTAGGAAATGCCCACATCATGCGTTATCAGATTGGTTAATTATTCAAACTTTCTATAATGGATTAGTAGGATCTCTTAAATAAATCATCGATGCTGCTGCTGGAGGATCATTAATGTCAAAACCATTTGATGAAACCTATGCACTAATCGAAGAAATGACTACCAATAATTTTCAATGGCCTACTAATAGAATGAATCCGAAAAAGATAGCTAGTATTCATGAAAATGATGCAATATCTATGTTAGCTTCGCAAATCGTCGCTATATCTAAAAAATTAGATCATTTTGGAATGAATTACTCTCCAACTATATTAGAAGAAAACTCATCTAGACAACTTATAGAACCTCAACCTTCATATGAAACTATGAATGCTATTAATAATAGATCCAATAATCCTTATGTGAATTATTATAATCTTGGATGGAAAAATCATCATAATTTTAATTGGAATAATAATACAACTAATCAACCATGGATGAAGAACATAACACAACCATTAGGAAATCCCTCTAACCAAGGAAATTCTAATTATAAACCTAGTTATCCACTTGGATTTAGTAATAATAACCCTCAATTTAAAGATAAGAAATTATCTATAGAAGAATTAATATTAAATATGGGTCAACATTTACAAAATCAGAAATCAATTACAAAATCAAGGAAATCAATTACAAATACAATTAAACCAATTACAAAATCAAGGAACAGCTATTAAAAATATTGAAACTCAACTTGGACATATCGCTACCGCTCTTAATAATAGAATACCTGAAACATTTCCTAGTAATGTGGAAATAAATCCCAAAGACAAAGGAAAGGAACAAATTAAAGCGATACAATTACGAAGTGGAAAAGAATTATAACCTCGAATTCGAAAGAACTTGAAAGTCGAAAAGAGGAAGTGGAAATCGAAAAGGAAAAGAATCAACAAGATCCGAACTTAGAAAATCCTTTAATACCAGTGAAAATTTCTATTGAAAAACCTCCACCACCATTTCCTCAACGACTAAATCAACATAAAAAAGATAAACAGTTTGCTAAATTTCTTGAAATTCTGAAGAAATTGACAATAAATATTTCTTTCATAGAGCTTTAGAACAGATGTCAAACTATGTAAAATTCATAAAAGATATTCTAAATAAAAAAGAAAATTTACTGATAATGAAACGGTCGCACTTAGTGAGGAGTGTAGTGCTATTATTCAGAAAAAGCTTCCTGAAAAATTAAAAGATCCTGGTAGTTTCACTATACCCTGCGTTATTGGAGAAAAATTCTATGGAAAAGCTTTTTGTGACTTAGGAGCAAGGATCAATCTAATGCCTCTATCAGTTTTTAAGAGTTTAGGAGTGGGAGAAATTTCACCTACTTTTGTAACCCTTCAGTTAGCTGATTGTTCTGTTACATATCCTAAAAGAGTTATTGAAGATGTTTTAGTAAAAGTGGATAAATTTATCTTCCCTATAGATTTTATTGTTTTAGATATGGAAGAAGATAAAGAAATTCCTATCATCTTAGGAAGACCATTTTTAGCCACTCGGGAAAGCTATGATTGATGTTCAGAAAGGAGAATTAACTATGAGAGTAAATGATCAAAAAGTTACTTTTAATATTGCTAAATCAATGAAATATCCTGCGCTAGAAAAAGATGATGAGTGTTTTCGAATGGAAGTACTCGATCATTTACAAAAAGAACATTTTACGAAACATTATGAAGAAAAATTAGAAAAATAAAATACTAAATTAATTGAAAAAGTCGGTATAAATAAAGAACTAGATTATATTCAAGAGAAATTTGAATTTATGGATAATACAGAAAACATTGAAAAAAATATAGTTCCATCGATTATTAAACCTCCTGCACTTGAGTTAAAAATGTTACCTAATCATTTGAAATATACTTACTTAGGTAATTCTTCAACTCTACCGGTTATTATTTCATCCGAATTAAATGAATCTCGAGAACAAAAATTTTTAGATACCTTAAAAAAATATAAGAAAACTTTTGGTTGGACTTTAGCAGATATTAAAGGAATTAGTCCTTCAATCTGTATGCATAAAATTATTTTAGATAATGAACATAAGCCTAAAGTAGATCCCCAAAGGAGATTAAACCCGATAATGAAAGTAGTAGTCAAGAAAGAAGTTTTAAAATGGTTAGATAATGGTATTATATATCCTATTTCGACGATTAGCTTGGTAAGCCCAATTCACTATGTGCCTAAGAAAGGAGGAGTGACCGTAAAAGCTAATGAAAATAATGATCTTATCCCTATAAGACAAGTTACTTGGATGGCGAATATGTATTGATTATAGAAAATTAAACGCGACCACCGGGAAAGATCACTTCCCTTTACCATTTCTAGACAGGATGTTAGATAGATTAGCAGGACATAAGTATTTTTGTTTCTTAGATGGATATACCGGTTATCATCAAATACAAATTGCTCCCGAGGATCAAGAGAAAACTATATTTACTAGTCCTTATGGAACTTTCGCTTTTCGAAGCATGCCTTTTGGATTATGTAATGCACACGCAACATTCCGGAGATGTATGATGTCTATATTTAGTAAATTAATTGATAATGGAATAGAAGTATTTATGGATGATTTCTCCGTATTTGAAACATCATTTGACACATGCTTAAATCATCTTGAAAAAGTATTTGAAGTATGTGAGAAAACTAATTTAGTTCTTAATTGGGAGAAATGTCGATTTATGGTTGCGAGCGACATTGTATTAGGGCATAAAATTTTGGAAAAAGGCATGGAAGTAGACCTCGTAAAAATTCAAGTTATAGCTAAATTACCACCTCCAACTACGGTGAAAGGGGTAAGAAGTTTTCTTGGACATGTTGGATTCTACAGACGTTATATAAAAGATTTTTCAAAAATTACTAAACATCTATGCTAACTTCTTGAAAAGGACAAGAAATTTGAATTTACAACTGAATGCTCGAATGCTTTCGAAATATTAAAAGATAAATTAATTACAACACCTATAATAGTTTCACCTAATTAAGAGAAACCATTTAAGCTTATGTGGGATGCTAGTGATTATGCTTATAGGAGCGATTCATGGGCAAAGATATGATAAGATTTTCAAAGTTATATATTATGCTTAGTAAAACTCTAAATGATGCTTCGAAATAAATTATACGATTCTTGAAAGAGAATTATTAGAAGTTTTATATACTTTTAATAAATTTCGGCCTTATCTAATAGGAACTAAATGTATTAGTGCATATCGATCACTCTGCTATAAAATATTTAATGCAAAAGAAGGATTCTAAACCAAGATTAATTAGATGGATATTATTAATACAAGAATTTGATTTTGAGATCGTTAACAAAAAGGAACCGATAATGAAATTGTCGATCATTTATCAAGATTAGAATATCATGAATTATACGATACCGATAATGAAATTATAGACGGTTTTCTCGATGAACAACTTTATAATATAAATGAGTGGAAAATACCTTGGTATGCTCGATATAGTAAATTATATTGTAAGTGACATTTTATCACCTATGTTAACTTTTCAACAACGAAAAAATTCATTCATGATACTAAAACATACTTTTGGGATGAACCATACTTATATAAGCAATGTAAGGATCTAATTATTAGAAGATGCGTGCCTTATGAAGAAACTGAACAAATTATTCAAAAATGTCATGATTCTGATTTTTGAGGACATTTTGGGACGGATAAAAGCTGTGTATAAAATTCTACAATCTGGATTCTACTGGCCTACTCTATTTAGAGATGTATATAGATATATAAAAACCTGCGATAAATGCCAAAGAGTAGGAAATATAACAAGAAAAAAATGAAATGTCTCTGAATTTTATATTATAAGTTAAAATCTTTTATGTTTGGGGATTAGATTTCATGGGACCTTTTATTCCTTCATTTGGAAACTCATATATATCAGTAGCTATTGATTATGTTTCCAAATGGATTGAAGCGCAAGCTTTACCTAGGTGTGATGCTAAAAGTGTTTCAAAATTTTTAATGAAAAATATTTTTACTAGATTTGGAATTCCGAGAGTGATTATCACTGAAGGAGCAACTCATTTTAGAAATAAATATATTCACAAACAAGTAGAAAAATATAATATTATTCATAAGATATCAACTCCTTATCATCCATAAACTAGTGGATTAGCTGAAGTTTCTAATCGAGAGATTAAGCATATTTTAGAAAAGTCTGTAAACCCTAATAGATTGAACTAGTCTATAAGACTAGACACTGCATTATGGGCATACAGGACTACTTATAAAACTTCGATTGGAATGACTCCTTATAGGCTAATATATGGAAAAACTTGCCACTTACCAGTTGAATTAGAACATAAAGCATATTGGGAGATTAAAAAATTTAATTATAATATGAAAGAAGCTGGTGAGAGGAGATTGTTGCAATTAAATGAATTAGAAGAATTAAGGAATGAATCATATGATAATGATAGGATTTATAAAGAAATGTGAAATTATGGCATGATCGGAAGATTTATTAGAGAAATTTTGAACCAGGACAAGAAGTTTTGCTATATAATACTAGATTGAAATTATTTCTGGGAAATTGAAATCTCGATGGTTAGGACCTTTCACTATAACTCAAATATTTTCATATGGAACTATAGAAATTGAAGATCCAAAAACGAGGACATAGATTTAAGGTAAACGGACATAGATTAAAACCATATTTCGAAGGTAGAAGACCAAATTTTAAAGAGGTTTTAATGCTTAGTCGACACGATTACTAACTGAAATTAGGTCGAGTCGACGACGTTAAACCAAGTGCTTTATGGGTGGCAACCCATAGTAGTCTTTTATTTTAATTATATACAAATTAGTGAGTCTGTAAATATTAAAATAAATCTTATTATTCAATTTTTAATTAGAATCATCGCAAATCCAAACCTATATGATGAGATCAGAAAATATTGGGACCAGAATGAAATTGGGTAATTTTACCGAATCTCGCCGACACTGGCACGAGCTGCGACGCTGCCGAGCCCGCCGACGACGAGATCGCGTGCCATATCTTTAAATCAGTTTTATAACTAGCTCGCCGACGGTGAGAAACTTCTCGCCGACGGCGAGGCAGTTGAAAAATTGGTCTCTTAAGTTTTATGTGCGGCTTTGGACGGTTCTAAAGCCATTTCTTTGTAGAAAACCATCCCAAATTCATTTTTACACTTTTTTCTTCCCTAGAAATGACTAGAGACCATTCCTTTCAATTCGAAATGGCCACCAAACTCTTAGAAACCACAAAAACTGGAGTTTTCAACCGAAGAAAATTCGTCAGTTCGGAGGCGCAGCGTATTTTCAACAAAGTTTTGATGAAGAAGCGACTTATTAAAGAAAGAGGATTTGTCAACAGAGGAGTAGAGAATTTCACCACAAAAATTGAAGAAATGATCGTGCAGCAGCATTGGGAGGTATTTTGCTATACGACATCCACTGTAGTTTTTCCTGTAGTTAAAGAGTTTTACTCTAATCTACATGCGATCAACAATGGAAGTGTCTACGTCAGAGGAAGATGGGTAACATTTACTCCTTCAAGGGTAAATGATTTATTTTCTATAGAGAATACCCCTGTCTATTCATTATTCAAACTTTGTTCCTTCGAGATATAATATGAACGAGATTTATAGATACTCGACCGACGAACCTGATGATTGGGAGTTGCGCGAAGACGGGTATGTCAGTTTCTCTGCATCACTTCTTAAACCTATCTCAAAGCATTGGCATTTCTTTATCTCATCAAAATTATTACCCACTATGAGCGTAAATAAGGTTTCAAATGAATGCGCTATGTTAAATTACTGTATTCAAATTGGACTACCTATCGATGTTGGATCAATTACAGTAAAGTCGCACGTAGGATTGATTGTGCATGGGTCAGTTCATGGACTTGGACACCCATCGACTATATTTGCTTTATGCAATCAGTACCAAGTTTCTTATGAGGCGTGGGAAAAGGTACTTTTGCCATGGAAACCACTCGATCCTACGGATATGTTTTCAACTTTGGATAACAATGATGAGATTACCATTATTTCGATAGAGCATCTCGAAACAATCCTTTAGTGAGGCCCCTTATCGATAAAACAAATTTCATTACGAGAAAGATTAAACGATTAGAGAAAGAGTTGCAAAACATGATGAATTCCATCGATAATATCTCCGATATGTTTGATCGCATTGATCTGAAGGATGAAGGAGCACTTTGATCATACTTAGACATCCGGAGGCCGGTTTTATTCATTTGCGAGACGGAAAGGGTGGATTGATGAAGAATCTACTGCAGAATTCCCTTTCGGGCCTTTCACTTGTGCACTACCTTTCTCTATTTGTGCACCTACGTCACATCGGGAATATCAGAGAGGATGTTAGTTCAGACACTGAGGAGTAGTAAAGATTTCTATCTTATGTTATATTTGTGTGTATATATGTGTTGATTTGGATTTAGGTTTTACTATGATTTAAACTTTAAATTTGATCGTCTCAGATTTGATGAAATTATATGTATTTGTTATGTCTCAGCATTTAGAGTGTTGTGGTGTGGATTGCAATGCTGAGTATTTATGAGAGTTTGATGTATTGAAGTCTTAAGTGTTAGTGTTTAAAAGTGTGAAGTTTGTAAGTATTATGGATTTCATATATAAAGTTATATTGTTTGTGTGAACTTTTTGTGAGTATAAGTATCTAGTCTTCATACTAAATTATGAAATTAAGTGATCGGAAGATTAATTAGGGAGAAATCGAGGTTGAAAATGATTGAAGAATTTTAAATATTTAAAATTTTTGGGAGCTCGCCGATGACGAGAATTATCCCGCCGACAGCGAGAACGATCTCGCCAACGGCGAGATTTTCCAGAAACTTTGGCCTTGGTAAATTAATTAGCTCGCCGACGGTGAGAAAAATCTCGTCGACAGCGAGATCGCAAAATGTCCTATATTTGACCAGTCAACCGACACTATTCATCATCCCGTTCCTCAAAACATCGAAAAAAACCGTCCTAAGGCTCGTGAGATCTTGGATTTGAGGCGATTTCAACACTTTTTGACACAGGATTTCATCTCCCTTTGGTAAGTGCTTCACTCCTATGCAAAAATTTTTGATTTTCACCTTGAATTTCTTCTACATTGGGAAATTTTGGAAAATTTTGAAATATGGAGAAAATACTTGGAAGAAATTCATGGAGATCAATTTAAATGGATTTTTAGTTGCTATAAGAAGCCATTTTAGTAATAATTGGAAGTTTAGTTAGAATTTTTGTGATTTTCATAGATCGAACGAAATGGCTCCTCGACAAAGACGAAGGTTGGATTACTACGAAACCCGATTCATAAATGCAAGAGCACAAACTCGATACTTTCAAAACATTCGAAGCAAGAAAATGCATACGGGATCGAGTTTTCATGAATCCGGGCGGAGAAGTGGAACGAATAATTAAGGAGAGAGGATGGGAAAATTTTTGCTACACCACAAACAGAGACTGCTTGTAGAAGTTGTTAAGAAATTTTATGCCAATCTGATCGCAATTGAAGATGCACCGATCAAAGTAAGAGGATTTTTGGTTGAATTCAGTCTTGATACGATTAATTCGTTTTATGAGGTACGTGACCGCATACCGGTGACTATGATACTTTTGGAACAATGGAAGGACCACTGGAAGAGGTGATAAACTTTCTCACCGACGGGAAAGGAGTTTGGAAAATAAAGTCGACGCGAAAGGGTAAATTTTCCTCTTTCAATGTTAAATGCATTATCTAAGGCATGGCACTACTTCATTTGTTCTACCTTGTTACCCACATATCACCACAGTGAGGTAACAAGAGATAGAATAATTCTGAATTATTGTATTCGGAATCGAGAAAAGTATAAATGTGGGAAATATTATTTATAAGAATATATTAGCCATTGCACGAAGTGAAAGTGGAGGAGGACTAGGACACCCTGGTCCGATTTTTGCACTCGCCAACTCTGCGGAGTTGAGGCTAGAGATGATGAGGAATGGGTGGAACCAATGGAGCCCATCACTCCGGCTAATATTAAGACGTATGAATCCCACGAAGGATGGAGATCAGGGACGAGGAGTTATATGCCTTCATCGAGTAGAGATATACCTTCTACTAGTTTTGTCCCCCCTTAGTACACCACCCTACCCTTCATGATCTGATGAATGAGCTGACCCTACATAGAAAGAGTTTTGAAAAATTTGGAGAGAACATGGAAAGGAAGTTTGAGCATATGGACCAAAGGATTAGAGGATTGGAGAGAAGACATGATTATGACAGTGAATATCTCCAGCGACATTCAAAATATGAAATAGCATATTATGAGGCTACACGTCGTTACAGGAGAGGTGAATTAGATGTTGTCTTTCCTGAATGCCCTCGCTACACACAGTATCAGCCTGCTCAGCCTTCTCAGCCTGGAGATCAGAGAGATGATATAGTTTGGGATTTTGATGCTGAAGATTAGAGATTTTATTTGGTTTGTTTAGATTAATTGTTATTTTAAGAACTTTATTACTTTGTGTGTAATTGTTATGTAATTTCTATGGACTGTAGAGTTGGTGTGTTTGTTTTGAATTGCTTAAGCTGTTATGTTAGACTTTTTATATATGTTAAATTAGTATGCAAATTCTCTTTAAGGTAGTATGTTAGTTTTTCTTTAAATGTGTTGTTTAAGTTTATAAATTGTGAACTTTAATTTTAGATTGTTTTAGTAACCTAGTTGATTGGATGTGTAATAGTAGATTAAGTTTTAATCTGTTTGTGTTTTTATACTTATTTAAAAATTTCTTTACCCAACACTCTCTTTTAAATATTATATATATGTGGAAGAATACTAACAGTACATGTTCTTTAAATAATGAAAAAACCTGCAAAAATTTCAAGGAAAAGAAATACCTAAAGCTCAAAGGTATGATGTAAATTCATTGTATATTTTCCTTTTCACCATTTAGAAATAAATAGAAAAATTTAAGTTTGGGGGAGGAAAAATACAAATTTAATTATTAAATTGTTCTCAATTTCTATGTTTAAAAAAATTATTATTATTTGATTTTCACGTAATAATTTTTAATTCGGTAACTTGAATTAATTTATATAATTATTATAGAAAGTTGAATAGAATATTTCTATAAATCCAAATTAATTTAATAGAATAAGATATTTAGTTAAAAGGAATAAGAATATAGTAAACTATTTAAAGTAAGAGAAACTATATTCTAAAATTGAAATTCTTAAGTATTTAGGTGAAAAAGAAGAGATTGAAACTCAATGAAGTAAAGGCTATGAAATACATATAAGCAAAGAAATATTTTAAGTGTCAAATTTAGGAAGAGAAAGTTGAAGTTCAAAATTATTAACAGGCTATTCAGATACAATAATCTTCACTTGAAAAAAAAAAGAGAATGATTGAAAATCAATCCAAAAATAAAAAAAGAAAAGAAAAGAAAAATATAAGTGAGGAGAAGCTTGAGGAGATGCCTTATAAAAAATTGTCTTCAATGGAATCAACCTAAAGGGTAAAACTCAAATATATTTCTAAACTTATATATATGGATTAGTATTTTACTAAATAATGTTTTCTTGAACTTCCTATCATCTAAATATCTTAAGTAAATTACTCTTTTTAATATAGTCTTTCCTAAAATAAATAGAGAGCTAGAAATCTTAGATTCGATAACTAAATAATCTTATATCTATAAAGTTAATTTATTTACTTAAAAATATTTATATTTAACTTTATTATAGTATTATTTAAATTTAATTCATAGTTTATTTGAATTAAAAAATTCTATTACAAAAATCATTGTTTTTATTTAGTATAAAAATTACTTGAGGACAAGTAATGATTAAGTTTGGGGGATTTTGATAACAGAAAAATATGTTAAGAAATTCATACCTATTTTTTATGAAATTGCACTTTAAAGAAAGGTATTTTCTTTATTTTATTACAGGAACGAAGATTTTTAAGTGATGGAAGAATAAAAACATAAAATAAAGCAAATTTGGATCAAAAAGGAAGAAATACATGCAAAATGAACTAAGTCGCCGATGGCGAAATCGAGCCCGCCGACGTCGAGATTATAAAGAGAATTTCTTAAAAGTTTGCAATTACCTTGCCGACAGCGAGCCCGAGCGCGCCGACAGCGAGATCGCGCGGTTTGAAGACCTTATAGAAGCCCCGTTGACGGCGAGGTCGTTTCTCGCCGACGGCGAGACCGTTCAAAATGCCAGATACATCGAAGCTGAACGCTTTTTGAAGAGGTGCTTAAGTACCCCTTGGTCCTTTGTCTACCACTATAAATAGAGGACAAATTTTAGTATGTAGTGTGTCTATTTTAGGAGTCTTAAAGTATTCTATTAGTGTGCTTTTGAGTCTAAGTTGAAGTTTAGTGTGAGTAAGTGTAAGTAGTGAGTTAAGAAGTGTGTTGTACTAGAAGGAAAAGTCAAAGGAACTTCAGAGTCCGCTTGGGAGGAAATTGAGATAAGTATCTTTGTTTATTGTTGTTAACTTTAAATGAAATCCATGCTTTGTTTAATTCCCATGCATTTCGAGCAGTTTTATTAGTCTTTCTCCTTGTTTATGAAATTATGTGAATTGATGAAATTAAATAGAAGTGCCTAATATATTAAAATAAATTGTCGATAATCTTTTACTTAAAACTTAATTTACTTTCAATCTGGCCAATTGAATTGATAAAATATGTTGAATTATCAACTATAGTAAAGATTACATCCAATATTTAGGGAAGTCAAAAGCCTTGGAAGGAGGATGCAAATAAATAGGGAAATATTATTTATCAGACGTAGAATTGGACATTTTAGTGTGACAAACTAAAATATTCAAGTTGGTCCTATTGTTTGAGAGCTGAAGTGTAGATGTTAACCCTCGGAGTGAGGGAACATGGGAGCTACGAAGTGGCGCCGATATCCTCCCGCGCTAGCCGCGATTCGGTAATCAAGCATAGGACTAGTCGATGTTCTTTGCACTGGACCAAAGGGTAAAGAATAGGAATGCTCCTATTTGTCACAATACAATAAAAAAAATCTATTTGAATTCATCATTCACTTAAGTTTCTAAAAACAAGGGGAAGGATACTTTTTCTGAAATCTTAAAATCAACTTTATTTAAAGCATTAGTTTACTTTAGATCGCTTTAGTTGAGTATTCTAAATTTTGTATAATATATTAGTAAGTAAATCCTTTTAAATTTAGCTCTTACAAATCTTTTAAAACTTCCATGTGGGATCGATAACCAGGACTCCACTAGAGCTCTGTATTACTTGATACGATACGTATACTTGCGTAGAATCCACATTATACATTCCATCATAAAATTAAATATATATATATTAAGCGGGATCAAGTTTTTGGTGTCGTTGCTATTTTTGTAAACATTAAAAAGTGGGTCAGTCTCTTTCTTGTCTTCCTCCTCCAATAAACACACCAAAACAGACACAACAAGACTCACACACATACAAACATAAGACCCTCACTCCAACAACTTAGACTCTCTAGACTCTCGACTCTCACTTTGGACCCTCTTTCTTGCTCAACCAATGATCCTATTAAATAAAGCTTCAAAAATAACCAATAGTCACACTAGTAACCTCTTCAAAATACATTCAAATTGAATTCATAAAAGTCAAAACCAATTTTGGTGCTTAGGCACCCAACCTTGGCGCCTTGGCACCAACCATCTAAAAGTCCCTGGTAATTACCTGGCGCATAGGAGCTAGATTCTGGCACCTAGGTGCTAGATCAATTTTTTCTCCGATTTTGCTCATTTTTCTCTTTAAGATCCATATTTTTTACCTTTAATAAAAAAGCACACAAAATATATTTCGGTAAAGCGCAATATCCTTTAAAATAAGTAAAATTGTATATATAAAAGTGACACATTTTAAGGTGTATCACCATTATGTTTTGATATGCAAAGAATGGCAATATCTATTGTATGACTCAATGAATTGGTAGAAACTATGCTAAACTAAATGAAAAATAATCATGCTAAAGAATCAACCCATTGTCTCCTTTGTTTCCCATGAAACATAATCAAACATGTTTCCTTATGAGTATCGGCACATTTTTTGATTCGAAATTGATTTTAATTTAGGTATATATATAATTTTAAATAATCTGGAATGTAATGTTTGATTTTGAAAATGAGAGACCAAATCGATCCCATATCCTTAATAGTTTAAATGAATGAATCATACACCGCAAGACATGCATCTATTCTGATGGATAGACACATTACTTGATATTGAGGCTCGATTAAATAGGTTAATAGATTTATGACACTCTTTTGCTCTACGAACCAATTTTATATAAGCCAATAAGTTCCTCTATCTAATACAAAAGAATTAGGTAGGGTTTATATTACCTAGTTTCTAAAGTTCCCTATAGGGGCAATCCTTTATAGTTAATTTCATCCTAAGTGACTGAAGTCAATCAAGAAAACTCTCAATAAAGATCAATGGTTTTAATCTTAAGAATTTTAAAGTTTAAAGTACTCAAGTTTAGACATTAGAAATTTAAAGGATTAGATCAAATAGGAACAAATATTCTAAGAGTCCAATGGCAGAAAGGTAGGGGATGTCATCGATCCAGAGGAGAACCTCTGGTGGCTTCCCAGACTATCCTAGGATTTGGCTTCAATTTCAGAGAGATGTTATTTGATATTCTAATCTTGTCAGTTTTATTTATTTAGGGCTTATATTTCTATGTCATGATCACACAAATAGCCTGGAAGATAGGAGGGTTTATGTCGTGATGGACCGACAACCTCGAGATCCTAAAAAGAGTTAGGGCTTAGATTGTAGAATATGTTGTGTAAAGGCCTAAAGATAAGGTGAGGATTTATGTCGCGCCAGACAAACAAGCTCGAAACCCTATGGCTTTCGGTTATTTTAATTCTAAGGAAAGTTTAGTTGATGTAGATTCATTTTGCTGTTGAAGATGGTCGTGTTGCTCATGATGTTTGTTCCAAGCTTCCTCATTATAGTAGGTTTAGTTTAAAGATGTGTCAAATGAAGGAGGTTGAGAGAAGTATCATGTAAGAGAATTCAAGTTTTATAACGTGTCTTAAAATTTTTATTAAGAGACAAACATTTAAGTTGATTATAGAAACACCAGTTAGGATCCCATGGTTCCCTCATTCCGGCACCACTATTTTCTTCGTATTCACTTAGTCCAGATGCTTTTTTACCAAATTCAAGTAGATGAATTCAATAATTTCATTTAGACCGTGAGAAATCTCGTTAGCAGTCGTAGGTTGCATCATTCAAGGGATGCCCGATCATCTGATAGAGAGTTCATTAAATTAGTTGCAATTGTAGTTTTGGTTGTTTTGTTTGTGATTAAATTTTGAGTTATCTTATATTTTGATTGTTGTGAATCGATTTTGGGTTTTGTTTGTTTTTTTTTTACGACTATCCTAAAAGTTCTAGTTTTGACATGCAAGTAGGAGTACAACATGTTAATAAAGCAGTGTAAATTGCAATAAATAAAGGCATACCTGGCAGTCTTCAAGTACACATGCTAAAGCATTCTAAAGTAGGTATAAATGCAGCAATTGAAATTTAGTGATTTAAATTCAGTGAGGGAACCTATTTCATAACTTGGTGGGTCCTTAAGGTGTGTTAAGGATGATTTTCTTGATCAAAGAACAATGAAATCCAATTGTCCTTCTAAAATAACCCATTAGATTGAGAAAGTGCTCGGGGCAAAACCTTAAACATTGTTCTAAAAGCTTTGAGTCCACTTAGAGTTCATTTGATTTCATCATTATGTTCAATCAATCACCCCTACTTAATTAAGGTTCATTAATGATATTTTAATTCTTGCTCAATGAACTTAGATGTCCTGATTATCCCTTTTGTGGGGTAACATTCACTTGATGTTTCATTTAAGAGTTATGTGAGTGAAAGCCTTTAGGGGCAAATTGAATAATTAAGGAACTTAGCCATTTAGATTAAATTTGGGCTAGTAGTGTCTTCAAAATATTTGCAAATGATTATGTTTTCATTCCTAAACCTCATTAATTGAAGTTAGAATCAAACCTAGGTCACTACCTAGCCCTTAAGCTTTTATGAGTAGATTCATAATTTAAAGGAATTTTGAACTATGTGACATTTGATTTTTATTAAAGATTGTATTATCATTCAATCATTGATTAGAGGCTTTATATTGACGAGTTACAATCTTCCTAGATTAAACCTCTCACTTTTAATCATTAAAGTTAATTAACTTCCAAATTTCAATATTTTAATAAATTACAATTATATTATTTACAATCATATCCTTATGGTGGAAGTAGGGGGATTGGTTTCTACCTCTTACCCCTCATGTTTCAATCATCTAATCATGTCATCCAAGATTGCTCATTACCTATTTACCCTTATGTTAAGCCTAAATATTAATTAAGGTTTAAGTTCCATAATCACCATTTTGCCCTTTTAGGCTTATTACCTCATAATTCTTTAAATATAACTCAAATGAATTTAAAATTTTTATGGTACCTCACTCATGGGTCAGTTAAAATATCATATGAGAAAATGTAATTTTCTTATTTTTATTCTATTTTTTAGAATTATTTTTAATGCAAAATAGGGATTTTCAAAGTAAACTCAATAACTTAATCAATATCAACTTTCTGTCCTTAGGAAAATTATGGGAGGTTTACCTAGGGCAGTGGATCATTTAGATCAAATTTCATAATTTTTTGAGTTTTAATTTAATTATTATAATTATTTTAAGTTTTGGAGTATTAATTAAATATAAAATACTATTTAAGTTGAAAATTAAGTTTTATATTTTTCTTAAATCTCTCTAAGTTTAAGGAATCTAGGGAGACAAATTTCATTTTTTTTATTCATCTTCGATTTATTAGAATTATTTTAATGCCAAATTAAGAAAAAAATCATTTTTTAAGCCTTTAAAACTACTTTTAACCTTTAGAAATTAATATCTTTACTTATAAAATTAGGAAAATTATTCCAATTGCTCCAAAGTGATTAGGAGAGCATTTAGAACATTTTGGTTAATTTTATTACTTATGTAACTTTCATCATTTTTAAATTATTTAAATATTTACAATATGTTTAAAAATGAATATTTTACAAAAATTCTAATTTTATTTTTCTTAGGTTCCTCTAATCACAGAAAACCTCCAAAACCATTTTGGTGATATATATATATATATATATATATAACTTATATTTTAATTTTTAAAATTATTTTAATGCCAAAAATACTATTTAACTTAAAAAATCAAATTAAGTGGTCAAATTAACTCCAAATGATTTGAAATTTTTATGGGGAGTTCCTCTGACCCTAAATTACAGTGTGGAATTAATTTTATAATTTTTTTATTTTTGTTTAATTATTTAATTTTCCTTAATTTTTAATGAGTTAATTACATTTAGGGGGTTCCTTAATTACTCAAATCCATTTTATATTTTTCTTAGGTCCCTCTAACCTCAGTGAACCTACCAAACTTAATTTTGTAATTTTTTTATTTATATTATAATTATTATAATTTTTTAAATCAAAACAGAGACCATTCACTTAAAAATTAAGGCTCTCCACTTAGGGATGCTCCCTGACTTTGGAAAAATCAGGGAAGACACCTAAGGATAGAGGGAATAAAAGCTTATGGCCCAATACCATGGTGAATTATGAGTGTCAAGCTATGCCCCAAGTGATTTTTGTTATATATAATTAATTTAAAAATAAATATAAGTCAAATAATTCTGATTTTAATTTCAAATTACTCTCCTCTATTCATTGAGCAATTGGGTATTTTTATGTTTTTTTTTGTAAATTCTCTACACTAAGTTATGCATTTTTGAAGTGGGACTAATTTAAATAATTCAGAAAATAAGAATTTTCTCACTTAAGTGAGTCAGCACCATGACAACATAAGACGGGTCGAAGTCTCCACGTGGTTATTTCCCATTTGGTGTTGCAATCCAACTCAGTGCCACACAGCTCCGCGGTCTCGTTCCATCTTCCCATCCAACGCGACATGGGCCAACTAATGCATACACGCGCCATCCGACGGCTGAGAGCCTTCATCCCCAACTGGTGTAAACCCGAGACCACACTTTTTATAACCTTAATTTGTCCCTAGATCCTTAATCAAATTACATGAGGTTCGTTCCTACACCTTCATCTACTCAAAGCGAACCTATCTATATGGTTAATCACGCATGGTATGCAAGTTCTCTCCACAATGTCAAATCGAGCCTAAATTAGGGATTTTTGTAAATTACCTTTGTCTAAGAGGTGTGGCCTCAATTAGATGCTTGGAGAAGGTTTAGTGGAGTCTGTCGAGCTTTCCTGATGTTCCAATTGGTTCTAAGCTTGGGCCTGAGTAGGAGCTCCTCCTACAGCTGAGAAGTTGGATGTGGAAGTCCACTGTAGAGGCTCTGGCTGATGGGGATTTCACTGGAAAGCTCCTTCTCTAGCTCTGGTGAATGTGTTGGAAGAATTAATTTTGTTTTGGTGGAGTGTAAAGGAGTGTCCTGTTTCTGACCCAAAATTGAGCTCATAAATTGAGCTCAGGAAGAGGCAATTAGGGTTGTAAGATAATGGGCTTGAGCTTCTCTGTGTTATGGGAAGAGTTTGGAACAATTTTTGTAAATTTTTGTTAGGTTTTGGTTCAGCATTCCCTGTGGCCATGGAGGAGAGTTATTTAAATAGCCATGGCTAGCGGGTTATCAAGGTAAGCCAGGGGTTGGGATTAGCGGCCCCAGCGGGGAGAAGAAGAGCTAAAGTGGCCACTGGGGTTGGGACAACTCAACAAGGTTTAATTTGGATTTTAATTCTTTTGGGTCTTCTCGGCATGGTGTTTTCTGGCGACTGTGGTGGCCGGCAGGCCAGGGTCAGGTCAGGTCAAGGTTCAATGATGCCAGGAGGGTTGAGTGTTGGCATCAATTTTGTTTAAGCATGGCTCCAAGGTGAAAATCCAAAGTGGAATGGAGGTTTGGGCTAAAGGGGCTAGCTTGTATTTAACCCCTTGGCCGCTTGGCTAAACCTTCTCCCAAAGTGATTTGAGCTGATCTTACGGTCCCCTAGCAGGTTTTGGTAAGGCCAAATTGCTGCCTTGGGAGTTTGGGGAAGTGATTTAAATGCTTGATGAGAGGGAAAGTCCAAGTGAAGAGAGTGGGGGAGTGGTCACCTCCCTTTGCCAAATTTGGCAAAATTGACTTTAGGATGGCCATGGGATGGTTCATGAGTCATGCCATGATGTGTATGAGGCCATGAGAAGGTTTCATGCAAATGGAATTTTAATTTTATGAAATTAAATGAGATAGATTCAATATGCCTAATTTTGGCATGGTGCCATGTACATGCATGGAATGATCCCTATGATGCCATGATGTGGTGATTTAAATGTCATGAAATGATAAGGGAATGATTTCATGTCATGTGGGCTCAATTTTGGGCTTTTAAAATTAATGAAGTGGGCTTTTAATATGCATGTGGTGATTTTGATTTTTGAAATTGGTTATGGGACAATCAAATTGGATTGAAATTGGATCTAGACATGTTGAAATTTGATTTGGGATTTGAAATTTGGGGAAATTGTTTGGTCATGAAGTACAATTTGGGAAATTTGAACTTTTAGGTCAAAATTGGGGGTTTTGGTTTAGATTGGAGTTTAGTTTGGGTCTAGCCCAATTGATGGTCCAAATTGGTCTAGAGGAATGTTGTGAAGAGTTTAGAATCCAAAATTGAGGAAATTGGGTTGCCTATGGGGTTCAATTGTGGTCCAATTGGACGAATTTTGGAGATTTGGTCAAATTGGGGATTTTTTGTCAAAATTGGAATTAGGGTGTCGGGTTGGTCCTATTGGACTTCAAATTGGTGTAGATTTAGAATTTAACATGTTTGATTTGAGTTTAGAATTAGAATTGGGGAATTTTGGGATCAATTTGGTGGAAATTGGACTTGATTTGGTGGTTCGACAATTTAGGGGTAAAATGGAAATTTTTGTCAAAATTGATCAATTTGCAAAATTTGGGAAATTTGGGGCAATTAAATGATATGGGGAAGTTTAAAATGATTTTTAGGATTTAATTGGATGAAATTTGGATTTTTTTGAAATTGTGGCATTTTGGGGGTATTTTGGTAATTTGGCCAATTTTGGTATATTTGGGTGCAATTGGGTCAACTATTGGTTCAAATTGATTTGGGTGAGGCTTTGGAATGAATTTGGAGTTTTTGGTAAATTTTCAGAATTTTGGTTTGAAAATTAGGATTTATAATGGAATTAGGGTTTAGGGGTATGTGATCATGGGTCTTAGACATGTCTAACTACTTTGGGACCAAGTCTAGACAAATGGTAACCACTTTATGAACCTTCATATACTGGTCCTAGCCATCGTAATCTAATATTAGAGGCTTGGGACTATCCATGTGAGTTTCTTAAAGGGTAGAGGGGAAATGGTTTAGAGTTTTGGAACAAATGGGGGATTTAAGAGTTCCAGGAGTGTGTGAGCAAGACCAAGTCCTAGTCATCCAGGGTTGCCCTAAGTCCAAATGATTCCTATGAGAACTTACCCTTGAACCTCCACATGTTGTTCTTAACGTGACTATCGATGTAGGGTTTCAAGAAAAGTTGGAAGTGGTTTAGATTTTTAAATGGTGGGTTCCATCTCTAATCCTCTAGGATAGTCAAGGAAAAGTCCTATGACTAGATCATAAGTACTAAGAGGAAGATTAGACCTCACCCAAAATAAGGTCAACAATGAGTTTATTGTCATTTTGCTCATACATTTGTTTGAAGATGGTTTGTTGAACTTAATCAAAAATCAATTTTGAAATGCCTCTATATTTCTCTCCAAAAGTGTTCGATGAACTTCTTGTTACGGTCTAATGCATACAGTAAGGGATCTCATACAAACAAAAACTTTTCCTGAAAAAATAATTGGTTACATTTGTTGTGGCAAAAGCTTTTTTATGAGTATGAAAGAGTGCTATTTTGGAGAAATGGAAAATGAACACTAGTCCATCATTATAAGTTTACACTGTGTTCCCTGTGTGGTAATCTGGAAGCAAAATAAATGTTAAGAGCCTAAAGGTAGAATCTAGCATAAGAAACACTATAACTAATCCCATGTTTTGCCTTAACCCATTTTACCATTGACAAATAGAACACTTCTCCATGAATCAACAAACATCTCTCCTTAGATTAGGCTGCTAAAATTGAGATTACAAAAGATGTCGAGTTATCTCTATCAATGTGAGCCACAAGTCCCACACAATGAAAATATTGAATAATCCATGTTTAAAGGAACATTTTTTATATGCATAATTGGGTACCTTTAAAAAAGTGCCCTTGTTGTACATAATAATCAACCATTGGCATATGATAGTCAAAACTAATCTGCCCACGCAATGACAAAGTCCTAGATGTAAGTGGACAAGTCATGTAAAGTTCCATTATAAATATCTTTGTTTTGTACTACCACTAGCAAAATGGCAAGCCAACCTAAAAATTCAACTACGTGGTTGTTGTGGTTTTCATAATGCTTCACTACAAAACTGGTCTTCCATAAAAAAAAATATCCACAAAACGTTCATTCAATCGAGGGTTCATTGAGTTTTCAAAAATTACAATAGTTGTGTTACATTGCTACTCTTGCAAGATTGTATTTTTTGAACCACCTCAACTATGAGTTGCAATTCAATTTCTAGACCATATACCTTTCATTTGAGGCGTATTTGAGCTTCTTGTAATGCCCGTTATTACAACTTGGCAAGGTTTATCCAATGCCCGTTATCAAGTGACCACATAACTAAAAGACAAACTCTGTATTATTGAGTTCTTTAAAGCTTAATAATGTAGTTAAGATTAATTGTAAAACCCAAATATTACTCCTAAATTTGCCATAAAATTATGACCAAACTATGAAAGGCTTAATAACACTATACAAATTAAAATTAGTTTTCCTATACCATATTTGCGAAGTCATATTTTTCATTCAAAAATTAGATTTATGAGTTTTATGCAGATATCCCAAAACGTAATTTTCTAGTCATATAACCCACATCACTAGTTAGTAAAACAGCAACATCATCATCCATCTATCTGCCTTTTGTATAAAATGTACATTAAACATGGGAGTATGACAGCAATCACCATTAGCTTACTCATCACCCATGTGATGCTCCATTAAAATAATCCAACCCACGACAAACATCTGGTCTGCATCCTAACATCACCATGGGTACACTGATGGCGATTTGATTCTTATTTCTTCTTTGAAATCATAGAAAAATTAATAGAATACTATTATAATTCCATTTTTTTTCAGTTTATAAGAGAGAGAGAGAGAGGCAGCACAACTCTGCAATTATTTCTTTTATCATTTCCTTTGTTTCACATCCTAGAATAGAATATTATACATCGAACCAAATGGTACAAAGATGCCGGTAAAAGGATTGAAAACAACGGTGTTGATGAGTTTATGACGAGATGGACGACTGTGATGTAGTGGGCCACTTTGAAGTTGGTGTCTTCTCATGTCTGTACTCCCTTTACAGCTATTAGATTGGTTGATAAAACGATAGTTATAGTCATATAATAAATATTTTTCTTTCATGCGTGAAATATAAAGTAAGAAAAAAAAAAAAACTAATAATAAAATGTCATCGCCCGTCTTTTCATCCCACATTTCATTTCAGATCCAATTTACTTCCCCCGTTCTTTCTTCCTGCAAATAGTAAAACGAAGAAGTTAGGTGAGGTTATACTTGGAGAGTCACTCAAGAGCACATTTGACAAACAGGCTCTCTATTATAACATTATATTATTATAAGAGAACAGTCATTTGTAATTTTTAATATTTCAGATAAGAATTTATCATAATAAAAAGGGATTTATATACATACTGTAAAAATTCTTATACATTTGAACCAAATTTAAGCATCAAGTCTTAAATTTTTTTACAAGCTTAAAATTAAGGAATATTTCTCCATGTTTTGCGACATAGAATTGCAGGTCCATGGACTTACTTATTTATTAATGTATATTTGCTATGCATTTATTATATATATACAAAAAATGGTAAAAAAAGTCCTTCACAAACACAGTAGCTCTGTGTTTCGACTTTGTTAAAGTTTCCGCTAAAGAGAGAATTTAATGCTTACAGGCGTTATTGTTTGCCGTTTTCTTCACATTCCAACAGCACCGTGATCTGAAGAGAACCTGAAAGTACATAGAATTTTGTTAATGAAGCCTAAAGATTCAGAAAACTGTTAAACTTTTGAAACGAAGCAGACCTTGCTGGTATTTGAAAGCAGTAGGGGCTGAGGGGAGGGGAGGGCAGCAGAAGCGATGTTCCTGTAGAATTTCCGCCTCCTCCACCTCCAGCTGATATTGCAGAGAAAGATAGATCTTTGGAGAAAGATGAAGCCTTGGTAGGGGAGGCAAAGGGACTATCAGGTAAGTTGTGCTCAATACTGCTATAAGATTGCAAAGAAAATAATAAAAATGTAATTAGCTTTTAGGATAGAATCAAAATTTGAAAAGCATTTATTGGTGATTGGTAGCAATTTACCAAACTGGGAAATTCATATTATCTTTCGGGCTTGGCTCTTCTGCAGATTCAACTTTATTACCAGCATTATTATTCACTGGCTGCTGCTGCGTCTGCTGCATCTCTGAGCTACATCCAGTGCTGCTGCTCATGTCTATTAAAGGCAAAAGAATCGCATCCCGCATAAGTTATTGTAATCTTTTATTCCGAAAAGTTAAGCTCATAAATAAATTAATCAAAACTCTCTTTTTTTCTTTCTCAAAAATCATTGTTTTTTTTTCCAACCTCAAGCATCCAAATTAGCCATAATAACAAAATGTTCTCGTTGTAATAATCCGTAAATCGTTACCATTTTCATGGGTTGCAATTGGGCAGCTAATTTTGATGCAAGAAGAGAAAGCCCTCTCTGCTAATGCGGTAGTGCTCGAAGTGCTTTGTGAATCGGAGGTAGAAGCAGAAACTGCAGCGGAGAAGCTACGAGGCTTCAAGTCCAGTAGCTGAAATCTTTTGCCTTGTAGCTCGATCGCCTGCTGCAGAAATTCAGCCTGCTGCTCCTCTTCTAGCCTTCTTCTCATCAGCGAAGCATCCTGCGCTGCAACATTACCACTGCCAACGTTGTAGAACATTCTTCCACCTGAAAATAAACACATGAAATCAACGCTTCACGAATGAAATGATTTCAATGATACAAATACAGTTGAAAGGAGAGAGCTTTTAATTCCAACCAATGTCTAATGGGGAATCAAGTCCTGTAGAAGTCCAGCAGCCGGAGAAATCCATTCGATCTGCTTGTTGCTGCTTCCTGTAAGAATCACATACGCCAAGAAATTCAAAAAAAAAAAATCACATTTTGATGTTGAAATCGAACACAATAATGAGTGAGAACTATATAAGGGAGTACATGTACTTGTCAGGAACTTTGCCCTTCTCTTTGTAAGGCTTAACTAGAACTCGGGCGTCGCAGACGAAATGGGGGTTGCCTTTAGCTAGAATTAGCTTCACAGTCTCTGGGTAGACAAAGGTCACGAATCCAAACATTCTCTTCTGCTGAAATGGAATCCTCACATCCTGCACCGGACCATAGATGCTTCCAGTTCAAAGATGAAGAGCTCTAGAGTTAGAATTCAGGCTACTGGACCGGTAAAACCAAGAAATTTCAAGTCAGCTTTTCAACGAACTTACCTGAAGTAATTCGAAACATCCTCTTCGCGGAAAGTGCTGTCCGCTGGGAAGGTAAGATAGATCTGCCTGGACCCCGGGTTCGATATTCCGGTGAAGTCCGGCCTTGCACGGCACATGAGCTTATGTACCTCATCACCACCGGTAAACATCAGCGACGCCGCTGGAGCTCTGAAAAAAAAAAGAACAATTACTCGTTAAAAAACTTTTTCGCAGAATTTGAAATCCTCCATCCTAAAAATCCAACCTTTGTCCATCATTCTGATGCTGAAAAACAAAGTTTAAGTATTTTACAGACGCCGAAGATGGCGATGCAAGAAAACTTGCAGGCGGAGAACAAGGAAACGGAGTGGCGGAAGCCATGAGCTTCGAGCTCCTGGACCTCAGAAGTAACTCCTGCTCTGCTGCAGCGTCATCATGAAGAAATCGGCAGGCGTTTCCGTTCTTGCAAAAGCCCCTTGCAAAATAAAGGCATGGTCTCCACCCAAATCCACTTGAAAGGTCAGAGCTTGAGCTAAAGTCACCAATGGCGCCACAGCTCCGCCGAAGACTCGTCCCGTTCAATCCCCATCCCATTGAATTCGAAAGCAGCATGCCTTCCCCGCCGGCACCCGGGCTCGGGCAATCTCCAACCATGTCAGGGAAAAAACGCCCCCCACTTTTCGCTCTCAACTGTGTGTTGTTACCCCCTTCGCTGACGAAGGAAAGCTGGTCTTGCAACTGCAGTTCATCGACAAGCTCTTCCGGTGGAGAAACAGAGAGGAAACGAGCAGAGTTTTGCCGGGAGAAGACGCCGGCTGCTGTGCTACTACCAGAAGGCGTGGCGGGGGAGGAAGAAGGAAGGAGCCCGAGGTCCCTGCGGACCTTGAGAACGACGGAATGAAGTAAAGCTTCAGGACCAAACGCAAGGCGGATCATTTCTTTCTCGCCGTGCTCTTGAATGAGGAGCAGACCCATGATCTTGGCCGCATTCTCTGGGTCGAGGTTTTGAATTCGTGAGAAGACGATCCTAGTAGCTTCATAAGCGTCCATGGCGTCTACACCGGCGAAGGGGAGGAGGACTAAAAAATGAAATAATAGATTTTTATCCCTTTTATAGCAGCCCTTTGTTTCCTTCTCTGCTCTTCTTCCCCTTCTTCTTCCTTCTCTAACGTGATTAAGCAAAGGCAGATGAAAAAAGAAAGCCAGCGAGCACACGAAAGGAAGGAATGGATTTTAGTGGTGATTTTGTTCACTTGCAGTTTATTAAACTACACAATCTCAGTGACGGACTTCTCCTTTCCGCCACCATCTCCTCTTCTTCACAAAGACTACATAGAAGCGGATCTCTTCAAAAGGTCACCTTTTTCTCTCCCTCCCGAGAAATGCTCTCTTCATGGCAAAGCTTGCATTTTTTGAGCTTGGGTCAAATTCTCTCCCAAGCTTCCACTGCTAACTTCTCTTTCATCGAGGCACAGGCCCATACCTTTTCAATCGCTCTCCCCTCGCTATCTACCTGCGCTGTCGCCATTGCCGTTGCACAGTAATTACTATTCATTCCATGGCGGGCTTCCTCCACGACAACATGGCAATAATATTATTTATGTGTCAAGTCTTGATCAAATCCAAATTTATGAAACAGCACCCCACTAGATGGCTGCACGGAGACGGCCCATTCAATGCTTCTATTCACAAAACGAACCCCGAGTTTTGTCACCTATGCCCTTTTAAATAAGAATAAAACATACAAATTTTTAAAAAATTGAAAACTGTGTGTGTATGGAGAGAGAGAGAGAGAGAGAGAGACTTAATAGATCTTCTATGAAGGAATTTTGGAAATACAGGATTCGAAATTGCCACACATAAATGGTTTATATCTTTATTTATAGTTTTTTAAGGGCTACAAAAAGCATCATACGAGAAAAATAAGAAGTACAAAATGCATCGCTTAACTGACAGTGCTACATTTATATCACTAACATTTTGTGGGTTTAGTGTATGTCTATGGTTGTACAATTGAGTCCACTAAAGGCCGACCATTTTCTCTTTGATTACATAAGGCCGCCTACCGACTGAGAGAAACTAACAAGTTACCCCTATGCAGGCTTAAGGCAAATTCCTCTGCGTGAGTCCAAAGTGATTAGTTTACATCCTAGCTGTCCAACCTGTTACTCTTGTTTGGGAATCTATGATGGCAAGGCAAATGCTTACTGGGAAATCGATGAGTCTCTGTGGCATTTTGAGTATCTTCATGTTGTGAAAAACGACGGTAATAAAGTGAAAAATTGGAATGAGAAAATCGCAACACAAGAAGTAACATAGATTTTCGTGGTTCGACAAATTGTCTATGTCCGCGAAATTGCTGAGGATTTTATTGCATGAAGAATTACACAGTTTAATCACTATAGGATTACAAGAACTCAATTCAACTCCTCTCTGTTACTTGATTTTCATCACTTTCAGGCTCCTCTTTGCTTCCTGCGATTTCTGCCAGTAAGCCCTTCTTTTTTTATCTGTGATTTCCGCTTGCAAGAGCTTCTTCTTCTCGGTCGTTGCCGCTCAAGTTGCTCCTTAGATTGCAGTCGCTCTCGTGCTTCTACTTCCTTTGAACAAGAGGCAAATGGTTTTAGAGTTTGGCTGCAAGAGAGAGCAAGTACAATTTCTTTTATGCAAAACGTAAAGATGGCGGGATCCTATAGCAGAAGTAGAAATCGGTCGGGTCCTTATATCGCGAATAGGAAAAGGCGGGATTCCAAACCCGGAAGGAAATCACATGCGAGGCTTCCAAAAGAAAGAAATTAAATAAGTAACAATTCAATTTTCAACCAAAGATGTTGAAACTGCCAATTTGAATAGTGGACCGGACTGCACAATACTCAACAAATCTCTCACTTGAAGACTGGTACACTGGCTGCATCATCCATTGGATGCATCATCATTTTCTTTCAACGTGATATCCTCCACCTCTGTAATCAAAGCCCATCTCTTTATGCTAGAAGTTCAATCAAAGTCGAGCACAAATTCAATTTCTCAAGTGTAACACCCTTAGTCAACATATCAGCAGGGTTCTTGCTTCCAAAAATTTTCTCAAGTAGCAGTTGTCCGTCATCTAACAATGATCGCATGAAGTGATACATGATTTGAATGTGTTTGGTCTGTATTGAAGAGCTCGGTTCCTGGAAAGGAATATGTCGCTCTAACTATCACTGTTGAGAGTGCCCTTCTAATTCTTCTTACTCAATTCCTACAAGAAACCTTATAGCTACATCATCTCCTTTGCAGCCTCTGACACTGTTATATGCTCAGCTTCTGTAGTAGACAAAGAAATAATTTTTTTGTAGGTAAGAGCCCGATGATATTGAAGTGTCACCAAGAGTATAAACATACCCCGTAGTACTCCATCTACTATTAATGTCTCCAGCTAGATCAGCATCAACGTAGTCTTGTACCTCTAAACTCTTTCCTAATAAACACAAGAATAATTTTGTAGAGCCTTTTAGGTACCTCAAAATTCACTTCATTGCTTCTCAATGTTCCTTCCTTGGGTTACTCATGTATAGGCTCACAACTACCACTGCATGGGCAATATCCGGTCTTGTGCAAACCATAACATGCATAATTGAACCAATATCTTAAGCATAAGGAACCTTACTCATGTGGTCTCGTTGCTCCTCTGCCATGGGTAATTGATTCTTACTGAGTTTAAATTGATTTTTCATAGGTGTGCCAACTGGTTTTGCCTTGTCCATATTAAACCTGTTGAGTACATTTTTCACATACTCAGCCTATGAAAGTCTCAACGTGCCTCTGACTCTGTCTCAGTCAATCTTCATGCCAATGATTTTCTCTCCAGCTCCCAAATCTTGCATTACAAATTTCTCTAAGCTCTGTTTCTTCAAATTTTTTATATCATCAATACCGACCCCTGCAATTAGCAAGTCATCCAAATACAATAGCAGAATATTATAAGAATTGTCAAAAATTTCGGCTTGACATATGTTGTACCTTGTATTTTACATGAAATTATCAAATATATTATACAACTGTCTAGGAGCTTGATACAGCCCATACAAACTCTTTCTCAATATGTAAACTGAGTCTTCCTTTCTCTGTACTACAAACTCCTCAGGCTAGTGCATGTAGATGTCTTCTTTAAGGTCTCCATGAAGAAATGTTGTCTTCACATCTAAATGATCAAGAAATAAATATTTGTTAGTAACCATAGATAGTATCATCTTGATGGTTGTGAGCTTAACCACAGGAGAAAAGTTCTTAGAGTAATCAATGCCCTGCTTCTACTGAAAGTCTTTTACAACAAGTCTAGTCATGTACCTCTTACTGCCATCATACTCAGTTTTCACTTGGTACACCCACTTGTTTTGCAATGCCTTCTTCCCTAGTGGAGGTTCTATCAGCTCCCACGCCTGATTCCTTAGCAGGGAATCCATCTCCTCTTTCATGGTCAGCTCCCACTTACTCTAATTTTCTTCTTGATCCAGCTCATACAAACTCTTTCTCAATATGTAAACTGAGTCTTCCTTTCTCTGTACTACAAACTCCTCAGGCTAGTGCATGTAGATGTCTTCTTTAAAGTCTCCATGAAGAAATGTTGTCTTCACATCTAATTGATCAAAAAATAAATATTTGTTAGCAACCATAGATAGTATCATCCTGATGGTTGTGAGCTTAACCACAGGAGAAAAGTTCTTAGTGTAATCAATGCCTTGCTTCTACTAAAAGTCTTTTACAACAAGTCTAGTTATGTACCTCTTACTGCCATCATACTCAATTTTCACTTGGCACACCCACTTATTTTGCAATGTCTTCTTCCCTAGTGGAGGTTCTATCAGCTCCCACACCTGATTCCTTAGCAGGGAATCCATCTCCTCTTTCATGGTCAGCTGGTGGTGAGAAGCATTATGGAGAACGTCTATTCCTGACTGACCTGTGAATTATAGCTGTAGGAGTGGACGACTCTGAAACTGACTGCAGAACAATAAGAATGGGTGCTTCGGACCCACTCTCCTCATCACTTCTGTCACTACCCTGCATTGTGACCTCTAGTAGATCATCAAACCTTACCAACTTGGATTTTGAGGAGCAACTTCAGAAACTATACTGTACTTGTCCTTGTACATGATATTCTCATTAAAAATCACATTCCTGCTTCTTATGATTTTCCGAACCTGATCATCCCTGAAATGATTTTCAAATGCCCAGTCTCCATAGCTGATGAAATAACATTTCTTTGACTTAGCATCGAGCTTGCTACGGGCATCAGGATTAATAAGAACATAATAAAGACAACCAAAAGCCTTAAGATGAGAAAATTTGACATCGTTTTTGCTCCAGAACTCCTCGGGCATTTTACAGTCTAATGGAATAGATGGCCTCCTATTGATCAATTAAACTACAGTGCTAACCATACATATTCAGAAAGTTGGTGGTAGTTCGGCTTGTAATCTCATGCTTCTAGCATGCTCATTTATGGCCCTTTATATACGTTCGACAACTCCATTTTGCTACTATGTGCCAGAAATGGCCTTCTCCATTCTAATGCCCTAAGTTGCACAGTACTCCTTGAATCCACCATTAATGTACTCACTGTCATTATCAGACCTCAAACATTTCAGTTTTAAGTATGTCTCTGTCTCAATCACGACCTTCCAAGTTTTGAACATATTATGCATCAGATTTATGATTCAAGAAATAAACTCATACCTTCTTGTTGTGATCATCAATGAATGTGACATAATAACGAAAGCGTTCAAGTGGTGCTACTGGAGAAGGTCCTCACACATTTGTGTGTACAAGTTCTAGTTTTTTGTCTTTGATGCTCTGTCACCTTTCTAGAAACTGACATTCTTCTATTTCCCCACAATAAAACTTTCACACATGCTGAGATCAACTGACTTCAATTCTTGTATCTTGCCCTTAGACTAAAGTTCATTTATACCCCTCTGACAAATGTGGTCAACTCTCCAAGCCATAAATATGTTGTGCTCTTTGTAACGGTAGTATCAACACTATTAATTAAATGATTAGTCATGTATAGTGTACCGATTTTCTTACCTAGAGCCAGTACCAGTGCCGCTTTTGTGATCATCGAGGTGCTATCTGATAACAATACTGAGTGAACACACTCATCAAGCTGCCCAACTGAAATGAGGTTTTTCTTCAATTCAAGAATGTGTCTAACCTTTTGTTGAGTCCATTTATTCTTGTTAGGGAGTGCTATGTCAACATATCCCATCCCCACCATGTTCAAAGGTTCTTCATCAGCCATATACATCTTTTCAAAGTCACCTGCAACATAATTCCGCATTAACTCTCAATGGGAAGATGCATGAAAGGAAGTCACTGAATCTAGTATCCAGTCATCAACAGATATGTGAACTGCAAGCAATAGTGCACCATGTACTTCTTTAGTTAAAACATTAGCACTGACGTTCTCTGTCTTCTTAAGATTTTACAGTTCTTTATGTATCTAACTTTGCCACAATTCCAACAGGTTGCTTGCTGACCAGGCTTTGACTTGCTCTTGTCTCTGTGCTTTGATTTTGAACTTCCTTTGTTTGAGTTGCTATCTTGGGATCTCCCTTTAGAATCAACATTCAGTGTTGAACTCAAACCCTAGTTCTCGCCAGAATCTTTCCTGTGCACCTCCTAAGCCAAAATTAAATAAAAAATATCATCATACTTTAGCTTAGATTTACCTGTAGAGTTGTTAAAAGTCATCCTCAAGGCTTCCTAACAATTTGACAATGAAGCCAACAATATCAGTGCACGTATCTCATAATCGAATTCAATTTTAATAGACAATAATTGATCTGTGATAGTATTAAAATCATTCAAATGTTGTGCAACAGACGTACCATCCGCCATCTTCAAATTGAATAACGTTTCAATCAGATGCACCTTATTAATCGCTGATGGCTTTTCATACGTACTTGACAAAGCTGCCATGAATTATGCAATTGTCATTTCCTTGATGAAGTTTTCTGCAACGAATCTCAACAAAGTTAATAGAATAACACCTAAAACTTGTCTATCTAATAAAGTCATTTAGCCTCATCCATGTTTTCGGTTTATTTCATAATAACAGTAGATGGAGTTTCTTCCTATAGAGATAGTCATCTGTCTGCATCCTCTAGTAACTAAAATCTATTTCATCAAACTTCTCAATCTCTGATACCTTCACTTCGTCTCCGACCATCGTTTTCCTTGGATCTGAACCTTGTTTTTGATACCAATTGTTGTGAAAAGTGACGACAATAAAGAGAAAATTGGAACGAGAAATCACAACACAAAAAACAACACAAATTTACATGGTTCGATAAATTTCTTAAGTCCACAGAGTTGCAGAGGATTTTATTGCTTGATTAATTACACAATTTAATCATTGTAGGATTACGAGAAGTCACGGATGACTTGCGTTCATTGTCTAATTTGGGATGATGAACGGATGTCGTCCACTTTTTTTATTTGGAGCAGTTGACCGCGATGGAGCCACATGCAAGATTGCATAATGTTTTAGATCGAGTGATCCTACATTACGTGGCCACTAAGAGATTGCGGGATCAACCATAGGATGATGCGTGGAAATGATAGAGACAGTGTTATTGATGTGGAAGGCTGAGTAGAACGCGTGTTTTAATAAGAAAATCATGACTATTCGAACTAAAAAAATCATAGAAAAATTAAAATATTTCAATAAACTCATATAAAATAAAATAAAAAACATAAAAATAATAGGTAAAAAAATGCTCTAGAATCAGGAAAACAAATGCAATCATATGAATCAAAATTAAAAGAAAACATCAAATATAATTCTGACAATTAAATAAAATGACAAAAAAAACTTAATAAATATTGAAAATTAAAAAAATAATCAAAATAAATCAAAATTTTCGTAATTACTCATCTTAATGCACATGATCTTCCATAATTTTCCCAAGAATAGAAATCAATAAATAGTTAATAAATAGAATTTCCTATGAAAATAGACAATTAAAAACAACAAAATAAATATAATGAATAAATAAAAATTATAAAAATATAAATCCAATGAAAATTTAAAGAAAATCTTGAAAACAGAAATTTCATTCTATATAAAAAAAAGTTGATTCACTTGAATTCAATAAAACCCTTTGTGATCTGTAATGGTATATTTATAAATTTAATATTTGCATTTTAACCTTTTTTTTCCAAATCTTGGTTAAAATAGAGATCAACATTGTCATATTGTGATATTATGATTTAATGTGAAATGAATTGGATAATATTAAGTTTAATTTGAAAAGCAAATTCATGTAGAAAGGTATATTTGGAATTATTGAATTTGTTGAGAAATTACCTTTTGAAATTTGAAAATTCAGTAAGATTCAAAATTACAAATATACCATTATTGCTTTTGAGCCACCAAAATTTATCTTTCAAAGTTAAAAAATGCAAAATCTAAGTTGAACTCATTAATGAGAGACCTAACAGTAAACTTTATATGTGTAAAAGTGAAGACTGACACATTTGTAATTTTATAAAATTACAAATATACCCTTAGCACACTATTAAACATAACAAATGAAATAATTAAAACTGAAAATCTTATTCAATTGATTTGAATCACTCATTAACAGAAAAGACAGATATAATAAGTCATGTCACTTTGAAATAAAGTGATTTAAGTAAAAATAGTAAAATTACAATTATGCATTAAAACCTAAAAATTTTTTTTCATGAAAACTTTGAAATGAATAAAATTTTCACCAATAAATCAAGTGAATAGAAAGAAATAAAAATACATAAAAAATATTTATATTAAATAATTTTTAAATACTTAACTCATTGAATTAGAATTATTTGAAAAGTTTAAGGATTATTCAGAATTATATTCCATGCATCTCTGTAAAATTTCAAAGATTTTAGAGAAAATTTTAATTGTATTATTAATTTTCAACTAAACATATCCTATAATTTAAATAATTAGAATAAATCAATAAAAATTAAAAAATTTTAAAAAATTTAACATAATGCTCTTAAACTCGATAACAATATATAAAAATAAATTCTATTTAATTTAAAAACAGTTAAGGAAAAAATTAAAAAAACATTAAAAACCATAAAATTGACCTAAATTAACTCATAAAATTCATAAATATAAAAAATTATAAAATTTAGTATATCTTGCTTTATATGGTTTATAATCACTTTTCTCAGTGATTTATAGCATCTTATATACAATAAGAATTCTAAAATGCATATATCTATCACATAAACATGTATGAGGTATTTAATCAAATCATAAAATAAATTCAAATAAAATTTAGAAAAATTTCTAAAAATCCAAAATACAGTAATATCTAAAATGAATCTTCTCTTTTGGTAAATTTGAACAAAATAATAAAAATTTCCAATTTGAACAATAAGACCTAGTTTGACTCCCTCACTTTGTGTAGTCACTCCCTTTAGACTCTTTAGGGCACAAACCCAAATTTTAGGATCAGACTGAGGTGAGGTTGTTTGGTTTGTCATGCTTGCTTTATTTGCTTGTTATAAATGTTTGGTTAGAATAGGTTTCCCTATTATAATGAATGTTTAGGACAAGTAAATAGACTTTTTTTACGCACTGTAAATTTACTTAACATATTACGATTTTATAACTTCATTTGCAGAGGCTATAGTACCTCAGAAAGTGCTAAATTTATTTTGCAAAGCGTTATAGTAAACCTAGGCTGTTGTGGTGAATGTAGGGTTACTTTCTTACAGAGTCTTTTCTTTTAGAGTTAGGGTTTCTGTCATAGTTCGTCAATTATTAGCATCTGAACTATCCAAAGAAAGATGAATAAATTAATGAATGAACATTAAGGATGAACCTTAAATAGAAAAGAATAAGCAACGATATTCAAATAAAATAATTGATCGATGAGTCTGCCATAGTTATAGGGCTGGTTAACCATTTATTGCCTTGTAATTGTCGTTTTGTTATTTTTTTATTATTATGTTTGTGCTCGATAGATCTGCACATAATTTAGGTTTTCTCTTTATTTGTTTTTTGTCGTAATTATTTGTAGCCCTATTAAGGACTAAATTTTATACCCAAATTAAACCTGTTGACCTCTTTTTTGGTTACATAGAGCTTGTAAGGACATCATCCCTTAATGTGACGCAGCAAAGATGGCTAAAAAGCACCTGTCCTTTTTTTCTTAGCATAAACACACGAGGCCTGGGCATGACCATGCCAGGAAGCTCCTCCGTGTGGTTACGCCAGCTCTGAGAGTGACCACACCAAGGCAAAATGTCTTAACAAGCCAGATATATGTGACCTTTGTCCACGACAATTACATTATTTCACTGGTGGTAATTTTTGGCTCACTAACCCTCGGATTAACCTTCACTGTTGATGTACCACCCAATCAAACAGCTATGTAGGGCTCTGCCATCGCCTCCCGAGCCTATAAAATGGCCACTCTGACACTCCTCAACCCAAATGTAGAGCATCGAAACTCTCTAGCACTTACTCTGAGTAGAGGAAGAAGTCATTGACAAGCCTTCTCACTTCCAGTCAGCCTCTTCCTCCTCTCTGGTAAGCTTATTTCCTTTTCATTATTTAAGCTCATAGTTTATTTTCTTAATTATAGTTAGGTGATGCACCAAAAATAAGTTAACTATATAATTTGTACTCATTCTTGGTGATATTTGAACCGGCACTTTACGACTGTAAGAATTTATGAACTTATATTTATATATTTATAATAATTTCGTAAATTCACAATTTCAAACGCAAATATATGTATCGTTTCAAGTAATATAGGGCTCTATTGGAGTCCTGATTATCGATCCCACTGGGAAGATTAAAGAAAGATTAATTGAAGAAATTTATTAGATTTTCAAATTAGAAGTAATTATAAATTTTATTTATTTTGAAAATTCAAATTTTAAGTTAAATGAAATTTCTACTAAATGTAAGTAAAGCAGCAATAAATTAAAGGTTAATGAAAGTATAAATAAAACAATTTTCTCCTTTTCAACTAATCCAAGATTTTTCAGAATAATTATAATTTGTGGAGAACTTGAGATTATGGTATTGCGTCAAATAGAAGTATTCATATTCTTTACCTTCACTCGATAGTATAAAGAACATTGGCTAATCTATAGATCGGTTCATGATGTATTATTGGTAGAATGGGTTAATCTAGACTTACACTTCTAGATGTCCAAGGGTGGCTATGGTCGGCTCTACTAGTGATTCGTTCCCTTTCTATAAACCAAATTATTATAATTTAGTCTGTCACTCTAAAAACTAATCAATTCTACGCCCAATAAACAATATCTCTTTATTTATTTGCACTTCACCTTGAATAACTCCCTCAAGACTTTCGATTCCCCAATGATTCATGTGATATCTACAAGTTAAGAACTCATCTCTGGATAGGTCTCAGAATTCTTCAACATGTTTTAACAATTCAAATGGCCAGTTTAAAAAGAAAATTAAGATCAGGTATGAATATCATCGTAATAATTTTAAAATAATTAAGTTAAGTTCTCCAGCGAAATCAAATTATTTTATTATCTTTTCATTGTTGAAAGGAGAAAGAAAAGTAACTGCTTAGAACACATTGAATTCACACAACAAAACATATTTATAAAACTTTGAACCAAGTTACAAATACTTATCTGGAATATTCCATCAAGTGATCATTTGACTCCTACTGACTCCAATGCAAGGTACAAGACTTCAACAACAACAACACTTACAAACTCTCACTTACTGCTTAAGGAATTTAGTAACACTCAAAATAACTAAAATAAACTCACTAAATACTTAAGAAGAAAATATGGTGGCTCTCTAAATCTATCTCCTGATACTGGAGATCGAGGGGGGCACAGTTCTCTGTAGAAATGTCTCCTATTTATAAAGCTTAAAAATGACCAGGGGTTGCTTAAGACACATCTTCAAAATTCGTCAAAATTCAATGAATCTTCTAGAATGTAACTGTGGTGCCTAGGCGCCGGGATCTGGCGCCTAGGCGCCGGAATCCGTTACCAAGTCTTCCCACCTCTTCACTTTGGATCACACCTCTTCGCGATTAAAACTATTTTCTTGTGTCCAGATGCATTATATCACACGTCCTATGTATTATGAGTAACTTCCAGTCTTCTAGAAAGTCTGATAACTGCTTAACACAGTCAAAATAACTGCCCAAAGTTGTCAAAAATCTTATCTGCTTTAGTATCGAACTAGCGCTTAGGCGCCGGATTCTGGCGCGAGACCTATAATTTCGGTAACTTTGTTTTTTAGCTCAATTTTTGCTCATTTTTCCTCCTTTTTCCTTCTTGATCTCTTTTTTCATCACCTATATCCAAAAACATAAAAATACCTTTCATTAAAGCATAATATCCTTAAGAATTGAATCATAAATAAGGCATAAAATAGGTACTTTTTTAGTGGATCAAATTCCCCCAAACTTAAATGTTACTTGTCCTCAAGTAACCATTTTTATTACATAATATACATAACATCTTGAATGAAGTTTAAATATTTAAGATTCCTTGTTATTTTTGGTTTTATAAATGCTTTAGCAAATCATTAACTAAATTTCACTAATTAAGATTAATTTTAAGAATTTAAAGAACACTTAACTATCAAATCATAAGACTTTCAATTTTTCATTTATTTCAAGAATAATTGTAATTTACCATATTAAGGTCACATAGATAATTTACAAGAAAAAACTTTCATGAAAGTTTTTCTAGTAAAGATATTTGTACATAAAAATTAAGTTAAAAATGTAATTAGTTTTCCTCCTATAAGATCATTCAAGTGAAGCCAATTTTTTATTAGGCTCTCCTCAAGCTTCTCCTCACATTTCGTTTTTTTCTTTTTTTGCTCTTTTCTTTCTTTTTTTTTCTTTTTTTATAAAGATATTTTTCAATCCTCCATTTTTCCAATTTTTTTTAATTTGTGAGGATTACTATATCTGGATAGCCTGTTAATGGTTTTAAACTTAACTATCCTTGACTTATATTTAAAAACTTATACACTTTTTACTTAATAAATTTGACATTTTTAATAAGTATTTTTCAAAAAAAATTTCAATCTTTTCTTTTTCAAGTATTAATCTTGATTTCTTAGTATTAAAAATACAATTATATTTACTATAAATAGAAAAATTTTAAATCTTATTATTCTTTAAGTTAAATAATTATATTCTTAAAATCAATCAAAATTATTGAAATTTTAGTTAAGTTTACTAAGTTATTTATAAATTCAAAAATTTAGGTAATCTTAAATAAATTTTTCATTCCTTATGTTATGTTAATATTTTTTTTAAAAAAAATATTAGTACATTAAGGACAAATAATATTTAAATTTCAAAGAATTTTCCCTTCCCCCGAACTTCAATTTTGGTATAAACATTCATGAAAATTTCTAAAGTATGAGAGAAAGAATAACATATTTTTACCAGGAATTTTTCTAAGTATATGAAAAATAATCTATAAAGGAAAATTTTATTTCTACACATGCTTTTTATAAATATAAAAGAAAGGTCTAAGCATATATAGAAAAATTTTAGTAGCATGATTAATTTCTACAAAATTTTTTATAATTTTATAATTTTAAACAAAGATAACTAAACAAAACAAGTGTACTGATTACTATACTAAAACAGAAATAAAACATCTCATTACAGAAATAAACTCTAACAATCCAACAATCATTAGTACATCAATAAGTGTCTCATAATAGTGCATCAAACATAAAAACAAACAAATCATCATATACATGCAAAACTAACACAATACATAACATAAATAATATGAATACACAATCCTAAAAATCTAATCATCACTAACAGTCTCCTCATCCTCATTATCATCAAAGGAAAAGTCTACATTCTTGTTCTGGATATCAAATGGTGAGAATCTAGGGCAGGTCGAGAACTGAACTGAATGATCACCCTTCAGGAATTTAATAAGAGACTCAAAATACTCAGCATCAAAATCACTCTTCCTCTGGGTGTACTCAGAAAGATGATCCAATTTCAAATCAATAGTATCGACTCTACACTGGGTCAAAAGTAACATATTCTGCTGCTCTATAAATTTCTCATGCATAATCTCCCAAAAACTAGATGGTGGCTTAGCAGCATAAGTAGAAGGTCTAGATGTAGAAGGTCTACCAGAAGTAGGTAATGAATTAGAGGGTGCGGTAGAACTCTTACCTCGGAGTCGATCATAAATACTGACACTCTCCCGTCCATTGGACTTTGTAGACTTGAGCTTCTCCTCTGAAAGCTCAGCAATAACTCCAACACTTTCACACAGAGAATAAATCAATGATGGGAATCCCAATCCCACAGAAGTGCTAGAACGAGCAGTGGCCTCTACAGAATCATAAATAGTACTCCCAACATCTATCGGCTTCCTCTCCTATATGCAGTAGTTGAGGATAGCTCTGTCCTTGGTAACCTTACTCAAATGATTGGATGGAAGGAGGAGAGCAAAAATAAAGTAACTCCATGCCTTAGAAACACCATTTAGCTTAGAAGATGGAAAATTTACCCGTTTTTCGTTCCGGATTTTCCAAGCTCCAGTACCATCTGTCAAGTATGCAATAATCATCTCTAAATCTCCCTCAGATGGAGATCATTCAGAGTAATAGCACTCAATGTTTGGTGGCAGGCCGTAGAAAATGTTGATTCTCTCTGGATTAAATCCTACTCTAACTCCTCTCATGAAGATATCGAAATCTTCGGTATCCAAGAAATTTGCATAAAACTCCCTCACGACAGGGATAACGATAACAGCAGTGATGTAACAGAATCATTGCCAGTTCAGTGCAACGATCATCTCTTCAATCCTTCCACCAGGATTGTAGAAACTCCTCTCTGAGATAAACTTTCTTGTCTTAGCAAAATTGTTGTAACGAAATTGTGCTGCGGTAATGGCAAACTTGCTACGATCGAAATTTTCTCGTTCTTTCTCTCGCTTAGATTTTGGAGCCATCTAAGGGCCCGTTTGGGACAGCTTATAAGTGCGGCGGATTTTCAAAAACACCGTCGTACTGTTTGTTTCTCACTTTTTACCTGCGTTTTTAAAAACGTAGTTTTTATTTTGTGAAGAAAGTCACCCGCGGGATCATCGCGGCTGGCGTTCCCTTGCGGCGTTTTGTCAAGAATTACTTCTCTGCCTTGCGATTGAGCCGCTGCCTCGCGATTAAGCTTGCAAAGCCGCTCCCTGCTGCTAAGCCCGATCCTTGCTCTAGGAAGAAAGTCGATGCTCTCGCTGCTATGCCCGATCCTTGCCCCAGAAAGGAAGCGATGCTCTCGCTGCTATGCCCGATCCTTGCCCTAGGAAGGAAGCGATGCTCTCGCTGCTATGCCCGATTCTTGCCCTAGGAAGGAATCCGATGCTCTCAGCAAATTCCTTCACTAATAGGTCTCGACAGAAGAATCGAGGACCCTCCAATGGCGGAAGAAGCCCAAGCCCACAAACCGACTCCAAGAATCTCCGGTCAATAAGAGATCGGGAGGTTAGCTATTAGTATTTGTTAATACATGGATTTCTTCTTCTTCGTCAGGAGGTTAGCTGTTAGTTTCTCTGTTAGTAGGTTTAGCTAGATATTAGCTTGTATTTTTCACCTTCTTAAATTGAGCAAGTGTTTCTACATTTTGGTAATTCTTCTGTTTTGAAATGATTCTATCGAGCAAAGAAATATTTGTTAAAACATTCTATTATTTTATAATTTTGTGATTTTTGGATCCGTTGTACCCACAACAAATTAAGAAAAAGGGGCATTTGAATGCATTCCACTAAATTCTTATGTATTTACATATCTAACACCCAAATTTTAATTTTTACATTTAGATAACCTAATTATTTTATATCACATCAAAATTATTATTAGTTTAACTTTGAAAAAATAATCATTTTACTCTACTGTCTTTTGATTTTTTTAGGGAGAGACTTTCGTTTTAAATTTTATCAATAAATAAATTTCATCAGGGTCAGAATGGTCATTTATCCAGAAACAGCTACAAATCAGCCGTTTTCCAAACGCTCAATCCAAACAGACAAACGAACTTATCGGGTAAGTCTGCAGATCGACGAACTTATTAGGATAAGTGCTATATCCGAATAAGTTAGATAAGTCTGACATTGCCTGAAACAAACCCTAAACGTAAGAGAAATAAAATGCAAAATAAATTAAAGGATCAAAAGAGTAAGCTTATTTTAGCTTTAAAAAGCTTAAATAAAGCTTCAAATCCATGGATTAAACTCAAAAAATCAAAAAAATTTTATTTTGCTCAAAAGTTGAAAAATCCATGGTGAAAATAAAAAATTAATGGATTAGAAGGTATATTTGACCTCGAGATGAAGAAATCGAGTGATTCCAAGCTCAAAAACTCAAAAAACTGGCCTAAAAATGGATCCCTAAAGTTGATTTTTGTGAAAAAAGGGAAGAAAAAGGGAGCTTAGGTGTCGTTAATTGCGTGGGTGGGTTTAAAAACCCGATTTTTGGGTACAGGCTGAACCGGCGCTTAGGCGCCAGACTCGCCTTACTAAAAATTCAATTTAAAAATTGTATTTTCTACCAAAACTTAACAAATTCGACTTCTATTTACTCACATGAGAGTATTACTCCAATTTCTAACTTCCAAACATTTCCACAAACAATTAAAATGATAAATTAGATCCAACATTCAAACTTAAGATATAATCAAACTCTTCAATTCCATTTCACATTTTTGCATTCCAAGCTCAAGAAATTTCAAAAAAAGACTATAACAAGGTTCATCAATCTATAGACAACACAAACAACAAAAATTCAAAGCAAATTCTCAATTCAACAACACACTTTGAACAATGAAAGCAAACACACAAACTAAATAAATGACTCACTAGAACATGACTCAATCACACCTAGAACAAATCATTGATCCATTCATCACCGAAATTTTAATTTTCATCTCTCTCGCAATGAAGTTCGCTAGGTCCGCATGGATAGAAAACCAACGCCCTTAGAAATTCCAAAGCCGTTTTTTCATCAATCCATTTGTTCTTCGCATACATCGCTACTTGAGAATCTTGATAGGCCGCCATATGATCGAACTGAAGTTTTGTCTGCCATTCCAAGTGCTCGATTTGGTGATACATCTCATGCAAATGATTCCCAATGCTTAGCAATTCCGCCTCAATCTTATCTAAACGACTGAACAATTTCTCCAAACATACAACAATAAATCCATTGAAATAAGGTTGAGGATCTTTAGAAGACTTATCTCTTATCCCATTGCTATGATCTCCTCTCTCCATTGCTTCCAAAATTCTCTTTCCTCCTCCAAAATGAATTATTCTGCTCGAAAATAGGGTTGCTTAGGGATTGGGGATGAAGATAGAGCAATTTATAAAAAGAATTCGTGTGAAAAACTGAAGATTTTTGGTTTTTACACGAACAGTAACTAGGGCGCTTAGGCACCAGAGTCTAGCGCCTAGGTGCCAGACAATCGATGCACATGGGTTATGCTGGCGCTTAGGCGCCAGAACTACGTTCGACTCCGTTTCGTCTATCGTCAAATTTACAAAGTTTCGGTCTTAAAATAGGTCTATTAAAATGGTGTGATCAACACACAAACATCGATTAAGATAAATTCCAATCATAAACAATCACAATGATAATAAATGGGTTGCCTCCCACAAAGCGCTTGGTTTAACGTCATCAGCCCAACCTAATCAGTAATATTAATCGGGTAGACTCAGCTTGTAAGCCTCATTGTAAATTGGTTTCATTTCTCTCATATAAGGCTTCAGTCTTAATCCGTTAACTTTAAATATTTTTCCCGTCTTGGGATCTTTAACATCCACAGCTCCATAAGGGTATACTTTCTCAATTATAAATGGTCTCATCCATTTAGATCTTAATTTCCAGAAAAAAGTCTTAAATGATTATTAAATAATAATACTTCTTGCCCAGGCTCAAATATTTTTTTTGAAATCTTTCTATCATGCAATTTGTTCATTCTTTCCTTAGAAATCTTTGCATTTTCATAGGACTCATTTCTAATCTCTTCCATTTCATGCAATTGTAACAGTCGTTTCTCTCCTGCAGCATTCAAATCATAATTGAACTCATTTATCGCCTAGTAAGCTTTATGTTTCAGTTCAACAGGTAAGTGACATTGTTTACCATAAACTAACCGATAGGGTGACATTCTGATAGGTGTCTTATAAGTTGTTCTATAAGCCCATAATGCAGAATCAAGTCTATCAACCCAGTCGGTTCTTTTAGGATTAACGGTCTTCTACAATATTCTTTTAATTTCTCTATTTGATACTTCAGCCATTCCACTTGTTTGTGGGTGATAAGCAGTTGCAATTCTATGTTTAATTCTGAATTTTTCCAGTAATGATTGAATTCTTATATTTCTGAAATGACTTCTCCCATCTGTGATATTTACCCTTGGCATTCCAAATCTTGTAAAAATCATTTTCTTTAAAACTTTCAAAACACTTTTGGAATCACAGTTAGGTAAAGCTACAGCTTCAATCCACTTTGAAACATAATCAACTGCTAATAAAATATAAATCTTTCAAGATGAGGGTATAAAAGGTCCCATAAAGTCTAAACCCCATACATCAAAATTCTCAATTTCTAATATATAGCTTAGAGGCATTTCATATTTTCTGGATATATTTCCCATTATTTGACATAAATCACAAGTTTTCACATAATATCCAATATCTTTGAATACTGTAGGCCAATAAAATCCAGAATTTAAAATTTTAAAAGCAGTTTTATCCACTCCAAAGTGTCCTCCAAATTCAGAATCATGACATTTTTAAATAATTGCAAAAGTTTCTTCATAAGGTACACATCTTCGAATCACAAAATCTCTGCCTACTTTAAATAAATGAGGATCTTCCCAAATATATGATTTAAAATCATTCTTGAATTTCTTAATATATTTGCTATTCAATCCATACGGTAAAATATTGCTAACCAAATAGTTAATTATATCTGCATACCAAGGCGTTTGTAATCCTTGGATAACCTATAACTGTTCATCAGGGAATTTTTCATTTATGTTTTCTTCAGTAATCTTCTCACTATTATTTTTAATTCTTGATAATGATCAGTAATTTGGTTGTCAACTCCTTTTCTGTCCACTATTTGAAAATCAAATTATTGTAAAAGTAAAACCCATCTTATCAATCTAGGTTTAACATCTTTTTTTTATATTAAATACTTAATAGCAAAATGATCAGTATGCATGATACATTTAGCCCCAAGAAGATAAGGTCTAAATTTATCAAAGGCATATACTATTGCTAACAGCTCTTTCTCCGTAGTAGTGTAATTTCTTTGAGTTTCATTAAGAGTTTTGCTAGCATAATATATAACTTTGAAAATTTTCTCATATTTTTTTCCTAATACATCTCCAATTACATAATCACTTGCATCACACATTAATTCAAAAGGTTTACTCCAATCAGGTGTAATAATGACAGGTGCTGTGATTAATTTTTCTTTTAGAATCATTAAATTCAAACTTAACTTCTTTTTCTAATAAATGACAAAGAGGTTTAGCAATCTTAGAAAAATCCTTTATATATCTTCTATAAAATCTAGCATGACCCAGAAAACTTCTCACATCAGTAACAGTAGTAGGTGGTTGAAGTTCAGCAATAATTTTTACTTTTGCCTGATTGACTTACATCCCTTTTTGTGAAATTTTATGTCCAAGTACAATTCCTTCTGTGACCATAAACTGATATTTTTTCTAGTTTAGAACCAAATTTTTTTCTTCACATCTTTTTAGAACTTTTGTTATATTTTCTAAGCAAGACTCAAAAGAAGTTTCAAATACTAAAAAATCATCCATAAATACTTTAATTCCTTTTTCAATTAAATCACAGAATATTGACATCATACATCTCTGAAAAGTTGCAGGTGCATTACATAAACCGAAAGGCATTCTTCTAAATACAAATGTTCCATAAAGACTTGTAAATGTTGTTTTATCTTGGTCCTTAGGAACAACGGGTAATTGATGATATCCAGAATATCCATCCAAAAATTAGAAATATGAGTGTCCAGCTAATTTATCCAGCATCTGATCCAAGAAAGGTAAAGGAAAATGATCCTATCTAGTAGCATTTTTTAATTTTCGATAATTGATGCAAATTTGCCATCCAGTAACTTGTCTTGTAGGGATTAATTCATTTTTATCATTAACAATGACAGTTACTCCTCCTTTCTTCGGAACACAATGAATAGGACTTACCCATTGACTATCCGAAATAGGATAAATAATTCCAGCATCTAACCCTTTTAAAATTTCTTTTTTCACAACCTCTTTGATAATTGGATTTAATCTTCTTTGAGATTCAATAGTAGGTTTACAATTTTCTTTCATTAAAATCCTATGGATACAGATTGAAGGGCTTATTCCTCTTAAATCTGCAATAGTCCAACCAAAAGCTTTCATATAGTTCTTCAGAACTCCTATTAATTTTTCTTCTAGATCTTTGTTTAGTTTTAAAGATATAATCACAAGTAAAGTTAATGAATTTCCAAGAAATGCATACTTTAAATGTGCAGGTAACATTTTTAATTCCAGTTCAGGGGCCTTTTCAATTGAGGGTAAAAGTATATCATTTTTGGTTGTGTCTAAAATTTCCCAATTATCATGAATATAATGTGTTTCTTCAAATGAAGTTTCTTCATTCACTTCTTCAATTTCTTTTGTTAATGACTCATTATACAACATAGATTCATTATTTTTTTCTTCAGAAATTATTTTACATTTTTATTGATAATGCTTTTCAATTATACAATCAAAAATATCCATTCGATAGCATTTTTCTTTGTCAGGATACCTCATTGATTTCAGAACATTAAATGTTATCTCTTGATCATTAACTCTCATTGTTAATTCTCCTTTTTGCACATCAATCATAGCACGTCCGGTAGCTAGAAAGGGTCTCCCTAAAATAATAGGTATTTCTTTATCTTCTTCCATATTCAGTACAATGAAATCCACAGGGAAGATAAATTTATCCACTTTAACAAGAACATCCTCTATAACTCCTTTAGAATAAGTAATAGAACGATCAGCTAATTGAAGGGTTATAGTGGTGGGAGAAATCTCTCCTAAATCTAACCTTCGAAAGATAGAAAATAGCATTAGATTAATACTTGCTCCTAAATTACATATGGCTTTTCCACAAAATTTTTCTCCAATAGAACATGGTATAGTGAAACTTCCAAGATCTTTAAGCTTCTGAGGTAGTTTCTTTTGAATTATTGCACTACATTCTTCACTAAATACAACAGTTTCATAAGCTTTAAATTTCCTTTTTCTTGCTTAAAATATCCTTCATAAATTTTGCATAACTCGGCATTTGTTCCAAAGCTTCACCAAAAGGAATGTTGATGGTAAGTTTCTTAAAAATCTCAAAGAATTTAGAAAATTGATGGTCAAGCTTCTGCTGTTTTAGTCTTTGAGGAAAAGGTGGTGGTGGTCTTTCAACTTCCACTTCAATAGGAATTAGAGTTTGATCTTTACTTGGAGAAAGAGTTTCTTTAGGTTTTTCAATCTCTTCAACCTCTCTCTCTTTTCAATTTCATCTTGAATTTTCTCTTTTAATTCTTTTCCACTTCTAAGTTGTACAGCTTTTGCTTGTTCATGGTCTTTTCCAATTTCTTTTGGATTAATTTCGACGTTGCTAGGCAGTGTTCCTTGAGGTCTATAATTAATTAAATTAGCAATTTGTCCCATCTGATTCTCAATATTTTGAATAGTCGTGTTTTGACTTTGTAACTGATTACCTAATTGCAACGTCAATTCTTCTAAAGATAACTTTTTCTACTGATTGTTAAAACCAGAAGGATAAGTTGGTCTAAAGTTTGAATTTCCTTGATTATTCCAACTCCCAGTTGGATTTACTTGATTATTACTCTATTGTTGATGTCCATTATTCCAGTTAAAATTAGGGTGATTTTTCCAACCTGGATTATAATAATTCGAATAAGGGTTATTAGTTATACTAGCAATTGCTTGCAATGTCTTCATTGTTTGAGAATCATCAATATTTGCAGAATTATCATTACTTACATGCGATACGTTAATAGCAAAATTATCTAATTTCTTAGATTTCGTAGCCACTTGTGAAGCTAAAATAGAAAAGGCTTCATTATCTTGAATACTTGTCACTCTTTTAGGATTAACCCTTTCAGAAGGCCATTGAAAATTATTGTTGGCCATTTCTTTAATTAAGTATACACTTCATCAAATGTCTTAGCCATTAAAGAACCACCAACAGCAGCATCTATAATAGATCTAAATGATACAATAAGTCTGTTATAAAATGTTTTAGTAATTAACCAATCTCGTAAAGCATGATGAGGACATTTTATTAATAGTTCTTTAAATCTTTCCCATGCTTCATAAATTGTCTTTCCATCAAATTGCATAAATGAAGTAATATCATTTCTTAATTTAGCAGTTTTAGAAGGAGGAAAATATTTAGCAAGAAATTTTTGTGCCATAACTGCCCACGTTTTAATAGAACCAGTTGCTAATGAGTTAAGCCACATCATTGCTTTATCTTTTAAGGAAAAAGGAAAGTCTAAGCCTAATAGCATCATCAGAAACTTTATTGTATTTAAAGGTAGCAAAAAGTTCTAAGAAACTAGAAAGGTGTGAGTTTGGATCCTCATTTCGTGTTCCTCCAAATTGATTATTTTGAACCATTTGAATAATAGAAGATTTAAGCTCAAAAGAATTAGCATCTACAGTATGCATTTGAATACTATTATGAAGTTCATCGGCTGTAGGGTTTGCATAATCCCTTAATGGTTTATAAACATTTTGTTCATTAATTTCTATTGGATTTTGATTATTGTTATGTAAGTTAGCCATTTCCTGATATCTTTTAATTTGTTTTCCTTTTCTAATTCTTTTAATAGTTCTTTCTAATTCAGAATCAAATGGTAATAATCCTTCAGATCCATAACTACGTAAATAAAAAAAACTTGAAAAATAAAATAAAATCTTTGTGGTAATTTTGTTTTTATTTTGTAAATATTTTTGTTTTTTTAAAGAAATAAAAATGTATATAAAATATTTTTAATTTGAAAAATCAAAAAAATTTATTTCACTTCCTTTACTTCCTGGCAACGGCGCCAAAAACTTGAACCGGCACTTTACGACTGTAAGAATTTATGAACTTATATTTATATATTTATAATAATTTCGTAAAGTCACAATTTCAAACGCAAGTATACGTATCGTTTCAAGTAATACATGGCTCTATTGGAGTCCTGGTTATCGATCCCATAAGGAAGATTAAGGAATGATTAATTTAAGGAATTTATTAGATTTTCAAATTAAAAGTAATTATAATTTTCATTTCTTTTCAAAATTTATATTTTAAGTTAAATGAAATTTCTACTAAATTAAAGGTTAATGCAAGTATAAATAAAATAACTTTCTCCTTTTCAAATAATCTAAGATTTTTCAGAATAATTATCATTTGTGGAGAAATTGAGATTATGGTATTGTGTCAAATAGAAGTGTTCCTATTCTTTACCTTCGCTCAATAGTATAAAGAACATTGGCTAATCTATAGATCGGTTCAGGATGTATTATTAGTAAACTGGGTTAATCTAGGCTCACACTTCTAGATGTCCAAGGGTGGCTATGGTAGGCCCTACTAGTGACCCGTTCCCTTTTTATAAACCAAATTATTAGAATTTAGTTTGTTACTCTAAAAACTAATCAATTTTATGCCTAATAAACAATATCTCCCTATTATTTGCACTTCACCTTGAATAACTAGCTCAAGGCCTTCGATTCCGCAAGGATTCATGTGACATCTACTAGTTAAGAACTCATCTCCGGATAGGTCTCAGAATTCTTCAACGGGTTTTAAAAATTCAAATGGCCAGTTTGAAAAGTAAATTAAGATCAGGTATGAATATCATCACAATAAATTTAAAATAATTAAGTTAAGTTCTCCAACGAAATTAAATTATCTTATTATCATTTCATTGTTGAAAGGAGAAAGAAAACTAACTACTCAAAACACATTAAATTCACACAACAAAACATATTAATAAAACTTTGAACCAAGTTACAAATACTTATCTGGAATATTCCTTCAAATGATCCTTTGACTCCTACTGACTCCAATGCAAGGTACAAGAATTCAACAACAACAACACTTACAAACTCTCACTTACTGCTCAAGGAATTGAGTAGTAACACTTAAAATAACTAAAATAAACTCACTAAATACTTAAGAAGAAAATATGTTGGCTCTGTAATTCTATCTCCTGATGCTAGAAATTGTGGGGGGCACAATTCTCTGTAGAAATGTCTCCTAATTATAGAGCTTCAAAAATGACCAGGGGTTGCTTAAGGCACCTCTTCAAAATTTGTCCAAATTCAATTAATCTTCTAGAAAGCAATTGTTGCTTAAGACTTAGAAATCCAAGAAGAGTTGACTATACCCGTTCAATACAGAAATGAACGTAGTATGCCAACGGAAAGAATGGTAGTTTGGTCCACAATGGGCATGGACCCATTGTCGATTTATGAAAGCAAAACCATCTGATCAAAATGGAGAGAAGAACTAGTCCCGAACAGAGTCGCCGGAAATTTGTCGGCATATTTTTAGGTTTTGATTTAAATATATATATATATATATATATATATATATATATATATATATATATATATATATATTATTTAGAAAGTAGCATTTGATTTTGAAAAATAATTTCTAAATTTGAAAATCTTAAGATATGAAATCAAGCCGATTTTACATCCCAGAATAGTTTATATAAACGAGCACCGCACCATGAGCCGTGTATACTATCCCGATGAATAGACACACTACTTGATGATGGGGCTCGATTAAATAAACTAAAAGATTTGTGACATCCGTTTGGTGCAACGAACTAATTTTATAAGTCGACAAATTCCACAGCTTAATATAAAGGAATTAAGCGGGGTTTATATTACACAGGTTCTTAAAGTTCCCTATAAGGGCAAGCCCACATAGTTAATTACATCTTAAATGACGGGAATCATTTAAGAAAACTCTTGATAATGATCGGTGGTTTTGTTCTCGGAATTTTAAAGTTTAAGGTATTCGAAAGGATTGAATTTTGGAAATTTCGATAGGGATTAGCTCGAATTCGGAACGGTTTATTTCAAGAATCCAAAGGAAGAGAAGTAGGAGAAGGCTGAGGATCCAAGAAGAATCTTGGCAACTTCCCAAAATATCCTATTGTTTGGCTTCGATTTGGGAGTCTATTTGATGTTGTAATCCCGCCGATTTTATTTATTTAGGACTTATATTTGTATGATATAATCACACAAGTAGCCTCGAAGATGTGAGGGTTTATGTCGTACCAAACGACCACCTTGGAGTCCTAAGACCGGTTAGGGCTTAATTTGCATAACATGATTATACAAATGCCTAACAAAAAGTTGAGGATTTTTGTTGCACTAGGAAAAATACCTCGAAGTCCTATGGCTTGGTTATTTAGACTAAGGTTTGGTTCTGTTGAAGTAGCCACATGTTTTGCTGATGTCGATGGCCGTGCTGCCCACTATGCTCCAAGCTCCTTGTTGTTGTCGCAGAGGTTTGATTTTCGAAATCATAAATCAAAAGATGAGAGAAGTGTTTTAGATTAGAAACCTCAAAGTCCAAATGTCCTTTAGTGTTTTAATTAAAACAAATCTTAAAGTTTATTATAACAACACCGGTTAAGATCCCACGGTTCCATCCTTCCGGCATCATTATTTTTATCGGATTCACTTAGTCCGAGATGAATTTGCTAAACTCGATTGAATGAGTTCCACACTTTCATTTAGACCGTGGGAAATCTTGTTAGCAACACGTAGGTTACATCATCCGAGGTATTCCCGATCATCCAACGAACGTTTTAATTTAGTTAAAGTTGTAGTTTCTTTGTTACGTTTGTGATTAAATTTTAAGTTGTTTTATATTTTGAAATGTTGTGGCGGTAGATTTTATCTTGCAGTGACTTTTAATTTAGTTTTGGTTTCAATTCAAGGACTATCCAAAAGGTTTTGGTTATCATGCAACAGTCTTGTTGAACATGCAAGAAAAGTAAAGCGCAGTGCATTGTCGGCATATTTTTAGGTTGTGTTTTGAAAAGGGGTCGCCTACAAAAGTTGTCGGCGAATTTTTTAGATTTTAAATTTAATTTAAATATATATATAATTTAGAAAGTAGTATTTAATTTTGAAAATAATTTTGAGTTTGAAAATTTTAAGATATGAAATCAAACCGACCTCACATCCCAAATAGTTTATATAAACGAGCATCGCATCACAAACCAGTGTATCTATCCCGAAGAATAGACACACTTTGCTTAATGATGGGGCTCGGTTAAATAAACTAGAAGATTTGTGACATCCGTTTGGTACTGCGAACCAACTTTATAAGCCGACAAGTTCCACTGCTTAATATAAAAGGAATTAAGCGGGGTTTATATTCACAGGTTCTTAAAGTTCCCTATAAGGGCAAGCCCCTATAGTTAATTACATCCTAAGTGACGGGAATCACTTAAGAAAAATCTCGATAATGATCAGTGGTTTTGCTCTCAAGAATTTCAAAGTTAAGGTTTCAAAGGATTGAATTTTGGAAATTTCAATAAGGATTAGCTCAAATTCAGAACAGTTTATTTTAAGAATCCAAAGAAAGAGAAGTAGGAGAAGCTGAGGATCCAAGAAGAATCTTGACAACTTCCTAAACTATTCTAATTGTTTGGTTTAAATTTGAGAGTTTACTTAATGTTTCAATCTTGTCAATTTTAGTTAATTAGGACTTATATTTGTATAATATGATCATACAAATAGCCTCGAAGATGTGAGAGTTTATGTCGTACCAAACAGCTACCTCGGAATCTTAAGACCAGTTAGGGCTTAATTTACATGACATGATCATGCAAATGCCTAACGAAGAGTTGAGGATTTATGTTGTACTAGGAAAACTACCTCAAAGTCCTATGGCTTGGTTATTTAATTCTAAGAAAGGTTTTCTTGATGTAGATTTCGGTTTGCTTGACGATGATGGCCGTGCTGCCCACCATACTCCGAGCTCCTTGTTGTTGCAGAGGTTTAGTTTTAGAAGTCATAAATCAAACGATAAGAGAAGTGTTTTGGTTTAGAGAAAAAACTTAAAATTCAAATGTCTTTAATGTTTTAATTAAAACAAATCTTAAAGTTGGTTAAACAGAACCGATTAAGATCCCACAGTTCCGTCAACCCGACACCGTTATTTTCATTGAATTCACTTAGTCCAGATGAATTTGCTAAACTCGACTGAATGAGTTCCACACTTTCATTTAGACCGTGGAAAATCCCGTTAGCAACACGTGGGTTACATCATCCGAGGTATTCCCGATCATTCAACGAGACGTTTTAATTTAGTTGCAATTGTAAATTTGTTGTTATGTTTGTGATTAAATTTTGAGTTGTTTTATATTTTGGAATGTTGTGGCGGTGAATTTTATCTTGCAATGACTTTTAATTTAGTTTTGGTTTCAGTTCAGGGACTATCCTAAAGGTTTTGGTTTTCATGCAACAATCTTGTTTAACATAAAAGAAAAGTAAAGTACAGTGCATGTAAGTAAATTGCAATAAAGCAAATTGCAATAAAATAAAAGCGTACCTGGAGGGTCTTCCCGTCATCCCAAGCTGCACTTAAAACACATGCTAAGGCATTTAAATATTTCAACAAATACTAGGTAAAGCTAAGGGAAGGGTTTTGGTTGTCTACCAAATTCCTAATCCTATAACTAGTCATCTCCTATGACGTCTAGGTTTTTGGTTTGGTTTAAGGATGATTTTCTTCATCGAAGAACAATTAAATTCGGTTGTTCTTCTAAAACATCCCGTCATATTGAGGAAGTGCTTAGGACGAGTCCTAAACATTTTTAATACTTCAGGATTATTTTGAGTCCAAGTAAATTTAGTTGCACAGGTGAATTAATCATCTACGAGTTTAGTTAAACTTTGTCTCTTGCTCAGTGAACTTAGGTATTTGATTACCTGATGAATGAAGTGGCATCTCACTTAATTCTCTAATTAAGAGTTATAATAATTAAAGCCTTTAAGGGCGAGTTGATTTATCGAGAATTTTAATCATTCTTAATTTAAAGTTTGAGTTTTAGTTTAATGATTTTAAGTTTGGAATAGTGTTCAAATTATTTTAGATTTAATTTAAATCTTTACATTTTTAATTATCTTGGTATTTCAAATTGATGTTCATGTTTTAAATTTACTTAGATAGAAAGAGGTGTTGAAATTATTGATATGTTTTGATTTAATTTTTAATGATTTCATTTAGGTTTGTTGTTAAATGATTTTAATTTAATTTAATTTTATTTTAATTTAATTTTAATTTAATTTTTTTTATTTTATTTTAATCTAATTTAATTTTAATTATTAATTTTAGTTTTAATTATTAATTTGGATTATTATTTTAATTCTTAATTAAGAACTAAATATTGTCAAAGTGATTTATTTAGGGATTTTTTAAATTAAAGAATAAATATCCTCTAAATAATATCCCTATTTTAATAATCCAAATTTTAAATATATTCTTTCTAAAATTTAAATAATTTAATTAATTAAAGTTTCATTTTGATATTTTCAAAGTGTTTAGTGGGTTTCTACCCCTTAATTTCTTTAAGTTTCAATCATCCAAGAGAAATTTAAAATCAAACATTTTACCCCCCATTTTGATTAAACCTAAAGTTTTAATTAAGGGTTAAAAATTTTTAATTACCTTTATGCCCTTTTAAGCTTATTTATTTCATAACTCACTAAATTGAGCTCAAATGAATTTGAAATTTTTATGTCACCTCACTCACATATCAATTAAGACATTAGAGGAGAAAATGTGATTTTTCTGAATTTAATTTATTTATATAATTATGTTTAATAGAAAATAGAGGTTTTCAAAGAAAATTCAACAACATGACGAAACAAAGGTTTCTATCCTTAAGAAAATTATGGAATGTTTCTAATGACCAGAAGACCACTTGGACCAATTTTTGTGATTTTTTGAATTATATTTTATTTATTATAATTATTTTGAATTTTAGAGTATTAATTAATTTTAAAATAAAACAAAAGTTGAAAATTAGATTTTATATTTTTCTTAAATATATCTAACCTCAAAGAGTCCAGAGAAACAAATTTTATAATTTTTTGATTTTTCTTCGATTTATTAGAATTATTTTATTGAAAAAGGTTGAAAATTCATTTTTTAATATTAAAAATTACATTAAGCCTTTAAAATTCAATTTCTTATCCTAGGGATTTAGGAAAAATATTTGGTTTATTCCTAAATGATTAGGAGTCAAAATGTAACATTTTTATGATTTTTAATATTTTTGTGATTTTTATTATTTTTTAATAATTAAAATATTAAAATAACTTTTTTAGAAATTTCTAATTTTAATTTTCCTGAATTTCCCTGATATCAGAGAAGCTTCAAAACCATTTTTGTGAATTTTTGAAAAGTATTTTTGGAGTTATGAATTTTTAAAGTTTCATTTAGCTTATGAGGCTTAATCAATCCATTTGGTGGGGTTAATCAAGTACAATTGATTTCAAATTTTATGTCAGGTTCCTCTAACCCTAAAGAACAATGGAGAATTGTTTTCAAGTCAATTTGATGTGTGGTTAACCCTAATTAATTCAAATTCAATTTTAGGGGTTTAGGCCAATTAAGGTTATTAAGAATGAATTAATTCAAAATATATTTTTCATAAGGTCCTCTGATCCTAAGAAACATCACCAAATTTTCCTAGAATTTATTTTATAACATGCTAATTATTAGAATTAAAATACCTAAAACAGTGACATGAACTTGAAAAATCAATAACTTTTCACACAGATGGCCTCTAACATTGAAAAATTTAGGGAATGTTCCCAAGATCAGAGGCTTCAAAAGCCCTATGGTCTCATGTCATGGTGAATTGTCTATGGAAATGAAGAATCAAACTATTGAAAATAGTAAATAAATTATTAAAAATAAAATACTCATCCAATTAACTTGATTTCTTTTCCACATTATTCTCCTCTGTTCACTGAGCAAGAGAGTATTTTTATTTTATTTTTATGATTTTTCTATGCAAAGATATGAATTTTTGAAGTTCAGGGCATTTAAATAATTCAAAAATACCCTAATTTCCTACTTATCCACGCGGTGCCGCGTCAACCTCGGTAGCTCCAAAAGCCCACGCGTCGAGCTGTGATTCGGCGCCGCCATCTGACTCAACTCTCCAGGGGCCCACGGTTCACGTACCATTGTGTCGTCTGACTTGATCTCGACCGTCTGCTCGATACACGCACGATCCAATGGCTCATGGTCATCGTATACGACTGGTGTGCACCCATGGCTGTCCACACTAAAACCCTAAGATATCACTCGATTCTCAATGGATTTTCGTGTTCTCATACTCTATCGATTCTTCTTGAAGAGACGAACACATCCATACGGTTTATAGGCTATGAAATTAACCCAAACAAAATGGAGAATTGCTGGAAGCTCGGGAGGAAGAATGAGTTCATACCTTTGCTCGGAAAGTGAAGCTTCGATGCGAGAGTTGTGTCACCTTCGATTGAGTCCAGGCAAGCTCCGGATGAAGTCTCGGCTGCGGGAATTGTCCAGGTATGAAAGTAACCAAGGCCGATCACAAAGCTTGGAGGTCGGAAGCAATGGGCGGCTCAGTGAGGGGCTTTTGCTGGGGAACTTCTCCTCTTGGTCTGGTGAAGGTGTAGGATCAATCAATTTGGAGATTGGCTCACTGTGGTGAAGTGTCCTATTTTTTGGGTGAATTTTCAACTCAAAAATTGAGCTCACAAAGAGGGTTTTAGGGTTGAATTTCAGTGGGGATCAAGTTCTCTATGTCTGGAGAGGGATCTGGAATGATTTTGGCAGAGTATTGGTAAGGTTTTGTTCAACTCCCCCTTTGACCGAGAGGTGGTGGTGTTTAAATAAAGTTGGCTGGAGGACTTCCCAGGGGCAATTGGAGGCTGGGATCAGCTGCTCAGGGGAGGAGAAGAACAGCCATGGTGTCCATTTTGGTTGGGACAGCTCAGCCAGGGAGAATTGAAAATTTTGGCTCACATGGAGCTCTTCGCCATGGTGTTTTCCGGCGACGCAGGCAGCTGGCCGGTAGGGTCAGGTCACCATCTTGACTCAGTGAGTCCAGGGATTGAGTTTGTTGCAAGCAATTGGCTATTGCCATGTGTAAGGAGGTTTGATTAAAATGCAATGGGGCAAGGGTATTTTTTGGCTTGATTTTGGTCAATTCATGTATTTGGGTTTGGTGCACCCACCAAGGGACTGATTTGGGCTGAGGGAGGTCAGATGAGTCAGCTGGTTTGGAGTGGAGAAGTCCCCATCCAAATATATTTGGATTAATTTTGGGTTAGGGTGGAACATGGGTATGGCTAATGACTTTTAGGGAGTGTTTAAAGGATCTCCTCCTTTTTCCATTTAGGGAGGGTTGACAATCTTAAGATTCTCATGGCTTCCATGTGGCTTAAGCATGGCTCCAAGGCTTATCTATGGCTTGCTCATGGCTTGGCTCAATTTCATGGAAATAGGTTATTTGGAATTTTGAAAATTTTGAATACTTTTAATGGGATTTGTCATGATGCCATTTTGGTTTGATCAACATGATGGATTTTGGACATAGGGGGTGGTCTTGATTGAATGGATGATCAATGAAGATGTCATGTGAGCTTTAGATTGATTTTGGGCTTTTGAAATGGTTTTGGATGGGCTTTTAAAGTGGTTTAAGGAAGTGGGCTTTTGAATTTTAAAATGGGCTTTTGGATGAAAATTTTGTGAAGGACCATGTCAAATAAATGTTGCAATTGGTTTAGGCATGTGTCATGAGTGGTTTGGAACAAGTATGAAGTGATTTTGAATTGAATTGGGTTTAATGTGTGGTCTTTTGGTAAAGGGGCCAGGTGGGCCAAATTGGGCTAACTTGGGCTAAGGTTGGGCTAAAGTTGGATTTGATGTAAAATTAATGTTGAGAAATGTTCATGGGAGTGTCACAAAGAGTTTTCAACTTTGGTTGGGCTTTGATTTTGGGATTTAGGCCCATTTGGGTTAGGTTTGAGCTTAGGTCATTTTAAGGGATTTTGGTTTTGGGTTAGGTTTGGGTGGAGTTTAGGTTCAAATTTTCGGGTAAATCAAGTTAGTTTTTTGTTTATGGGGGTGTTTGGAAGGCTTTAGAAAAGATTTGGGGCCAATTGGGGTTGAATTGAGTTGGTTTGGGCTAGGTTTAGGTCATGGGCCAAAATTGGGCCTTAGGCTTCAAATTGATATTGGGCCCAAATGTCAATCAAATTGGAGTTGGATTTGGTCTAAATTGATATTGGGGATATTGAATTGAAGTTTAGAATTGAATTGGACCAGAATTGAGGTCAATTGGGGTGGTTTGGTTTGACATTGGGTTCACTTGGTTAAAAATGGGTCAAATTGGGGGTTTTGGTAAAAGTGGGGTAAATTGGCAAAATTTCCCATTGTGTAGTTGAAAAAAATGAAATTGGGAAAATTTTGGATTTTTTGGAATTTTCTGGGAATTTTTAGAATTTTTTGGATTTTTGGGGTAAAAGGGTACTTTGGTAATTTTGGGAGGGTTTAGGGGTATTTTTTGGAAATTTTGGTATTTTTGGCTAAAGATGGTCAATTTGAGTGGGGGGAAATGTTTAGGATTGATTTTGAGGAATTTTGGGTAATTTAGGTAATTTTTGCAAATTTTGGGTCATTTCAAGGGTATTTGGTAGGTTTAGTGGGTGTAGGGCCCCGGGGGTCAAAAATTGAAATTTTAAAAAAAGGAAGATTCATCAAGTGTGAGTGAAATGGAATCACTTTGGTTGAGCCATGAAGCCATATTAAGCCCATATGAGCCATGAGATGACTCATTTGAGGCATTCACTATGTTGTTCCTAACCCTCTTAGCCAGGGGCTTAGGGGTTAAGAACCATCTATATGAATTACCTACATGAGTCAGGAAGGTAAGTTGGGTGAGAGTGTGGTTTTAGGACTTGGAATGTGTGTGAGAGTGTAGTGTATGTGCAAGTCAACCATCACCAGACCAGGCCTCCGGGGGTATTCCTAAGGCCGAAAAGTCATATGGGAACTCATCCTTTAAACCTCCACATTTGATTTCAACCCTCTAGGTGATTAGATGTCTACAATCAAGCTTGTGGGCTTTGCAGGGAGTTAAGAGGTGTTTCAATTTCTAAATGGTGGGTTCCATTTCTAGTCCTCTAAGATTAGTCAAAGGAAAAGCCTAAGGCTAGATCCTAAGTACTAAAGAGAGAAGCAAAAGACCTCATCAAAAATGAGGTCAACATGCATGTAAGTAAATTACAATAAAGTAAGTTGCAATAAAATAAAAGCGTACCTGGAGAGTCTTCTCGTCATTCCAAGCTGCACTTAAAACACATGTTAAGGCATTTAAATGTTTATAACAAGTACTGAGTAAAGGCTAAAGGAAGGGTTTTGGTTGTCTACGGAATCCTAATCCTATAGTTAGTCATTTCCTATGACGTCTAGGTTCTTGATTTTGGTTAAGGATGATTTTCTTAATCGAAGAACAATTAAGTTCGATTGTTCTTTAAAACATCTAACCATATTGAGGAAGTGCTTAGAACGAATTCTAAACATCTTTTCAATACTTCTGAGATTACTTTGAGTCCAAATGAATATTATTGTACTAGTGAATTAATCATCCAAGGGTTTAGTTAAGTTTTGTTTCCTTGCTCAGTGAACTAGGATGTTTGATTATCCTATGAGTGAGGTGACATTTCACTTAACGCCTCATTTAATAGTTATAATAGTTTAAAGCTTTCAGGGGCAAGTTAATGTGTTAAAGATTTTAATGATTTGAAGTTAAAGTTGATGATTTACTTTAATGTGATTTAATTATAAAATTTTTAATCAATGATTTCAAGTTTGGAATGATGTTGATTCATTTAAGTTAAACTTTTTTATAAATGATAACAATATTTTACGTTAATTTAATTTTTCTTAAATTAATTTAAAAGAGGTATTCAAATTATTTATTAAATTTTGATGATTTAATTTGGATTAATTAATCATGTTTTACGATAAGTTGTTTTAAAAATTATTTAAAATTTGTAATTTTTTATTTAAGTTTGTTTTTGAAATGATTTTAGATTAGTTTCAAATATTTTAATTTACTTTTTAAATTATTTAACATTTTAGGTTTAATCAATTGTTAAATTATTTAATGATGTAGGTTTTAATTTAGAATTATTTACTTTTAATCATTTAATTATTAATTTCATTTATCTTCTTAAGTTATATCCCTATTTTAATAATCAAATTTTAATTAATCTTCCAAAATTTAAATTATTTAATTAATTAAAGTTTCATTTTTTTGGTTTATTAAAGTAGAAACCCTTCGAATTCCCAAAGTTTCAACCATCTAGGAGAAGATTAAAATCAGATATTTTACCCTCATGTTAATTAAACCTAAAGTTTTGATTAGGGGTTAAAATCTTTTAATTACCTTTATGCCCCTTTAAGCTTATTTATTTTATAAATCATTAAATTAAGCTTAAATGAACTTAAAATTTTTATGCCACTTCACTCACATGTCAATTAAGACATTAGAGGAGAAAATGTGATTTTCTCTGAATTTAATTTATTTATATAATTATTTTTAGTGGAAAATAGGGGGTTTAAAAAAAAATTCACCAACATGACCAAGGTAAAGTTTCTGTCCTTAAGAAAATTATGGGATGTTCCTAATGACCAGAGGACCACTTGGACCAATTTTGGTGATTTTTTGAATTATATTTTATTTATTATAAATATTTTAAGATTTGGATTGTTAATTAATTATAAAATAAAATAATAGTTGAAAAATGAATTTTATATTTTTCAAAAATCTCTCTGACCTCAAGAAAGTCAGAGAAAATAAATTTTATATTTTTATGATTTTTCTTTGATTTATTATAATTAATTTAGTGGGGATGGCTAGATAATACATTTTTTAATTAAAAACTGTTTTAAAGCTTTTGAAATTAAATATTTTAACCTAGAGACTTAGGAAAAATATTTGATTGGTTCCTAAGTGATTAGAGGACCAAATGTGACATTTTTATGATTTTTATTATTTTTGTGATTTTTATTAATTTTTAATTATTAAAAATATTAAACTATGCTTAAAAATGAAAATTTTTAGAAAATTCCAATTTTATTTTTCTTAGACTTCTCTGATATCTGATATTAGAGAAGTCCGAAAATCAATTTAGTGGATTTTTAAAATGTATTTTTGAAGTTATGAATTTTTAAAGTTCAATTTTGACTATGTGGCTTAATTATTCTATTTAATAGGGTTAAACATTTCCAATTGACTTTAAATTTTTATTTGAGGTTCCCCTCATCCTAAAGAACAGTGGAGAATTATTTTCAAGTCTTTTTAATCTATGATTAACTCTAATTAATTAAAGTTCAATTTAGAGTGATTAGGCCAATTAGGATTATTTTTAATGAATTAACTCAAACCATAATGATCCTATGGTCCTCTGGTCCTAAGGAACTTCACTAAATTTTACTGGAATTTTCCAAGCAACATGCTAATTTTTGGAATTAAAATGTCAAAAACAGTGACATAAGCTTGAAAAATACATAACTTACCACAGGGAAAGCCTATGGCCTTGGAAAAATCAAGGAATGTTCCCAAGATCAGAGGCTACAAAAGCCCTATCGTCTCATGCCATGGTGAAATGTATACATGCATGGAGAATTAAAATACTCAAAACAGTATTAAATTAATTAAAAATAAAATACTCAACAAAATATATCAATTCTTTTTCCACATTATTCTCCTCTGTTCACTGAGTAAGTGGGTATTTTTCTTTTATTTTTAAGATTTTCCTATGCAAAGATATCAATTTTTGAAGTTTCTGGTATTTAAATAAATAAGAAAAATCGGATTTTCCTACTTAAACCAGTCAGCGCCGTGTCAACCTCGGCAGCTCCGAAGCCTTACGTATCGCGCTCCCATTCGACGCCGCCACCTGAGTCAGCTGCCACGCGGCCTGCGGTTCACGTTCCATCTCCTCGTCCGATGCCATCTGAGCCGTTCGTTCAATACACGCGCAATCCGACAGTGGCCGATCATCGTCTCCGACTGGTGTGCACCCGTGACCATAGACCTTCTAAACCTAATATCTCCCTCGATTCTCAATGTATTTTTGAGTTCTTATGCTCTGTGGATTCATCTTGAGAAGACGAATAAATCCATGCGGTAAACATGCATTGAAATTGAATTGAATGAAATGAAGAATCGCTGGAAGCTCGGAAGGAAGAAGAGGGCAATACCTTGGCTCTGAGAAGTGAAGCTTCTATCAGAGAGTCTCGGCACGTTCGTTGGAGTCCAAGGAAGCTAGGAATGAAGCCTGGAGCTATGGTGAAATGCCTAGGCTTGACTTCTACCAGGCCCGATCACAAAGCTTGGAGGCTTGAACAACTGGGTGGCCTGGAGAGGGGGCTTTCACTGGGGAACTCCTTCTCTACATCTGGTGAAGGTGTGGGAAGAGTTAATTTGGATTTGGTGAAATTTTTTAGAGTGTCCTGTTTCTGGCCTGATTTTCAGCTGAGAAATTGGGCTCGGCTGGGGGAATTCAGGGCAGGAGAACAGTGGGGATGAGCTTCTCTTGGCTAGGAGGAGCTCTGGGAATAGTTTGGAGGGGTTCTCTTGAGAAAAAATTCAACACCTTTCAGCACCTTTCTCATGGCTGAGAAGAGGTGTTTAAATGGCCAGGGCCATTGGGCTGAGCTAGGGCTCAATTGGGGGGTGGATTCCAATGCTTTGGTGGAGGGTAGTGGAGCTCCAAAGTTTGATTTGGTTAAGGTGGCCAATTGGGTAAGTTTGGGTTTGTTTCACTTGGTGGTGGCTCTCGGTTTTGACCCCCTTCGGCGGCTAGGCCGGCTGACAAGGATAAGGGAGCTGGCCATGGGTCAGGTCAACCAAAGAGTAGGGTTTAATGGTGATAAACCAGGCCAGGGGGATTTTGAGGTGAGGCAAAAGGTGGATTTACCCATTTAAGGGAAGAGATCCCTTAAAATGGGGAACCCTTGGTCCATGGCTCACTTAGCTTGGGCTAGGTGGATCTAGGGTGGTTCCTAGGGTTTACTTAGTGGTTGTGGATAGGTTGGTTTAGCCACATTTGGTTCAATTAGGTTTGGTTTGGTCATAGGTTCAAATTGGCTCATTTGGGTTTGGGTTGGGCTAACTTGAGTTTAGGTTTGATTTAGTCCCAAGTGTCTTGAGCAATTTTGAAGAGATGATTGCCATGAAAAACTTTCATGAAGACAAGGAATGGTTTTGAGTTCAATTGGAAGGTCAATTTGGTGGATTTTGGTATTTTGGTTAATTTAGGCAAGATTGAATCAACTTTGGTCCAAGTTGAGTTAAGGTGGGGTTTAGACCCAATTGAAAGTTTCAAATGGCCTAGGGGAATGTATTGAAGAGTTCCCAACATCAATTGGGAAGAAATTTTAGGGTTTGGCTAATCAATTTGATAGGTTTAGGGCATGGATTCACTTTAGGCTAAAATGGGGGTATTGGATTTCAAATGGAATTGAACTCAAATGTGAATCAATTTGGACTTGAATTTGGTTTAGATTTATATTAATGATGTTGAATCAAAGTTTAGAATTGAAATTGGGCAAAATTGAGGTCAAATGGGTTGGTTTGGTGTGACATTGGGTCCATTTAGGTTAAAAATGGGTCAATTTGGGGATTTTAATAAAAGTGGGTTATTTTGGAAAAATTGGGCTATGGTGTAGTTGAAAAAAATGAAATTAGAAATATTTGGGATTTTCTGAAATTTTCTGGGAATTTTTTGGATTTGTTGGAATTTTGTGCCAAAAGGGTATTTTAGGGTATCAAGAGGTTATTTGGAGGGTATTGGGGTATTTTGGTGAATTTAAAAGGTGGGGCTTATTTCAAAATGATTTTTGGGAATTTTGGGTAGTTTTTGGAAGTTTTGGAAAATTAGGGGCAATTAGGTAATTTTATGTAGGTTTGAAGGACCCAATGTCACAACTAGGCATTTTGGCAAAAGTTGAATTTTGATCATGATGAAGCTTAGAGTGAGCCATGGACCAAGGATTGTCCACTATGAACATCTCATGGGTGGTTCCCAACCCTCCTAGCCAAAGAGCTAGGGGTTTGGACTTAGCCACATGAGTGCTCAAATGAACCAGGGGGAATAATTGGGTAAGAATGGTGTGTGTGAGAGTGCAGTGTGTGCAAGCCAGACCTCACCAGGACCAAGCCATCCAAGGTAGTCCTAAGGCTTAAACAACCTTATAGGAGCTCACTATTGGTTCTCCATATGGTGGTCTTAACATTCTAAGGTGATTTAGAGGTTTACTGACCATCCAGTGGGATCCCAAGAGGAGTGAAGAAGTAGCTGAATTGCTAAAGGGTGAGTCCCAACTCTAATCTTCTAGGATAGTCAAGGAGAAAACCTATGGATAGATCCTAAGCACTAAGGAGAGAAGAAAAGACCTCACCAAAAATGAGGTCAACAAATGGACCCCCAATAGGTGTGGTGTGCCGACGAAGCACACCGCGTGTATTGGCGTTGACCGAAGAGATCAACAAAACCAACACAGACGTCTAAGTGACACACTTAGAACAGAGCGAAGAAAATTCTCCGCTGGGGAGTATCAGGCAAATCTCTAAGGCCGAAGATCTACGGAACTCTCCACAGGGAAGAAGGAGGTGAATTCCAAATCAGAAAACTTGGAGAGATTAGATTTTGGATTCGTTTCATTTTTATTTCAAGTCTCAATTTTGAGTTTGAGTTCCAAATTGATTTGAGTTTCAATTTTAGTTAAAGTTCGGTTTAAGATTGATTTTAAGGTGGATTTCGTTGAGATTTAGAATTTGGAATGAGAATCGGAACCTAGGTTCCAACCTCGAATTTGAAAGAGAACTAGAATTTAGGCTCTAGTCTCGACGAAGAGAGTTGAAATTTAGGCTCCAACCTTGAAAAGAAGATCAAAATTTAGGTACTGATCGAAAGGGATGAGGACTTGAATTTAAGTTCCAGCCTCGGAGAGAGAATCGAAATTTAGGTACCGACCTCATAAAGGATGAGAATCAGAATTTAGGTACTGATCTCGAAAGCGTGAGAATTGAAATTTAAGTATCAATCTCAAAAAGAGAGTCAAAATTTAGGTACCGACCTCACAAAGGATGAGAATCAGAATTTAGGTATTGATCTCGAAAAGAAAGTACTGAAATTTAGGTACCAGTCTCGAAAGAGAATCAAAATTTAGGTATCGATCTCGAAAAGAGAGTTAAAATTTAGGTACCGACCTCGAAAGGAGAGTGCTGGAATTTAGGTACCAGTATCGAAAGAGAATCAAAATTTAAGTATCAATCTTGAAAAGAGAGTCAGAATTTAGGTACCGACCTCACAAGGGATGAGAATCAGAATTTAGGTACTGATCTCGAAAAGAGAGTCGGAATTTAGGTACCGACCTCGAAAGGAGAGAGCTGGAATTTAGGTACCAGTCTCGAAAGAGAATCAAAATTTAGGTATCGATCTTGAAAAGAGAGTCGGAATATAGGTACCGACCTCGGAAAGAGAGAACTGGAATTTAGGTACCAGTCTTGCAAGAGAATCGAAATTTAGGTATCGATCTCGAAAAGAGAGTCGGAATTTAGGTACCGACCACGAAAAGAGAGAACTGGAATTTATGTACCAATCTCGAAACAGAATCAAAATTTAGGTATCGATTTCGAAAAAAGAGTCAGAATTTATGTACCGACCTCGAAAGGAGAGAGCTGGAATTTAGGTACCAGTCTCGCAAGAGAATCAAAATTTAGGTATCGATCTCGAAAAGAGAGTCAGAATTTAGGTACCGACTTCAAAAAGAGAGAACTGGAATTTAGGTACCAGTATCGAAAGAGAATCGAAATTTAGGTATCAATCTCGAAAAGAGAGTCGGAATTTAGGTACCGACCTCGAAAGGAGAGAGCTGGAATTTAGGTACCAGTCTCGCAAGAGAATCGAAATTTAGGTATCGATCTCGAAAAGAGAGTAGGAATTTAGGTACCAACCTCGGAAAGACAGAACTAGAATTTAGGTACCAGTCTCGAAAGGTTGACGATTGATTCGTGAATATTTCAATGATTAGAAGCGCAGTTGAAGATTGGAATGGGACATGAAAGCATTTCACGTCCCGAAGGATTTCATCAAAGGTTGAAAGTTTGGTGAAGGAAGTGAATCCACGCCATCAGAACCAAATCGAGAATCTTGTGGTTCTGTGTCAGTAGACTCAGCGAACTTCTCAAAAGAGGGGTGAAATCGCAGAGAATCAAAAAGATCTCGAGAACAGCCAGAGGCTGTGGATATTGGAGTCGGAGTTTCGTTTTCATTATTCATTGCTTTTAGTGATTCGATTTTTTTTTTTCCATTTTCGATTGAAATTTTACTTTGATTCGGATTTTCATTTATTTACTTGGTTCACATCTTGAAGTTTTAAGTTGATCTGTTTTGAGTTTTGGTTAGTGTTTTATTCATACTTTGAATTCAAAATTTATTTTGTTGTTATTATTTCATTCAAATTGTTCTTCGTCCAACTTCCTTTTTAAACCAAGTCAAACTCAGATCTGGTGGCGTTTGCAGTAAATTGCACAAAACTAAAGGTAAAACACAAAGTTCATCTCCACTAAAATGTCGAAGATACATCAGGTGATTCCATCAAAACATTTCTGATGGCCTCCTTCTGAGAACAAACTTTTACAAAAGTTCATATATATATCTGAACACAGACTGCATTGATATTTTCGTGTACTCTGACAAAATTGTCTGTTTGATTCATCCATGTCTGAAAAGTAAACTACATAGGTAATAACATCACCTTCTAAGCCACTTTCCGGAGGAGAATCCCATGTAAGTGTATTTTAGAGGTGTGCTAATACTATGTAGCCTACAGCTCGTAGGGCTGCAAATTCTCTAGTTGTGGATCTGGTTGGAAGTAGACCGAAATTTTACTCTCGTCCATCCTCCTGAAAGTGATGGAGATCCGTTTGTATGGAACTCCCGGTATGCAGTGATTCGCCACATCTGCACCATTTCCTTGTAGTACGAGAACAGAGCCTATCGGTAGAGGTATCTCCACCGGCCCTCGGAATTCTCCGGGGCCAACTATCTGGAGTTCTGTCCCGAACATAATGTTGCATTGGTTGATCAAGGAAATGGTACAAAAGGGCCTTACAAAATCATGATGATCTGTGTGAGGTGGAATGCGGTCTCATTCGCATAGATGTTGATAATACAGCTGTTCGGTATGCAATTAGCGGGTAGAACTCGCCAAGCCACCATCCTTTTTATCATTTTCTTTATTAAAACTGGCATTGGATCCACTTCATCGAAGCGGAGTATCCCTGGCGGATTTCCTTTCCTGTCATCAGTGAAGTTGTAACAGCATCCAAATTGAATAGTAATCCTCCCCTTACCTCTTTTCCATTTCTTTGGCTCGGAGTAGGTCTCGCTACGTAATCGTCTCGCACGACCTTGTTTCTTCGACTCATTGACGTAGTCTACAATCTCACTCTGCTCGTAGTGAGAGAAAACATCTGTATGTAACTCTAGTCCTTCTAGGATGTTGACATATCTGCCTTTGATTCTCTGAAAGTATTCAAAGTTCAGCACGCACCCTCCGGATCATCTCCGATTCGTGCTCCGAAATTATCTGCATTGTCGGGGTCTAGTGACGTACTGTGGGATATATGGCTCCACACCATCACGCTCTCCTAGGATCGTCACTATCTCAGGTGTAGGCTCTGTAGTAACCTTCTCCGGAACAACCTCTGCTATGGTACTCCTGAGGACTGGCCTCCTTGGGGCAACTGTTACGACTGTCGGGGTTTCTTCCTTGTTCTGCTCTTCTGTTAATTTTTTTCAGCATCTTGGTGATACGACGATTCTTGTTTCTTCTCTGAGTTGGGGTCAGGGTGGCCCTCCTCTCTCCCTGAATCTCGGTAGGAGCAGCACTGACAAGCTTTCCTCCTGCGGACGTTATCACTGATTTCATCTTGTTTTCCTTGATCATATTGATCTTCCTCTTCTTGATTGCAGCTTGGGGAGACTTCTTGTTCAGCCTCATCACTGTCTTCCCACGAAACTACTCGGGATCCACGGCGGTCCAGCGGTTCCTCGAATTCCAACTCCGAGTGTGCGAGGTCCGAGCCGACCTCCATCACAGTATCAGCTTTCAGCTCTTCTTTGTTAAGTGTAAGACTTACGCCATCCTTAAAGTTCAGGAACAGCCGCCCGTTTGACATTTCCCTGAAAAGAAAATAAGGAAAGGATCAGGGGTTGAACTCAGGACGAGAACAATAAGAAAATTTACTTATTAAAAAAAAACTTCTTATTTAATTATTCTGAATTTTATAAGAGTAAGAGAGTATAAGAAAAGATCAGGAGTGAGCTCGTCTCGAAAGGAAGAGTCAAAATTTTATTATTACTTCAATTGCATATGTTTTCCTTTAACACATTTTTTTATTATTCATTTTCTTTCGGGTTCGGACCCAGTTATAAGTGATCACTCTACCCGTGCTTTTAGGAATGAAATTTCATTCCTCGAAACATCAGGTTGCGTAATACTTCTTCAAATATCGTATATTGATTGGAAGCATAAATTGTTCTCCACGGCAATTCACAAGCTGGTAAGAACCTCCTGAGTAGACTGTCTCGACTACAAACGGCCCCTCCCAAGTCGATTCAAATTTACCTTCTATCTTGCGGTGTGCAAGAATAGGTCTTCTGAGACCCTAAACTAAGACCAAGTCACCGACTTTGAACGTCCTCGGGCGGACCAGTTTATCGTGGGCCTGGATCATCTTGGCTTGATACAGTTCCAAATCCTATTGCGCTGCAAGTCGTTTTCCTTCAAAGTTTTCCAATTCTTCCAGCCATATTCTGACATTTTCTTCTGTAGTTATCCTCTCCGCAACTGCAATTCGAAGTGATGGGAGCTGAACTTCCAAGGGTAGAACTGCCTCGGACCCGTACACTGAGTGTAGGGCGTAGACCGAGTAGGAGTCCTGAAAGTCGTTCTATGGGCCCATAAAGCTTCTAACAACTTCTCGTGCCAATTCCTTTTGTTATCATCCAAAGTTTTCTTTAAGATTTGGATGAGAGTTTTATTAAAAGCCTCAGCCAAGGTGTTTGCTCTTGGGTAGTAGATAGTTGAATAGCGTCAATCGATCCCGTGTCTTCTGACAAAACTATTGATCTTCGTGCTTCTGAACGCGGACCCATTATCTGAGATAATTATGCGCGGTACTCCGAAGTGATAGACGACCTGATTCTTGAAGAACTGTAGCACGTGATGCGCTTTTACTTCCCTCAGCGGTACTGCTTCTGCCCACTTGGAAAAGTAGTCTGTAGCTGCAAGAATGATGCAATGTCCTCTTGAAGAAGGCGGTTCTATCGGACCCACGATATCTGTGCCCCAACATTCAAATGGCCACGACACAATTGTCGGATGTAGCACATTTGGAGGTTGATGTAGAACCACTCCATGCACTTGGCACTGGTGACAGCTCTTGGCGACCTTCATGCAGTCGGTCATCATTGAGGGCCAGTAGTACCCTAGTCTTTTAATCTTCATTTTCATCTTCGGATCCGACTGATGAGCGCCACAAAGTCCTGAGTGCACCTCTTTAATGATTTCACGAGCTTCGGACCCGCTTAGGCATCTTAGCCACATCTGGTCAAAAGACCTTCTGTATAACGTATTGTTTATTAATGCGTACGACAGAGTTCTTTTCTTGATTTGATGGGCTAATGACTTATCATCCAGTAGGTTTCCTGTTTGCAGGTAATCTATTAATGGTCGATACCAGTCTTCTGCATTTTCTGTCACTGCTGCAACTGATTCTTCTTCTTCTTCTTATTTGTGTATTGTATCCATGTCGAGCTGTGAGAGAACTTGTCGTCCCTGTACTGACACTTCAACTGCTGTAAGTAGGCAAACTCTTTTGCGAGGCAGGCTAACGCATCTGCAAGATCATTTTCCTTTTTGGGAATCTTGTAGATTGTTACATTTGAAATTTGCTCCAATAGTTTCATGGCATACTGAAAGTACTGCTCGAGCCTTGGTTTCAGAATTCTGTATTGTCCGGCGATCTGCTGAATGATCAACTGCGAATCTCCGTAGATGTTGATATTTGTTATACCCATCTGAATGGTTATTCCAATCCTGTTATGAGGGCTTCGTATTCCGCTTCATTATTTGTACACGGCTCTGTTAGGTGGTAGGAGAATCTCAACATCCCCCGTTCTGGTGTTATAAAGATTATTCCGATTCCTACCTTACCGGGCACTATTGTTTGCTATTCTCTGTCTTTCTGTGCTGAAGATGCTTCATCGAAGTACAATTCCCAATGCTGATCATCGGGGTCTTGTAAGCTCATTATCTGTTCGTCTGACAAGTCGTCAGTGAGAGGCGATTCTGCCGGCAAAGGATATGCTGCGAGGAAGTCTGCTAGGACTTATCCTTTTACGGTACGAAGAGGAACGAAATTTATATCGAATTGTAATAGTATCATCGACCACCTGGCAAGTCTGCCAGAAAGCGTCGGGCGAGTCATCAAGTATTGCAACGGATTGACTTTCGAGATAAGGTTGACCTTATGAGAAAACATGTAATGCCTGAGCTTTTGAGCTGCGAAGATCAGGGCCAAACAACGCTTCTCAATTGTAGGGTACTTTACTTCCGTCGGAATCAGACGACGACTTAAGTAGTAGAGTGTGTTTTCTTTTCCCTCGTCATTGACTTGGGCTAACGGGGCTCCAAGGGAGTCATCTAAAGCCGCGGTATAAAGTATCAACAGTCTACCCGAGACTAGGGCTGCTAAGACAGGAGGTGTCATTAGATATTGCTTAATGTACTCGAAGTCCCACTGGCATTTCTCTTCCCAAAACAATTTGGCGTCCTTTTTAATTAATGTCGAGAAGGGCTGACACCTACCTGACAAGTTCGAAATAAAGCGTCGAAGATATGCCCATTTCCCTTGAAAGGATCATAGTTGCTTTAAGGTTTTGGGAGGCGGCATTTCTAAGATAGCTTTAATCTTTTCTGCATCGATTTTAATTCCGTGATGTCGGACAACAAATCCTAATAATTTCCCGGAGGCGACGCCGAAGGCGCATTTCAAGGGATTCATCTTAAGATTAAATTGTCTCAATCGCTCTAAAACAATTCTAAAATCATACAAATGATCTTCCTTCAGTTTGCTTTTGATGACCACATCATCCACGTAGCACTCGACTTAGTTGTGAATGAGATCATCAAAGATCCTCGTCATTGCTCTTTGGTAAGTTGCTCCTGCGTTCTTCAATCCGAAAGGCATTATTGTGTAGCAATATATTTCGATTGGCATTCTGAAGGCTGTGAGCTTTTCATCTTCTGGTGCCATCTTTATCTGATTGTATCCTGATGATCCATCCATGTAAGAAAAGATTTCATGTGTTGAAGCGATGTCGATCATCAATTCTGGAATCGGTAGCGGAAACTCGTCCTTCGGGCATGCTTTACTCAAGTCTCTGAAATCTACACAGATTCTGATCTGGCCATTCTTCTTTCTGACTGGTACCACGTTGGCTAACCAAGTTCGGTATTGTTCTTCACGGACAAATTTATCATCTATTAGCTTCTTAATTTCAGCTATAACTTGTTGTTCAATCTCTAGACACATTCTTTTGGGAGCTTGTCTGACTGGAACGACAGTCGGATCCACTCCTAGCCTGTGAACTGCAACCTCTGGAGCTAATCCTGGCATTTCGTCATAACTCCAAGAAAAACAATCCTTAAATTCCATTAATAGCTTGATCATCTCTTTGGAGTCTTATTTATTGAGTAAGGAGCTAACAAAGGTTGGCCTAGGCTCTTCGCTAGTACCTAAGTTAACTTCCACTAACTCATCTATTGTAGATTTAATTTCTTCTTCAAATTCTGGTGAAGCGACTCCGATTGGTAGATCTTCGAGATCATCTGAGGTTTCCAAGAAGTCTTCATCATGCTCGTGAGTGACAACTAAGCAAAATCCCGAATCATCAACAGACCCTATTGTCCCGAATCCGAGACCATGTTTTGAATTGGGAGGCCGACTGGCATTGTTACATAATTTTTTAAAGTGTTATGATTGACCTTTTGACCACTGTTTAGGTAAGATGCCACGTTGAATTAAATTTTGAACACAGGAAGAATACCACTCAAAAGGCAATTCCATTAATTCAGAGAAGTAACATCTTCAAAGTGTACATCATTTTCCATTTTGGAAGAAGAAACAGCACGGTAGAACTTGATCGGCTTAGCACCACCACCATGCACTTCCTTGACCACCATACCCTCGACCTTATTAGAATGGATCGGGGTCAGGGTCATAGTATGCACATAGTGGTTAATCTTCTCGTACATTAATCTGTATTCTTCATTCTTTTCATCTTCGAGAGAGATCTTGAACTGGGGTTTCCTTTGGTTTACTATTGCTGCTTCTTTCTTGATTTCTTCTTCTTCTTCAGAACTATTCTCCCAATCAATATCGATGACCGGTTTCTTCTGTTCAACTATTCCACCGTTTCTTCCTCGACCTCGTCCCCGGCCTCGACCTCGGGTACGAGTTCTGGAGAAACCTTCACCATCTCGTTGTAAGGGAGTGGTGAGTAACTGTTGAACGAGGATTTCAAGTTCTTTGTCGTCTCGTGCTTCTTTTTCTTGATTTGGTATAGCATTTCTGGAGAAGATTGTTTTCTTTGGAGGTGCATAGTAAGCTGCATCTTCGTGGATTCTGATTTCATGCACGAAGAATGGTTGCAAATCACCTTTGATACATTGTTCTTGTCCTCCTTCATAGTACTTTATACACTAGTGTAGAGACAACGGTACCATCCGGTTCTCATGGATCCATGGCCGGCCCAGTAGAGCGTTGAATGATGTCTCAGAATCAATTATGTGGAATTTGCGGTTGTCTTGGCTAATTCACCGATCTTCATTAACAGTGTTATCGATCCAAGAGCTCTTTCTCCTTTCTGGTTGAAGCCTCTTAGCATCATCTTGTCTGCCTCGAGATCACGGGCATCAATCTCTAAATAGTCTAGCATCCGAAGGTTCATTATATTAATTGACGCTTTTGGATCGACTAGCACCCTGGAGAGTGTGAACTTTCCAATACTGACTGAAATGTACAATGGTCGGTTGTGATCTGCTATTCCAAGTAGTAAATCATCATCCGTGAAGGTAACACCGCGCCGTCCTTTCAATGAGCAAACCTTGTCGAAGGAATTACCAGCCATTTGAGCTAACCAAATTTCTGGATCAAGCAAGGCCTTGACCAGAGATTCTCTCATCTCCTTTGACAGGATCAGAGCGTCGTAGATGCTTAGTTTGGCCGGTAGCTTCCCAAGATGGGCTAGCACATTATAGTCCACTTTATTACCAGACTGTTCAATTTCTTCCTAAATGGGCAATTCTTCCGCTGGGGTTGGCTCTTCCTGAGCAACCACCTGCTTTCCCTTGTCCTTTGGACCCAATCTCGGAGGTAGGACCTTTCCACTTCTCAGATTGACTTCAATAATTTCCTCTGAATATACCAGTGTCTCCTGTTGAATTGGAATGACTGGCTCTTCTGAAGTTGCCTCGGCGTCTGATAGTTCTAACTCTATTGTGATCGGAGCTCCTTGGAATTCACAAATAGACTCGTAACTTACTGAACTTTCGTATCCATCCTTGTGAATGTCCTCCTCTTCTTCGTGGTTATCTAGGTTTTGTATGATTTGAGAATCTTTATTCGTATCAAAATCGAGATTCAGATTAGGTTGGTTGTCGTTAGTTACGTAATCGTTAGAAACAGTCAAAACGTAGCCAACACAAAAACTCTTATCATTATAAGATCCCGCCGGGGCAAGCAAATAATCATACAGAGTCAGAGGTTCGAGGGATTTCTTCCCCAAATCAGAAACAACCATCCTAGAAAAAGCAGCCCCTAGTCTAGCCTTCGGAGCCTCAGTCTTCTTTTCTTTTATGATCTTCTCCTCCTTCTGGGGTGGTTCTTCAATCGCAAGTGATAGTGCCGGCTTGGCAGGTTTCAAACTCTAAGTTGAAGCATGCACCGAAGCGTTCTGGATATGATCCAAGATTCTCTTTGAAGACTTCGTCCAGACGGTACTCAATCCATCATTGGTTGTGTACGGGTCGATCGGAACAATAGGCTTCGTCGAGATAACATTGACGGAACCTCCCTTTTGGGGTTCCTTCATGTATTCCTTTGGGATCGTTATGTTCCCTCTCCGAAGATTATCTTCCAGCCAGTTCTTGAAGGTGAAGCAGTCTTCGATCTTATGTCCGATCATCTGGTGGTAGGGACAGTAGTTCGGATGATCCTTCTTGTCAACTTCCTCGGGCTTCCTGAGCTGCGGCAGGCGAAAGTCGGGCGTCTTCATCAAACTGTGAAACATCTTAGTCACTGCCTCAGTCTTGAAGGGGTATTCTTTGTTCAAAAGTTCCTTCAGGGGACGGAGCGAACGAGACGGTTGTTGATCATACCGCGGCGACTGATAACTCGGTCAAGGCTGAAAACTCTGCTGAGGCTGATAATTCTGCTGAGGGTGATAATTCTGTTGAGGGTGTTGATAATTCTGTTGCGGTCGCTCTGGCTGTATTTGCACTAGCTGTTTACCTTTGTCCACTGCTACGACGGTCCCAGATTTCTTCTCGAATGCTTTCACAGGCTTCTGCTTATCGGTCTTATCGATGAAACTTAGCTGTTTTGCTTCCTCCTGCAAGCTCCCGACCTTCCTAAGCAACTTCTTGAAAGTCTTAATGGTGAATCCCTTAAGGAGAAGTGCTATCGGGCCATGGATACTCTTAAGCAAGATACCGACCGCATGATGTTCCGGAAGTTGTGGTTCACACTTCATGCTCAGGTTCCTCCATCGAAGTATGTAATCCACCAAAGTTTCGTTTAGTTTCTGTCGCTCCACCACTAGATCACCAATAGTGATGTGGTGTTGAGCTCCGGTAAACCGCTTAACGAAGAGATTTTCCAATTATGCGAAAGTCTTGACTGATCCATTCGGTAATTCTGCATACAAGTCGAAGGCGATCCCTGACAAACAGCTGACGAACTGACGGAAGAGCAAAGTGTCGCTCCCACCGGCATTGCAGCAACTGGCACGAAAATGTGTGACATGTTGCCGGGGGTTTCCCGTTCCATCGAAAGTCTTAAACAGAGGTGGTACAAAGCCTTCAGGTATTGGACTGCATCAAATTCTTTGGGGCAAGGTCTACCCGTCTGAATAGATGCTCCGTTCTTGGACTGAGCTAAGGCTTCTCGCACCTGCTGTTCTACCATGCTCTAAATATCCTTTTCGGGAATCATGTTCTGTGCGGAATCTTTCTTCGATTTGTTCATCTCCGTTAACGGATGTAATCTCTTTCCTCCATCTGCAATATGGATGACCCGGGGTATTTCTTTACGAGGTGGGCACGACTGCGGAGAGTGGCTAAGGCGGCGGCCATCTCTTCCATCCTTTTCACCATCCGGGAAATCGTATCATCTCTTTCCCGAAGTTGTGCTCTCATTAACTCTGGCTCATCTCTTTCTAAAGCTGGCGGAACTCCTTGCAAAGCTGACGATGCTCGTGTCTCAACCATGTTGATCTCAGCATACTCTTCATCCATGAATTCTGATGAATCCACTTCGTCTCTTAATTCTTCTCCTCTTTCTCTTGCTAGCCGTCGGATTTCCATTCTTAGTTGCCCTATGACATCCTCAAGTGGCCTTTTTTGAACGATCTCATGGTTGTCAAGAGACGACTGTTGAACCTCTCTTTCAGGAGTTTCTTTTACTGCAACACTCTCTTTAGATCTGGGATCTTCAGCGAGACTTCTCTTTCCAGAGCATTCTCTTGGTACTGGTTTGGCAATAATAGGTCGCCACACCATCCTTCTTGTAGCAGAAGGCCTAGGACCGACAAGTCTGTCGGCGGTGTGTAAGTAGGTGGTGTCCTCCCTAATATGGAGACCCGATACAACAACAGGTGAGCCTTCCTCGCTAGCTCGCACCTTTTTCTTTGGTCTTTCAAGGACAGTAGCAGGCTCTACTCGCGGACCGAGGGGAGACTTAACTGGCATTCATCTCATTCTTCTCAGAATCTCTGATACAGGACATCCTTCTTTTCTGGATAATTTCTCGACTAGCGCACGCAATTGGGTAAGTGGTGTAGCCTTGCTCTTCTTCTTCTTATTGTCACCGTAATATGCAGGCCGGGGTAACGCAGCGAGGATCTTTCTGGAATCTATTTCATCAGATGCAGCAGAGAGAGGGTGAAATCTATTTCCTTCCAATAGCGGTGAGTATTCTGGCAGTTCTTCCTCTTTTTCTTCGGGGATTTCTTCAAGACAGGTGGCTTCAGCTTCCCTGACCTTCTTGATCTTAGCAAACTTCCTGTTTTTATTCCTCCTCTATGTCCGGGTTAAGGGCCTATACTTCGAACCGGACCCTATCTCGAAAACAGACGGTATCACAGCGATGTCTGAACCCTCCACTATGACAGGCTCATAACTGACTTGTACTTCCTTTCCTTTTAGTTTGGAAGGAACCGGGGTAGGTGCAGTAATGACCCGACCGGTGGGGGTAGAGACGACAGTTCTGGGGGTAGCAATCAACTTCCTGTGAACAGCAGTGTTCCTTTCAATTGGGGCCCTCTGCAGGGGAGGGAACTCTTGGGTCGACTTCAAGTTAAACTAAATCATAGGCTCCTCAGTCTCGGGCACTTTTTTCATCAGTGCGAAAAGAGTAACATCGGCAAACTTAACGTTCGTATTGTCAAACCCTTGCCCAAAGTGAATGATTGCATCGCTAGGCAGTTCGTCCTGGTAGACAGCTAAGTCAAGTCCGTTGGTAAAGGAGAAAATCAGCTTCGGGTCAGGCATCTTCTGCAAGGCAAGTTTCGATTATCAGTCCTGAATTATGCTTCCTTCGTCAAGACGAAAAGAAATTGAAAAGAGTCTGAACAGAAATTATTTGAGTTTTATTTATGCATTTACGATTTAAAAAAGAGTTTGTTTGTTAGGCGGTTAGTTTATTTGTTAAAAACGAGAAGAGAGGGCAAAGGATCCAATCCAGAGCTTAGAAAGGAAGGGAAAATCTCGCAGGATTTCACAACTCAAAGGACCGCTCCTAAACTAACACCTATTGGGGGTCTACCTCGCCTATTCGGGGAGGTATCAAAAAAGAGGATTTCAGAACCTCTCTGTTTAGGAGTGTCTAAACAGTGGCTCCAAAATCCAAGATGAGTTGACTACACCCATTCAAGACAAAAATGAACGTAGTATGCCAACAGAAAGAATGGCAGTTTGGTCCACAAGAGGCATGGACCCATTGCCGATTTATGAAAGCAAAACCATCTGATCAAAATGGAAAGAGGAACTAGTCCCCAGCGGAGTCACCAGAAATTTGTCGCCATATTTTTAGGATTTGAATTTAATTTAAATATATATATATATATAATTTAGAAAGTAGCATTTGATTTTGAAAAATAATTTTTAAATTTGAAAATCTTAAGATATGAAATCAAACCGATTTTACATCCAAATAGTTTATATAAACGAGCACCGCACCACAAACCGTGTATCTATCCCGATGAATAGACACACTACTTGATGATGGGGCTTGATTAAATAAACTAAAAGATTTGTGACATCCGTTTGGACTGCGAACCAATTTTATAAGCCGACAAATTCCCCTGCTTAATATAAAGGAATTAAGCAGGGTTTATATTACCTGGGTTCTTAAAGTTCCCTATAAGGGCAAGCCCTTATAGTTAATTACATCTTAAATGACGGGAATCATTTAAGAAAACTCTCGATAATGATCAGTGGTTTTGCTCTCAAAAATTTCAAAGTTTAAGGTATTCAAAAGATTGAATTTTGGAAATTTCAATAGGGATTAGCTCAAATTCGGAATAGTTTATTTCAAGAATCCAAAGGAAGAGAAGTAGGAGAAGCTGAGGATCCAAGAAGAATCTTGGCAACTTCCCAAACTATCCTATTGTTTGGCTTCAATTTGGGAGTCTATTTGATGTTGTAATCCTGCCAATTTTATTTATTTAGGACTTATATTTGTATGATATAATCACACAAGTAGCCTCGAAGATGTGAGGGTTTATGTCGTACCAAACGACCACCTTGGAATCCTAAGACCGGTTAGGGCTTAATTTGCATAACATGATTATAAAAATCCCTAACAAAATGTTGAGGATTTATGTTGCACTAGGAAAACTACCTCGAAGTCCTATGACTTGGTTATTTAGACTAAGGATTGGTTCTGCTGAAGTAGCCACATGTGTTGTTGATGACGATGGCTGTGCTGTGCACTATGCTCCAAGCTCCTTGTTGTTGTCGCAGAGGTTTGATTTTAGAAATCATAAATCAAAAGATGAGAGAAGTGTTTTGGTTTAGAAACCTCAAAGTCCAAATTTCCTTTAGTGTTTTAATTAAAACAAATCTTAAAGTTGATTATAACAACACCGGTTAAGATCCCACGGTTCCATCCTTCCGGCATCGTTATTTTTATCGGATTCACTTAGTCTAGGTGAATTTGCTAAACTCAACTGAATGAGTTCCACACTTTCATTTAGACCGTGGGAAATCCCATTAGCAACACGTAGGTTACATCATCCGAGGTATTCCCGATCATCCAACAGAACGTTTTAATTTAGTTAAAGTTATAGTTTTGTTGTTCTGTTTGTGATTAAATTTTGAGTTGTTTTATATTTTAAAATGTTGTGGCGGTAGATTTTATCTTGCAGTGACTTTTAATTTAGTTTTGGTTTCAGTTCAAGGACTATCCTAAAGGTTTTGGTTTTCATGCAACAGTCTTGTTTAACATGCAAGAAAAGTAAAGCGCAGTGCATGTAAGTAAATTACAATAAAGTAAGTTGCAATAAAATAAAAGTGTACCTGGAGAGTATTCTCGTCATTCCAAGCTGCACTTAAAACACATGTTAAGGCATTTAAATGTTTATAACAAGTACCTAGGTAAGGACTAAAGGAAGGGTTTTGGTTGTCAACCAGAATCCTAATCCTATAGCTAGTCATTTCCTATGACGTCTAGGTTTTGATTTTGGTTAAGGATGATTTTCTTCATTAAAGAACAATTAAGTTCAATTATTCTTTAAAACATCTCACCATTTTGAGGAAGTGCTTAGAACGAATTCTAAACATCTTTTCAATACTTCTGAGATTACTTTGAGTCCAAATGAATTTTATTGTACTGGTGAATTAATCATCCAAGGGTTTAGTTAAGTTTTGTTTCCTTGCTCAGTGAACTAGGATGTTTGATTATCCTATGAGTGAGGTGACATTTCACTTAACGCCTCATTTAATAGTTATAATAGTTTAAAGCTTTCAGGGGCAAGTTAATTTGTTAAAGATTTTAATGATTTGAAGTTAAAGTTGATGATTTACTTTAATGTGATTTAATTATAAAATTTTTAATCAATGATTTCAAGTTTGGAATGATGTTGATTCATTTAAGTTAAACTTTTTTATAAATGATAACAATATTTTACGTTAATTTAATTTTTCTTAAATTAATTTAAAAGAGGTATTCAAATTATTTATTAAATTTTGATGATTTAATTTGGATTAATTAATCATGTTTTACGATAAGTTGTTTTAAAAATTATTTAAAATTTGTAATTTTTTATTTAAGTTTGTTTTTGAAATGATTTTAGATTAGTTTCAAATATTTTAATTTACTTTTTAAATTATTTAACATTTTAGGTTTAATCAATTGTTAAATTATTTAATGATGTAGGTTTTAATTAAGAATTATTTACTTTTAATCATTTAATTATTAATTCCATTTATCTTCTTAAGTTATATCCCCATTTTAATAATCCAATTTTAATTAATCTTCCAAAATTTAAATTATTTAATTAATTAAAGTTTCATTTTTTTGGTTTATTAAAGTGATCAATGGGTTTCTACCCTTTGAATTCCCAAAGTTTCAACCATCTAGGAGAAGATTAAAATCAGATATTTTACCGCCATGTTAATTAAACCTAAAGTTTTGATTAGGAGTTAAAATCTTTTAATTACCTTTCTGCCCCTTAAAGCTTATTTATTTTATAAGTCATTAAATTAAGCTTAAATGAACTTAAAATTTTTATGCCACTTCATCACATGTCAATTAAGACATTAGAGGAGAAAATGTGATTTTTCTGAATTTAATTTATTTATATAATTATTTTTAATGGAAAATAGAGGTTTTCAAAAAAAATTCACCAACATGACCAAGGTAAAGTTTCTGTCCTTAAGAAAATTATGGGATGCTCCTAATGACCAGAGGACCACTTGGACCAATTTTGATGATTTTTTGAATTATATTTTATTTATTATAATTATTTTAAGTTTTGGAGTGTAATTAATTATAAAATAAAATAAAAGTTGAAAAATAATTTTATATCTTTCAAAAATCTCTCTGACCTCAAGAAAGTCAGAGAAAACAAATTTTATATTTTTATGATTTTTCTTTGATTTATTAGAATTATTTTAGTGGGGAAGGCTAGAAAATACATTTTTTAATTAAAAATTGTTTTAAAGCTTTTGAAATTAAATATCTTAACCTAGAGACTTAGGAAAAATATTTGATTGGTTCCTAAGTGATTAGGGGACCAAATGTGACATTTTTATGATTTTTATTATTTTTGTGATTTTTATTATTTTTTAATTATTAAAAATATTAAACTATGCTTAAAAATGAAAATTTTTAGAAAATTCCAATTTTATTTTTCTTAGACTCCTCTGATATCAAAGAAGTCCCAAAATCAATTTAGTGAATTTTTGAAATGTATTTTTGAAGTTATGAATTTTTAAAGTTCAATTTTGAGTGTGTGGCTTAATTAATCCATTTAATAGGGTTAAACATTTCCAACTGACTTCAAATTTTTATGTGAGGTTCCCCTGATCCTAAAGATCAGTGGAGAATTATTTTTAAGTTATTTTAATGTATGATTAACTCTAATTAATTAAAGTTCAATTTAGAGTGGTTAGGCCAATTAGGATTATTTTTAATGAATTAACTCAAACCATAATTATCCTAGGGTCATCTGGTCCTAGGGAACTTCACTAAATTTTCCTGGAATTTTCTAAGCAAAATGCTAATTTTTGGAATTAAAATGTCAAAAATAGTGAAATAAGCTTGAAAAATACATAACTTACCACAGGGATAGCCTCTGGCCTTGGAAAATTAAAGGAATGTTCCCAAGATCAGAGGTTATAAAAGCCCTATGGTCTCATGCCATGGTGAAATATATACATGCATGGAGAATTAAAATACTTAAAATAGTATTAAATTAATTAATAATAAAATACTCAACAAAATATATCAATTCTTTTTCCACATTATTCTCCTCTGTTCACTGAGCAAGTGAGTATTTTTTTTTATTTTTATGATTTTCCTATGCAAAGATATCAATTTTTGAAGTTTCTGGTATTTAAATAAATAAGAAAAATCGGATTTTCCTACTTAAACAAGTCAGCGCCGCGTCAACCTTGGCAGCTCCGAAGCCTTACGTGTCGCGCTCCCATTCGACGCCGCCACCTGAGTCAGCTGCCACGCGGCCCGCGGTTCACATTCCATCTCCTCGTCCGATGCCATCTGAGCCATTCATTCAATACACGCGCAATCCGATGGTGGCTGATCATCGTCTCCGACTGGTGTGCACCCATGACCGTCGACCTTCTAAACCTAATATCTCCCACGATTCTCAACGTATTTTTGAGTTCTTATGCTCTATGGATTCTTCTTGAGAAGACAAATGCATCCATATGATAAACATGCATTGAAATTGACTTGAATGAAATGAAGAATCGTTGGAAGTTCAGGAGGAAGAAGAGGGCAATACCTTGGCTCTGAGAAGTGAAACTTCTATCAGAGAGGCTCGGCACGTTCGTTAGAGTCCAAGGAAGCTAGGGATGAAGCACAGGACTCGTGGTGAAATGCCTAGGCTTGACTTCCACCAGGCCCGATCACAAAGCTTGGAGGCTGGAACAACTGGGTGGCCTAGTGAGGGGGCTTTCACTGGGGAACTCCTTCTCTACCTCTGGTGAAGGTGTGGGAAGAGTTAATTTGGATTTGGTGAAATTTTTTAGAGTGTCCAGTTTCTGGCTTGATTTTCAGCTGAGAAATTGGGCTCGGCTGGGGGGATTTAGGGCAGGAGAACAGTGGGGATGAGCTTCTCTTAGCTAGGAGGAGCTCTGGGAATAGTTTGGAGGGGTTCTGTTTAGAAAAAATTCAACACCTTTCAGAACCTTTCTCATGGCCGAGAAGAGGTGTTTAAATGGCCAGGGCCAATGGGCTGAGCTTGGGCTCAATTGGAGGGTGGATTCCATTGCTTAGGTGGAGGGCAGTGGAGCTCCAAAGTTTGATTTAGCTGAGGTGGCCAATTGGGTTAGTTTAGGTTTGTTTCACTTGGTGGTGGCTCTCGGTTTTGACCCCCTTCAGCGGCTAGGCTGGCCGGCAAAGACAAGGGAGCTGGCCATGGGTCAGGTCAACCAAGTAGTAGGGTTTAATGGTGATAAACCAGGCAAGGGGGATTTCGGGGTGAGGCAAAAGGTGGATTTGCCCATTTAAGGGAAGAGATCCCTTAAAATGGGGAACCCTTGGTCCATGGCTAACTTAGCTTGGGCTAGCTGGATCTAAGGTGGTTCCTAGGGTTTACTTAGTGGTTGTGGATAGGTTGGTTTAGCCACATTTGGTTCAATTAGGTTTGGTTTGGCCATAGGTTCAAATTGGCTCATTTGGGTTTGGGTTGGGCTAACTTGAGTTTGGGTTTGATTTAGGCCCAAGTGTCTTGAACAATTTTAAAGAGATGATTCCCATGAAAAACTTTCATGAAGACAAGGAATGATTTTGAGTTCAATTGGAAGGTCAATTTGGTGGATTTTTGTATTTTGGTTAATTTAGGCAAGGTTGAATCAACTTGGGTCCAAGTTGGGTTAAGGTGGGGTTTAGACCCAATTGAAAGTTTCAAATGGTCTAGGGGAATGTATTGAAGAGTTCCCAACATCAATTGTGAAGAAATTTTAGGGTTTGGCTAATCAATTTGATAGGTTTAGGGCATGGATTCACTTTAGACTAAAATGGGGGTATTGGATTTCAAATGGAATTGAACTCAAATGTGAATCAATTTGGACTTGGATTTGGTTTAGATTAATATTAATGATGTTGAATCAAATTTTAGAATTGAAATTGGGCAAAATTGAGGTCAAATGGGTTGGTTTGGTGTGACATTCGGTCCATTTAGGTTAAAAATGGGTCAATTTGGGGATTTTAATAAAAGTGGATTATTTTGGAAAAATTGGGCTATGGTGTAGTTGAAAAAAATGAAATTAGGAATATTTGGGATTTTCTGGAATTTTCTGGAATTTTCTGGGAATTTTTTGGAATTTTTGGAATTTTGTGTCAAAAGGGTATTTTAGGGTATCAAGAGGTTATTTGGAGGGTATTGGGGTATTTTGGTGAATTTAGAAGGTGGGGGTTGTTTCAAAATGATTTTTAGGATTTTTGGGAATTTTGGGTAGTTTTTGGAAGTTTTGGAAAATTTGGGGCAATTAGGTAATTTTAGGTAGGTTTGAAGGACCCAATGTCACAACTAGGCATTTTGGCAAAAGTTGAATTTTGATCATGATGAAGCTTAGAGTGAGCCATGGACCAAGGATTGTCCACTATGAACATCTCATGGGTGGTTCCCAACCCTCCTAGCCAAAGAGCTAGGGGTTTGGACTTAGCCACATGAGTGCTGAAATGAACCAGGGGGAAGAATTGGGTAAGGATGGTGTGTGTGAGAGTGCAGTGTGTGCAAGCCAGACCTCACCGGGACCATGTCACCCAAGGTAGTCCTATGCTTGAACAACCTTATAGGAGCTCACTATTGGTTCTCCATATGGTGGTCTTAACCTTCTAAGGTGATTTAGAGGTTTACAACCATCCAAGTGGGATCCCAAGAGGAGTGAAGAAGTAGCTGAATTGCTAAAGGGTGGGTCCCAACTCTAGTCCTCTAGGATAGTCAAGGAGAAAACCTATGGCTAGATCCTAAGCACTAAGGAGAGAAGAGAAGACCTCACCAAAAATGAGGTCAACACCTAGGCGCCGGGATCTGGCACCTAAGCACCGGAGTCCGTGACCAAGTCTTTGCACCTCTTCACTTTGGATCACACCTCTTCGCGATTAAAACTGTTTTCCTGTGTCCATATCATTGAATCACATGTCCTATGTAGAAGGTCTGATAACCGCTTAGCACCGTCAAAATAACTGCCCAAAGTTATCAAAAATCTTATCTGCTTTAGTGTCGAACTAGCGCTTAGGCGCCGGATTCTGGCGCCTAGGCGCCAGACCTATACTTTTAGCAACTTTACTTTTTAGCTCAATTTTTGCTCCTTTTTTCTCCTTTTTCTTTCTTGATCTCTTTTGTCATCACTTATATCCAAAAACATAAAAATACCTTTCATTAAAGCATAATATCTCTAAGAATTGAATCATAAATAAGGCATAAAAATATGTACTTTTTAAGTTGATCTATATTACACTTTAAAGGAAGGTATTATTCATGTTTTGTTGCAAGGATGATGATTTTAAGTGATTGGAGTAAAATGAAGCAAAAAGGAATGAATTTGGAGCAAAAAGAGGCAAAATGAAGAATTCAGCCTACTAGCGCTGTCGGTGCCCAATTCTAAAGAGTTCAGTATTTAAATGGTGGACCAGCACCGCCGGCGCCCTATTTAGCGCCGCTGGCCCCCAATGTTGGTAGAAGTCAAATTTCATGTATTTGGATGCTTTTTGAAGGGTTGCTTGAGGAAACTCTTGGGGAATTTATTTCTAAATTATTTCAAACAGATTTTGACGCCAAAAAAGTGAGAGAGGAGAGGGAGAGAAGTTTTTTAGAGTGATGAGAGTGTGTTAGGGTTTGTGGAGAGTGTTTGGTAAGTGTGTAGAAGTCTTGTTTTGGGAGTGATTCTTCTCTAAAGAGTGTAGGAGAAGGTGGAAAGTGAGAAATTGCTTCTTCCTTACTATTCTAAAGAGAGAATAGAGTGTTGTAGTGAAGAGAGGAAAGGATTCAAAGGAACTTCAAGGGATTTGCTTGGGGAAGAAATTGTTATAAGTTGTATTTACTTTTGTGGTTTGTATGACTTTGCTTTTGTATATAAAATCAATATATTGTTGTATCTTCCTCATGAATTCTGAGTAAATTTCTTTGTATTTCTTCTTGCAATGAGATGTGGTGAAGTGTTTATATAGATTTGATGTGCCATAAAAATGTTAAGAAATTGTGATGAATTTTCACTTTGAACTTCATTTCCTTTTCGATCTGGCCAATTGAATTGTTAATATTTGTTGTGAAACATTCAATCTGAAAGGACTAGGTGTTCTAAAATAATAGTGGAGAATTCATTCAATGTCTATGAATGAGTTGCGTAGTTCATTGGAATTGTGTGCAAATAAATTGGGAAATGTGGTTTAATGGGCATCGAATTGGAAATTTTAGAGTGATAGGCTGAAATCTCTAATTTGGTCCTAAAGTTTGGTAACTAAAGCTAGGGTTAGCCTTTAGGTGAAGGAAAGTGGGAGCTCTGAAGTGTGAGCTAGTATCCTCCCAGCCTAACCATACATTTAGTGACTAAGCCTTGGATTTATCAATGTTCTTTACATAACTTGGAAGAGGGAGTACTCTGACGAGGGAAAAGAATATAAATGCTCCTATTTCGGACAACACAAATTTATTATCAATCTATATAAATCACTCATCATAAAATCATTACAAGAGGAAAAATACTTTTTCATATTCGAACCTTTCAATACAAAACTTAGTGTGTGTTAGTTAATCCTGTTTAGAAAATTAGAAAGTAATTTTAGTTAATTTAGCTTTAGTTATCTTTGCACTAGCAACTTAAATAGAAATAGACCTTGCATTGCGAATTGAGTATTGGATTTCAAATTTTTTCTATATTTTGAAAAGTTCCTACCTTCCTCGTGGATACATAACCAGGACTCCACTAGAGTCCTGTATTACTTGAACGACGTTTACTTGCATATACGAGTGACTGCCTAATTATTAAATTAATTTTATTGTGAAAAAAAATGAAAATATCTTTTGAATATTTACGTTAGAGGCAGCGCACCCAGTAATCAAGTGGCATCGTTGCTGGGGAAGGTATAAAGCAGTAATTGTTGAAATTGTAATATTTGGAAACCTTTACTTTGTAGTTTGCAATAGTGTATGCTTGCATAATTTTTTTTAGTGTGTTTTGTGTGAATTTATATGTGTAGGATTGGATCCGTAGGTTTAGTGCCGTATGATTCAGAAAAAATTTAAAAACAACAAAAATAATCTGAAGATCCTGACGAAATGGCGAACAACTTAGATAATCAAAGAAATGAAAATGAAAATTTACCAAGACCCTTGAGAGATTATGCTAGCCCAACAGTAGATGAAATTCACTTAACTATCCAAAATCATGATGTTCCTGCTAATTCATTTGAGCTTAAACCTGTTATTATCCAAATGGTACAAAATTATCAATTTGGAGGAACACCTAATGAAGATCTTAAGTTATATCTCGCTAGTTTTCTAGAACTGTGTGCAACTTTTAAATATGATGGAGTGTCAAATGATGTTGTCAGATTTAGACTTTTTTCTTTTTCATTAAGGATAAAACCAAGGTGTGGTTAAATTTTTTAGCATCTGGATTTATCAGAACTTTTGGAAAACTTTCACAAAAATTTTTGTTAAAATATTTCCCTCCATAAAAAACTACTAACCTAAGAAATGACATTACTTCTTTTGGTTAACTTGAAGGGGAATCAATATATGAAGCTTGGTAAAGATTTAAAGATGTCCTTAGAAAGTGTCCACATCATGTTTCACTAGATTAGTTAATAATTCAAAAGATTTTATAATGGATTAGTGGGATATCATAGATCAATTATAGATGCTACTGGTGGTGGATCATTAATGTGAAAACCATTTTGAAGAAGCATAATCGTTAATAGAAGAGATGGCCACTAACAATTTTCAATGGCCCTTGAAAGGTTAAATCCTAAGAGAGTAGCTAGTATTCATGATTCTGATGCTATTAATATGATAATATCTCAAATTGCTGCCCTTTCGAAGAAAATAAATCAGTACAAAATGAATTATTCTCAAACACCCCAAGTGCTAGAGGAAAATTCATTAAGACGGATAATATAATCTCAAACACCCTAAGAGACCTTAAATGCTATAAAGAATAGAACCAACAATCCTTATTCGAATTATTATAATCCCGGTTGGAAGAATCACTCGAATTTTAATTGGAGTAATAATAACAATGTTACTGTTAACCCGTAATGGGGAAACAATTCTGTGAACCAAGTAGGAAATTTGAACAACCAATGTAACGCAAACTATCGACCTTCTTATCCTCCAGGTTTAATAGTAACCCATAATTTAAGAAAAAGAAGTTGTCTACTGAAGAATTAATTTTAAATATGGGTAATCATTTACAAACTCAGGGTGTTACGATTAAGAACATTAAGAATTAATTAAGATATGTTTTCACTGCGCTTAATAATAGACCTTCAGGAACTCTTCCCAGCAATGTTGAGATCAATTCAAAAGATCAAAACAAAGAGCAAATTAAGGCTATTCAATTAAGGAGTGGAAAATAATTAGAAACAATAGTGCAAAAAGAAGTTGAAACTGAGAAAGAGAATGTGGAAATTGATAAATGGACAAATAAAATATATCTAGATTTAGAATATCAGCTTGAACCAATGAAAACTATTGTAGAAAAACCACCACCTTCGTTTCCTAAAAGATTAAAAAAATAAAATAGGGATAACCGATTTACAAAATTTTTAGAAATCCTCAAGAAATTAACGGTAAATTTTCCTTTTGTTGAAGTATTAGAACGGATGCCTGATTATGCGAAGTTTATGAATAATATTCTTAAAAGGAAAAGAAAGTTCATAGATCACAAGAATGTTGCACTTAGTAGAGAGTGTAGTGTAATTATTCAGAAAAAGCTTTCTAAAAAACTTAGACCCTGGTAGTTTCACTATCCCTTGTGTTATAAGTGAAAAATTTTTCGGAAGAGCTTTATGTGATCTAGGAGCTAGTATTAACCTTATGTCTTTATCAACTTTCAAAAGATTGGGAATAGGAGAAATTTCACCTACTTTTGTAACTCTTCAGTTAGTTGATCGTTCCATTACTTATCCTAAAGGAGTTTTGAAAGATGTGTTAGTTAAGGTGGACAAATTTATCTTTCCTGTGGATTTTATTGTATTAGATATGGAGGAAGATAAAAAAATTTCAATTATTTTGAGAAGACCATTCATTTTCACTGGAAGATCTTTGATTGATGTTCAGAAAGAAGAACTAACTATGAGAGTTAATGATCAAGAGGTGACATTTAGTTTTTGAAATCTATGAAATATCCCTCAATAGAAAAAGATTATGAATCCTTTCAAATGGAAATATGTGACTATTTGAGAGATGATCATTTTAAAGAAATGTTGGAAGAGAAAATAGAATGCAAAATTTTGAAATGTGAGGATGATAATGAAATTGAAGATGATTTTGATGATAGGAAGAATGAAGATTTAGATTATGTTCAAGAAAGATTTGAAATGTTACATAATATGAAAAGTGATGATAAAAGTTAAATCCATCTATCAAAAAACCTCATGAACTTGAAATGAAAATTTTTCCTAATCATTTGAAGTATATGTTTTTAGGAGAAGCATCAACCTTACCAATTATTTTATCTTCAGATTTGAATGAATATCAAGAACACAAATTATTGGATACTTTAAAAGATACAAAAAAGGTGTCTGGTTGGACCTTAGCTGATATTAAAGGAATCAGTCCTCCAATCTGTATGTCGGCATTCAGAGCCGTGTCAGAGGTTTTCTTCACGTCGATGTCATTATTTTGGAGTCGCCAATTTATTTATGTATCATATCACCCTAATCTTCAAGAAATCTTATTTTTTCAGATCATATAAAAGATCTTGGATAATAAGAAACTTGAAGAAAATAAGGGCTGATAAAATAGAAAGTTGTAGAATGTCAATGATAATTCTTATAAAGGGAGATTCTAGAATACCTTATTCTAGAAATTTTATATAAGAAAAATCTCATATGAAATTTTGATAACCAGAGATTTATAGGTGTGATACATATCCTGAGTTCTTAAATCTCCTATAAGAGCAAACTCCTATAGTTAATTACATCTTAGATAATTTAAAATTATCTAAGAAAACTTTTGATTAATGTTAACCACTTGTTTTCTAAAAAGTTCAAGAACAAGGAAAGAGACGTCAACGTTCAATCCTAGGGGTAATATGTCATACTACCTTTAAGAGTTTGTTTTTTGTCAATGTCATTTATTATGCCAATTTTATTTTTGTTTAGTTATTTTGTTGTTGTTTTGTTTTGTAGTTCATTATTTGTTTGGTGACTATCCTAAAAGTTTAGGTTTTATGACTATCCTAAAAGTTTAGGTTTTATTTTATTTAGTTTTGTCATTCTAATGTCATGTCTTTTTTTTATATATTTTATTTTGTTAATGTTGTTGTTTTAATGTCATTTTGATTTTATTTTATTGTCGTTTGTCCTGTCTTCAGAATGCCTTCCTACAAAACAGAGTTAGCACACCCTATAACATGCAAAGAAAATCTAAAATGAAACTAATATCATCATTTCGTCTTGATTATCCTACAAAACAGAGTTAACACACCCTATAACATGCAAACAAAACTCGTGTTTACCCAACAAGGAAAATAATGTCAGATTTAAAAGAAATAATGTCAATTTTATTTCTTAAATATTTTTTTTTAGTTAATTAAATTTTACATTACCTGGTCAAGATGTCACTGTCTTCGTTGTCCCAGGGTTATCAGGGGTCTTAATCTACTTTGTCTGAAAGGTGTTTAAACCAAGACTGGAAGATTCCTGTCAACAACCAGGATTGCATTGTCCAAGAAATCTTCATAGATCAAGAACACTAGGGTTCAAGTTACGTTTGGTGATCTTTGTTCATTAAGGTTTCATTTAAGTCTTAATGTCTTTTCAGATTTTAGGTTGGAAAATTTTAAGTTGTTTATGATTTATTAACCAATTAAAATTTTCCATATGTCATTTTAATTAATTTTTATATGTTGGTTTTGATTTGTTTATTGTAAGTATAATGTAATTTTGACTTAAATAATGGGGTCAAGTTTATTTAGATTCAATGTCTATAAGATCTAATTAAACTTGAGAATTTTTAGATTCAATGTCGTTTAAATCTAGAAATTTTAAGAATAAAATCTAACATAGGTTAGATTTTAAAACTTTAGATTCGATGTCATTTGAATCTAAAAGGTGTTAATTCTAATGTAAATTAGACTTAAATTTAATAAAATCTAACATAAGTTAGACTTTAGAATTTTAGATTCGATGTCATTTGAATCTAAAAGGTGTTAAGTCTAATGTAAATTAGACTTAAATTGAATAATATCCGACATAAGTTAGACTTTAGAACTTTAGATTCAATATCATTTAAATCTAAAAGGTGTTAAGCCTAAGGTAGATTAGACTTAAATTGAAGTTAGAAGCATTGACTTAAGTTCAGTATGGGCTGAGCTTAAGTTTGAGTTAACTTAGGTTCAATTTAGATTGAACCTAAGTTAGAAATGTTTAATTAAATTTAATATGGGTTAAAATTATGTTTGAGTTAACTTGGGTTCAATTTAGGTTGAACCTTAAGTTAAAAATGTTGACTTAAGTTCAATATGAGTTGAACTTAAGCTTGAGCTAACTTCGGTTCAACTTAGGTTGAACTTAAGTTAGAAATTTTGACTTATGTTCAATATGGGTTGAACTTAAGTTTGTGTTAACTTGGGTTCAATTTAGGTTGAACCTAAGTTAGAAATGTTAACTTAAGTTCAATATGGGTTGAGCTTAAGCTTAAGTTAACTTGGGTTCAATGTTAGATTGAACTCAAATAAGGTTTTGGTTGAGTTAGGTTCAATATGAGTTGAACCTAATGTTTAGGTTAACTTGGGTTTAAGTTAGGTTGAACTCAAGTTTGGTTTTGGTTTAGTTAGGTTCAATATGGTTTGAACCTAAGTTATAAATTGGTTTAGGTTCAATATGGGTTGAACCTAAGGCATAAATTGGTTTAGGTTCAGTATGGGTTGAACCTAAGTTATAAATAGGTTTAGATTCAATATGGGCTGAACCTAAGTTTTAAGTTGGTTTAGGTATGACTAAACCTTAGTTAATTAAGGTTTAATGATTTAATTAGGTCTAATGGGTTAGACCTGATTAGGTTTAGGTATGATTAAACCTTAATTAGTTATGGTTTAATGATTTAATTAGGTCTAATGAGTTAGACCTAATTAGGGTTTAGGTATGATGGGTTAGACTTAAATAGGGTTTAAACCTTAGTTAGTTAAGGTTTAATGATTTAATTAGGTCTAATGAGTTAGACCTAATTAGGGTTTAAGTATGATTAAACCTTAGTTCGTTAAGGTTTAATGATTTAATTAGGTTTAATGGTTTAGACCTAATTAGGGTATACGTATGATTAAACCTTAGTTAGTTAAGGTTTAATGATTTAATTAGGTCTAATGAGTTATACCTAATTAGGATTTAGGTATGATTAAACCTTAGTTAGTTAAGGTTTAATGATTTAATTAGGTCTAATGAGTTGGACCTAATTACGGTTTAGGTATGATTAAACCTTAGTTAGGTAAGGTTTAATGATTTAATTAGGTCTAATGAGTTGGACCTAATTAGAATTTAGGTATGATTAAACCTTAGTTAGTTAAAGTTTAATGATTTACTTAGGTCTAATGTGCTAAGAACTAATTAGGGTTTAGGTATGATTAAACCTTAGTTAGTTAAGGTTTTAATGATTTAATTAGGTCTAACGAGTTTAGACCTAATTAGGGTTTAGTTATAATTAAAGCTTAGTTAGTTAAGGTCTAATGAGTTAGACCTAATTAGGATTTAGGTATGATTAAACCTTAGTTAGTTAAAGTTTAATGATTTAATTAGGTCTAATAAGTTTAGACCTATTTAGGGATTAGGTATTATTAAACCTTAGTTAGTTAAGGTTTAATGATTTAATTAAGTCTAATGAGTTAGTTCTAGTTAGGGTTTAAGTATGATTAGACCTTAGTTAGTTAAGGTTTAATAATTTAATTAGGTCTAATTAGTTAAACCTAATTAGAGTTTAAAAATGATTAAACCTTAGTTATTTAAGGTTTAATGATTTAATTAGGTTTAATGGGTTAGACCTAATTAGGGTTTGATAGTTACTTAATCCTAATGTAAGTAAGGTTTAAGCAAATTAATTAGGTTTAATATGGGTTAAACCTAATTAGGATTTAGTAGTTACTTAAACCTAATGTAAGTAAGGTTTAAGTTGATTAATTAGGTTTAATATGAGTTAAACCAAATTAGGATTTAATAGTTACTTAAACCAAATGTAAGTAAGATTTAGGTTGATTAATTATGTTTAATATCGGTTAAACCTAATTAGGATTTATTAGTTACTTAAACCTAATGTAAGTAAAGTTTAGGTTGATTAATTAGGTTTAATATGGGTTAAACCTAATTAGGATTTAATAGTTACTTAAACCTAATGTAAGTAAGGTTTAGGTTGATTAATTAGGTTTAATATGGGTTAAACCTAATTAGGGTTTAATAATTTCTTAAACCTAATGTAAGTAAGGTTTAAGTTGATTAATTAGGTTTAATATGGGTTAAACCTAATTAGGATTTAATTTGTATTAAACATAATGTTGTTAAGGTTTAATGAAATGATGTCTTTGACCTAATTAGGGGTTTGTCTTGAGTTTATTTGGAGTTGGACTCAACATTGACTTAGTCCATTGTGGAATGGGCTAAGTATGAAGAGGAGAAGGATTTTAGGGTTTTAAAATATTAATTTATAATTAATAGAGTTTAACCTTAAAAGGAAGTTATCATTTTAAATTTTCAAATGGCTAAGAATTGTCACTTTAAGGTTAATGATTATCTCCTTAAATTACTTAACCACTTTCCAATTTAATTTCTTAATTTCTTAATTTTTATAATTATTTTTAAAAATAATTACAAAACCTTTTGAAAATTAGGAAACTATGTCTTAGAGAATTATCCTAGCTTTTGAAAAATCAGGGAAGGCTCCTAAGGACCTAGAGATAAATCCCTAATGTTTTCATATTTTTCTGATTTATAAATAATTTTTAATAATTAAAATACTCCATAAAGTACTTAATTAATTAAAAATCAAATATAACTCTTAATTTCAAAATTTCAATTCCACATTGTTGTCCTCTCGGTCCTGAGTTCAAGGATATTTTTGTATATTTTTGTGATATTTATATGCAAAGATATGGATCTTTGATTAGTTTAAGGATAATCTAAATTAATTAAATCCTTAACTAAACAAAAAATTCCAAGGAGCGCCTAATGACCTCACTTTTGGTTGAGGTCCAGTCTTTCTTTAGAATAGCCTAGGGTCTAGCCATAAGACTCTCATAGTAAATCTCTTAGAAGACTAGTCATGGCACCCCTCCGCATAGGAATCAGACTTTTCTCACTTCACTGGGAGTTTTCTTATGCTTAAGGCCTAACCTTTAGTTTTTGGGAGGAAGATACAAAGCATAAGGAAGCCCAGGGGAAGTCTCCTATAGGTGGTCAGGCTATAGGATCTACTCCGGGAGGTCTGGAGATCACACCACACTTACACTCCACACTCACAACCCTAAACAAGGCACATTACCTTTTATCCCCTAACTCTTTGCTAAATTTAATGAATTATGAAGTGATAAAGACCTTTAGGGGTAAAATTGTAATTTTGGAAAAATTTAGCCTTAATCAATACTTAGGCTTAATAAAAAATGGGAAAAGCAAAATAAATGACTTTAATTATTATGTTGGATGATTGAAACATTAAGGGGCAAATGGTAGAAACCCATTGCAATCTTGTCACATCAAAATAAAATTAAAATTTTCTTAATTATCATAACTTGGAAGGAAATCAAATTAAAAAGAGCTTTAAGGTTAACGATTGATTTTGGAAGTTAATATTCCATTAACTTAATGCCCTTCATTTGATGCTTAAATGATAATTTGATATTTTGATAAGAATCATAATCATGAAAGTTATGAAATTTCCTTTTCTAAAGACATAAAAATACCCACAAAAACTTTAAGGTCTTAGTGGTGAGCTAGGCTTAGTTAAATAAATTAATTAATATGAATTAGAAATGAAAACATAATTAATTTTAAACTACCTTTTAAAACATTACAAGCCCATCAAAATTTGGTAAATCTCTCCATAAGTTTAATTTTGCCTCTAAAGGCCCACTCACATAAATTCCTAAGTACAAAATGATAATTACCCCACCTTTCAGGATAACTAAAACATGGCTCACTGAGCATAAAGGTATGAAACAGATAAATCCTTTAATAACTATGATAGGTCCAAAAGGACCTTAAGGAAGTTCAAAAGTATTGTGAAAATATCTGGGTCTCTTCTGGATCTTTTCTTAAGTCTTCTGGACACCTTGTAGGACTATTGCACCTATTATCTAGTAAATGAAAAATATCTCTCAAATAAATGAATAGGATTCACCGGGTTATGACATAGAGTTTGGGTAAGCCTGTGATGAACCTATCCATAGGGTTTTACTTCCCTGCAAATCATAAATGTTTATTGCAAGAATACTAAAGTTTCAGGTGGACATGACGAGAAGACTTACCAGGTATGTTTTTATTTTAATGGTGGAGATGACGGGAAGACTTACCAAGTATGCTTTTATTTTAATGCAATTTACTTACCTACACTCTACTGCGCTTTCTTTTTTTGCAAATTTGCATGCTAAAAAACAATGTCACCCTATATGAAAACTGAAACCTTTTAGGATAGTCATAAAAACAAAACCAAAATCAAATTTAAAAATCTAGACAAGATAAAATTCACCGCTACAACATTCAAAATTATAAAACAACTCAATATTTAATCACAAACAAAACAAAAATCACAATTGCAACTAAATTAAAACATCTTGTTGGATGATCGGGAACCCTCGGAGGAGGTAACCTATGTGTTGCTAACGGGATTTCCCACGGTTTAAATGAAAGTATGGAACTCATTAAGTTGACTTTAGTAAATTCATTTGGACTAAGTGAATCCGGTGAAAATAGCGATGCCGGGATGATGGAACTGTGAGATCTTAACAGGTGTTGATATAGTCAACTTTAATGTTCCCCTAATAAAATATTAAGACTTCTCAATTTTAAATATTTCCAAAACATGACACTTCTCTTCTATTATACAATTGACACTTCTTCAAACTAAGCCTGTCACGACGAGGAGCTTGGAGCATGCATAGTGGGCAGCACGGCCATCTTCAACAACAAAACTTGTCTACATCAGCAAAACAATTCCTTAGAAGTTAAAACATGAATCCATAGGACTTCGAGGTAGTCTGCCTAGTGCAACATAAATCCTCACCTTTTTTTTAGGCCCTTGCATACCAAGTTGTGCTACATATGCACTAACTCGTCTTAGGATGCCGAGGTTGTCAAAAGGTATGAAATAAACCCTCCTATCTTCCAAGCCATTCACATGATCGGTATTAAGTGAATGTGAGTCCTAAATAATAAAAATTGACAGGATGAAACTCTAAATAAATATCACAAATCAAAGCCAAACCATAGGATAGTTTGGTAAGACATCAAGATTTTCCTTGAATCTGTATCCTTCCCCTAGCCTTCTCTCCTTTGGATTCTGATAAAATGAAATGTTCCAAAACTTAAGCCATTCACCTATTGAATCTCCGACCATCGCATTTTCTTTGGAAACCTTACCTTTGGAAGTCATGAATATAAATATTTTATGATCTATATCAAGAGTTTTCTTAGGTGACTTCGGTTATCTAAGATGTAATTAACTATAGGGGCTTGCCCTTATAAGAAACTTAAAGACCCCAGATTAATATAAAACCTATCTAATTCCTTCATATTATATAGGGGAAATTATCGGTCAATAATGGTTTGCAGACCAAACAGATGTCATAAATTCTTTAGTTTATTTGATCAAGCCTCATCCTAAGCAATGTATCTATTCTTCAGGATAGGTACATGTCTTGTGATGAAGTGCTTGATTATCTAAACTAACGTTTGTATGAGATCAATTTGATTTCGTACTTGTCAAAAAATTAAATTATTATTTTCAAAAATTCATATATATATATATATATATATATATATATATATATATATATATATATATTAAATTAAGCCAAATTTCTATTTTATGAAACTATACTCTAAACCTTTTCAGAAATATTATCCTCCTCCAGAAATTAAACAACCGACAACCATGATTTTTTAAATTTCTTTTTTAAGGGGGGAATTTAAGTTGATTATAGCGACACTGGTTAGGATCTCATGGTTCCTTCATTCTGACACCACTATTTTATTCGGATTCACTTAGTCTAAATGAATGTACTAAACTCAAATAAATGAATTCAATAAGTTCATCCAGAGTGGGGGAAATCTCGCTAGCAGCAATAGGTTGCTTCATCCGAGGGATTCTCGATCATCCAAAGAGACGTATTAATTTAGCTGCAATTGTCTTTGTTTTGTTTTGTTTTGTTTGTGATTAATTTTCATAGTTGTCTTATCTTGTTGCTGTTGTGAGTTTTGTTTTGTTTTGGTTTTGGTTTAACATGAAAGGTGGCATAATTTTTGAAAAATGAAGGTACTAGAAAGTAAGGTGCGGTAAAGAAAAGTATTGTAAATAAACTATTAAAGCATACCAGTCCCCTCCTTGCACTCTAGCTAAAATGTCACTATTGGCAGTGTATATATATAATCTAGTAGGGAATTAAAATATGTTGCCTGAAAGGAAATTAGGAGAAGCTATTTTAAAGTGTGCCTACCGAGTCCTAAGGCATAACTTGGTGGGTTTCTGTTCATAGGATGATCTTCTTAAACAAAACATAATAGATTCATTTATCCTCTAAGATATCCAAAAGACCATAAAAGTGTTTGTGGTATGACCCTAAACAACTTTTAAAATCCTTCGAAAGGTCCCAAGTTCCTCTGAACTTTTTATGTGGCTAAATCATTCATCCATTGTAATTTGAAATTTAATGGTTATGTCTTAATCCTATACTCAATGAACCTTAATGTTTTAACTATCCCATGAGCGGCGTAACTATCACTTGACATTTCATTTTATAAATTATATGGGTGAAGACCTTTAAGAGTAAATTGATTTGTTAAGGAATTTAGCAATTAATTTAAAATTGGGCTAATAGTTTTTTCAAAATATTCTTAATCAATCATGTTTTCTTTTATAAACATCATTAATCAAAATTTTGGATTAAACCTAGTTCACTACTAAGTTCTTAAGGGTTATGGATAAATTTGTAATTATAGGAATGTTAAGTTAATTGTCATTTAATCTTTATCCATGATTGTACTATCATCAAAACATTAGCTAGGGGTCTCAAATTAGTGAATTATTATCTTCCAAAACCAAAACCTTCATCTTAGAATCATTTAGTTTAATTAACTTCTAATTCATGATAATAAAGGGAAATTGTAATTAAGTCCTTGTTATGGAAAGATGTGAGATTGGTTCCTACCTTTTAAACCCTTATGTTTCAACCTTCTAACAAAGTTAATTAAAAACATTTACTACCCATTTACCCCTTTTATTAAGCTTAAATATTAATTTAAAGCATAAATTCCATAATTACCATTTTGTCTCTTTAAGGCATATCACTTCATAATTCATTAAATTCAACTCATATGACTTTGAATTTTCATGTTACCCCGGACATGGGTCAATTAAAATATTAAAGAAGAAAATGTGATTTTTCTAATTTTATTTATTTTTATAATTTTTTTAATGCAAAAGTAGGTATTTTTAATGTTAATTCATTAACTTAGCCAAAACAAATCATCTGTCTTTAGAACCAGTATTAGAGGTTCACTTAGGTCAGAGGACCATTTAGGCCTTTTTTCATAATTTTTTGAGTTTTATTTTAACTATTACATTTATTTATTTATTTCGAGTATTAATAAAATATAAAATTTTAATTAGGTGGAAAAATAGGGTTTATATTTTTCCTAAATTTCTTTGAGTTTAGTGAACCTAGAGAAGCAAATTTCATATTTTTATAACTTTTAATATATTTATTATAATTATTTTAGTGTATGATTATGGAAATTTCATTTTTTGTCCTTAAAAAAAATTTAACTTTACTTAAAAAATTGGGGAAAATATTTTAATTATTCTCAAGTGACCACGAAAACAATTGTGATATATTAGTGTATTTTTATTATTTTTTGTTATTTTTATGATTTTTTAATTAATTTGAATTATTTAAAATTCAAAATATAGCTTAAAAAATGAAATATTTATTTTAACTTCAGTTTATTTTTGTTAAGTTACTAGGAACTCCTTAAAATATTTTATAATTTTCTTAATTATATTTTAATTATTACAATTATTTTAGTGTTAAAAATGCTATTTTACTTAGCTATTTTTGTGATTAAATCAATTCCAATTGAATTCAAATTTAGAGGGGGTTAACATGATTATTATTTACAATGTGGAATAATTTTATGATTTTTATATTTATATTTTACTTATTTAATTTTTTAAGGACTTTAATGAGTTAATTACAATTAGTGCCATTATTAGTTATTTAAATCCATTTTATATTTTTCATAGGGTCCTCTAACCGTAGTGAACCTACAAAAATAATTTTTGTATTTTTCTGATTTATATTTTAATTAATATAATTTTTTAAATAAAACAGAGTTGTTTAACTTGAAAATTAGGGATCTCTGGCTAGAGATGTCCTATGACCTTGGAAAAATCAGAGAATATCTCTATTAACATGAGTAATCAACCCCTAAAGTTTCAAGCCATGGTGATTAAGATTTATTTATTTAGAATTAAAATAGTCGAGAGAGTATTTAATTAATTAAAAATAATGTAGAAGTCAAATAATTTTAATTTTATACCACATTATTCTCCTCTATTTAGTGAGCAAGTGGGTTCTTTTCATTTTTTTATGATTTTTATACCAATTTATGCACTTTAAAGTTCTTGTAATTAAATCAATCATTTAAATCCTTATTTTCCAACTTATCCAACTCGTCCTTAGTAGCTCTAAACGTGCACATGTCACCATCTGATTGGTCGCTGCCATGTGATTGTCCATCGCCATCTGAGTCAGCCCTCATCAGTCCATGCTTTATGTTCGGATCATTCTTCAAGTGCCATTTGATCCATCCGCTCGATACACGCTTGATCCAACGGTCCCCGTCTTCGTCCCTAACTGGTATAACCTGTGAACTTTTCACACTAAAACCCTAAGATCTCTACTTAGACTCAACCAAATCACTTCAAGTTTGTTCCTACACCTTCGTCTAGTCCAGATGAGCTCATCCTTAGAGTTTATCAACTATGAAATTAAACATTTCTTCACAATATCATAATCTGAGCTCAAAATTAGGGAAAATTGTTTATACCTTTACTTGAGAGGTGTGGCCTCAATCAGGTGTTTACAGAAGCTTCAGTGGAGTCAAGAGAACTTCCTCAAAGTGTTAGTTTGGCCTAGTAAAAGGTCTGCTTCATAACTCCTTCAGCAGGTGGAGAGGCTGAGGAGAAAGTCTGGTGTAGAGGTGCAGGGAGATGGGGCTTTAGTGGAAAGCTTCCCCTTTAACTTTGGGGAAGCTCAGAGAATGTTCAATTTAAGGTTTGGTGGAGTTTGATGAGATGTCTTGTTTTTTACCTAATTTTGAGCTCTGAAATTGAGCTCAGACAGTGGGAATTAAGGCTGGAAAATGGTGTGGATGAGCTTCTCTCAGTTGTTAGAGGGTCTGGGAACAATTTGGCAAAGTTTTGTTTAGGTTTAGTGCACTCTCCTAATTTGTTCTTGAGGGGGTAGTGTTTAAATAGAGTGGGAAAGAGTGACTACCATAGCCTCTATCTGGGTGAGCTCTGCTGCTTAGGTGGAGGGACAAAATGTGCAAGTGGTAAATGGGAGTGATCCAGCTCAGGGAGTTACAATTTTGGGTTTAAGGCTTGGGGTGGCTCTTCGCTTTGGGGTTCTCCGGTGACTAGGCCGACCGAGAAGGATAGGTAGGTGGTTAGCTGGATCAGAGGAGTCGGTGGGAGGTTTAAATGTGATTACCTTGGGAACTTGATGGCTGATTGCATGGGGTACAGAGTTTATTCAAATTAAGGAGGAAGATCCCATAATCAGGGGAACCATTGGTCTATGACCAAGATTTGGGTCATTAGATGATTTGATTAGCATCTTGGGAGGTTTAAGTATATAGAAAAAGTTAAGGCTTGGATCATTTTGAATAATTTGAGGTAGATTTGGATTTAGTTTCAAAATCAAGATTTGGGTTTGAACTTAGATTTGGGTTTGGCTAGACCTTGCATTTTTCTCAATTGAGGGCATATAATGGTGTGGAATATTGTCATGAGAAGTTTGAATATCAATTAGGTTGGAATTTGGGAGATATGAAGTTCAATTGGGGAACTTTGAATTTTTGGGCAAAATTGGGTATTTTGATTTGGGTTAGATTTAGGCTAGGTTTGGGTCTAGATTTCAATCAGGTGAAGGTTCTAATTCCTTTAGGGGAATGTTATGAAGAGTTTAGAATTCAAATTTGGAGGAATTGAATGGGTATGGGGTTCAATTTGGGGAAATTTAAGTGTATGGTTAAATTAGGGATTTTGAATTGGGCTTGCAATTGGGCTTGAAATTGGGTTCGATTAGTCTTGGATTTGCTTTTAATTGCATATGGGGATGATGAATTTGAATTTGGAATTGAAATTTGGTGAGATTTTAGTTAAATTGGTGGAAATTGGGGTTAATATGAGGATTTTAGGCCTCTAAGGGTAATTTAGAGATTTTAGTCAAAATGGTTCAATTTGGTCAAAGTGGGCTCGATGGAGTGGTTCAAATTAGTTTTGGGGACATTTTGAGTAATTTTGGAAATTTTGGGAATTTTTGGAGCAATATGGGCATTTTGGTAATCAGTGAAATTTGGGCTAAAAGGGTCAAAATTGGGAGTTTGATGAAATTGGGATAAATTAATGATGCTAATCATGTTATTAACCTATTTGAGCCATGAACCAAAGAAAAATCTCATTTTGGACCCTCCATGTGTTGGTTCTAGCCAAACCCTAGTATAGGGCTAAGAGCTTGGGGACCACCCATATGAGTTTCCAAAAGAGTAGGGAACCAAGGTTGGGCATGTTTGGTTTAAGGGTTTTGGATTAGGAGTGAAAGTGAGATATTTAGGTGTGTGTGTGTGTGTGTTCAAACCTGACCCAGATGAGACCCCCAGGGTTAGTCCTAAGGCATGAACATCCTATAGGAGACTCCTCCTGAGTTTCCTTATGCTTAGCACCATCCTACTAAGTGCTAGAGGTTGGTAGCAAGCATATGAAAATCCAAGTGAAGCAAAGAGGAATTTTGAATTTCTAGTGGGGAGGTTTCCATCACTAGTCCTCTAAGATAGTCACCAGGAAATCCTATGGCTAGATCCTAGGCTCTTAAAGAAAGACTAGACCTCAACAAAAGTGAGGTCAACAATGGTTCACAATCATACCATCTACAGTACCCATGAGGCCGAGGAATCCCCATTCTATAACAACTTCTTTGATACCAAGAAGTCATTATACGACTCTTGAGTTTTGGAGCTAATGAACATCTTCCTATCAAAATAAATTTGAGATTTGCTCCCTTTGGTTTTTGGTGAAATAAGAAAAGTAAGTTATGCAAATTTCAATGAAATGAGATTAAAATATGATGTAATTGCACACAATATGCTAGTTTTGAGTTTAATCGAACACTCCCACAGAAATTCCCCTCTTCTTCATAGATTTTCCTACATCCCAAAAATTTCATGGATGAAGAACTAAAATGCAGGATCAAGATATGGAAATTTACCTTAAGGAGGTAATTTCCACTCTCCACATCCTCTAGGTTGAACAAAAATGCAAGGGGGATAAAAACCTTAAGTATTGTCTCTAAATCACCAGAGAAGAGTCGGGGAGGAGTTCGTGTGAAAATGACCTAAGTCAGGATGGTTAAGGTAATTTTGTCTCCTAGGTAGGAGTGGCGCCTAGGCGCCGTGATGATGGCAACTAGGCTCTTAGGTGTAGCTTTTTGGCACCGGTCTATTGGCAATTATGCGCTAGTGCAACTCCTAGCACTTTGATGCCAGGGGAACTGGGGCCTATGTGCATGGCTCAAATTTGGTCACAGTCATTTACATTGAATGTTTTGATTGTCCTGAGTCTTTAATCACACCAATAAAAACACAAACACAAAATATAAATAGTCGCTCCTCATTCTTCTCATCATATCTATCTTCTCCACTTCCAAATCTCCAATGAAATTTCCTTTTATTTAACAGTCAGTTGCTTATAGATATTTTGTAAATATATTTTGTTCCAAAGAACACTTTTACTATTGGTGTATGTGTTACCAACCATAAGTACTACTGTCTCATAAAGTATACACCACTGACAGTTCAACGAAAAGATCATCCACATACTCCACTAATATCTAGTCTATTGAACTAACATGATAGAACAACAGGGTTAGACATAGGAAATAAATAACTAAGATGGACCAATCTTGTGTCTGAACTCAACATGTATCTAGAAAATCTTTAAGTTTGATTAAGAATAAAGATGTGGAGAACTATGTTTGATCCGTCTACTACCAGAGAACATGCAAAACTCTAGTGACAACAAGAAGACTAAGGATTTGCCTCCCTCATATCACACTGAAATCAAAACAATCCACTCATAAACATAAATATCAACACTCAAATACCATGAATAGACACCACAGTAAACAACAAACACAACACTCTATAAACACTTACAAAATTGGGTTGCCTTTTAATAAGTACTTGGTTTAACACCATCAAATCAAGATATCTACTTGCTTCAAGATATCAACCCAACATTAAGACCTCAGTTACCATAGTCCTTTCACCACCTAGGAAGGGTTTTGAGTCTTTGCCTGTTCAATTTAAATTCCCTACCACTCCTAGGAACTTTAATATTAATTGTACCAAAAGGATAAACTATAACTACAGTAAATGGCCCCGACCACCCGGACTTAAGTTTTCATGGGAATAATCTCTATCGTGCAATATACGGTAAAACATCTTGTCCAGGCTCAAGACCTTTCCTAAGAACCATTCAATCATGCCACTGTTTCATTTTCTCTTAATAAATTCTCACATTACCATAAGGTTATTGTCTAATCTCCCTGATTTCATTTAATTACAATGATCTATCATCACCAGCTTCCTACATATTGTAACTGAATTCCTTAATGGCTCAATAAGCTTTATATTCTATTCCACTAGTAAATGACATGCTTTACCAAATTTGAGCTTCTATGGAGACATTCCTATAGAAGTATTATAAGCAGTCACATAAGCCCATAATACTTCATTTAATCACAGACTCCAATCCATTCTACTAGGATTGATTGTTATTCTCTAAAATCCCCTTGATTTCCCTGTTACATACTTCTACTAAGCTACTCATTTGAGGATGATATGTTGTAGCTATCTTTTTCTTAATTCCAGATTTAGTAACTATTGTATCTATTTTTCTATTCCTAAAGTAGCTTTTTGTATCACTAAGGTTAACTCTAGGCATACCAAATCTACTAAAGACATTCTTCTTTAAAAATTTAGCTACACTTTGAGCATCACAATTTGGAAGAGCTATTGCCTTAATACATTTGAAGAGATAGTCTGCAATAATCAGAATATATAAATTTCCTAACGATGGCATAAAAGGACCCATGAAATCTAAACCCTATACATCAAAAATCTTAATCTTCAAAGTGAAATTTAAGGCATTTCATTACACTTAGAAATATTGCCTACTCTCTAAAATTTATCACAAGTTTTATATATCTATTTACATCCCCAAACAGAGTAGGCCAATAAAATCCAGATTTCAAAATCTTATAAACTATCAAATCAACTCCAAAATGTCCCCCAAATTTTGAATTGTGACCTTTCTTAATAATTTTTAGGGTTTCTTCTATGGTTACACATCTCCTGGTCACTTGATCCTTACACTTTCTATACATATATGGGTCGTCCCAAAATTAATATATGGCATCATAAATGAAATTTTTTTGTTGATGGTGTATCAGTCCATATGCCATAATGATTGTGACTGTCTTGAATAAGTACTTTCAGTTCAGTCATAAAGTATAATCAGTCTACTATGAAAGCAGTTAATCTATACGCAAGTATACATATCACTCAAGTAATACAGGGCTCTAGTAGAATCATGGTTATCAATTTCACAGGGAGGAAGCAAATCTTTAAAGTGTAACACAAAAATCCAATATTCAAATTACAATGCACGTAAATTAAATACTAAATTTTCTAATGTTTAATGATGCTAAAGATTCTAAGAACACTAAAGTACTTTCTAAACTTTGAAATAAAGTTAACTGCCACTGCACTAAGTTTTGTATTGAAAGTTTAGAATTTGGAGAAAGTGTCCTCCCCCTAACAATGATGTTATGATGAGTGAATTATAAAGATTAGTGAATATTTTGTATTGTGCCAAATAGGAGCATACCTATTCTTTACCATCTTCTCAGTGTTATAAAAACATTGACAAATCCTAGGTTTAGTCCCTAAACCTATGGTTAGGTTGGGAGATACGGGCTCTCACTCTAGAGCTCCCACTTCTCTTCGCCTGAAGGCTAACTCTCGCTTTAGTTTCCAAACAGTAAGGCAAAATTGGGGATTTTAGTCGGTCACCCTAAATCTCCAAATCTACGCCCGATAAATCATATTTCCCTGTTTATTTGCACCCAACCCCCATGAACTACATCACTTATTCATGGACATTAATGAAATCTTCACTTTTGTTGTAGAACACAGTCTTTTTGGATCGTATGTTTCACAACATATTTTAACAATTTAATGGGCCAGTGTAAAAAGTAAATGAAGTATGAAGTGAAAAATCATCACAATTTCTTAACATTCACATGACACAACCAATCTAAATCATCACATTAACATTTATCATTGTAAGGAGAAAGACGAAGAAATCTACTCAAAATTCATGAGGAAGATACGACAAATTAATGATTTTATATATAAAAGCAAAGTCATACAGACAATAAGAAGTAAATACAACTTATCTAAATTTCTTCCCCAAGTAAATCCTTCAAGTTCCTTTGAATCTCATTTCGTCTTGACAACGACACACAATTCCCTCTTAGAACGGTAAGGAAGAAGCAATCTCTCATTTTCCTTCTCGTCCTACAACTCTTCAAAGAAGAATCTCTCACAAAACAACACTTTTTACACCAAACCCTTGACTCTAAACTCTCTACTCACTTCCTCTCTACTTTTCTCCACTCTCACAACACGTAAACAACACTCACTCACCATACACACTGCACTCACACACTGCTTTTTCTGGAGCCGAATTCGCTTCGAAATAGCCTAAGGATGAATTCCCCAAGAGTTGCCTCAAGAATCCCTCTAAAAGGCATCCAAATACATTGAATCTGGCCTCAACAGATGATCCATGAAAAAAATACCTATTTTTATGCCTTGATTTTTGTTAAAATTTTAAGGATGTTATGCTTTAATGAAAGGTATTGTTTTATGTTTTTGGATGCAGGTGATGTAAAAATGTTCAACAAGAAAAAAAGATGAAAAAGGAGCAAAAAGAAGCAAAAATGAGGAAAAATGGAGCTAAAATTCAAAATTGCCAAAATAATGGGTCTGGTGCCTATGCGTCAGAATCCGGCGCCTAAGCGCCAGCTCGATACCAAAACAGTTACGATTTTGTAACTACTTTGGGAAGTTATTTTGACGGTTAGAGCGGTTATTGGACCTTCTAAAAGATTTGCAGTTATTCCTGGATTATAGGACATGTGATACATTGTATCTAGACGCTTGTAAACGGTTTGGATCGTAAAGAGGTGCGATCCAAAGTAAAGAGGTGCGAAGAACTGGACGCGGAGTCCGGCGCCTATGCGCGAGATGCCGGCGCCTAGGCGCCAGATGCCAACGCCTAGGCGCCAGACACAGTTTCTAGAAGATTCATTAAACTTGGACACATTTTGAAGAGGTGCTTTAGGCAACCCTTGAAGCCTATAAATAGGAGGCCATTTCTACAGAAAAAGAGGCCCCCAATCAGAGAGATAATTTTAAATATAGGGCCACACTTTTAGTTTACTTTCCTTCATAAATTAGTGAGTTTATTTTATTTAGAGTTTGTATTGAGAGTTTGGAAGAGTTGGTGCTTTTGAAGTCTATTTCACTTTGGAGTCAAGAGGAATCAGAGGTTTAGTTGGAGAAACACTTGAGATAAGTATTTGTAATTTGATTCAAAGTTTTATTTATATGTTTTGTTATTTAAATTTAATGTGTTTTGAGGAGTTACTTTACTTTCTCCTTTCAATTATGAAAAGATAAATAAGATAATACAAAATTTATTGGAGAATTAAAAACTAAATATGTTTAAATATTGTGATGATATTAATACTGGATCTTAATTTACTATTTAAATTGGCCATTTAAGTTGTTAAAATCTGTTGAAGAATTTTGAGACCTAGAAGGAGATGAATTCTTAACTAGTAGATATCACATGAATCCTAAGGTAGTCGAAGGTCTTATGCTGGTTATTCAAGGTGAAGTGCAAATAAATAGGAAAATATTATTCAATGGGCGTAGAATTAATAAGTTTTTAGAGTGACAGACTAAATTCTTTTAATTTGGTTTATAGAAAGGGAACAGGTCATTAGTAGGGCTGACCATAGCCACCCTTGGACATCTAGTAGTGTGACCCATTCTACTAACAATACATCCAGACCTGATCTATAGATTAGCCAATAGTTTTTATACTATTGAGCGAAGGTAAAGAATACGAATGCTTCTATTTGGCACAATACCATAAATTTATATTCTCCATGAATATTGCATTATCTAAAAAGTCTTGGATTAATTGGAAGGAAGAAAGTTGTTTACTTATTATTATTTACATCACTCATTATTTTAGTACTGCCTTATTTCTGCATTTAGTAAATTAATTATTAAATTTATAACTTTAAAAGAAATACATAAAAATAAAATTAAAATATTTAAAAATCTATAAACCTCCTCGTGGGATCGATACTGGGGTCTTTATTTAAAGTCATATATTACTTGAAACGATACGTATACTTGCGTAGTACCTCTAGTGTGTAAAATATTTGTCATAAAATTATATTTATATACACTAGCCACTATTATTATTTGGGTCATAGTATTGGCTATAACATATTTTTGGAAGCATAAAATACTGCGTTATTTGCAGTCGGGTCAAGTTTTTGGCGTCGTTGCCGGGGAGGCAAATTTTTAGATTTTAAATATTTTTTTATTATTTGATCTATTTCTTTTATTGTCAAAATACAAAAAATATAAAATACAAAAACATTTATAAAAACAAAAATAAAAAAAGAAGAGATTTTATTTCTTGCTATTTTATTTTACTTTTTATTTGCTTTTTATACGTAGTTCTGGATCTGAAGGATTATTACCTTTAGACTCTGAATTAGAAAGAACTGTAAGAAGAATTAAAAAAGGAAAACAAATTCAAAAATATCAAGAGATGACTATTTTACATAACAATTTATAGAATCCAATTGAAATTAATGAACAAAATGTTTACAAACCATTAAGGGATTATGCTAACCCTACAGCTAATGAACTTCATATTAGTATTCAAATACCTGCTGTAGATGCTAATTCTTTTGAGCTTAAACCGTCTATTATTCAAATGGTTCAAAATAATCGATTTGGGGAACACCAAATGAGGATCCAAATTTACACCTTGCTATTTTTTTAGAACTTTGTGCTACCTTTAAATATAACAATGTTTCTGATGATGTTGTTAGACTTAGACTCTTTCCTTTCTCTTTAAGAGATAAAGCAAAGATGTGGCTGAACTCATTAACAACAGGTTCTATTAAAACATGGGCTGAAATGGCACAAAAATTCCTTGCTAAATATTTTCCTCCTTCTAAAACTACTAAATTAAGAAATGATATTACTTCGTTTAGTCAATTTGACGAGGAGACAATTTATGAAACTTGGGAAAGATTTAAAGAACTATTAAGAAAGTGTCCTCATCATGCTTTACCTGATTGGTTAATTTTTCAAACATTTTATAACGAACTTATTGGATCACTGAAATCAATTATTGATGCTGCTGGTGGAGGTTCTTTAATGGCTAAATCATTTGAAGAAGCTTATACTTTAATTGAAGAAATGGCTAACAATAATTTTTAATGGCCTTCTGAAAGGGTTAATCCTAAAAGAATGGCAAGTATTCATGATAACAAAGCCTTTTCTATCTTAGCTTCACAAGTGGCTGCAATATCTAAGAAATTAGATTTGTTATCAATGTATCACATAACAACTCTGCTAATATTGAAGATTCTCAAACTATTGAAACTTTACAAGCTATTGCTAGTAAAAATAGCCCTTATTCAAATTATTATAATCGTGGATGGAAAAATCACCCTAATTTTAACTGGAATAATTCACAACAACAATGGGGTAATAATCAATCTCATCCTACTGGAAATTGGAACAATCAAGTAAGTTCAAACTATAAACCTCCTAGATTTAATAATCAACAGAAAAAGTTATCTATAAAAGAATTAATTTTACAACTAATTAATCAATTACAAAATCAAAACACTATTATTCGTAATATTGAGAATCAAATGGGACAAATCGCTAATTTAATTAATTACAGACCTCCAGAAACACTTCCTAGTAATGATGAAATCAACCCAAAAGAAACTGAAGAAGAACATGAAAATGCTAAAGCTGTACAACTTGGAAGTGGAAAGGAATTAAAAGAAAGAATTCAGGATGAAATTGAAAATGAGATTGAGGTTGAAGAGATTGAACAAGCTAAAGAAACTCCTTATCCTAGTAGAGATCAGACTGTTATTCCTATTGAAGTGGAAGTTGAAAAACCACCACCACCTTTTCCTCAAAGACTAAAACAGCAGAAGCTTTATCAACAATTTTTTATGTTCTTTGAAATTTTTAAGAAACTTACCATTAACATACCTTTTGCTGAAGCTTTGGAACAGATGCCAACTTATGCAAAATTTATGAAGGATATTTTGAGTAAGAAACGAAAATTTGAAGCTTTTGAAACTGTTGCATTAAGTGAAGAATGTAGTGCAATAATTCAAAAGAAATTACTTCAGAAACTTAAAGATCCTGGAAGTTTCACTATACCTTGTACTATTGGAGAAAAAATTTGTGGAAAAGCTTTATGTGATTTAGGAGCAAGTATTAATCTCATGCCATTTTCTATTTTTCGAAGGTTGAATTTAGGAGAGATTTCTCCCACCACTGTAACCCTTCAGTTAGCTGATAGATTTATCACTTACCCTAAAGGAGTTATAGAGGATGTTCTTCTTAAAGTGGATAAATTTATTTTCCCTGTGGATTTCATTGTACTTGATATGGAAGAAGATAAAGAAATACCTATTATTTTAGGGAGACCTTTTCTAGCTACCGGACGGGCTATGATTGATGTGCAAAAAGGAGAATTAACTATGAGAGTTAATGATCAAGAGATTAAATTTAATGTCCTTAAATCAATGAAGTACCTTGACAAACAAAAATGCTATTGAATGGATATTATTGATTATATAATTGAAAAACATTATCAAGAAAATTGTAAAGTCATTTCTGAAGAAAAAATTGAATTATTAACTGACGAAAATGAAGAACTAAAAGAAGAAGAATTATTTAAATAAACTCATTATATTAAAGATAACTGGGAAATTTTGGACATAACTTAAAATGATATACTTTTACCCTCGATTAAAAAAGCCCCTGAACTGGAATTAAAAATGTTACCTGCACATTTAAGGTATGCTTTTCTTGGAAATTCATTAACTTTACCTATTATTATTTCTTCTAAACTAAGCTTAGATCAAGAAGAAAAATTAATAGGAGTGTTAAAGTATTATAAGAAAGCTTTTGGTTGGACTATTGCTGATATAAGAGGAATAAGCCCTTCCATCTGTAAGCATAAGATTTTAATGAAAGAAGATTTTAAACCTACTATTTAACCTCAAAGAAGATTAAATCCTATCATGAAAGAGGTTGTTAAAAAAGAAATTTTAAAATGGTTAGATACTGGAACTATTTATCCTATTTCGGATAGTCAATGGGTGAGTCCTATTCATTGTGTTCCGAAGAAAGAAGGAGTAACTGTCATTGTGAATGATAAAAATGAACTAATTCCTCCAAGACAAGTTACTAGATGACGAATTTGCATTGATTATCAGAAATTAAATAACGCCAATAGAGAGGATCATTTTCCTTTACCTTTCTTGGATCAAATGCTTGATAAATTAGCTGGACACTCATATTTCTGTTTTCTGGATGGATATTTTGGTTATCATCAATTACCTGTCGCTCCTGAGGACTAAGAGAAAACAACATTTACAAGTCCTTATGAAACATTTGCGTTTAGTAGAATGTCTTTCGGTTTATGTAATGCACCTGCAACTTTTCAAAGATGTATGATGTCAATGTTTTGTGATTTGATTGACAAAGGAATTGAAATATTTATGGATGATTTTTCAGTTTTTGAAACTTCTTTTGAATCTTGTTTGGAAAATATTTCCAAAGTTTTGAAAAGATATGAAGAAACAAACTTAGTTCTTAACTGGAAAAAATGTCAATTTATGGTCACATAAGGCATTATACTTAGTCACAAAATTTCACAAAAAGGGATGGAAGTTGATCAAGCAAAAGTGAAAATTATTGCTGAACTGCAACCACCTACTACTGTTATTGATGTGAGAAGTTTTCTGGGACATGCTGGATTTTATAGAAGATATATAAAGGATTTTTCCAAAATTGCTAAACCTCTTTGTCATTTATTGGAAAAAGAAGCTAAATTTGAATTTAATGAAGATTGTGTTAATGCTTTCAATATTTTAAAAGAAAATTTAATAACTTCACCTATTATTATTGCACCTAATTGTAATAAACCTTTTGAATTAATGTGCGATGCAAGTGATTTTGCAATTGGAGCTGTATTGGGACAAAAATATGAGAAAATTTTTAAAGTTATATATTATGCTAGTAAAACTCTTACTGAAACTCAAAGAAATTTCACTACTACTGAGAAAGAACTTTTAACTATAGTCTATGTCTTTGATAAATTTAGACCTTATCTTCTTGGTACCAAATGCATAGTTCATACTGATCATTCCACTATTAAATATTTAATGTCAAAAAAGGATGTTAAACCTGGATCGATAAGATGGGTTTTACTTCTACAAGAATTTGATTTTCAAATAGTGGATAGAAAAGAACTCGATAACCAAATTGCCGATCATTATCTAGAATTAAGAATGATATTATTATTGAAGAAAATATAAATGAGAAATTTCCTGATGAACAGTTATATGTTATTCAAGGATGCCAAACACCTTGGTATGTCGATATAGTTAACTATTTAGTTAGCAATATTCTACCTTATGGATTGAATAACAAATATATTAAGAAATTTAAAAATGATGCTAAATCTTATATTTGGGAAGATCCTCATTTATTTAAATTGGGAAGAGATTCCGTAATTCGAAGATGTGTACCTTTTGAAGAAACTTTTGTTATTATTCAAAAATGTCATGATTACGAATTTGGAGGACACTTTGGAGTAGATAAAGCTGCATTTAAAATTTTAAATTCAGGATTTTATTGGCCTACCTTGTTCAAAGATGTGAGACAATATGTGAAAACATGTGATCGATGTCAAAGGATGGGAAAAATATCTAAGAAAGATGAAATGTCTTTAAACTATATATTGGAAGTTGAAATTTTTGATATATGGGGTTTAGACTTTATGGGACCATTTGTACCATCATCTAGAAAGATTTATATTTTATTAGCGAGTTAATTATGTTTCAAAGTGGATTGAAGTTCGTAGCTTTACCTAATTGTGATTCCAAAAGTGTTTCAAAATTTTTAAAGAAAATGATATGTAAAAAGTCTTGGATTAATTGGAAGGAAGAAAGTTGTTTGCTTATTATTATTTACATCACTCATTATGTTAGTACTGTTTTATTTCTGCATTTAGTAAATTAAATATTAAATTTATAACTTTAGAAGAAATACATAAAAATAAAATTAAAATATTTAAAAATCTATAAACCTCCTCGTGGGATCAATACTGGGGTCTTTATTTAAAGCCCTATATTACTTGAAATGATACGTATACTTGCGTAGTACCTCTAGTGTGTAAAATATTTTCCATAAAATTATATTTATATACACTAGCCGATATTATTATTTAGGTCAAAATATTAGCTATAACATATTTTTGGAAGCATAAATTACTGCGTTATTTGCGGTCGGTCAACCGACATTGAGCGTCGTCGGCGCCCAGAGCATCTTTTTGTCTGGTGCTCACTAGATTTGGGCTCCATTGGCGCCAAAATACAGTTTTGTGGATTTTTTCTTTTTTCGCTCCAAATTCATTCATTTTCACGTCTTTTTCTCCAAATGCCTAAAATCATCATACCTGCAATAAAACATGAAAGATACCTTCCTTTAAAGTGCAATATCACAAAAAATGAGTACGAAATATGTATGAAAAATTCAACCTATTTTTGGTGCATCAAAATCCCCCTAACCTAACTACTACTTATCCTCAAATAATCCTTTAACTACATAAAATATGACTCATAGTTGTGAACTTTACTTTAAAAATACCATAGTTTTTTATTTAGTTGAATATAATAGTAATCCTTTTAGAAGATTTGCAGTAACTTGGGTTAAAACTATATGTGTAAAAACATTTAGTCATCAAGTCTAAGAGTTTTAGTCTCGTATTCATTTCAAGAATAACCATAATTTATCACATTAAGTGTGCTTTGAATGATCATATGAAAAAGAAGCTAATGAGAACTCTATTAGTAAGGATGCTTATACTTAAATATAAATTTAGAAATGCAATTAAGTTATTCCTTTAAGTTTATTCAAGTGAAGCAAATTAGGCATCTCCTCAAGCTTCTCCTCACATATACTTTCTTTTTCTTTTCTATATATGGATTGCTTTTCAATCCATTTTTTTCTTTCTTTTGAACTTCACTCTCCTCCCGCTAAAGTTAGAACTTGTAACATCTCTTTAAATTATAGATATATATTAGCTTTAAACGATTCATCATAAAGTCCCAATCTTTTCTTCTCACATAAACTTCTAAGACTCTTAATATTTCAAAAGTAAATTTTTCTTTACTTTAAATAATCAACTATAGTCTAATCCTCTTATACTAAATATCTTAGCCCATAAAGTTAACCTTCACAACTAAAAATTTTTATTTAAATCTACTATGATATTTAAATAAAATCAAAATTTTAGTTATCTAAAGCTAAGCTAAACTACCTGAAGTCATGTTATAGTTATTTTGAAAATATATTTAATTGAGAACACATAACAGTTAATATTTCCTCCTCCAAACTTAAGTTTTTCAGTATATATCAAATTAGAAACGAGAGAGAAAAACAAAAAGAAAACTAACCATCTTGTGTCGGGCATTTGATACTTCTGAAGCTAAGCAGGTATTAATAAAAAATTTAAACTAGCAGACATAAAACAGTTAGAAGCTTTTGTTTTTACACATAATATATTAAAGATTTGAAGGTTAAAGAAAATTTATAAACATAAACTTTAAACATCTAATACAAACATACAACTATTACAATTTCAATCCAAACAAAAAAAATACAAGTTCATTACAACTTTACTAACATATCAAAATACAATTACCTCACACATCAATCACATTAAAGAAAATAACAAACACACAAGTTTACACAGCAATAATAAACTAAAAGAACACTACTTTACTAGTCATCCTCTCCTTTTTCTTCTGCTTCTTCTTCCACTTCAAGCTGGTATGGAAGATAGCGGGGGCAAGTAGGAAATATCACACCAGATGCACCCCTCATGAATCTCATTCTGGTGTCGTCGGCGCCAGACTGATTTTCAAGTTCCGAAATTTTTTGTGATTTCGATCATTTCCAAGTTACGCCAACATCTAATTAGCCTTTTTAAGCATCTATTCTCATAATTAAGTGATCAATTAGAAAAAATTTTACAAAAAAAAATAAAACATCACTTTTATATAAAACCCACTATTGCAAACATTTACATATTAATCATTCTACCACATAATAGTTCAGTGTCACAATCAAGCCACAACACTCTAACGCTGAAAACTAAACATAGACTCAAATCCCAAGCATAATAAGTCTGAAATAACACAATAAAGCAAGTCAAATACTAAACACATATAGGCATAAAAAGTTTTAGACACCAAATTTTGAATAAAATATAAATATTCACCACTCCTCATCAATGTCAATGTTATCATCTCCTCTCATATCTCCCATGATTTGGTGGTGTACGAACAAATAGTAGAAGGGTCTATATGGGAATTCATAGTCAAATCATCTTCAATCCTAGCCTTGTTCTTCATCAAACGTATCAAGCCTTCTTCGATATGCTTAGTATGATCAAATTTTTCATTCATCCTTCAATCCAAATGATCAAATAATTCATAAACATTATTAATTGCAATCATAAGTTTTTGTAACTCTTTCTCTAATTTCTTGATCTTCTTTGGAATCAACTGTGAACTTTCAGGAAAATGAGGTTGAATAGGTAGTGAACTCTGAGATGGTTAGTCCACAATTATGCTCATACATTCTCATCCCCAATTTCTTGACAGTCATAAATGTTAGTTGGGTCCATGGGCTTCTAAGGGAGAAGCACTTTTTCCTAGCTTTCATATGACACTTGTGGCTGACTAAAAGAAGAAATATAGTAGAAAGATGTCCAACCCATAATTTAGTCCATGTACAATCAAGCCCAAAAAAGATTTCACAACTATGGTACCAATATCAACAGGCCTTCCCGTTTGAATACAATAGTTCAGTATTTCACTTTTCTTCATCACTTTGTTAATTTTCATAGTTGGGAGTAATTTTGAAGATATAAAGAAATTCCATTGCTTCGACACAGGATTCAAGAATGTAGTAGATAAGTTTACATATCCGTTGTCTCTTATCTTCCAATCTTCACTTTCATTCGTCAAATATTGATAAATTTCATTCAAGTTGTCTCTCAGGGGAAAAAATTGTGTAATGAAAAATTGGCACATTTTCTATCATCAAAAGTTCATTAATCTTTATAGGAGTGAATGGTACCCACCTACCTCGCACATAGACGACTCCTTGGTTGATTCCATGAAGATTTGCATAAAATTCCTTCACCATAGGAATGACTACTGCGACAGTAGTGTAGCAAAACACTTCCCATTATCTCAGCATAATAATTTCTTCTACTCGAGTACTTGGAACATTCAAACCTCGATTGATAAATCCTCATTCCTTGATTAGCCTCCTCTTTATAAGAACTTTGTTGTAAAGTCACTGCACCTAAAAAATGATGAACTTTCTTCTATTGAAAAATCTAAATCTTAAAAATCCTAAGGAGTTGGAAGTCTTAGAGTGCAAATTTTGGAACTAGCTTTTCATTTTTTGGAGTTCAAGGGTTTTAAAACGAGGTTGGGGAGTTATAGGGGTGAAAATTTCACTTAAAACCGTCATAATCTTCCATTTGAACTCTAAAACACTTAAATCGTTCCATAAGCGCAATCGACACTGGATAGGGCATCGTCGGCGCTCGCGTTCTGAAAATTAGCAATGTTCTCTGTAAAAGGGTGCCGTCGGCGCCAAAACTCATCTTTGCTCCAAACTTTGTTTTGGACAAAATAAATTCCAAATATTCGATATAATCAAATAATTATCATTATTTATGATATTTATAAGTGATTAGGATTCATTTATAAAATTAACTAATAATATATCAACTTCAATCTACTTTGATACATAGTCTACTAAAATCAATATATATATATTCTAAAATGAAGGAATAAATCGTCTCGTAAAATCTAATCTCCAAACATCAAAGATCTAAACTTCCAATGTAAAATTAGGGGTATTTCATTTCTTATAGAAATATTACCTACTCGCTAACATCGATTACATGTCTTAATATATCTATTAACAGCCTTAAAAAGAATAGGCCAATAAAATCCAGATTGTAAAATCTTTTGTGCAACATTGTCAGTTCCAAAATGTCCCCCAAATTTTAAATTATAACATCTCTAAATAAGTGGTTCAATTTCTTCATGAGACACACATCTCCTAATAACTAGTTACTTACATTGTTTATATAAATATGGGTCATCACGAAAGTAAAATTTGGCATCATACATAAATTTCTTCTATTTTTGCTTTGTTAATTTGGGTGGTAAAATATCACTCACAATGTAATTCAATATATCAGCATACCATGGTAAATTCCATTCCTTAATATTATAAAGTTGTTCATTAGGAAAAGTTTCTGTAATTTCATCTTCAAAATTAGACAGTTCATGTTGTTCTAGCCGAGATAAATGATCAGCTAATTGATTGTCAGATTCTTTTCTATCCACTATCATGAAGCCAAATTATTGCATTAGAAGTACCCATCTGATTAATCTTGGTTTAGCATCCTACTTTTGCATTAAGTATTTGATAGCAGAATGGTCTTGATGCATTATACATGTAGTCCCAATTAAGTACGACCTACATTTTTCAAAAGCATATATAATAGCTAATAACTCTTTTTCAATAGTGGTATAATTAATTTGAGCTTCATTAAGAGTCTTACTAGCATAGTTTATAACTTTAAAAATTTTATCATACCTTTGTCAAAAAACAGCTCCAATTGCATAAACACTGGCATCACACTTTAATTCAAATGGTTTCTCCCAATTAGTTGAAACTAATATAGGAGAAGTGACTAATTTTTCTTTTAATAATTTAAAATTATTTAAACATTCTTCATTAAAATCAAATTTCTTATCTTTTTCTAAAAGTTGGCACACATGCTTAGTAATTTTTGAAAAATCTTTAATATATCACCTCTAAAAACCAACATATCCTAAAAAAACATCTAACCCCTCTCACAGTAGTAGGAGGTGGTATTTTTGTGATGATTTGAATTTTTGTTGGGTCTACTTCCATGCCATTTTCAAAAATTTTATGCCCAAGTATAATTCCTCCCGCAACCATCAATTGACATTTATCCTAATTTAGAACTAAATTTGTCTTTTCGCATAACTCCAAAAGATTTTCTAAATTATTTATACAACCATCAAATGTAGTTCTAAATATAGAAAAATCATCCATAAAAATTATATTCCATTATCAATCATGCATCTTTGAAATGTTGCATGTGCGTTACATAATCCAAAGGGCATTCTCCGAAAAGCAAATGTTTCAAAAGGACTAATAAATGTGGTCTTTTCTTAATTCTTAGGAGCAATTATTATGACGATAACCAGTACATCCATCTAAAAAGCAAAAATATTTGTCCCCAGCAAGCCTATCCAACATTTAGTCTAGAAAAGGTAATGGAAAGTGATCTTTCCTAGTGGAGGCATTTAATTTTATATAATCAATACAAATTCTAGTGACTTGTCTCATGGTTATTAATTCATTTCTTTCATTTGTATCAACCTTCACTCCTCATTTCTTAGAAACACAATGAATTGGACCTACCCAAGCACTGTCTGAAATAGGATATATAATTCCAGCATCCAACCATTTTAAACTTTCTTTTTTACTACTTCCTTCATCAATGGATTTAATCTCCTTTTTAGATTAGCTTTAATTTTATGTTGTTCATCTAATAAAATTTTATGCATACAGATCGAAGGACTGATTCCTTTAATATTAGCTAAAGTCCAACCAAAAGCCTCTTTGTATCTTTTAAATGTTTCTAATAACTTCCGTTCTTGTAAATCATTTAGACCTAAGGATACAATAACTAATAATGTAGATAATTCTCCTAAGAGCACATAATTTAAACTGTTAGCAAATTTTCATCTCAAGTTCAGCAGATTTTATTATAGATGGAATTATACTTTTATTATCATTTTTTTAATATCCAACATCTCAAATCTTTCTTGAATATAATCCAGTTCTTCATTATCTATCTCGTCATATTTATTTTCCATTTCATTTTCATCCTCGCATTTCAAATCTTCTTGTTCTTTTTTCTCTTCAAACTTTCCTTAAAATGATCATCTTTTAAATAATCACAAATTTCCATTTGAAAGCATTCATCATTTTTTTATATTGTAGAGTATTTCATTGATTTTGAAATGTTAAATGTTACCTCTTGATCATTTACTCTTAGTTAATTCTCCTTTTTGACAACTATCATAGATCTTCCAGTTGCAAGGAATGGTCTTCCCAAAATGATAGGAATTTATTTATCTTCTTTCATATCTAAAATACACAGGAAAGATAAATTTATCAACATTTACTAATACGTCTTCTACAACTCCTTTAGGATAAGTTATAGAATGATCAGCTGATTGAAGAGTTACAGAAGTAGGTGAAATTTCTCCTATTCCCAACATTTTAAAAGTTGATAGAGGCATGAGATTAATACTGGCTCCCATATCACAGAAGACTCTTCCAAAAAAATTTTCTCCAATAGCACAAGGTATAGTGAAGCTACCAGGATCTTTGAGTTTTTTAGGAAGTTTTTTATGAATTATTGCACTACACTCTTCACTAAGTGCAACAGTCTCATTATCTGTAAACTTCATTTTTTTATTTAGTATATCCTTCATAAACTTCACATAATTAGGCATTTTTCTAAGGCTTCAATGAAGGGAATGTTTACTGTAAATTTGTTGTGGATTTCTAAAAAATTTAAAAATCTTTTAACTCTCTTTTGTTGTTTCAATCTATGAGGAAACAGAGATGGTGGTTTTTCTACAATAATTTTCATCAGTTTAAGCGGATATTCTAAATATGGATATATAATATCATTACCTTTTTCAGTTTCCACCTCTTTTTCAACTTTAGCTTCTTTTTCCACTCTTGTTTCCAATTCTTTTCCACTTCTTAGTGTATAGCCTTAATTTGTTCTTTACTTTGATCCTTTTAGTTAACTTCAACATTACCTGGGAGAGTTCCTGAAGGACTATTACAAAATGCAGTAGCAATATGTCCTCGTTGATTTTTAATATTTTTAGTAGTAGCTCCCTGACTTTGTAATCGATTAGCCTGACATTGTAATTGATTACCCATGTTTAATATTATTTCTTCCATATACAATTTCTTTTCCTTAAATTACGGGTTCCTATTGAAACCTAAAGGATAAGAAGGTCTATAGTTAGTGTCTATCTGGTCGTTCAAATTTTCTAATGAGTTCACAGAATTTTTCCCTCACTGCGGATTAATAGTAGCATTTTTATTATTCCAATTTACGTTTGGGTGGTTTTTCCAACCAGGATTATAATAATTCGAACAAGGATTGTTGGGTCTATTATTTATAGTATTCAAGGTCTCATAAGATGATTGAGAATCTACTATTTGTCCCGATGAATTTTTCTCTAACACCTAAGGCATTTGAGAATAGTTCATTCTAAACTGATCTATTTTCTTTTAAATAGCAGTAATTTGAGAAGCCAACATTGATATTGCATCAAAACCATGAATACTAGCTACTCCTTTTAGATATATCCATTCAGAGGGCCATTGAAAATTTTTAGTCCCCATCTTTTCTATTAAAGAATATGTCTCATCAAAAAGTTTTGACATTAATCATCCACCACCAGTAGCATCAATAAACGATCTAAGAGATCCCACTAATCCATTATAAAATGTTTGAATTATTAACCAATATGGTACAGCATTATGTGGACACTTCCTAAGTAGATCTTTGAATCTTTTTCAAGCTTCATACCTTCAAACTGACAGAAATATGTAATATCATTTCAAAGTTTTGTAGTTTTTTATGGAGGTAAATATTTTGACAAAAATTTATGTGATAGTTCTCCCTAAGTTCTGATAGATTCAGGTGCTAATGAATTTTCACGCCTTAGCATTATCCCTTAATGAAAAAGGAAAAAGCATAAGTTTCACAGCGTCATTCGACACTCCATCATATTTGAATGTAGTACACAATTCTAGAGAACTAACAAGATGTAAGTTGGGATCTTCATTCAGTGTTTCACCAAATTGATTATTTTGTACCATTTAGATAAAAGCAGGTTTAAGTTCAAATAACTTAGCAGCTACATTAGGATTTTTAATAGTTAAGTGAATTTTATCTGCTATAGGTTTAGTATAATCTTTAAAGGGTCTAGGTTGATGTTCATTTTCATTTCTTTGATTATCTAAAATGTTCGCCATTATGTTCAAATTTTTAGATTCTTTTTTGTTGTTTTCAAATTTTTTCTAATAATACGTTCTAACTCTGAATCGTAAAGTACTAAACCTCCATATCCAATACTACGCATACACTATTACAGTAATCACACTTAAAAGTAAGTAAACACAAACAATTGCAAATTATGAAATAAAAGTTTTCAATTACTACTAAATTTACTATGGCCTCCCCAGCAATGACGCCAAAAACTTGATCCTGACTGTCTTAAATAAGTATTTAATAAGTATTTTCAGTTCAATCACAAAGTATAATCAGTCTAATAAGAAAGCAACCAATCTATAAGAAAGTATATGTATCGCTCAAGTAAAGCATGACTCTAGTGGAGTCCTGGTTATCGATCTCACAGGGAGAAAACAAATCCTTAAAGCGTAGCACATAAATCCAATATTCAAATTACAATGCATGTAAAGTAAGTACTAAAGTTGCTAAAGTATAATAATGTTAAAGATTCTAAAGCCACTAAAGTACTTTCTAAACTTCAAAATAAACTTAATTACCACTACACTAAGTTTTGTATTGAAAGGTTCAAATTTGGAGAAAGTGTCATCCCCTTGTAATGATATTATGAAAAATCAATGATAAAGATTAGTGAAAATTTTGTAGTGTGCCAAATAGGAGCATACCTATTCACTACCCTCTTCCGAGTGCTATAAAGAACATTGGCTAATCCTAGGTTTAGTCCATAAATCCATGGATAGGCTGGGAGGATACTGGTTCTCACTCCAGAGCTCCCACTTCTCTTCACTTGAAGGCTAACTCTCACTTTAGTATCCAAACACTAGGACCAAATTGGGGATTTTATTCTATCACCCTAAAACCTTGAATTCTATGCCCAATAAACCAAATTTTTCTATTTATTTGCACCCAACCCCCATGAACTACATCACACATTCATAGACATTAAAGGTAATCTTCACTTTTGTTGTAGAATGCATAGTCCTTTCGGATTGTATGTTTCACAACATATTTTAACAATTCAATTGGCTAGATCGAAAAGTTAATGAAGTACGAAGTGAAAAATTATCATAATTTCTTAATGTTCACATGGTATAACCAATCTAAATCATCACTTCACGAAGAAATCTAATCAGAATTCATGAGGAAGATAAAACAAAATAAGGATTTTATATAGAAAAGCAAAGTCATACAAATAATAAAAAGTAACTATAACTTATCTCAATTTCTTCCCCAAGCAAATCCTTCAAGTTCCTTTGAATCACTTTCCCTCTTCACAACGACACACAATTCCCTCTTAGAACATAAAGGAAGAAGCAATCTCTCACTTTCCTTCTCCTCCTACAACTCTTTAGATAAGAATCCCTCACAAAACAATATTTTTCACACCAAACTGTTGACCTCATATTTGATGAGGTCTTCTCTTCCCTCTTTAGTGTTTAGGATCTAGCCTTAGGCTTTTCCTTTGACTATCTTAGAGGACTAGAATTGGGACCCATCCCTTAGAAATTTGAACCACTTCTTGCCTCCCCGTAAACCCCACAAGCTTGATTGCAGACCCCTAATCACCTAGAGGGTCGAAATCAAATGTGAAGGTTTAAAGGATGAGTTCTCGATAGGACTCTTTGGCCTCAGGACCACCCTAGGTGGCTCGTCCGGTGAGGGTTGACTTACACACTCACTACACTCACACTCTACACTCTCACACACACAATCCAAATCCTAAAGCCACACCCATGCCCAACTTGATTCCTTGACTCATGTAGGTAATTCATATGGATGGACCTTAACCCCTAAGCCCCTGGTTAAGAGGGTTAGGAACAACATAGTGAATGCCTCAAATGAGTCCTCCCATGGCTCATATAGGATTAATATGACTTCATGGCTCAATAAAAATGATTCCATTCCACTCATATTTGATCAATCTTCATTATTCCAAAATTTCAATTTTTGGCCCCGGGGACCCTACACTTATCAAACCTACTAAAGCCCTTAAAATTGCCCAAATCCTCCAAAATTTCCAAATCACCCAAAATTCCCCAAAATTAACCTTGAACATTTCCTCATCAATCAAATTGATCATCCATAGCCAAAAATACCAAAAATTCCAAAAATACCCCCCAATACCCTCCAATTACCCAAAATGCCCCTCTCAGCCAAAAAATCCAAAATTTCAGAAAATTCCAAGAAAATTCCAAAAAATCCCAAATATTCCCAATTTCATTTTGTCCAACTACACCATGGGCCAATTTTTTCAATTTATCCCAGTTTTACCAAAACCCCCAATTTAGCCCATTCTTAACCCAGTGAACCCAATGTCAAACCAAATCTACCCAATTGACCCCAATTTTGGTCCAATTCAATTCTAAACTTCAATTTAATATCCACAATATCAATCTAGACCAAATCTAAGTCCAATTTGATTGACATTTGAATCCAATTTCACTTTTGACCTTAAAGCCCAATTTGGACCCATGACCCAAACATAGCCCAAACCAAACCAATTCAACTCCAATTGACCCCAAACCTTTTCTAAACCTTCCCTAACATCCCCACAAACAAAACACTAACATAATTTGCCCAAAATTTGGACCCAAACCCCACTCAAATTCAACCCAAAACCAAAAAGCCCAATTTTGACCTAGACCCAAACCTAACCCAAATAAGCCCAAGTCTCAAAACCAAAACCCAACCAAAGTTAAAACCTCTTTGAAACACTCCCATAAACATTTCTCAACATTAATTTTACATCAATTTTAACATTAGCCCAACATTGGACAAAATTAGCCCAATTTGACCTACATTGGCCCATTTACCAAATGAACCCAAATTCAACCCAATTCAAACCCAAACCACCTTAAATTCATTTCAAATCACTCATGACACATCCCTAAACCAAACCCAACAATTATTTGGCCCAAACTTCTACAAAATTCCCATTCATAAATTCATTCTTAAACCTAAAGGCTCATTCCCTTAAGCCTTCCTAAAAGCCCATCCAAAGCAAGTTCAAAAGCCCAAATCAATCTAAAGCCCACATGACACTTTCCCTCATCACACATTCAATTTAAAATCATTCCTAAAGTCCTAATTTATCAATTAAACAATCCCAAATCAAGCCTCATAACAATTCCCATCAAAATGCCAAAATTCACAAAATTCTTTTTTTATAAAATTGACCAAATCTTTTCCCAAGCCACATGGAGCCATGAAGCCACATGCAAGCCATTGGCAAGCCATGAGGATCTCTAAGTTGTCAACCCTCCTTAAATGGAAAAAGGAGGAGGCCCTTTAAGCACCTCCTAAAAGTAATTAACCTTAAACATGTTTCACCTTAACCCAAATTTAATCCAAATATTTTTGGATAAGGACTTCTCCATGCCAAACCAACTGATTCCTTTGACTCCCCACAACACCCAAAGCCACCTTGAAGGGTGAACCAAGCCCAGAAGGTAGACTTGACCAAATGAAGCCAAAATTGGCCTTCCCCATGCCATTTTAATCCAAGTTTTTAACACATGGCAAAGCTCAATTGTCTACACAAAACCCCACCTCTAACCCACCTGAACTCGAGGGTGACCCTCGCTGCACGGCCAGCCGCCCGGATCGCCGGAAAACACCATGGCCGAGACCTCGGGAGGAGCCAAATTTTGGAATTCCACCTTCGTCGAGCCGCCTCACTCCAAATGGCCATTGCAGACTGTTCTTCTCCTCACCGAGCAAGTCGATCCCAACCCTTAAACCCCCTCGGGAGGCCCTCCGGCCTCTCCTATTTAAACACCCCTCCTCTCGGCCAAGAGAGGTGCCGAACCAAACCTTACCGAAACCCCGCCAAAATCATCCCGTACCACTCTCTACATATATAGAACTTGATCCCCACCGAAATCACCCCGCCATTTCCTCTCGTGAGCTCAATTTCGGAGTCGAAATCCAAGCCCAAAACCGGGACACATCACCACAGTCGAGTCAATCTCCAAATCGATCGACTCTACACCTTCACCGGACCAAGAGGAGAAGTTTCCCAGTAAAAGCCCCCTCACCAGGCCAGCCATTGCCTCCAGCCTCCAAGCTTTGTGATCGGCTGTGGTCACTTTTGTACCTAGGCAATTCACCAGGCCAAGGGACTTCATCTGGAGCTTGCTTGGACCCAATCGAACATGACACAACCCTTAGATTGAAGCTCCACTTCTCTGAGCAAAGGTATGGACTCACTCTTCCTCCCAAGCTTACAGAGATTCTCCATTTAGTTTGAATTTATTTCAATGCACGTTTACCATATGGATGTGTTCGTCTCTTCAAGACGAATCCATAGAGCATAAGAACACGAAAATCCGTTGAGAATCGAGTGAGAAATTAGGATTAGAAGGTTGACGGTCACGGGTTCACACCAGTCGTAGACGATGACCAGGAGCCGTCGGATCGCGCGTGTATCGAGCGGACGGCCAGGATCGCACCGGACAGAGCAACGGAACATGAACCGCGAACCGCGTGGCATCCCAGTCAGATGACGGCGCCGAATCAGGAGACGACGCGTGGAGCATCGGAGCTGTCGAGGTTGATGCGGCGCCGCGTGGATAAGTAGAAAAATAGGTTATTTTTCTATTTATTTAATTACCAGAACTTCAAAAATTCATAACTTTGTGTAGAAAAATCCTAAAAATAAAATAAAAATACCCTCTTGCTCGGTGAACGTAGGAGAATAATCTGAAAATAAATCAAGTAATTTCATTAAGTATTTTATTTTTAATGATTTATTTACTCTCTCGCATTATTTTAATTATCCATGCATATAGAAAATTCACCATGGCATGAGACCATAGGGCTTTAAGCCTCCGAACTTGGGAACATTCCCTCGAATTTTCCAAGGTCGAGGCCATCCCTAGGAGAAGTTATTGATTTTTCAAGTTCATGTTACTCGTTTTGAGTATTTTAATTCCAATAATTAGCATGTTGAGAAATAAATTCTAGTAAAATTTGGTGATGCTTCTCGTGACCGGAGGAGCTTAGAAAAAAATTTTTGAGTTAATTCACTTTGAACAACCCTAATCGTCCTAAATACCCAAAATTGAACTTTAATTAATTAGGGTTAACCATTCATTAAATTAACTTAAAAATAATTCTCCACTGTCCTCTAGGGATAGAAGAACACCACATAAAAATTTGAAACCAATTGGACTTGGTTAACCCCACCAAATGGGTTGATTAAGCCTCTTAGCAAAAATGGGTAAAATTAAACTTTAAAAATTGATAACTCACAAAATACTTTTCAAAAATTCACAAAAATGGTTTTGGAGCTTTCTGATATCAGAGGAACTTAGGAAAATTAAAATTGTAATTTTTTAAAAAAGTTGATTTTTATCATTATTTTAATATTTTTAATAATTAAAAAATAATAAAAATCATAAAAATATTAAAAATCACAAGAATGTCACATTTTGAATTCTAATCATTTAGAAACAAACCAAATATTTTTCTTAAGTCCCTAGGGTAAGATATTGAATTTTAAAGGCTTAATGTAATTTTTCATATTAAAAAATGTATTTTCCAACCTTCTCACCAAAATAATTCTAATAAATCAAATAAAAATCAAAAAAATATAAAATTTATTTCTCTGGACATCTTGAGGTTAGAGAGATTTAATAAAAATATAAAATCCATTTTTCAACTTTAATTTTATTTTAACATTAATTAATACTCCAAAACTAAAAATAATTCTAATAAATAAAATATAATTCAAAAAATCACCAAAATTAGTCCAAATGGTCCTCTGGTCATTAGGAGTGCCCCATAATTTTCTTAAGGACAGAAAGATTCCCTTGGTCATCTTATTGAATTTTTACTTGGAAATCCCTATTTTCTACAAAAAATAATTATATAAATAAATCAAATACAGAAAAATCACATTTTCTCCTCTAATGTCTTAATTGACATGTGAGTGAAGCCACATAAAAATTTCAAATTCATTTAAGCTCAATTTAGTGAGTTATGGAATTATTAAGCTTGAAGGGCAAAATGGTAATTAAAATTTTAACCCTTAATTAAAACTTTAGGCTTAGTAAAATGAGAGAGTAAAATATTTGATCCTAATCTAATTTGGATGATTGAAATTTAAATAATTAAAGGATAGAGACCCATCAATCATTTTTAAGATTAATTAGAGTAAACTTTAATCATTTAATTATTGAAATTTGGAAGATTAATAAAAATTGAAATTATTAAAATAGGGATATTACTAAGAAGACATTTATTCTTTAATTTAAGAATCCCTAAATTAATCACTTCAATAATATTTAATTCCCAATTAAAATGATAATCCAAACTCAAGATTTAAAATACTAAAAGACTCAATCATTAAATTAAATTAAAATTAAAACATTTAAATTAAATCCTTCCAAAATTTCAATTAAATTAATACTTTAACAATTAAATTAAATCATCTTTAAAACATAAAAAATAAAATATTAAATTAAAATTAAAATAAAATAAAATTAAAATTAAATTAAATTAAATTAAATTAAATTAAATTAAATTAAATTAAAACATATTAAATTAAATTAAATTAAATTAAAAAATAAAATCAAATCAAAATAAAAGTTTAAATTAAATTAAAATTAAAAAGAAAATTAAATTAAAATTAAAACTAAACCAAATTAAATTAAATTAAATTAAATTAAATTAAATTAAATATAACATCACCTAAGACATAAAGAATTCAAAATAGGTCTAAAAACAACTTGAACACTATTCCAAACTTAAACCCATTAATTAAAATTAAATTAAATCACAAATCACTTAAACATCAATTTGCCCTCAAAGGCTCTTGTTGTCATAACTCCTAAACGGAGTATTAAGTGAAGTGTTACTTCACTTACAGGATATTCAAATGTCCTAGTTCACTAAGCAAAAGAACAAAACTTAATTAAACCCCGGATGATTAATTCACTCGATTAATTAAATTCGTTTGACTTAGAATAATTCCAAGCAATATTGAAAAGATGTTTAAGATTCGTCTTAAGCACTTCCTCAATATGACGGGGTGTTTTATAAGAACAATTGAACTTAATTATTCTTTGGTGCAGTAAAATCATCCATAAACAAAATTGAAAACCTAGACGTCATAGGAATGACTAACATATGACTAGGATCTTGGTAGAAAACCGAAACCTCGCTCTTAGCTTTACCTGTGTAATTGCTATAAATACTTAAATGCTCTAACATGTGTTTCAAGTGCAGCTTGGGATGACGGGAAGACCCTCCAGTACGCTTTTATTCTATCGCAATTTACCTTCTCGCAATTTAATTAATCGCATCGCACTTTCTTTTCGCATGATAAACAATCGTTGCATGAAAACCAAAACCTTTAGGATAGTCCCTAAACCGAAACCAAAATTAAATTAAAAATCATTACAAGATAAAATTCACTGCCACAATATTTCAAAATATAAAACAACTCAAAATTTAATCACAAACATAACACAAAACTACAATTGCAACTAAATTAAAACGTCTCGTTGAATGATCGGGAATACCTCGGATGATGTAACCCACGTGTTGCTAACGGGATTTCCTACGGTCTAAATGAAAGTGTGGAACTCATTCAGTTGAGTTTAGCAAATTCATCCGGACTAAGTGAATTCGATGAAAATAATCGGTGTCGGGATGACGGAACCGTGGGATCTTAATCTGGTTCGTTTAAACAACTTTAAGAATTATTTTAATTAAAATATTAAAAACACTTGGATTTTAAGATTTTTTCTAAACCAAAACACTCCTCTCGTCTCCTGATTTATGACTTCTAAAACTAAACCTCTGCAACAACAAGGAGTTCGGAGCATGGTGGGCAGCACGGCCATCGTCATCAGCAAAACTCGGATCTACTTCAACAAAACTTTCTTAGAATTAAACAACCAAGCCATAGGACTTCGAGGTAGGTTGCCTAGTGCAACATAAATCCTCAACTTTTCGTTAGGCATTTGCATGATCATGTCATGTAAATTAAGCCCTAACCGGTCTTAGGACTCCGAGGTAGTCGTTCAGTACGACATAAAACCCTCACATCTTCGAGGTTAATCGTATGATTATGTCATACGAATATAAGTCCTAATTAACTAAAATCGGCAAGATCGAAATATCGGATAATATTAGGATTTTCTCAAATCTAAGTCAAACAATGGGATAGTTTGGGAAGTTGCCAAGATTCTTCTTGGATCCTCGACCTTCTCCTACTTCTCTTCCTTTCGATTCTCAAAAATAAAATTGTTCCAAATTTTGAGTCATTCCCTTTTGAATTTCCAAAAATTAGATCCTTTGAAAACCTCAAACTTTGAAATTCTTGAGAGCAAAACCACTGATCATTATCGAGAGTTTACTTAAGTGATTCACTTCATTTAAGATGTAATTAACTATAGGGGCTTGCCCTTATAGGAAACTTTAAGAACCTGGTAATATAAACCCTCGCTTAATTCTTTTATATTAAGCGAGGAACTTTGTCGGCTTATAAAATTGGTTCGCAAACTAAACGGATGTCACAAATCTTCTAGTTTATTTAATCGAGCCCCCATCATCAAGCAGTGTGTCTATTCTCTGGGATAGATATACGGTTTGTGGTGCGGTGCTCGTTTATATAAATTATTTGGGATGTGAGATCGGTTTAATTTCATATCTTAAAATTTTCAAATTTAAAATTATTTTCAAAATCAAATACTACTTTCTAAATTATATATATATTTAAATTAAATTTAAAATTTAAATTTCGCCGATAATTTCTGTAGGCAACCCCTTTTCAAAAATACAACACTCAACCTAAAAATATGCCGACAGAAACCCTAGACTCTAAACTCTCTACTCACTTCCTCTCTACTTCTCTCCACTCTGACAACACTCAAACAATACTCACTCTCCACACACATGACTTTCTCTGGCACCAAATTCGCTTTGAAATAGCTTAGGGCTGAATTCCCTGAGAGATGCCTCAAGAATCCCTCCAAAAGCCATCCAAATACATTGAATCTGACCTCCACTAACATTGGACGTTGTCGACGCCTAGAGCGTCTTTTTATCTAGTGCTCTCTGGATTTGTGCGCCGTTGGGGCCCATATTGGCGCCGTCAGTGTTAGAATACAATTTTCTGAATTTTGCCTTTTTTCACTCCAAATTTGTTCATTTTCTCTTTTTTTGCTCTAAATGCCTAAAATCATCATACCTGCAACAAAACATAAAAAATATCTTCTTTTAAAGTGCAATATGACCAAAAAAGAGTACATAATATATATATAAATCCAACATATTTTTGGGGCATCACATAACAACACTAATAAAAAGATTTACTATATCAGCATACCACAGAATGTGCCACTCAATAATAGCAAACGGTTGCTCATTAGGAATATTCTCATTAATTTCATCTTCACATGTATATGAATTTGCCTAATCTAATCATGATAAAAGGTTCAATATTTGATTATCAGAATCGTTCCTGTCTACCACTTTGATATCAAATTCTTGCATCAAAAGGAACCATCTAATCAATCTTGGTTTGACATCCTTTTTTGACATAAGATATCTAATAGCCGAATGGTTGGTAAGAACAATACATTTGGTCCAACTAGATAGGGTCTAAATTTATAAAAAACATATTTTTTAGCTAATAAGTCCTTACCAGTAGTGCAATTTATTTAAGTTTCATTAATAGCTTTTCTTACATACTATATAGCTCTAAACATTTTACCAAAACTTTGTCTTAAAATCGCCCTGTTAGCATAGTCACTTGCATCACACATTAGCTCAAATGATCTCCCTAAGTCAGATGAAACTATAGTAGGTGCATTAACTAATTTCTCTTTTAGAATGTTAAAGGCATTTAGGCATTCATGGTAAACATTAAATATGAAATCTTTTTCTAAGAGGTGGCATAGAGGTTTGACAATTTTGGAAAAATCCTTTATATATTTTAACGATACTTTGTCTTAAAACTGCCTAGTTAGCATAGTCAATTGCATCACACATTAGCTCAAATAATCTCCCCAAGTCAGGTGAAACTATAGTAGGTGCATTAATTAATTTCTCTTTCAGAATGATAAAGGCATTTAGGGATTCATGGTCAACATTAATTATGACATCTTTTTCTAAGAGATGGCATAGAGGTTTGGCAATTTTGGATAAATCCTTTATGTATGGCGTATAGAATTCAACATGTACCAGAAAACTTCTAACTCTCCTCACAGTGGTAGGTGAAAATAGTTTTTTTATTACTTAAATTTTTGCTTGGTCTACTTTCATTCTTTTTCCAGATATTTTATGTCTTAATACAATACTTCCTTTAAACATAAATTGATACTTTACCCAATTAGGAACTAAGTTGGTTTCTTCACAGCTTTTTAATAATTTTGCCAAATGATCAAAAAAAGAATCAAATGAAGTACCAAACTCTAAAAATTCATCCATAAACACTTCATTTCCTTTTCAATCAGATCACAAAAAGTAGATATAAATCCTCAACTTATCTTTAGGCTTCTGCACAGTCATGCTAAGCAGCATAAGTCCTAAATCTTTTAGGCTCCAATGTTATTGTTTTGTACAGCTTAAGTCCTCCTATAATTGTAGATTATTTGCATGATCTATATCATGTAAAAGTAAGCCCTAAATAATAAAATTAGCAAGATGAAACATTTAATAATATCTCTTCTAAATTGAAGCCAAACAATAGGATAGCTTGGGAAGTTTCTAAGGTTCTCCTCAGGATCTATCATCCCCTACCTTTCCTCCTTTGGATTTCACAATAACTGTTTCTTGTCGGCATATTTTTAGGTTATGTGTTTTATTTTGAAAAGGGGGGTCGCCTACAGAAATTGTCGGCGAATTTTTTATATTTTAAATATAGTTTAAAAGATAACATTTGATTTTGAAAATAATTTTAAGTTTAAAAGTTTTAAGATATGAAATCAAACCGATCTCACATCCCAAATAGTTTATATAAACGAGCACCGCATCACAAACCGTGTATTTATCCCTAAGGATAAACACACTCGCTGATGGTGGGGCTCGGTTAAATAAACTAGAAGATTTGTGACATCCGTTTCGTCCGCGAACCAATTTTATAAGCCGACAAATTCCCTCGCTTAATATGAAAACATTAAACAGGGTTTATATTACTCGGGTTCTTTAAAATTCCCTATAAGGGCAAGCCCCTATAGTTAATTACATCTTAAGTGACGGGAATCACCTAAGAAAACTCTCGATAATAATCAATAATTCTGCTCTCAAGAATTTCAAAGTTTAAGTTTTCAAAGAATTGAATTTTTGAATCTCAATAGGGAATGGATCAAGTTTGGAACATTTTATTTTGGGAATTCAAAGGAAGAAAAGTAGGAGAAATTACGGATTCGAAGTGAACTTCGATAATCTCCCGACTATCCTATTGTTTCGGCTTGGATTTAGGAAAGTCCTAATGTTTATTTAATGTTTTAATCTTGCCAATTTTAATTAATTAGGGCTTATATTTATATGATAGAATCATACAAATAGCTCGGAAGATATGAGGGTTTATGTCGTATCGGACGACTACCTCGGAATCCTAAGACCGGTTAGGGCTTAATTTACATGATATGATCATGCAAATGCCTAACGAAGAGTCGAGGATTTATGTCGCACTAGTGCAAACTACCTCGAAGTCCTATGGCTTTGTTGTTTAATTCTAGGAAAGTTTTGCTGAAGTAGACTCAGGCTTTGCTGATGACGATGGCCGTGCTGCCCACCATGCCCCGAGCTCCTTGTTATTGCAGAGGTTTAGTTTTAGAGATCATAAATCAGGGGATGAGAAAAGTGTTTTAGTTTAGAGAAGTCTTAATTTCCAAGTGTTTTTTGTGTTTTAATTAAAACAAATCTTAAAGTTGATTATAACAACACCGGTTAAGATCCCACGGTTCCATCCTTCCGGCATCATTATTTTTATCGGATTCACTTAGTCCAGATGAATTTGCTAAACTCAATCGAATGAGTTCCACACTTTCATTTAGACCGTGGAAATCCCGTTAGTAACACGTAGGTTACATCATCCGAGGTATTCCCGATCATCCAACAGGACGTTTTAATTCAGCTTGTAATTGTAGTTTTGTGTTCCGTTTGTGATTAAATTTTGAGTTGTCTTATATTTTGAAATGTTGTGGAGGTGAATTTTATCTTGTAGTGTCTTTTAATTTAGTTATGGGTTTCGGCTTTGGTTTCGTCCTAAAGGTGTGGGTTTTCATGCAACTCGTTGTTTATCATGCAAGAAAAATAAGTGCGATGCGATTAAATAAATTACCGTAAAGTAAATTACAATAAAATAAAAGCGTACTCTGAGGGTCTTCCCGTCATCCCAAGCCGCACTTAAAACACGCTTAGAATATTTAAGCAAGTTCCTAGATAAAGCTAAGGTAAGGGTTAGGGTTTTCTACCAAATTCCTAATCCTATAGCTAGTCATTTCCTACGACGTCTAAGTTCCTCGTGTTTTTGGTTTGAAGACGATTTTCTTCATCAAAGAATAATTAAGTTCAATTGTTCTTATAAACATCCTATCATATTGAGGAAGTGCTTAAGAAGAATCTTAAACATCTTTTCAATATTTCTAGGATTGTTTCAAGTCCAAATGAATTTAATTATGTAAATGAATCGATCGTCCGAGGTTTTCAAGTTTTGTTAACTTGCTCAGTGAACTAGGATATTTGAATGTGCTATAAGTGAAGTAACATTTCATTTAATATTCTGTTTAGGAGTTATGATAACTAAAGCTTTTGAGGGTAAATTGGTGTTCAAATGGTTTGTGATTTAGCTTAATTTCAATTGAAGAGTTTAAATTTGGAATAGTGTTCAAGTTATCTTAGATTTATTTCTTTATGTCTTAGGTGATGTTATTTAATTCAACTTAATTCAATTTAATTTAATTCAATTTAATTTAATTTAATTCAATTTAATTCAATTTAGTTTGATTTGATGTTACATTGAACTAATTTGATTTATTTTAATTTTTTTTTATTTAATTTGATTTAATTTAATTTAATTTAATTTAATTTATTTAATTTAATTTTTAATTTAATTTAATTTAATTTAATTTAATTTTTAATTTAATTTAATTTTATTTAATTTAATTTTTAATTTGATTTAATTTGATTTAATTTAATTTTTAATTTAATTTAATTTTATTCATTTTAATTTTAATTAAAATTTTAAAAGAGTTCAATAATTTAATTTTAGTTAAATGATTAAGTCTTTTAATATTTTAAATTTGAATTATCATTTTAATTAGGAATTAAACACTAATGAAATGATTAATTTAGGGATTTTTTAAATTAAAGAATAAATCTCTTCCTAATAATATCCCTATTTTAATAATTCCAATTTTATTATTCTTCCAAATTTAATCAATTATTTAATTAAAGTTTAATCATTTTAAATTGCTTAATGGGTTTCTACCCTTCAATTATTAAATTTCAATCATCCAAATCAGATTAGGATCAAATATTTTACTTGTTAATTTTTTACTAAACCTAAAGTTTTAATTAAGGATTAAAAGAAATTTAATTACCACTTTACCCTTTAAGCTTAATAATTTCATAACTCACTAAATTGAACTCAAATGAACTTGAAATTTTTATGTGACTTCACTCATATGTCAATAAAGACATGAGAGGAGAAAATGTGATTTTTCTGTATTTAATTTATTTATATAATTATTTTTGGTAGAAAATAGAGATTTCCAAGGAAAATTTAATAACATGACCAAGGGAAAGTTTCTGTCCTTAAGAAAATTATGGGACATTCCTAATGACCAGAGGACCACTTGGACCAAATTTTGTGATTTTTTGAATTATATTTTATTTATTAGAATTATTTTAAGTTCTGGAGTATTAATTAATTTAAAAATAAAATAAATGTTGAAAAATGAATTTTATGTTTTTCAAAAATCTCTCTGATATCAAGGAAATCAGAGAAGTAAATTTTGCAATTTTCTGATTTTTCTATGATTTATTATAATTATTTTAGTAAAAATGCTAGAAAATACATTTTTTTTAATTTTAAAATTACCCTAGAACTTTAAAAATTAATATCTCACCAAATAGGCCTAAGAAAAATATGGGGTTTGTTCCTAAGTGATTAAAATTCAAAATGTGACATTTTGGTGAATTTTATTATTTTTGTGATTTTTATTATTTTTTAATTATTAAAAATATTAAAATAATATTAAAAATCAACTTTTTTAGAAAATTGAAATTTTAATTTTCTTAAATTTCCCTGATATCAGAGAGGCTCCAAAACCAATTTGGTGAATTTTTCAAAGGTATTTTGAAAGTTATGAATTTTTAAAGTTTAAAATGACTAAATGGCTTAATCAACCCATTTAGTAGGGCTAACCAAGTCCAATTGACTTCAAATTTTTATGGTTGGTTCCTCTGATCCTAAAGGTCAGTGGAGAATTGATTTTAAGTCAATTTGATGTATGGTTAACTCTAATTAATTAGGGGTCTATTTTGGATGTTTAAGCCAATTAGGGTTATCTTAAGTGAATTAATCCAAGTCCTATTTTTCCTAGGGTTCTCTAGTCATAAGGAACATCACCAAATTTTCCTAGAATTTATTTCACAACATGCTAATTTTTGGAATTAAAATACTCAAAACAACAACATGCATTTGAAAAATAAATAACTTTTCACGGAGGTGGCTCTCGACCTTGGAAAATTCAGGGAATGTTCTCAAGTTCAGAGGCTTCAAAAGCCCTATGGTCTCATGCCATGGTGAATTGTATGAATGCATGGAGAATTAAAACAATGCAGGAAGTAAATAATTAATTAAAAATAAAATATTGGACAAAATTAATTAATTTCTTTTCCACATTATTCTCCTCTGTTCACTGAGCAAGAGGGTATTTTTATTTTATTTTTCTGATTTTTCTACACAAAGATATGGATTTTTGAAGTTTAGGGAATTAAATAAATCAGAAAACCCCTAATTTTCTATTTATCCGAGTCGGCGCCGCGTCAACCTTAGCATCTCCGAAGTGCCGCGTGGCGCGCTCCCATTCGACGCCGCCGCTCGAGTCGGCAGCCCGGGTCCCGCCTTCCGCGTATCATCTGCCGATCCGACCTAATCTGAGCCGTCCGTCCGCGCGTGTATTAAATGGACGGCATCCATTCATCGTCCCCAAGCGTCCTCACCCGTGAGTCGTCCACACTAAATCCCTAATATCTCACTCGATACTCAATGGATTTTCATGTTCTTATGCTCTATGGATTCTTCTTGAAGAGACGAACACATATATACGGCTAATGTTTATTGAAATTGACTCATTTGAAATGGAGAATGTTTAGAAGCTCGGGATGAAGAATTGATCCATACCTTAGCTCTGAGAGGTGAAGCCTCGATCAGAGATGCTCGGCACTTTCGTTGGAGCTCGCAGGAGGCTAGGGATGAAGCCCGGGGATGTGGTGAATTGCTCAGATGTGATTTCCACCAAGGCCGATCACAACCTTCGGAGTCCGGAACAACCGGGTGGCCCGGAGATGGGGCTTTAGCTGGTGAACACCTTCTCTTGGTCCGAGTGAAGGTGTAGGACCAATCAATTTGAGGATTGATCCACCGTGGAGAAGTGTCCTGGTTTTGGGTGGAATTTCGGCTGAGAAATCGGATTTTGTCGATGGGGATTAGGGCAAATCGACACCGGGGATCAACTGCTCTAAGGGTGGAGAAGGGTTTGGAACAATTTTGGCGGAGTTTCGGCAAGGTTTGTGCAACTCTCTTCTCATGGCCGTGAGGGGGTGGTGTTTAAATAGGAGAGGCCTGGAGGGCCTCCCGTGGAGAGTTAGGGCTTTGGATCACCCGCTCTCGGGCATGGGAAGAACGACCGCGAGTGGCCACCGGGGATGGGGCGACTCGGCAGGTGAGAATTCCAAAGTCGGCTCACATGCGAGCTCTCGGCCATGGTGTTTTCCGGCGACCGGGGTGGCTGGCCGGCAGCAAGGGTCACCCTCGGGGTCAGTGGGTCGTGGCTGGGTGTTTGTGCAAGCAATCGGCAATGGCCGAGTGTAAAGGCTTTGATCCAAAGTAGAATGGGGCATGGCTAGTTTTGGGTCTAAATGGGTCAACCCACCCATTTGGGCTTGGTGCACCCTTCAAGGTGGCTTTGGGTGCTGTGGGGGATCAAAGGGATCAGCTGCTCCTGGCATGGAGAAGTCTCCATCCAAATATATTTGGATTAAATTTAGGTTTAGTGTGAATCATGATTAAGGCTAATGAGCTTTAGGGATTAAGGAAAGGGTCCCTCCTTCCTACCCAATATGGTATGGTGGAGTGTCCAAGGCTCTCATGGCTCACATGTGGCTCATGCATGGCTTCATGGCTCACCTTTGGCTTGGGGAAAGCTTGGTCAATTTCATGAAAATGGAATATAGGAATTTTTGGTAATTTGATGGAAATTTGTATGGAACTTGATTTGGAATGATTTGATGATGAATTTAGGACTTAGGTATTGAGTTTAATTGAAAGTATGATGAGGGGAAATGTCATATGGGCTTTGGGACCAATTTTGGGCCTTTGGATGTGGTAAAGGATGGGCTTTTAAAATGGTTTAGGAAAGTGGGCTTTTGAATTTTAAAATGGATTTTGGGATGAAATTTTGGTAAAGGCTTGGGCCAAATAATTGTTGAGTTTGGTTTAGGGATGTGTCATGAGTGGTTTGAAACAAATTTGAGGTGATTTGGGTTTGAATTGGGTCGGATATGGGCCTTTTTGGTAAAGAGGCTAAGGTGGGCCAAAATGGGCTACCATGGGCCAAAGTTGGGCTAGAGTTGAAACTGATGTAAAATTAATGTTGGGAAATGTTTATGGGAGTGTTTCAAAGAGGTTTTGGCTTTGGTTAGGTTTTGATTTTGGGATTTGGGCTCATTTGGGCTAGGTTTAGGTTTAGGTCAAAATTGGGCTTTTGATTTTGGGTTGAATTTGAGTGGGGTTTGGGTCTAAATTTTGGGCAAATCATGTTAGTGTTTTGTTTATGGGGATGTTAAGGAAGATTTAGAAAAGATTTGGGGTTAATTGGAGTTGAATTGGGTGATTTTGGGTTAGGTTTGGGTCATAGGTCCAAATTGGGCTTTAAGGCCAAAAGTGAAATTGGATCCCAATGCCAATCAAATTGGGCTTGTATTTGGTCTAGATTGGTGTTGGGGATGTTGAATTGAAGTTTAGAATTGAATTGGACCAGAATTTAGGTCAATTGGGTAGGTTAGGTTTGACATTGGGTTTACTTTGGGTTAAAATGAGTCAAATTGGGGTTTTGATAAAAGTGGGGTAAATTGACAAAATTGGCCCATGGTGTAGTTGAACAAAATGAAATTGGGAATATTTGGGATTTTCTGGAATTTTCTGGGAATTTTCTGAGTTTTTTGGATTTTTGGGTCAAGAGGGGTATTTTGGGTATTTGGAGGGTATTGGGAGGTATTTTTGGAATTTTTGGTATTTTTGGTTATGGATGATCAGTTTGAGTGATGTGGAAATGTTTGGGAATGATTTTGGAGAATTTTGGGTGATTTGGAAATTTTTGGAAAATTTGGGTAGTTTCAAGGGCATTTGGTAGGTTAGGTGGGTGTAGGGTCCTGAAGTCGAAAATTAAAAATTTGGAAAATTGAAGATTGGGTGAATATAAGTGGAATAAAATCATTTTGGTTGAGCCATGAAGCCACATCAAGCCCATATGAGCCATGAAGGGACTCATTTGAGGCATTCACTATGTTGTTCCTAACCCTCTTAGCCAAGGGCTTAGGGGTTAAGGACCATCCATGTGAATCATCTACATGAGTCAGGAGGTCAAGTTGGGTATGGGTGTGTTTTAGGAGGTGTATGGAAGTGTAGTGTATGAGTAAGTCAGCCCCTCACCAGACCAGGCCACCCAGGGCAGTCCTAAGGCCAAAAAGTCCTATAGGAACTCATCCTTTAAACTTCCACATTTGATTTCAACCCTCTAGGTGATTAGGGGTCTACAGTCAAGTTTGTGGGGTTTGCAGGAAGTTAAGAAGTGGTTTGAATTTCTAAATGGTGGATTCCAATTCTAGTCCTCTAAGATAGTCAAAGGAAAAGCCTAAGGCTAGATCCTAAGTACTAAAGAGAAGAAGAGAAGACCTCATCAAAAATGAGGTCAACATTTCTATTCGATCTTTTCCATTTAAAATTTCCATGTCCAACCTTGGAAACTTTAAAACCTTGAATTCATGAAGATAATACCTCTGATTTAACTCAAGAGTTTTCTTATGTGACTTTGGTTGTTTAAGATATAATTAACAATAGGGTCTTGCCCTTATAGGGAACTTTAAGAACCCAACTTAACATAAACCCTATCTAATTCTTTAAATAAGATAGGAGAACTTGTCGATCAATATAGAGATTCACAGACTAAACGGATGTCATAAATTCTTTAATTTATTTAGTCGAGCCTCGCTATTGAGTAATGTGTCTATTCCTGGGGATAGATGCAATTCTCATGATGTTGTGCTCGATCTTTTAAACTATTAAATATATGGGATTAGTTTGTTCTAGTATTTTCAAATTAAAATATTAATTTTCAAAATTATATATATACATGTATTAAATCAGCATATATTTTTAAAGCAATCGACACATCTTATGTTATCAAACAAAGCCACTAATAAGAAGCAAATGAATGTTTTAATATAGAATTGATGATCATCATGAATTTTATTGGAGTATTAAAAAACCCAAAATGCATCAAAAATTATTTTATAGTCTCTCAAGCATTATAAAGGTTTTCATATACTAATCCCATAATCAAATTTGAATTTGGTAGTAGCTACTCTTAAATTCAATCTTGGTGAAATATTTGGCTCCAGATATCTAATCTAGAAAAATTTCAAGGCTAAATATACATAATTTATACTTAATGGTAAACTTATTGGTACTTTTATTATCAATACATATTTTTCAAGGTCTATCCTTAATAATGCTAATAAAGTTAGGAGAAAATACAAATTATGGATTTAATAAATGAAGACTACTTACTTTAAATCCTCAACTTGCTTCCTTATATAAGCATATTCAAAAGGTTTCATCCTATAGAGTGGAAGGTTGAGGAATAGTAAAATAGGGACATGAATTATAACATAGTGTATATCTCATGGAGGAAGCTCAGCTAGTACATGTTAGAGAATACATTTTAATACTTATATAATATATCAATGAATATTGAAAATGTAGTAGCCTTTGTGGGATTAAATGTGGCTTCCTTCACATAATGAAATTTAAGGGAGGATACTTCTTGAAACACTTTGTAAGAACTTCTAAATCCAAGAGTCATAATATCATATTGGTACTCAAGCTGGTAGGACTCCCTAATTATAGGTTATTTAATATTAATCAATTGAATTTTCTAAACCATTTTTATTGATGTCTGTTGACCTCATTTTTGATGAGGTCTTATCTTCCCTCTTTAGTGTTTAGGATCTAGCCTTAGGCTTTTCCTTTGACTATCTTAGAGGACTAGGATTGGGACCCATCCCTTAGAAATTTGAACCACTTCTTGCCTCCCTACAAACCTCACAAGCTTGATTGTAGACCCCTAATCACCTAGAGGGTTGAAATCAAATGTGAAGGTTTAAAGGATGAGTTCCCTATAAGACTCTTTGGCCTTAGGACCACCCCAGGTGGCTCGTCGCAGTGAGGGTCGACTTACACACTCACTACACTCATACTCTACACTCTCACACACACAATCCAAATCCTAAAACCACACCCATACCCAACTTGACTCCTTGACTCGTGTAGGTAATTCATATGGATGGACCTTAACCCCTAAGCCCCTGGTTAAGAGGGTTAGGAACAACATAGTGAATGCCTCAAATGAGTCCTCTCATGGCTCATATGGGCTTAATATGGCTTCATGGCTCAATCAAAGTGATTCCATTTCACTAATATTTGATCAATCTTCATTCTTCCAAAATTTCAATTTTTGACCCCGGGGACCCTACACCCACCAAACCTACCAAAAGCCCTTAAAATTGCCCAAATCCTCCAAAATTTCCAAATCACCCAATACTTCCCAAAATTAACCTTGAACATTTCCTCACCAATCAAATTGATCATCCATAGCCAAAAATACCAAAAATTCCAAAAGTATCTCCCAATACTCTCCAAATTACCAAAATGTCCCTCTTGACCCAAAAATACAAAAATTTATAAAATTCCCAGAAAATTCCAGAAAATCCCAAATATTCCCAATTTCATTTTGTCCAACTATACCATGGGCCAATTTTGTCAATTTAGCCCACTTTTACAAAAACCCCTAATTTAGCCCATCCTTAACCCAAGTGAACCCAATGTCAAACCAAATCTACTCAATTGACCCCAATTTTAGTCCAATTCAATTCTAAACTTCAAATTAATATCCAAAATATCAATCTAGACCAAATCCAAGTCCAATTTGATTAACATTTGAATCCAATTTCACTTTTGACCTTAAAGCCCAATTTGGACTCATGACCCAAACTTAGCCCAAACCAAACCAATTCAACTCCAATTGACCCCAAACCTTTTCTAAACCTTCCCTAACATCCCCACAAACAAAACACTAACATAATTTGCCCAAAATTTGGACCCAAAACCAAAAAGCCCAATTTTGACCTAAACCCAAACCTAACCCAAATAAGCCCAAGTCCCAAAACCAAAACCCAACCAAAGTTAAAACCTCTTTGAAACACTCCCATAAACATTTCCCAACATTAATTTTACATCAATTTTAACCCTAGCCCAACATTGGCCCAAATTAGCTCAATTTGACCTACATTGGCCTATTTACCAAATGAACCCAAATTCAACCCAATTCAATTTCAAACTACCTCAAATTTGCTTCAAATCATCCAAGACACGTCCTTAAACTAAACTCAACATTTATTTGGCATGGCCCTTTGCAAAATTTTTCATCTAAAAGCCCATTGTTAAACATAAAGGCCCACTCCCTTAAACCTTCCTAAAAGCCCACTTCCACCAAATTTAAAAGCTCAAATCAATCTAAAGCCCACATGACACTTTCCCTCTTCACACATTCAATTTAAAATCATTCCTAAAGTCCTAATTTATCAATTAAACAATTCCAAATCAAGCCTCATAACAATTCCCATCAAAATGCCAAAATTCACAAAATCATTTTTTTATGAAATTGACCAAATCTTTTCCCAAGCCATATGGAGCCATGAAGCCACATGTAAGCCATTAGCAAGCCATGAGAATCTCTAATTTGTCAACCCTCCTTAAATGGCAAAAGGAGGAGGTCCTTTAAGCACCTCCTAAAAGTCATTAGCCTTAAACATGTTTCACCTTAACCCAAATTTAGTCCAAATATATTTGGATAAGGACTTCGCCATGCCTAACCAGCTGATTCCTTTGACTCCCCACAACACCCAAAGCTACCTTGAAGGGTGAACCAAGCCCAAAAGGTAGACTTGACCAAATCAAGCCAAAATTGGCCTTCCCCCATTCCATTTTAAATCAAGCTTTTGAAACATGGCAAAGCTCAATTGCCTACACAAAACTCCAGCCCTGACCCACCTGAACTTGAGGGTCACCCTTGCCTGCCGGCCAGCCACTTGAGCCGCCGGAAAACACCATGGCCGAGACCTTGGGAGGAGCCAAATTTTGGAATTCCACCTTGCTGAGCTGCCTCACTCCAAATGGCCATTGCAGCTGTTCTTCTCCTCACCAGAGCAGCTGATCCCAACCCTTAAACCCCCCTGGGAGGCCCTCCAGCAACATTACTGAAACCCTGCCTATTTAAACACCCCCTCCTCTCGGCCAAGGGAGGTGCTGAACCAAACCTTACTGAAACCCTGCCAAAATCATCCCAGACCACTCTCTACACATAGAGAACTTGATCCTCACTGAAAGCCCCCTGCCATTTCCTCTCTGTAAGCTCAATTTCAGAGTTGAAATCCAAGCCCAAAACCAGGACACTTCACCACAGTGAGCCAATCCTCAAATTGATTGACTCTACACCTTCACCAGACCAAGAGGAGAAGTTTCCCAACAAAAGCCCCCTCACCAGGCCAACCATTGCTTCCGGCTCTCCAAGCTTTGTGATCGGGTCGTGGTCACTTTTGTACCTAGGCAATTCACTGGGCCAAGGGACTTCATCCGGAGCTTGCTCGGACCCAATCGAACGTGACACAACTCTCGGATCGAAGCTTCACTTCTCTGAGCAAAGGTATGGACTCACTCTTCCTCCCGAGATTCTAGAGATTCTCCATTTAGTTTGAGTCAATTTCAATGCATGTTTACCGTATGGATGTGTTCGTCTCTTCAAGACGAATCCATAGAGCATAAGAACACAAAAATCCGTTGAGAATCGAGTGAGAAATTAGGGTTATAAGGTCGACGGTCACGGGTTCACACCAGTCGTAGACGATGACTGGGAGCCGTCGGATCGCGCGTGTATTGAGCGGACGGTCGAGATCGAGCCGGACAGCGCAATGGGACATGAACCGCAGGCCGCGTGGCATCCCAGTCAGATGGCGGCGACGAATCAAGAGGCGACGCGTGGAGCTTCGGAGGCGCCTAGGTTGAGTCAGCGCCGCGTGGATAAGTAGGAAAATAGACTATTTTTCTATTTATTTAATTACCAGAACTTCAAAAATTCATAACTTTGTGTAGAAAAATCCTAAAAATAAAATAAAATACCCTCTTGCTCAGTGAACAGAGGAGAATAATGTGGAAAATAAATCAAGTAATTTCATTAAGTATTTTATTTTTAATGATTTATTTACTCTCTGCATTATTTTAATTCTCCATTTGCATAGGCAATTCATAATGGCATGAGACCATAGGGCTTTTGAAGCCTCTGAACTTGGGAACATTCCCTGAATTTTCCAAGGTCAGAGGTCATCCCTATAAGAAGTTATTGATTTTCCAAGTTCATGTTGCTATTTTGAGTATTTTAATTCCAGTAATTAGCATGTTGAGAAATAAATTCTAGTAAAATTTGGTGATGTTTCTTGTGACCATAGGAACCTAGGAAAAATAAGTTTTGAGATAATTCACTTGGAACAACCCTAATTGGCCTAAATACCCAAAATTGAACTTTAATTAATTAGGGTTACACACATCAAATTAACTTAAAAACAATTCTCCACTGTCCTGTAAAGATAGGAGAACACCACATAAAAATTTGAAACTAATTGGACTTGATTAACCCCACCAAATGGGTTGATTAAGCCTCTTAAGCAAAAATAGGTAAAATTAAACTTTAAAAATTCATAACTCACAAAATACTTTTCAAAAATTCACATTTTGGAGCTTCTCTGATATCAGAGGAACTTAGGAAAATTAAAATTAAAATTTTCTAAAAAACTTGATTTTTATCATTATTTTAATATTTTTAATAATTAAGAAATAATAAAAATCATAAAAATATTAAAAATCACCAAAATGTCACATTTTGAATTCTAATCATTTAGGAACAAACCAAATAGTTTTCTTAAGTCCCTAGGGTAAGATATTGAATTTTAAAGGCTTAATGTAATTTTTAATATTAAAAAAATGTATTTTGCAACCTTTTCACTAAAATAATTATAATAAATCAAATAAAAATCATAAAAATATAAAATTTGTTTCTCTGAACTCCCTGAGGTCAGAGAGGTTTATGAAAAATATAAAATCCATTTTTCAACTTTAATTTTATTTTAAAATTAATTAATACTCCAAAACTCAAAATAATTCTAATAAATAAAATATAATTCAAAAAATCACTAAATTTGGTCCAAATGGTCCTCTGGTCATTAGGAACATCCCATAATTTTCTTAAGGACAGAAACATTTCCTTGGTCATTTTATTGAATTTTCCTTGAAAACCCCTATTTTCCATTAAAAATAATTACATAAATAAATTAAATACAGAAAAATCACATTTTCTCCTCTAATGTCTTAATTGACATGTGTGTGAGGTTACATAAAAATTTCAAGTTCATTTGAGCTTAATTTAGTGAGTTATAGAATTATTAAGCTTGAAGGGCAAAATGGTAATTAAAATTTTCAACCTTTAATTAAAATTTTAGGATTAATAAAAAAGGGGAGGGTAAAATATTTGATTTTAAACTGATTTTTGGATTATTGAAACTTAAATGATTAAGGGTAGAAACCTATTAACCATTTCAAATATAATTAAAATAAAACTTTGATTAATTAATTAATTGAAATTTTGGGAGAATAATAGAAATTGAAATTATTAAAGTAGGGATATTATTTAGGAGGATATTTATTCTTTAATTTAAAAATCCCTAAATAAATCACTTCAATAATACTTAGGTCTTAATTAAAAAACATTAAAAGAATAATCTCAACTAAATTAAAATTGAAATTAAATTAAAATCAAATTAAATTAAATTAAAAGAAAAATAACTTGAGATCAAATTATATTAAATTAAACTAAATTAAATTAAATTAAATTAAAATTAAACTAAATTAAAATTAAATCAAATTGAAATTAAATTAAATTAAAACTAATTAAAATTAAATTTAAATTAAAATTAAATTAAATTAAAATTAAATTGAAATTAAATTAAATTAAAATTAAATTAAATTAAATTAAACTAAATCAAAATCAAATTAAATTGAATTAAATTAAATTAAAATCATTTAATAACAAACCTAAATGATATCATTAAGAATTTAAATCTAAAATAACTTGAACACTATTCCAAACTTAAACTAATTCCTATAATTAAGTCAAAATTAAAATTAAATCATTAAGTTTAAATCATTAAAATACTTAATGAGTAGATTTGCCCTTTTAAAAGCTCTTGTTATTATAACTCTTAAATGAAGTATCAAGTGAAGTGTTATCTCACTTATAGGATATTCAAATGTCCTAGTTCACTGAGCAAAAGAACAAAACTTAAACTCCCGGATGATTAATTCACTTGTATAATTAAATTCTCTTGAACTTAAAACAATCCTAGAGATATTGAAAAGATGTTTAAGACTCGTCTTAAGCACTTCCTCAATATGATAGGATGTTTATAAGAACCATTGAATTTAATTGTTCTTTGATGAAGAAAATCATCCTTAAACCAAAATACAAGAACCTTGACGTCATAGGAGATGACTAGCTATAGGATTAGGACTTTGGTAGACAACCAAAACCTTTCCCTTGGCTTTACCTAGATACTTGTTGAAATATTTAAATGCCTTAACACGTGTCTTAAGTGCAGCTTGGGTTGACGGGAAGACCCTCCAGGTACGCTTTTATTTTATTGCAATTTACTTTATTGCAAATGCACTTTACTTTTCTTGCATGATAAACAACCGTTGCATGAAAACCAAAACCTTTAGGATAGTCCACGAACTGAAACTAAAACTAAATTAAAAGTCATTACAAGATAAAAATTACCGCCACAACATTTCAAAATATAAAACAACTCAAAATTTAATCACAAACAGAACAACAAAACTACAATTGCAACTAAATTAAAACGTCTCGTTGAATGATCGGGAATACCTCGGATGATGTAACCCACGTGTTGCTAACGGGATTTCCCATGGTCTAAATGAAAGTGTGGAACTCATTCAGTTGAGTTTAGCAAATTCATCTGGACTAAGTGAATTCGATGAAAATAACGGTGCCGGGATGACGGAACCGTGGGATCTTAATCGGTTTTGTTTAAACAACTTTAAGATTTGTTTTAATTAGAATATTAAAAACACTTGGATTTTAAGATTTTCTCTAAACCAAAACACTTCTCTCATCTCCTGATTTATGATTTCTAAACCAAACCTCTGCAACAACAAAGAGCTCGGAGCATGGTGGGCAGCACGGTCATCGTCATCAGCAAAACCTGAGTCTACTGATCACTGAAAAATTTATTAAGAAATTCATACCTATTTTTGATGAAATTGCACTTTAAAGAAGGGTATTTTCTTTATTTTATTGCAGGAATGGAGAATGTAGGTGATAAAAGCAAAAATCATAAAAAGGGGCGGATTTGGAGCAAAAAAGAAGAAAATAATGCAATTTGTGCTGAGTCGCCGACGGCGAGATCGAGCTCGCCGAGCCGGCGAGGTTACGAGGAGACATTTTGAAGGATTTATAAGCGTCTCGGCCGACAGCGAGCCCGAGCCCGCCGACGGCGAGATAGCGCGGTTTGAAGATCTTCAGAAGCCTCGCCGACAGCGAGGTAGTTCGTCGCCGACGGCGAGCTAGTTCAAATGGCACAGATACATTGAACCTGGACACTTTTTGAAGAGATGCTTACACACCTCTTGGACCTTTGCTTACCTCTATATATAGAGGCCGAAAATCAGTCTTTAGTGTGCAATCTTTTAGTCTTTTGTCTAGTTTTGTGTGCAGTTGTGTGTCTTTAGTGAGTTTAGTGAGTAATTAGTGAGTCGTGCTGTACTGGAAGGAAGAGTCAAAGGAACTACGAGGAGTCTGTTTGGGGATAAGTCAAGATAAGTATTTGTATTTATTGTTTTTAACTTTAAATGAAATCCATGCTTAGTTTAGTTCTCATGCATTCGAGTAGTTTATTTAGTCTTTCTCCTTGTTTATGAAATTAAGTGACTTGATGAAATTAAAATAGAGATACTTTTACATATTAATAAATTGTGATAATTTTTACTTAAAACTTAATTTACTTTTCAACTGGCCATTTGATTTGTTAAAATGTGTTGATTTATAACTATAGTAAAAATTACATCGATATTCGGGAATTTAAAAGCCTTGGAAGGAAGGTGCAAATAAATAGGGAAATAATATCACTTGGGCGTAGAATTGAGCATTTTAGTGTGACGGACTAAAATTTTCAATTCGGTCCTATTGTTTGAGAGTCGAAGTGTAGATGTTAGCCCTCGGGCGAGGGGAACGTGGGAGCTACGAAGTGGCGGTCGGTATCCTCCCAGACCTAGCCGCGGATTCGATAATCAAACATAGGATTAGTCAATATTCTTTACACCTTGACCAAAGGGTAAAGAATAGGAATGCTCCTATTTGTCACAATACCTTAAAATTATCTATTTAAATTCATCAATCACTTAAATTTCTAAACAAGGGAAAGATACTTTCTCTAAATAGTTAAGACTTATTTAGTTTAATTTCCTGCACTTTTAATACGTATTAATTCTCTACTTGGTTAAGTTACCTGATTAGAATACTTATTTTACTTTATTGCGCTTAAATTTAGAATTCCAAATTTTCGTTTACTAGTTTTATTATTATTATTATTTTAAAATTAGTTGTTATTTAATTTTCTCTTTCCCTGTGGGATCGATAACCGAGGACTCCACTAGAGCCTCGTATTACTTGATACGATAGGTATACTTGCGTAGCATCCACAACATAAATAATTACAATTCTATACATATAATATAGCGGGGTCAAGTTTTTGGCGTCGTTGCAATTAAATTAAAAATATCATAATATAAAATTGTGGGTCGAGTTTTTGGCGTTGTTGCTTGGGAAAGTAAGAAAAATTTACTTAGAGTAACGGATCTATTTTAAAATAATCATAATAAATAAATTAATATCTATTCAAAAATTGTATGCGCAAATTTGGAAACGAAAATTTAATACCTTACGATTCGAATTAGAGCGTACAATTAAAAGAATTAGAAAACAAAAGAAACAAATTATAAATTTAACACAAATGGCAAATATTCCTGAAATTCAAAATATGAACCAACAAAGACCATTAAGAGATTATGCCGACCCTACATCATATGAAATTCATTTAAGCTATTCAAAACCCCGATGTAGTTGCTAATTCATTTGAACTTAAACACTCGCAATTATCCAAATGGTACAAAACAATCAATTTAGTGGTTCACCTACCGAAGATCCTAACTTACATCTTACTTAGTTTTCTAGAACTTTTTGCTACTTTTAAATATCGAGGAGTATCCGACGATGCTATAAAACTTAGACTTTTTCCTTTTTCATTAAGGGATAAGGCTAAAATGTGGTTGAATTCGTTAGCACTCGGATACTATTAAAACTTGGGGAGAATTATCACAAAAATTTATATCCAAATATTTTCCACCATCTAAAACGTGATAAGTTTAGAAATGATATAACTTTTTTTGTCGATTAGATGGAGAATCAATATATGAAGCTTGGGAGAGATTTAAGGAACTTCTTAGGAAATGCCCACATCATGCGCTACCAGATTGGCTGATTATTCAAACCTTTTATAATGGATTAGAAGGATCTTTAAGATCAATCATCGATGCTGCTGCTGGAGGTTCATTAATGTCTAAACCATTTAATGAAGCTTATGCACTAATCGAAGAAAAGGCAACAAATAATTTCCAATGGCCTGCGATAGAATAAATCCAGAAAAGATAGCCGGCATTCATGAAAACGATGCAATATCTATGTTAGCTTCTCGAATTACTTGCTATATCTAAGAAATTAGATAATTTTGGAATGAACTACTCTCCTACTTTAGAAGAAAACTCATCCGGACGAATCATAGAATTTCAATCTAATTATGAAACTTTAAATGCTATTAATAATAGAACTAATAACCCTTATTCAAACTATTATAATCTCGGTTGGAAAACTCATCCAAATTTTAATTGGAATAATACATCTAATCAACAATGGATGAATCAACCTAATTAAGCAAATCCAAACTATAAACCTAATTACCCACTTGGATTTAATAACAATAACCCTCAATTCAAAGATAAGAAATTATCTATGGATGAATTAATTTTGAATATGGGTCATCAACTACAAAATCAAGGAAATCAACTACAAATTCAAGGAAATCGATTACAAATTCAAGGAACATCTATTAAAAATATCGAAACTCAACTTGGACATATTGCTACTCACGCTAAATAATAGAATACCCGGAACTTTTCCTAGTAATGTGGAAATAAATCCTAAAGATCGAGGAAAAGAACAAATTAAAGCAATACAACTAAGGAGTGGAAAAGAATTAGAACCTCAAATTCAAAAAGAACTTGAAAGCCAAAAAGAGGAAGTGGAAATTGAAAAGGAAACAATTCAACAAGATTTAAACTTAGAACATCCTTTAATACCTATGAAAATTTCTGTTGAAAAATCTCCACCACCATTTCCTCAACGACTAGCTCAACATAAAAATGATAAACAATTTGCTAAATTCCTTGAAATATTAAAGAAATTAACAATCAATATACCTTTTGTCGAAGCTTTAGATCAGATGTCAAATTATGTAAAATTTATGAAAGATATTCTAAATAAGAAAAGAAAATTCACCGATAATGAAACGATCGCACTTAGTGAAGAGTGTAGTGCTATTATTCGAAGAAGCTTCTGAAAAATTGAAAGATCCTGGTAGTTTCACTATACCCTGCGCTATAGGAGAAAATTTTTATGGAAAAGCTTTGTGTGACTTAGGAGCAAGCATCAATCTAATGCCTCTATCAATTTTTAAGAGATTGGGATTAGGAAAAATTACACCTACTTCAGTAACCCTTCAATTAGCTGATCGTTCGGTTACTTATCCTAAGGGAGTTATTGAAGATGTGTTTGTAAAAGTGGATAAATTTATCTTCAAGTAGATTTTATTGTTTTAGATATGGAGGAAGATAAAGAAATTCCTATCATTTTAGGAAGACCATTTTTAGCTACTTGGAAAAGCTATGATTGATGTTCGAAAGGAGAATTAACTATGAGAGTAAATGACCAAAACGTTACATTTAATATCGCAAAATCAATGAAATATCCTGCTGCTTAGAAAAAGATGATGAATGTTTTCGGATGGAAATACTTGAACATTTACAACGCGAACATTTTAAGGAATATTACGAAGATAAATTAGAAAAAGAAAACACCGAATTAATTGAAGATAATAATGAAGAACTAGATTATATTCGGGAAAGATTTGAATTTTTGGATAATACTGAAAACAACGACAAGAATATAGTTTCATCAATTATTAAACCTCCCGAACTTGAGCTAAAAATATTACACGATCATTTGAAATATGCTTATTTAGGTAATTCTTCAACTTTACCGAGTTATTATTTCATCCGCATTAAACGAATCTCGAGAACAAAAACTTTTAGAAACTTTAAAAAAATATAAGAAAACTTTTGGTTGGACTTTAGCGAGATATTAAAGGAATTAGTCCTTCGATACGTATGCATAGAATTATTTTAGATGATGAACATAAACCTAAAGCGGATCCCCAAAGGAGATTAAACCCGATAATGAAAGAAGTAGTTAAGAAAGAAATTTTAAAATGGTTAGATAATGGTATTATATATCATATTTCGACGAGTGCTTGGGTAAGCCCAATTCACTTGTGTTCTAAGAAGGGAGGAGTGGCCAGTCACTCGCTAATGAAAATAACGATCTTATTCATATAAGACAAGTTACTTGGTTGGCATATATGTATTGATTATAGGAAATTAAATACGCCACCAGGAAAGATCACTTCCCTTTACCATTTCTAGACCGGATGTTAGATAGATTAGTCGGACATAAGTATTTTTGTTTTCTAGATGGATACGCCGGTTATCATCGAAATACAAATTGCTCCCGAGGATCGAGAGAATACTACATTTACTAGTCCTTATGGAACTTTCGCTTTTCGAAGAATGCCTTTTGGATTATGTAATGCACCAAGCAACATTCCGGAGATGTATGATGTCTATATTTAGTAAGTTAATTGACAATGGAATAGAAGTATTTATGGATGATTTCTCCGTATTTGGAACATCATTTGACACATGCTTAACTCATCTTGAAAAAGTATTAGAAGTATGTTAGAAAACAAATTTAGTTCTAAATTGGGAGAAATGTCGATTTATGGTTGCGGGCGGCATTGTATTAGGGCATAAAATTTCGGAAAAAGGCATGGAAGTGGACCTCGCAAAAATTCAAGTTATAGCTAAATTACCACCTCCAACTACGGTAAAAGGGGTAAGAAGTTTTCTTGGACATCGTTGGATTCTACGGACGCTATATAAAAGTTTTTCAAAAATTACTAAACCTCTATGCCGACTTCTCGAAAAGGACAAGAAATTTGAATTCTACGATCGAATTCACGAATGCTTTTGAACTCTTAAAAGAAAAATTAATTACAACACCTATAATAGTTTCACCTAAGCGGGAGAAACCATTTGAGCTTATGTGTGATGCTAGTGATTATGCTTGTAGGAGCGGTTCTTGGGCAAAGATATGAAAAGATTTTTACAGTTATATACTTATCTTTAGTAAAACTCTAAATAATGCCGAAATAAATTATACGATTACTGAAAGAGAATTATTAGCGGTAGTATATGGTTTTAATAAATTTAGACCTTATCCGATTGGAACAAAATGTATCGTGCATACTCGATCATTGTGCTATCAATTATTTAATGCAAAAGAAAGATTCCAAACCAAGATTAATTAGATGGATGCTATTAATTCAAGAATTCGATTTTGAGATCGTTAATAAGAAATGAACTGATAATCAAATTGTGGATCATTTATCAAGATTAGAAAATCATGAATTATCTGATATTGAAAATGAAATTATAGACGATTTTCACGATGAACAACTATATAATATCAATGAGTGGAAAATACCATGGTATGCTTGATATAGTAAACTATATAGTTAGTAATATTTTACCACCTATGCTAACTTTACAACAACGAGAAAAAATTCATCCATGATACGAAAACCTATTTTTGGGATGAACCATATTTATATAAGCAATGTAAGGATTTAATTATTAGAAGATGTGTACCTTATGAAGAAAGCGAACCAATTATTCAAAAATGTCATGATTCGATTTTGGAGGACATTTCGGGATCGATAAAGCTGCTTATAAGATTCTACGATACTGGATTTTCTTGGCCTACTCTATTTAGAGATGTATACGAGATATATTAAAACTTGCGATAAATGTCGAAAGAGTAGGAAATATATCTGAAGAAACGAAATGCCTCTAAACTTTATATTAGAAGTTGAAATTTTTGATGTTTGGGGATTAGATTTTATGGGACCTTTTATTCCTTCGTTTGTAAACTCATATATATTAGTAGCTATTGATTATGTTTCCAAATGGATTGAGGCACAAGCTTTACCTAGGTGTGATGCTAAGAGTGTTTCAAAATTTCTGATGAAAAATATTTTTACTAGATTTGGAATGCCGAGAGTGATTATCATCGACGGAGGAACTCATTTTAGAAATAAATACATTCACAAACTAGTAGAAAAATACAATATTACTCATAAGATATCCACTGCTTATCATCCACGAGACTAGCGGATTAGTGAAGTATCTAATCGTGAGATTAAACGTATTTTAGAAAAATCCGTAAACCCGAATAGGTTAGATCGGTCATTAGATTAGACAACTGCATTATGAGCTTATAGGATCGCTTATAAAACTCCGATTGGAATGACTCCTTACGAGCTTATATATGGAAAAACATGCCACTTACCGAGTTGAATTAGAACATAAAGCATATTGGGCGATTAAAAAATTTAATTATAATATGAAGGAAGTCTGGTGAGAAGAGATTGCTTGCAATTAAATGAATTGGAAGAATTAAGAAATGAATCATATGATAATGATCGGATTTATAAAGAAAAGATGAAATTATGGCATGATCGGAAGATTAATCGGAGAAATTTTGAACCGGGACGGGAAGTTTTGTTATATAATACTTAGATTGAAATTATTTCCGGAAAATTGAAGTCTCGATGGTTAGGACCTTTCACCATAACTCAAATATTTTCATACGGAACTATAGAAATCGAAGATCCAAAAGCTGGACTTAAATTTAAAGTTAATGGACATAGATTAAAACCATATTTTGAAGGTATAAGACCTAACTATAAAGAGGTTTTAATGCTTAGTCGACTCGATTAATAATTGAAATTAGGTCGGGCGACGACGTTAAACCAAGCGCTTTATGGGAGGCAACCCATATTAGTCATCTATTTTTATTGTATCTTAATAGTTAGTCTATATTATTGAAACTTTACTACTCAATTAATATTAAGAATCATCACATATTCGAACCATTATGATGAGAAAAGAAATTATTCAATTTAGAGCGAAATTGGACATTATTTTGGAATCTCGCCGACGGCGAGGTCGATACTCGCCGACAGCCGAGGTTCGCACCTAAATTAGATTCGGCTTATTTATCGAGCTCGGCCGACGGCCGAGAAACGTCCCGCCGAGCGGCGAGAACCCGAAAGGCGGTTTTATAGCCGAGTCGCCGACGGCGAGAAACGTCCTCGCCGACGGCGAGAAACGTCCTCGCCGACGGCGAGAAACGTCCTCGCCGACAGCGAGGAAGTTATAAAGATGAGTTATTTATACTTTGAATGCCGATTTGGACGGTTTCAACACCAATTCCTTTGTGAAAACCCATTCTTAAACCATTCTAAGTCTCGCCTTCTTCACTATAATTCATTCCATTCACCATAATGGCCTCCAAATTCTTAGATTCCTCTAAATGCGGAGTGTTTAACCGGAGGAAATTTGTGAGTGCGGAAGCGCGACGGATCTTCAACAAGGTTTTGATAAAGAAAAGAGTTATCAAGGAACGGGGATTTGTCGATCGAGGATTAGAGAATTCCACTTACGAAGATAGAAGAAACGATCGTGCGAGCGGCACCGAGAGGTATTTTGTTACACTACGTCCGTTGTTGTTATTCCGGTTGTGAAAGAGTTCTACTCTAACTTACATGCGATCAACAATGGGAATGTATACGTCTGAGGAAGATGGGTGACGTTTACTCCATCAAGAGTAAATGAATTATTCTCTATAGAAAACACCCCGGTATGTCACTTTTCAAATTTTGTGCCTTCTCGATATAATATGAATGAGATATTTCGATATCTGACTGATGAACCGGAAGATTGGAAAATGCGTGAAGACTGGTATGTTAGTTTCTCTGCATCACTTTTGAATCATGTCTCAAAGCACTGGCACTTTTTCATCTCATCTAAATTGTTACCTACTATGAGGGTAAACAAGGTTTCGAAGGAATGCGTTATATTGAATTATTGTATTCAAAGTGGATTGCCTATTGATGTTGGATCAATAATTGTTAAGTACGCATTGGGTTTAATTGTGCATGGGTCGGTTCACGGACTAGGACACCCATCTACTTATTTTTGCATTATGCGGTCGAGTATCGAGTTTCTTATGAAGCTTGGGAAAAGGTTCTGTTACCTTGGAAGTCGCTTGATCCTACAGATATGTTCCCTACTTTGGACAATAATGAAGACATTACATTTATCTCTGATAGAGCTTCACAGAATAATCCTATAGCAAGGCCTATTTCAGATAAAACGGAGTTAATTATGAAGAAAATTAAAGGAATGGAGAAAGAACTGCAGAAAGTAAGAGATTCAATCGACAATATATCTGATTTATTTGATCACATTGATTGGAGGATGAAGGAACACTTTAATCATTCCGGACACCTGGAAGCTAGCTTTCTTCATTTGTCGAGACGAAGGGTTGGATCATCGAAGAATCTGCCTCGAATTTCCCTTCGAGCCTTTCTATAACTTATTTGTGCATCATCGTCATATCGGAAATATCGGAGAAGATGAAGATTCGACCTTGAAGAGTAGTAGTAAAGATTTCCATAGTATGTTTGTATTGATGTTATTTGATTTGATTTAGATTTTATTATGTGTTGAGTGATGATTTGAATATCTCGAAACTTAATTGAGATATGCGTCATAGTTTTGTATCAGCATTTAGTGTGTCGTGGATTGGTTTGCGATGTTGATTAGTAGTAAGGATTGAAGTTTGAAGTTTGATTATAGAGTCTTAAATTATGTTAGTTTGTATATCTCATGGATTTCAATATTAAAGTTAATTTGTTGTGTTGTGTGAATTTGTTTGTGTATAAATAGTTAATCTTCATATTAAATTAATAAATAAATGATGTGATCGGAAATATAATATAAGGCAAATTAAGGACGAAAATGAGTGACGAATTTCAAAAATTTTAAAATTTTTGGAATCTCGCCGACGGCTAGAAAAATCCCGCCGACAAGCCGAGATCGATCTCGTCGACAATGAAGAATTTCTCGCCGACACCGGATTTTTCCCGAGAGTTTTTTGTTCGAAAAATATTAGCTCGCCGACGGCGAGAAAATCTCGTTGACGGCGAGGTCGGGAAAAACATATATTTGACCGGTCAAAAACACTATTCATCATCCACGACCTCTCATTTTCGCAAAAATCGACACTAGGGCTTGAGAGATCTTGGATTTGAAGCGATTTCATCACTCAAAAACACTTGGATTTCATCTTCTTTTGGTAAGTGCTTCACTCTATGCAAAAATTTTTGATTTTCACCATGTATTTTCACCACATTGCAAATTTTGGGAAAAATCGAAATATGGAAGAAATATTCGGTGGAAATCCATGGAATTTAATTTAAATTGCTTATAAATGTTGTAGGAAGCCTTCTTAGGATTATTTTTTAGTTTAGTGAAAATTTTCATGATTTTCACGAGATCGATCGTATGGCTCCACGACAAAAACGTCGAGTAGAATTCGACGAAGACCGATTCATCGATGCACGAGCACGAAGTTAAATATTTTGAAAATATTCGAGGAAGAAAGTGCATTGCGAGATCGGGTTTTCAAAAATTCGGGAGGAGAAGTAGAGCGAGATTATTAAGGAACGAGGTTGGGAGAATTTACGTTACGTTCAATATAGAGCGATTGTAGAAGTGGTTAAAGAATTTTATGCCAATTTAAGCTACGTTGAAGATGCACCGATAAAGGTACGAGGATTTTTCGTAGATTTCAATGCTGCGAGAATTAACGCGTTCTATGAAGTTCATGACTCGCACTTTAGCCGAGTATGAAACTTTTGGAACGATGGAAGGACCACTTGGAGGAATTCATTAACTTTCTCGTTGATGGGACCGGAGTTTGGAAAATTAAGCGAGCGGAAAGAGTGAATTTTCCTCTTTCTAAATTAAATGCGATCTCCAAAGCTCGGCATTACTTTATTTGTTCTACTCGTTACCCACATATCACCACGGTGAGGTAACACGAGATGAGAACGGTTCTGAATTCTGTATTCAGAATAACAGAAGCATCAACATCGGGAGAATTATTTATCAAAACATCATGGCCACTCCTCGAAATGAGAGTGGAGCTGGATTGGGACACCCTGGATTAATTTTTACACTCTACCAACTCTGCGAGTTGAGGCTAGAGATAATGAAGAATGGGTAGAACCAATGAAACCACTCACGAACTTGCCAATATTAAGAAGTATGAATCTCATGAAGGGTGGAGAGCGAGGAGTAAGAAGTTATTTCACTCGGTCAAGTAGAGATATACCCTCTCTAGCCATGAACCTCCCGAGCCTACCACCCCTACCCTACAAGATCCGATGATTGAATTGACCTTCGCATAGAAGAAGTTTTGAGCGGTTTGGAGAGACAATGGGAGAAGATTTGATCATTTTGATCGAAGAATTGATAATCCGGAGAGGAGACATGATTATGATAGCGAATATCTCCGGCGACATTCGGAATACGAGATTGCATATTATGAAGGCTGAACGTCGTTATAGGAGTGGTGATTTAGATGTTGTCTTTCCCGAGTGCCCCCGATATTCACAGGTATCATCCTGCTCGGTCTTCTCGGCCTACGAGATCGGGGAGGAGATGATATAGCTCAGGACTTTGGTGCTTGAAGATTAGGACTTTATTTGTTTTATTTGTTTGATGTTAAGTTATTTTGAAGACTTTATATATTTGTAATATTCGGTACTTTATGTTTTGAGACATTGGATGTTTGTTAGATTATGTGCTTGAATTGTGATAATAGTTTAGTTATTGTTTTTGTGTTAGTTAATTGCATTTGTTTTTATGTTAAATAGGATGTTAGTTTTCTTTAATATGTTTTTATTTTATTTTGTATTGTTTTAAGTTGTAAAATTGTTAATCTGTTAGTTCAATGTTTTTAATATATTAGTAATTCATATGTGTAGTGTAGAGTTAATTTTAATTGTTATATTTAATACTAATCTTAGATTTTATCTCTGCATTTTCTTTAAATTGTTATATATATATATATGGAGAATACTAACAGTACAGGTTCAATGAAAAATGAAAAAGCCTGCAAAAATTTCGAAAAAAAGAAATACCTAAACTTCGAAGGTATGATTTATGTACTTTCCCTTTTTCATTATTTAGAATAGATATAAAAATTTAAGTTTGGGGAGGAGTAAAATACAAATTTAGTTATTAACTTGTTCTCAATTTCTATTTTCAAATTATTATAAAATGATTTTTATAGCAAATTTTTCAATTTAATTAATATGAATTATTTTATTTAATTATTATAAAAGGTTAAATGAAATATTTCTAGTGCTTTAATTAATTAAATAGAATAAAATATTTGGTTAAAGGGAATAAGAATATAGTAAACTATTTTTAGTAAGGAAAACTATATTCTAAAATTAAAATTCTTAAGTATTCAAGTGAAAAAGAAAAATTGAAAATCAATAAAGTAAAAACTATGAAGTATATATAAGTTAAGAAATATTCCTAAGTTTCAAATTTAGGAAGATGAAAATGAAGTTCAAAATTATTAACGAGCTCTCTGAGATACGGTAATCCTCATTAGAAAAAAGAAAAAGAAAAAAAAAGAAAAAGAAAAAGAAAAAAAAATGAGGAGAAGCTTGAGGAGATGCCTTATCAAAATTGAGCTTCATTTGAATTAACCTAAAAGGAAAAACTTAGATATTTCCAAACTTATGTTTATGGATTAGAATTTTACCTAATAGTGTTTTCTTGAATTTCTTATCATATGAATATCTTAAGTAGTTATTCTTTTAAATATAGTCATTCACGAAATGAATAGTAAGCTAGAAATCTTAGACACGATAACTAATTTATTTCTATAAGATTAATTAAAATTACATGAATTATTTTTATTTAACTTTATTATATTAATTAATCTAATTCATAGTTTATTTGAATTGAAAAATCTTACTATAAAAATCAATATTTTTATGTAGTACTTAAAATTACTTGAGGACAAGTAATAAGTAAGTTTGGGGGATTTTGATCACTGAAAAATTTATTAAGAAATTCATACCTATTTTTGATAAAATTGCACTTTAAAGAAGGGTATTTTCTTTATTTTATTGCAGGAATGGAGAATTTAGGTGATAAAAGCAAAAATCATAAAAAGGGGCGGATTTGGAGCAAAAAGGAAGAAAATAATGCAATTTGTCTTGAGTCGCCGACGAGCGAGATCGAGCCGCCGACGGCGAGGTTACGAGGAGACATTTACGAAGGATTTATAACCATCTCGGCCGACGGCGAGCCCGAGCCCGCCGACGGCGAGATAGCGCGGTTTGAAGATCTTCTAGAAGCCTCGCCGACAGCGAGAGTAGTTCGTCGCCTACGGCGAGCTAGTTCAAATGGCACAGATACATTGAACCTGGACACTTTTTGAAGAGATGCTTACACACCTCTTGGACCTTTGCTTACCTCTATATATAGAGGCCGAAAATCGATCTTTAGTGTGCAATCTTTTAGTCTTTTGTCTAGTTTTGTGTGCGGTTGTGTGTCTTTAGTGAGTCTTTAGTGAGTAATTAGTGAGTCGTCTTTGTCTTAGAAGGAAGAGTCGAAAGGAACTACGAGGAGTACGTTTGGGGATAAATCAATATAAGTATTTGTATTTATTGTTTTTAACTTTAAATGAAATCCATGCTTAGTTTAGTTCCCATGCATTCGAGTAGTTTATTTAGTCTTTCTCCTCGTTTATGAAATTAAGTGACTTGATGAAATTAAAATAGAGATACTTTTATATATTAATAAATTGTGATAATTTTTACTTAAAACTTAATTTACTTTTCAACTGGTCATTTGATTTGTTAAAATGTGTTGATTTACAACTATAGTAAAAATTACATCCGATATTCGGGGAATTCAAAAGCCTTGGAAGAAAGGTGCAAATAAATAGGAAATAATATCCTTTGGGCGTAGAATTGAGCATTTTAGTGTGACGGACTAAAATTTTCAATTCGGTCCTATTGTTTGAGAGCCGAAGTGTAGATGTTAGCCCTCGGGCGAGGGGAACGTGGGAGCTACGAAGTGGCGATCGGTATCCTCCCGGCCTTAGCCGCGGATTCGGTAATCAAACATAGGATTAGTCGATATTCTTTACACTCGAACCAAAGGGTAAAGAATAGGAATGCTCCTATTTGTTACAATACCTTAAAATTATCTATTTAAATTCATCGATCACTTAAATTTCTAAACAAGGGGAAAGATACTTTCTCTAAATAGTTAAGACTTATTTAGTTTAATTTCTGCACTTTTAATATGTATTAATTCTCTACTTAGTTAAGTTACCTGATTAGAATACTTAGTTTACTTTATTGCGCTTAAATTTAGAATTCCAAATTTTCGTATACTAGTTTTATTATTATTATTATTTTAAAATTAGTTGTTATTTAATTTTCTCTTTCCCTGTGGGATCGATAACCAGGACTCCACTAGAGCCCTGTATTACTTGATACGATACGTATACTTGCGTAGCATCCACAACATAAATAATTACAATTCTATACATATAATATAGCGGGGTCAAGTTTTTGGCGTCGTTGCAATTAAATTAAAAATATCATAATATAAAATTGTGGGTCATCTACTTCAGTAAAACTTTCTTAGAATTAAATAACCAAGTCATAGGACTTCGAGGTGGTTTGCCTAGTGCAACATAATTCCTCAACTCTTCGTTAGGCATTTGCACAATCATGTCATGTAAATTAAGCCCTAACCGGTCTTAGGACTCCGAGGTAGTCGTTCGGTACGACATAAACCCTCATATCTTCCAGGCAGTTTGTATGATCATGTCATACAAATATAAGTCCTAAATAATTAAAATTGACAGGATTACAACATTAAATAAACTCTCAAATTGAAGCTAAACCATAGGATAGTTTGGGAAGTTGCCAAGATTCTTCTTGGAACTTCAGCTTCTCCTACTTCTCTTCCTTTGGATTCTTAAAATAAACTGTTCCAAATTTGAGCTATTCCCTATTGAAATTTCCAAACTCCAATTGTTTGAAAACCTTAAACTTTGAAATTCTTGAGAGCAAAACTACTGATCATTATCGAGAGTTTTCTTAAATGATTCCCGTCATTTAAGATGTAATTAACTATAGGGGCTTGCCCTTATAGGGAACTTTAAGAACCTGGAGTAATATAAACCCCGCTTAATTCCTTTATATTAAGCGGGGAACTTGTCGGCTTATAAAATTGGTTCGCGAGACCAAACGGATGTAACAAATCTTCTAGTTTATTTAATCGAGCCCCATCATCAAGCAGTGTGTCTATTCTTCGGGATAGATACACGGTTTGTGATGCGGTGCTCGTTTATATAAACTATTTGGGATGTGATATCGGTTCGATTTCATATCTTAAAATTTTCAAATTTAAAATTCTTTTCAAAATCAAATACTACTTTCTAAATTATATATATATTTAAGTTAAATTTAAAATTCACCGACAACTTCTGTAGGTGACCCCTTTTCAAAACACATAACCTAAAAATATGCCGACAATGTCTAAGCTAGTTGTAAAAGAGTTAAGCTGGCCTTGTCTAGTGGCTTTATATCACAAAGTTTGACAGTAATATCATTAAATTTGAACACCAAAATTCTTTCTCTACCATAATTGATGTCTTTCATATCAAACAATAAATATCTACGTAAGTGTTTATTGGCTATATTTGCATAAGTATCTTTTTTGATGTAAGTGTTATAAATATTACTTTATTGTAATCCTATATATTAAACACCTACTATTAAGATAACACATGCCTACACTAGTCTTGTTGTGATGGAGAGATACACATTTAATTATTAGATTTCAAAGAAAAAGTTATGTGTTCTCTAGTCATTTTTATTCTTCTTTTCATTCATCAAAGTATATATATATATATATATATATATATATATATATATATATATATATATATATAGATAGATAAAGAAGGTTCGGGAGGCTATCATGCGAGCCCCCAACACTCTCATGTGCCTAACTATTCGAGGACTACCTTACCAGCAAACTGGCTATAGGAGGATTCGAACCCGTGACCTGAGGGGACGTACAACCTTCAAAGAGTTGTTCTGGCAATAGGTCATGACTGGCGGCACACACACACACACACACACACACACACACACACACATACATATATATGTGTGTGTGTGTGTGTGTGTGTGTGTGTGTGTGTGTGTGTGTGTGTGTGTGTGTGTGTGTGTGTGTGTGTGTGTGTTAACATGAACCAGCAGTTACTGGTGGCTGATTGATGGGATGGGGGCAACTGGTCCCTTCCTATCCTCAAATCTATCCTTCAGGAGTCTTCTGCCAAGCTAATCTCCACTATACCTTTCAACATGAATAAAAAGGACAAAGTTATTTGGCAAGCTTACCACAACCAGAGCCTTTGTAAAGCCATTTATGCTAAGCTATACCATTGGGAGCTCATACCATGGGGAGTTTTCATCTGGAAAAGCTAGCTCTCCCCCCTCATTATCCTTTTTCTACTGGAGACTGTTTCATAAAGTTATACCTACTAATGACATCCTTAAACTGAAAGGTCTGAGGGGCCCTTCTTGCTGCAGGATGTGTTTAGAAGAAGGGGAATCTATTCCCCACTTGTTCTTTGAATGTAAATTTTCTAAGCAGGTTTAGAGATATATTACTAGGCTACTCTGTCTAGATCTAATGTATCTGCAATGGGATAAGCTCCTAGAGTGCTGGAAAATCTGGAAGAAGGCCAAGGTGGGTGCCATCCCCCTTATTACTACCTGGTTTATATGGAAGGTGAGAAACTAGGCCACATTTGAAGATAAAACCCCATTGGTTGATACCATTTCAAGAAAATGTATCACTTTCTTGAATACAATGATCAAACACAAGAAATCTCAAACATATTTGCCCTCCCCTTCTTTGAGAGGCAGAATCCACTAGAGATCATCGAGGTGTTTTGGGCTCCTCCTACTGATCATACAATTAAAGTTAATATAGATGCCAGTTTCTCTGATATTGGAGCTGGGGTGGGTGGGGTTTTTTTAGATCACCTTGGGAGATGTATGTTATTTTTCCAAGCCCTGCCCTAGCCTCTGATGATGGAGAAGCTGAACTAGAGGTTGTTTTCTGGGCTCTTAAAATAGTTATTCTTAACTATTGGACTGTCTTAATTGTTCAGGGGGATTCTCAAGGTACTATGCAGTTATTAGATAAAATGGATTCAGCTCCCTGGAATCATGCCTATTGGGTACATAAAATCAATAGCCTCAGATCCCAACTTTGTGCAACTTTTCAGTTTATTTTTAGAGAAAGAAATAGGCTTGCTAACTGGCTTGCAAGAAATGGGATGTACTCCTCATTTGTTGTCTCTACCTTACCTCCCCCACCCCTTTTATTTTTTATGTGTGGAGACCTCTTAGATGCCCCACATATTAGGGTCCGTAACTAATTGACTGTGTGTGTGTGTGTGTTTTTTTTTTTTTTTAAAGGCTCCTTCCATTCATTCATTCAAAAACATACACTTGTAAGGTAAAGGAGTCCCAACTCATGCACCTAGGATTTCCCACCAAACACAAAAGGCAAAAAGAAAAGACCAGTATGACAAGAAAGAACAAAACCCCAGGAAACCCAGCCCCTAAGCTTTAGCAATTCTGAAGTGAGGAGCCATATATGCATCAGCTTCAATCAAGAAGGATAGTTGGGGAGGAGGAAAAGCAGAGACCACAGTATCCATTGAGCAGTGCCCTCTTTTTGCAATCCAGTGGGCAGGCCGGTTCCCTTCTCTGTAGATAAAGGAGAACTGGATAGCAGCATGTGAAGTTAAAGAGTATATTCTTTTAATCCACAGGGAGTGATGCCAAGGGGGATGAAGGTCCCTCCTCAAATGATTGAGCAAAAGCAGAGAGTCCCCCTCCACCACCAGGTAATACCAGTTGTTGAAAATAGCTAATTGAATGGCCCAATAGACAGCCATGAGCTCAATTTCAAAAGGATCACTTGTAACAACAGGGGCCTGGAAAAAGCAAAGGCATTTGCCATTGGCATCCCTGTAGAGTCCGCCAATCCCAGCCCCATTAGCAGTGAAAGCCCCATCAGTGTTAACCTTTATATATGGATGGTGGGGAGTGTTCCACCTGATATGAATTATCTTAGCACGAGGGGGAATGCTTGCTAGGGGAAACAGTAAGAATGTTAGGGAACTTCTTGTTTTTAATAAGTTTGGAGATGTGAGAATGGCAGTTCCCCACCACAATCTGCACACAAGGAGACTTGGCATCAAACTTTCTTCTATTCCTATGCATCTAGATGAACTAGGAATAAATAAATGGAATGGTTCCCAACTGTTTCTGATGCCAAGTCTGCCAGCAGGTGGCTAGATCAAGCCAATCCAGTTGCATGGTGTCCATGTTAAGGAAAGTAATAATTCCATTCCAGACCTTTTGACCAAAATGGCATCTAAAGAAAATGTGAGAAATTGATTCAGCTTCAGTTCCACAAAGATAACATTTTGAAGGTCCCCTCAATCCCTTAAGTTTCAGGATGTCGTCAGTTGGGATACAGCACTGTAGTATCCACCAATTCAGAAAAGACATGGATGGAGAGAGGAATGAGTTCCAAATTTCAAAACCCCAATCCACTTTGGTCCAGGAATGAATGGCATTAAAAATTTGCTTAGTTAGGCTGTGGTGCAACCCATTGTGCCAGTTGATGGTATCAGGAATATTTCTGTTAAATGGGATCTTAGAAACATGCTTCACAGAACTCTCCTGTAGGATAAGCCTAAGAGCATCCATGGACCACTCTTCCACATGCCAGCAATTAGCCATAGGGAATTGAACTTTTTCAGTATTAGGAATAGGGATGAGCATATCAGCTGGACACCATTGGTCCTGCTAGAAAATAATTTCCCCTTTCCCGAGCTCCCATTTAAATAAGTTATTGGTAAGGTGCCTGCATTTCAGCATCTGCTTCCAGTCTCTGGAAGATCCCAGCTTGTCTTGAACAGTAGTAGGCTGAGAATTTTTACAGTACTTCCCCAACATAAATTTGGCCCAAAGAGAATTCTGCTGCCTAAACTTAACCCAGAGTTTGCAAAAATTGACTTGCTGCAGCTGAAGTAAACCTTTGAAGCCCACACCTCTAGCCTCAATAGGTTTGGCAAGCTTCTGCCAACTAGCCCACTGCAATTGCTTTCTATTTCTAGACCATAGAAATCTGTTAAAAATCCTCTCCATCTGAATTCTGGTACTTTTTTCATACAGGTCATTTGAAGTACATGGGAAGGGAATGTAGTGAGAATGCTATGCAGTAGAGTAATTCTTCCTCCAATGGATAACATGGAATGAGCCCAGTTAGCCAGTTGGGTCTGAAGTTTTTGAATGATGCTATCAAACTGGATTTGCTTTTGCTTGCCTTTGATGATAGAGACCCTCAAAAAGTTCAGAGGAAGCTTAGCTTTGGAGAAACCAGTATGGTTCTGAATCCAGTGGAAGATGGATGGAGGACAATTCTCAGGGAAGATAAGAGTGCATTTTTCGAGATTGCGGGAAAGCCCGAAACCGGTTGAAATATTTCCGAAGCATTTGGTGACTTTCTTCACGAATTTTTACTAGCTGCGGAAAAAGAATAATGTCATCGGCATAAATTAAGTGAGAGATAGGGATGTTGGACCTGTGGTGGTATCTTGCATAGTGGAAGGAGGATATCTGGGAATCCAGCAATCTGGATAAGAAGTCCATAGCAATAATAAAAATGGTGGGAGATAAGGGGTCCCCTTGTTTGAGGCCCCTAGTGGCAGTAAACCCCCCCCCCCAGCATCTTCCATTGATCATGATAGAATGCTGGTTATAACTGAGCCATCTCTTGATTACCCTGCAGAAATCCAGATGGAAGCCTCTAGCTTGGAGAATTTCCAAAATGAAATTTCAATCTTAGGTATCATAAGCCTTTTTAATGTCAAGTTTATACACAAGATTCCCACCCCTACAAGGTCTGTCCAAATCTAACATCATCTCCTGAGCCAATAGCACATTATCAGAAATAGACCTACCATGCACAAAGACAGCTTGATTGGGGCAAATAATCTGGTTTAAATGAGGTTGGAGGCTCCTCACCAATATCTTGTTGATAGCCTTGCTGATCACAGAGGTGAGGCTGATGGGTCCGAAGTGAGACCGATCGGTAGGTTTAGTGAACTTTGGAATTAGCACAATGGTGGAAGCATAAAAATGCTGGGGCGACTCGAAACCCCTAAAATAACCCTGAATGGCCTTGACCACATCACCTTTACAGATATCCCAAGTCTTTTTATAGAATTCAGCAGTGAACCCATCAGGACCAGCAGATTTGGACCCATTCATGGATTTAATGACCTCCCAAATTTCCTCTTCAGTAGGGAGGTCAGTCAGATTGAGAGAGTGGATAAGGTGATGTTCCATGGAGAACATACTAGCATCAATAGGAGGTCTATCCACCTTGACATGAGTAAGCATCTTCTTAAAGTACTCCACAGCACTGTTGGCAATCTCTTCACCATTATGAAGTGTCACCCCCATCTCATTCCTGATAGAGTGAATAGAGTTACATTTTATTTTGTATTTAATGTAAGCATGATAGAATTTGGTATTCCTATCCCCATCTTTAAATTTATAAATTGCAGCTTTCTGTCTAAGAAAATAGTCTTGAAGCTCCACAGCCAACAGCAGATTCTCCTGAGCAGCAATCAGTTCCCCATATTTGTCCTGATTAGCAATAACAGCAGCTTCCAAATCATTGACCTCTTTCTCAGCCTTTTCTACATTCTTAGCAATATCCTCTATAGTATTCCAACTCCATTCTCTAAGGGCCTTTTCCACTTTGACCTGAAGCATCTGAAGTTGTCTGAAAGGGTTGGGGTTATGGCACCCAGACCAGTTAGCAGCAACAATGTCCTGGAACTTGGGATGGCCAGACCAGCAGTTGAGATATCTGAAAGGAGAGGGGTTATTTGAGTTTTCAGTGTGTGTGTGTGTGTGTGTGTGTGTGTGTATATATATATTGTCATGTTGTTTTCTTTTACTTTCTTGTGTGGAGTTTTAATGTGGAAGAGGAACCCCATAGGACTTCAATGTATTTCCTTTTATTTTAGATGGTGATCCACTTCCCCCCTCTTTTTGTACTCCAAATTTGCTTAACATGTTCGAAGCCATGAGTTTCTCCTTCCCTCAAATATATATATATATATATATATATATATATATATATATATATATATATATATATATTAGGGAAAGGAGCAACTCGTGGCTCCCTATGTGTTAATATAAAAAGTGAGTACAAAATTTGGGAGGGGAGGTGAATCCCTTAAACTAGAAAGACAAAAAAGTACAATTAACACACCCCTAAGGGTTTCACCTCCCACAGTACAACTCACACAAAAAAGATGCAAAGAAAAAGAAGATTTACATGTATACCCAAAAAACAAGTAAACCCCCAAAGCCTCCATAGCATAACTGTAGTTCACCAAACCAGCAAAAGCACCAAACATCCAAGAGATGAAATCCAAAGTATTGACTGCAGAAAATAAAAAGGCCCCTACACAAGAAGATCCAGTTGGAAAGAATAAGAAAAACTTCAGCACATAGATTACCATGTTGTCCAACGCAATGGGATGAAACCATTTAGTCATTAAATTTCCAGTTAGTAAAGGATTGTCCAAGAAGCCCATCATATCTGTACCAAAGAAACAGACCCAGCAAAAAAGCAGGCAAAGTACGCCCCAGCAGAAAACCAAAAAAACATTCAGGATCCATGCCTCATGATTCATCCCACAATGATCAGATTCATCCAGCTAAGCATAAAGGCTGGGAGTATTGCTACAATGAGTCTTCAAAAAGGGGAGAGATCTCCAATGCTCCATTGAAATGTACCATTCCATCGAAAACCATATGGAAGAGAGGAGAGACAAAAGGTAGATAGCACCTCTGCAAAGGTAAACCAGTAGAAAAGCTCCAAACAAAATAATTACAGAAGTAGTATAAAAAGGGTGAGCAGTAAGGAAAAGTAAATCAGCAGCAGTAACTTGAGAAGCATGATGGAAATGGCTAGCCTGTAGAGCAGTATTAAACCAATGTAATTCCATGTAGAAAGCAGCGCAACCAGAACTGAATATACTGCACTTAATACCTACATAAGGTAGGTCCATTAAATCACTATTCAGTAAAAGAAATAAAGGTTGTGTTGGAGTAGTCCCCACCAAAGGCCTTCCATGTGCATATTTAGCTAACCAATCTGCAGGGGAGTTACCCCCTGTATATAGAAGTCATATGTACCTGCAGATACTATTGTGAAATGATATGTCAGATACATTTAAACAAGTATATAAGTTCCCAAGGGAGGGGTGATTCCCTGTGAAAAAGCTTTAGCAACATGCTTGAATCAGATTCTACTTGAATGCACTTAAAATCAAAGCAATTTGCAGTTTTTAGGGCTAGAAAGAAAGCCCGTGCTTCAGCAATAAGTGGTGTGTCAGCCACCACAAGGGAAGAGAAAAAACAAATTAATTTACCATGATGATCTCTAAAAAGGCCTCCAAATCCATAAAATTGTTCAGTCCAGCTGCCATCTATATTTACTTTTATCCAACCTAAAATAGGAGGGTACCATTTAACTAGAAGAGGCCTCCTGGTTATAATAGGGGAAAGAATTTCAGCTGAGGTAATTTTAAGAGCTCTATGGAAGTAGACCATAATATTAGGGAAAGTAACAATAGTAGAGGGGTATACTTCATTGCATTTAAAACTATTTCTTGCATTCCACGGAAACCAAATGACCACCAGTGGGAAATAGAGCAGATGTTTCCCAATGTTAGTGGCCTCCTTCCAAATAGTAAAAATATTGTTTATAGAACATCAAACAAGTCAAACTATGCCAAAATGTGTTCCCATCAGTGCTCAAATTTATTTTGTGTAACTGCAATTAAAGAAAAGGTGGGGGGAAGATTCTTCAGCTTGTTTACAAAAATGACAAATAGAAGCCAATCTCAGCCCTTTTAATTTTAAGATGTCATATATTGGGAGCAAAGAGGAGAAAACATGCCATAAGAAAAAAGACATAGAAGGTGTGAAGAGTTGCTTCCAGATTAAAGTTCCCCAATGCCAATTGGGTTGTGGGTGTATCTTATTATAAAGAAGTTTACTAATTGACATGGTAGGAGCCTTCTTCCATATATGTTAATCTTATTGTGTAGTATGTATAGGTATTTGGTTAATAAGCATGGCATTTTCCTCCCCCACTAACTCCCTCAGTTTAGGCAGATCCCAATGCCCATTAAGCCAACAGTCAGACACCAAAAGTTCCTCATGACAAGGCTGGTGTTGTAGCTGATTAAGATGGGGCAAGCCTCAGCAATCATTCCAGAAGGACACCCTACCCTCACCCAGATCCCAAATAATAAAGTTACTAGCAAGAGATCTGGCCTTTAAGATAGCCTTCCAAACCTTAAAATCCCCAACTTTCCAATTGACAGTAGAAGGAGGAGTAGAAGAACAATATTTAGAATGCATAAAAGTGGCCCATAAAGATTCACATAATCTGAATTTGTACCAAAGTTTACACATGTAAAGCCTTGAAATCAAGTCCTCCTAAATATTTAGGGTTGCAAAGTTTTTGCCAAGATAGCCAATGTTTCTTTGCCCCTCCTCCCTCTCAAAGGAATCTATTAAAAATGTTTTCAAGTAGTGTAAGAGAGCTCTTTTTAGCATTAAAAACCTGAAGAGCATATAATGGAATACTTTGAAGAACATGAGAAAGAAGAGTGAATACGACACCATTGGAAAGGAAAAAATTCCTCCAATCATTAATTCTAGTTTTGATTTTGTCAACAACCTCACCCATCTAAATCTGCTTTCTTTTGCCCCTAATTAAATTTACACCAAGGTATTTTATTGGTAGGCAAGAAAGTTTATAACCAGTAAAATGAGCAGCCCAAGTGGTGTTGGATATCTGCATATGTTTCCCAAAGAACATCTAGCATTTATCTCTGTTAAAGGAGAGACCAGAGATGTTTTCAAATTCTTCCAAAACCTGCATAAGTTTTTTGATAGCAAGGTTTGAAGCATTTGAAAAAATGATAACATCATCAGCATATGCCAGGTGAGTAACCCTAAAATGGGCTCTGTGGGAGTATTGGGTATAGGTGTTCTGAAATTGGAAATGGTTTATGAGCCTGGATAAATAATCAAAGGCAAGAATGAAAATAATAGGCGAGAGGGGTTTACCCTGCTTAAGTCCTCTTTTGGCAGAAAAGAAACCATACGAGGTTCCATTCACCAACAAACTATATTAGTTATTTGATACCCACCTCTTGATTAACATGCAAAAATTATCATTGAAACCTCTAGCAAGAAGGACATGTAATATAAAATCCCAGCTAATTGTATCAAGAGCCTTTTTGATGTCTAATTTCAGAACTAAATTACCTCCTCTGCATTTCTTGTCCAGGTCTTCAATGAGTTCCTAGGCAAGAAGTATATTATCTGTAATTTGTCTCCCTTTGATGAAAGCAGACTGCAGAGAGGAGATAATGGCAGTGAAGTGCAGTTGTAGTCTTGTCACCAGTAATTTACTTATAACTTTAGAGATAATCGTAGTTAAGGAAATAGGACTAAAGTTATACCAATGTGACTTATCTCTGTTTTTAGGAATAAAAGCTACTATAGCTGTAGAGAAATGCTTACAAGGGTCATCTCCTTGAAAAAACTCTGGATTGAATCAATTACCTCTGTTTTTATGATATACCAACAAGTAACATAGAAAGCAGAAGAGAAACCGTCAGAGCCAGGAGCCTTATTGGGATTGATGTCTTTGAGGGTAGTAAAGATTTCCTCTTCAGTGGGGATGTCTGAAAGATTGAGGGAAGTGACAAACGGTTTTTCATGAGCAAAATAATCAGCATTAATAGAAGATACTTGCACATGTTTTGAAAAAAAGTTAGTAAAATAATGTATAGCATTTAAGCCAATTTCCTCTACCTCAGTAATGACCAGCCCTTCATCAGTGACAATTCTTAGAATAGAATTGTAATTAAGTCTACTTTTAATAGAAGCATGAAAGTATTTTTTATTTCTGTCACCATTAATAAAATGTATCTCATGAGCTTTTTTCTTTAAAAGGTCCTCCTCTAAAGAAATATCAGTAAGGAGTGTAAGATGAGCTTGAGATAGTTGAGTAGCAATATCAGGATCCAGACACTCCTTAGCTTCCAAGTCATTTACCACCTGTTGAGAATTAAGAACTCTAGAGTGAATATTACCAAAGACCTCATGATTCGGTTTTTGAGGTCAGCTGCCACTTTTTTATGTAATTTCCACAAAATATACCAAGGAGTACCACATATGATGGGTTTCCATAGTTGCTGAATAAGATTTTTAAAAGAGGAATGAGTAGTCCAAATGTTTAAGAATTTAAGTGAGGAATAGAGGGTTTGTTATGAAAAGTTAGAGAGAGCAAAAGGGGGTTATGCTCAGATGATGCATGACTTAAATGCTGCACTCGTGTGATGTGATAATAGCTTAGAAAATTGGAGTTCCTAAAAAATCTGTCAAGTCTCTAAAAAAGAAAATCTCGTCTCCAAGTATAAGGAGATCCTGTGAAACCCAAATCAAACAGCCCTGCTTGAGAAATGTTGTCACAGAAATGATTAATAAGAGCATTATCCACTCGAGCACCACCTTTTTTCTCAGTAGGGGACATAACCATGTTAAAATCGCCCTCCCCCCTCGAGAAACACCAATTCTCAGTAATGGTATTTCCAATAGCAATAAGTTTACTCCATAACATATATTTATCGGGCAGCAAAGTACTAGCATAAACAAAAGTAAACCAGCCAGTAAAAGTGTCTGAAGAGAAATTAGCTAGGACAATTTGATTATCATCCTCAATGATTTGAAACTGGATATTTATTTTCCAAAAAACCTAAATTTTATTATTAGCATTACTATAATGAAAGTAACGTGGAAATGATGAAAATATCCTGTTTTTATTGGTAGAAACCATAGGTTCCAAAATAGCAAAAATACCAAGTTGATGAACCCTACATAGGTGCTTAAGGCGTTTAAGGGAGTTAGGGTCAGCCACTCCCCTAATGTTCCACATTAAAATATTAAACATGATGTCTTAACCCACCCCTTCTAGTATTCCTAGTAGAGGGGGGTAAGTGTTCTCCTTCAAAATGACTAAATTCATGAATAATTGGTTCCCCTGAAGCTTGCAAGTGATCACTGTGTTTCTTTCCTTTTCCCTGCTAGATTTTTGAATGAGCCACTCAGTTTCAAGAGCAGCAAAGGCTTCTTTAACAGAGGACAATAGGGTCTCATGATGTGTAGGTGGCCTGAAGGAATAACCCTCAGAGTTGTGAATATGATGATTTTCAAAAGATTGAATAGTATTGTGTTCTGGGGTATCTAGAGAAGGTAAAGAATTGTGTGAGTTTGGAGTAACCAGGTGTGTCTAAACAAAAGCAGTATTAGTTGCTCTAGTTTTCATAGAAGACTGGAATGCCTGAGTGGAAATGCCTGAGTGGAAATGAAATTATCTCCAACAGTTAATATGTTCTGTTCAATAGTCAATAAATATGTGTTTATGTTTGTGTGTGTGTGTGTGTATTTTAATTTTATGAAGAAGCTTGTTTTATACTGGAATTAAGTTTTATATGTGATAATCAATGGATTGTATGAATGTTGTTGAGCAGACTTTTAGAGAGTTAAATAGAATATAAAAAAGAATTATTCGAGTAATAAAATATGCATTTTTAGAACTTCTATAATTTGAATATTTCATATGAATATTTAGTGTTAAAAAATCAAAAGAAGAAGAAGAAGAAGAAGAAGAATGAAGCTCTAACACTTATTGATGCATAAAATACAACAAAAGGAATAGTGAATTGGTGTGTAGTTATTAAACTAATAATTAACTTAATTCTCTAAGTTCATTTTTTTTTTATTTAAAAAATAAAATCTATAAGAAACATAATTTAAATTTTTTTTTCCTTCAAAAATCAATAAAGAAATTAATCATGAAAAGTAATTAAAAAGAGACACAAATTATGATGATTTTTATTTGCCTTTCACAACTAGTTATCACATAATATGCTTCAATAATCAAGAGTGATCAGAACTTAGATATAACCATCTTCTCACATAAGGAATATTGAGATCACAATATTTTTCATTATAACACAATGTGATAAGAACAAGTAATAAGTAAGGTATGAAAAAGCAAAGAGTAAAAGTCAAAAATCAGTTTATCATGGTTTGAACCAATGCTTTTATCTACACATTGAGTCCTCATCTTGAGAGTTAAATTCCACCCTTCTTTTATTTTATAACATAGTCGATAAGTTCTTCTTTAGTTAGTAATGGATAAAGCTTATACCCTCACTTTAACTCTAAAAAAAAAGAATTCTACTCTAGGCTACATAACAAAAATACAAAGATCTTCACAAATGTTTTAAGATTTGGAGATCTCTGGTACATTTAAATCCATAACTTCTACAATAGCTTTATCTTCAACTAAGAGGGTTGTATAAAGATGGAGAAAGATGAAAACATTTATGTACATTAATATTATAAACTCGTCATAAAGATTTTCAAATTCAATTTTCAAATGTTCTATCAGCAATGTTATTTATACATGTTTTATTAATTATTATCATTCTCTCTTTGGTTTAATCTTTTAGAAAATCAATTTATTTTAAGTGCAGTAGATCAAAGATCCTAAATCTATTAACTTTATAGAATATTAAGTGATCTACAATATTATTCATATCATATATTATTGTCAATTAAATCTAATTTGTGTATCTTCTCCCTTAACTTTTACTTCTTAACTATATTGTATGGTACAATGTACATTGTACAACAGCAACAACAACAAGTTTTTATTCCACTACATGGGGACGGCTAAAAGAATGTTTTTCTCGATTATGTCTTATTGATTGTCATATTTTCATTTAATTATAATAGATTAAGATCATTTAAATACAATTCGCCCAAGTCTTTTAAGGTCAACCTTTGTCTTTCTCAACATAGGTCAATTCTAAAACATCTACTCTCCTAACTGGATCAACAGACTGTTGGCATTTAATGTGACCAAACTATCTAAGATGAATCTCCCTAATGTTGTCTCCACCGATAAATTCATTTCATCTTTTGTCTCTAAGTGTTAAGCCACTCATCCACCTATGCATTCTGATCTTAGTAACACTTAACTTTGTTTTATGCTTCATTTTTAAAGACCAACATTCTATACCATAAATTATTACAAGTTTCACATCCATCTTATAAAATTTTTCTTTAAGTGAAAGTGATACTTTTCTATCACATAATAGGCATGATGCAGTCCTCCACTTTAATAAACCAATTTGAATTCTATTAAGAACATCCTCATTATATACAACCACTTTCAACAATAGAACCAAGATATCTAAAATATTCACATCTTTTAATTATTTGATCACCCATATTTACAACTTTGCCGGTAGAGTTACTATTACTAAAAATTCATTCCATGTATCAAGTGTTAGATCTACTCAAATGAAGTCTTTTAGACTCCAATGTAGATATCCATAATTCATGTTTTTCATGAATGTTTTCTCTAGTATTTTTCCCTAGAATGATATCATCAATGAAAGCATACACCAAGGTACTTCCTGTTGTAAATGTCCAATAAGAGCATCAGACATAGTGTCAACGCAAATTAGTTTGAGTTTTGTGTCCGTTTAGCATCGTGCACGGTCCCAAGGATGAAAAATTTGTTGTAGACGAATTGCATCAAGTTAGTGATGTTAAGTCAACTCTGTAGTGTCTGAATAGTCTCAGTTTATCCAATGTTACTAGTTAATTATTAGCAACGAAAAAATTTGTTGCTACTCCAATGCTAAAGCCCTAAAATGTTTTAATTCTAAGCTGCAACCCTCATTTCTTCCTTTCTTTTTTCCTGATCACAACTTCCTCCCCTCATTGCTCCTCCATATCATAGCCTGATTTCTTGCATCTTCGGCTAGTTTTCACCACTAATGTTATGTCCAAGGTGAGAAATCCTCTTTTATGCCTCTAAGTTTCAGTTTTTTTCTCATTCGATGCATGTCATCATGTTATTTTTGAATTTCTTTTTTCTATCATTTGTAAAAATTGAAATTTCAATGTTAGATATGCAATGCATAGAGATTAGATTGTTTTTGAAGTAGAATGTAGAGTTAAGGTATTAGTTATATAATGCATATGGCTTGAATAATTTTTAAATGAAAAATATAGTGTGGGAGTTAGCAATGCAATGCTTAGGCTTTGGGTTTAGGAGGTGTTAGTGCTATTTTTTATGTAATATTAAATATTTGAGTGCTATGTGTTGAAATACAAATGTTTAGGTGTGAAATATGTAAATACACATAAGAGTTTTCAAAGAAGTTTGATTAAGGGTTTTCATATGTTATTAAAGTCATTGGAAAGAAAACTTAGTGATCAATAGTATTTCATAATTTATTAATACTTTTGGCATATATTTTTATGACAATAATGAGGAGTGTGTTGACACTATACATGTGTAGATTTAAAATATTGCCTCTTAAGAGTCACACCTTTAATGTATATTTCTTTGTTTATGAATATACATGCTTGGCTAATGTTTACAATGTAATAGTACTTTCAATTGTCAAGTAAAATTAATATATATTTCTAAGAACTTAACTTTTCTTAGAGTCTAATCCATTAATATGCTTTGATACATATTTGAAATCTTCAAGTTTTGCTAAAATTTCATTACATCACAGCTGAATCTCTAATTTTACAATAAAAAATAAATGTCCCTAGTTGAAATATAGTGAATTTTATCCTTTAATTGATAATAATTTTTTTTAATGTACTTCTCTAGCTTATGAATTACCTTATATTCATGCATATTTTCATGAATAAGAATCTGCAACTTTTGAGATTTATGTGTTGGGAGAATTTTAAAAATTATTAATGATATTGCTACTTACACCTCACAATATTTTTGGATGAATGAATACAATGTTAATAATTTACCCTCATTCAATATGTTCAATGAGGAACTAACTCATAACTAGCTTATAACAAGGCATCTCATCTAATAATTTAATGTGAATATCATGTTTGTTACTTTCCATTATGTTGCATTTTAAGTTTGAAATGTATGAAATAATATTTTCTATTATGAGAAAATTTATTGATTTCTAATATGAGTTATATACTAGTTTAGATAAAAACTTACTTAAAATTTTTGAATCTTTAGTTACCTCTATCAGAGTAAAATTATATATTACAATGATTTAATTTTTTGAAAAATTTTCAACAATATATAGAGGTTAATTTTTGAGTTATTTTAATGATACAATTTTCTCATTATATTTTTTTGAAGTTATATGAATGTGCTAACACTTGAATTATCATTATGTCCTTAATAATCCATAATATAAGAAATTTATTGTTTTTCATCATAAATGTCAATCAACCAATAACCGTATTAGGACAGTAAATGTTATAGTGATGATTTTTATTAAGAAAAGTAGAGGTAGACCTAAAAAGACTAATGCACATTGTACAAAAAATGATCTCAATTTGTTAGAATTAAATGAAAAATAAGACACTCTTCCTTTTCTTTAAAGCCTCTCAACTTCTTTTTTACTAATGCAATGGTAAAAATAAAAATTTTTATTATTGCTAACCATATAATGATCACTAAGGCTGATCATACTTTCATAAACTTCATTGAAAATTTTATTAGAATAGTTCACCCACGTATGTTAAATATCATTCTCTAAGAAAAGTACTAACCCTCAGCTCTAATCAAGTTAGCTTCAACTATTTCAAGAGTTTGTTGAGCTTCTTGTGGATCAATGTCTGTACTAATTTCCACACTTTTTCCTAAAATGGTGATATCTATAGTTATTATTCTAGCAAAACCACCCAAAGATAGAATTGAATGAATTTTATTATTTTTCACCATAAATGTCAATCAACTAATAACCGTATTAGGACACTAGATGTTATAGAGATGAATTTTATTAAGGAAAGTAGAGGTGGACCTAAAAAGACTAATGCTCATTGTACAAAAAATGATCTCAATTTGTTAGAATTAAATGAAAAGTAAGACTCTTCCTTTTCCTTAAAGTCTTCTTAACTTCTTTTTTACTAAAGCAGGTGTAAAAATATAATTTTTTATTGTTGATAACCATATATGATCACTAAGGTTGATCATACCTTCAGAAACTTCATTGAAAATTTTATTAGAATAGTTAACCCACATAAATATCATTCTCTAAGACAAGTACTAACCCTCAGCTCTACTCAAGTTAGCTTCAACTATTTCAAGAGTTTGTTGAGCTTCTTGTGGATCAATGTCTGTACTAATTTCTTCACCTTTTCCTAAAATGGTGATATCATTAGTTCTTATTCTGGCAAAACTGCCCAACGATAGACAATCACACCCCCCCACCCCCCCCCCCCCACGAACACAGCTTACAACTTTCATCGTATTATGCTCTCCAAAGAGCAACTCTTCTCAAAATCTCAAAGGGTGTTGAGTTTGAATTTCTTCTTTAATACACTCTTCTTAAATTAAATCTTTACTTTCTTTTCTCTTTGTTTGGGTATTTTATAGATATATTTTTCACTATATTAGTGTTTAATCCATTATAAAGATTACTAAAAGTGGAATTCTTAGCGACACAAATTGTTCTCATAGAATCCCCATGAGCAACCTTATATTTTTCATAGTTCTCTAAGCTTTTACTTTTAAAACAATTTCTCTAACATAACCTTTTATATTTAATTTTTTCGCATTATTATTCCACCGCCAACTATTTTTATTTAAAAAACAAAAAAAATTCTTTTGATTCTTCAAATATATTTTTTGTTACTTGTTTAATAATGCTTCCTACTTTCTCCTACATAGAATTAGATTCTTCATGAACTTCCCAAATCATGAAATCTTAAAGTTTACTCATAAAAGTAATTTTTATTTGCCTCTTAGATGCCCCATCTAATTATATGATAATATTGCATTGTATTATTTATCTAAAAAATCCATAACTAATAATCGATGTCGAGTTCTTAAATTTTTATTTGGAACGACCTTACAATCTTTACTTTCTCGATAATCTCTATTTCTCGAAAGAGAAAAATCAATTTATTTATTGAGATCCATTCTTATAAGTAATATAAGCTCATATCTTTTCTTAAATAAAATTTTAATAATAACAAAATTACACACTCAAGCAAAATCTAATATGGTTCAACTTTCTTTATTAATCACTCCAAAATCGTAGCCATAATGAATATTTCTAAAATCTTCTGCCACTCTATTGGCTAACATGTTCATTTAAATCTCCTCAAATAAAAAAGCTTTCCTCAAGGGGTATCATTTGTACTAATTCTTCAAGTTTATTCTAGAATTTTTCTTTTAAACGTATATGTACGACTACTTGAGAAGCATAAATACATGTAATATTAAAAATCTTAGCATCAAAAATAAATTTTAGGGCTATAATTTTATCTCAAATTTTACTAACTTTTACAAAATTATCTTTCAATTATTTATTGTTACACATAACACCATTTCTAATGCGACTCCTAAAGTATTTAATATTTTATCTTTTAAATATGTAGTGTTCAATGAAATATCGCATTTAGTTAAATTTTAATTAGAAATGTTAATAATAACTTTAATTTGGGGCTTTTGTATATATACCACCTAATTCCTATGATATTACATATCTAACACCTAAACTTACATATCTAACACCTAAAATTTTCATATTTCATAAAAAATATCTCTTTAAACATAAAAAATGATAGATATTCATACATTAAGAAGATGATATAAATTAAAGTGCAGGTGTTAGATTTGTAAATTCATATGAATTGAGAGGTATGTATGTAAACCTTACATTTTTATTATTATTACGTATCATTTTCATGCAGAAAAATTATTACTTGCAAAATTCGGACATATTCGAACTCTTAAATATAGAATTATTATTCTTGTTACATATATTTACATATAATATATAATAATAATATTGTAAGTAGAATTCGAATGTATCAAACTCTACCTTTTTCCGTCCATTCAACCCTTAGTTCTTTCCTTCCCATGGTTCCAAAAGCAAGCCATAAATTTCTAAATGCAGCCATATACATGGAAAAAAATTTCATACGGAGAAGGTGCTGCGTGTGTAATAACTCCTCAATAATCTTCATTTCGGAGTTATTGAAAGATTATTGACAGCTTATTAGATATTAATTCCAATAACTCAATAACCTCAATAACCCCCATAATGTTCATGATTTTGATTTCAATATTATTTATAGATTATTATTCGAATATTATGAAGTTACTGAGAATACGCATCGTATGAAATATTTTCCCCATATACATGCCCTATTTTTATAAAAATAAAGTTGACGCCGTGTACCTTCTTCCCTTTCCTACGCCACCCAACTCTCACATGAGGAACAGTAAATCTGTCGACTATCACATGAAAAACAGTAAAATTTGTCGAAAGAATCGAGTCCGGAATCAGTGCCAAATGACATGTTCAACAAATGTACGTGACTGGTTTTTCGCACTTCAATCGAACTGCAACGATTCACTCCATTACGCCCCCACTCCTCAAAAATATCAAAATAATAATAATGCAAATATCAAACACCTGCTGCCAGTTCAGCTCCCCATGTGATATCTGTCACTTACTCTCCAGTCTAAATATGAGTAACAGAAAAATTGATTGCAGATTTAATGCAGAAAGCGGTTTATTCATAACTTTTTCACTTCTCTATGCCAACAGTAAAACCATTGAAGAGGAAAGGAAACTGTTGGGTGGAGATTCTCTCTCTCTCTCTCTCTTAACCTCACTAATTTATGTTGGGAAACAGTTTGACCATCCCAATCAATTCCTTGACTTTATCAGAAATGAAAGCTCACCTAATGGGAATGGAGTTTTTCTATGATATTAAAATTTAGGGAAGCTTGTATAGATGTTGATACAAATAACAAAATGATAGAAAAATGATGGCGAGTAAAGTCAATCTATTACTTAAAAAGCACTGTATACTGGATAGCAAACAATTTATTGATAAAATATTAAGAATAAGGGAAACTTGTATATATATATATATTAATAAGGAATTGGCCTGGATTATAAGAGCATAAAACTAATAATAAAGTTTTAAAGGAAGATGGGAGTAAAGTCAAACTATTATAGATTGAAGCTTACACTGCATAGTGGATAGAGAACATCAGAAGCAGACGAACTATCCTACAGGTAGATAGAGTACAGATTAAATAACTTGTCTAAAACTTCCACTCAAGAACTTAGACACGAGGGTGGCTTAATATAAGGTTAGACGTACTATAAAATATTACAATCTAATTTACAGTACTTATTTCTCTAAGTAGAAAATCATCCCAAGACAGAAAGAAAATATTCAAAATGACGTAAAGAGAATAACTTAGAATCCCATTTAATAAATGGGAAAATAAATTGTTCAAGAAATTATTTTTTTAGTTAGTAGGTGGTCCTCGCCAAGATGGTCACGTGATGGGTATAAAATTTGTTGGCGTGTTAATGTATTTTTCATACTCTATGAGTCATTTTTACGTTTTATCAGGGTAGATGTAGTGTTATTTGTAGTATGTAGAATAATTCAGGACTTGGAGCACTTGGAGCACAAAATGGGCTAAATCAACATACAAGTACCCCGACGCCCATGACTAGCACCTAATGTAGCCAATTCTAGTGAAAAATACATATAGCATGACATTTCGGCACTAGGTTCCAAGCGCCCAATGCCAACTCCACCACTCTACAAGTGCCTGCACTCTTGTGCCTGAAGCCATATATTCGAGCAATTTCTCCTTGACCACATACTCTGAACATATATCTTTAGATGTATATTCTAGAAATTTATAGTAGCATACAAACTCAGAATATTTATCCTCGAAGACACTGTGAAAATGCCACCTCGAGAGTGTATTCTAGAAACTCATACGTAAGAGTAGATTATTTTGAATCATCTTTGAGTTCTTTTGACTTCTCTATTCTTTCATTAAATTTCTCGAATCATTGATTGTGATTTCTACTTTAGGTTCTTGTCAACCCAAACTTAAACAATTTCAAGAAAAATTTCTAACTAAGCAGTGGTAGAAGCACTCAAAAGCTCTCTAGCAGTAGTAATAACCATCGATTTAACCTATGAATTACGGAAATTATGATACATCACGACTTCAACTTCCTCTTTAACAAAATTTTCAAGTTTTTCTCTTTCCTCATTTCTTAGAGACTTGAATTTCAAAATTGGCTTTTTATCCCGCACATTTTTGTGAACCACTATATTGAGTGATTATCCTTACACATCATCTATATCTAATCAAAATCCATGTCGAACATTACCACTAATACTCTATCCACATAATGTTGATCCAAAGTGACATTAATGTCATTCTTAAAGGTAAAGTTCAGCCTTCCTCCTACAATTTTACTGCAAGAAATTTCATGAAGAATGTCATTGTGCTGAGTTGAATTTGGATAATAACATATATTGCATTTTATATATTGTCTTTTATTTATTATTTATTTTTTTTAAAATGAAAATCTCATTATGTGTGTTTTATTTTGAGTAATACTTTAATTGTATTTATTGTTTTAGTAAAATTTTAATATTTGTTATTTTATTTGGAATGGTCGAAGAAAATAAATCAGAACAAAGGAAAGAATTCTAAAGTCCTGACAAACATTTAGAAAAAGAACAAATTGCATGTTTTATTCAAAATTTACGAAATATACTTTATTATTTAACATTGAACACGATTACAAACAAGTACATTGTGTTATAGAACAAAATTTTATTTCAAAAATTTATTCTTAATTATTACGATGTTGTTGGCCTCACTTTTGTTGAGGTCTAGTCTTTCTTCTTTAGGAGTCTAGGATCTAGCTATAGGACTTTCATGTTGACTATCCTAGAGGACTAGTGATAGAACCTTACCATTAGAAATTTCAAACACTTCTTTACTTTCTTAGAGTTCCATATGTTTGATTCTAGCCTCTAGTACTTAGTAGGATGGAGCCAAACATGAGGGAGCTCAAGAGGGTTCTCATAGGAGTGCCTAGCCTTAGGGTTAGCCCAGGGTGGTTTGTCCTTGATTAGTCTTGCACACAAACACAACTCCTTACCTTCACTCACAACTCAAAACCTAAACCAATCACCCCTAAACTGGTTCCCCACTCTTTTGGAAACTCATGTGAGTGTTCCCCCAAACCCTTAGCACTAGGCTAGGGTTTGGATATGACCAACATTTGGAAGATCCATAATGGGATCTCCCTTGGTCTCATGATCAAAAAGGTTAATTCAATGATTAACATCCTCAATGGATCCCAATTTTGCCAAATTCCCAATGTTGACCATTTAGACTCAAGCTTTCACAAAATTACCAAAATGCCCCTGGAACCCTATTTTTCCCAAAATGACTCAAATTCTCAAATTATTTTCAAAAATCGTTTCAAACCAACCCAAACCACTCAAATTGCCCAAGGTACTCTAAAATACTCAAAATTCCTAAAATACCCCCAAATTTACCAAAATTAACAAAATACCCCTCGTGTCCTAAAAATTACAAAGATTTACAAATTCACTCTAAATGTCCCCAAAATCACTTTGAACCACTCCATATCTTCAATTTCACCATATCCACCAAAATTAGCCATAAATTGCCAAAATTTTCAAATTGCCTTTAAATGCCCAAATTCCCCAAATCACCCCCAATTTCCACCAAATTGATTTCATACTCTCCCATTTCAATCCTAAATCAATTTTAATCATATCCAAACCCAATTTCAACCAAATGCAAGCCTATTGGAACCCAATTTCAAACCCAAATTCCAAGTCCAATTTGAAATCCCCAATTTGACCATATCCCCAAATTCCACCAAATTAAACCTCATAACCAATCCAATCTCCCCAAATTGAAATTCTAAACTCTTCACAACATTCCCCTAGACCAATTTGAACCTTAAATTGGACTATACCCAATCTCAAACCTAACCTAAATCCAATTCAAACCAAAATCCACAACTTTGCCTAAAAATCCAAATCTCACCAAATTAAACTCCATAGTCTCTTAATGTCCACCCAATTGACTTCTCAATACTTCATGACAATCTTCTAAATTAAATTTTCCAATCAATTGATCCAAATCTAAACTCTAGCCAAGCCTAAACCCAAGTCCAAGCCAAATTCAAGAATTTAAACCCAAACTCTAAATCCACTTGGAGCCACTTGGTCTAGCCCAACTTAGATTGCCACAGCTGCCATTTGGACTCTAAGAACCAACCTAGATCCACTAGCCCACCCTAACTGAGCCATGCACTAAGGGTACCTTGATTTGGGGGATCTCTTCCAATATTTGGCGAAATGACCCAATGTTTGCCATCAACCATCAAACCTCCCAACTAATCACTTTTAAACCTTCCTCTGGCTCCCCTGACCCAGCTAGCCACCAGCCCTACCATGGCCGATAAGCTTAGTTGCCGAAAAACCCAAAACTAAGAAAGCCATCCACATGGATCAAACCCAATTTCACCTATCCAATGTGGCTCACCCCCATTGGTTGCTTGTGTCGCTCAGCACTCCACCTAAGCAATCTTCTCCACCTTTAAGCCTGGCCAATTAAGCCATAATTCCATGGCTATTTAAACACCATCCCCTCACAACCAAGGATATATATGATATAATTCCTTGGGAAGACTCTGCCAAAAATTCTTCCAGAGCTTCTCCAAACCTTCTTAAGCTCAAGCCCACCATTCTCCGACCATCTCTCCCACTTCCTGAGGCTAATTTCTCCACCCAAAAATCACTCAAAACAAGACATTCTTTGTCACTCCACCAAACACCTCAAATCTCCAAATTAAATGACCTAGAGCTTCCCTAGGACAAACGAGGAAGATCCCCATCAAAATCCTCATGTCTCAAGCTTTCTACACCAGACTTTGATCAAGGTCGCACCACCTGTTTGAGGAACTCCTACTCAGACCCATCCTCAGAGCAAGGTGACACTTCGAGGAGGTTCGCTAGACTCCATTGAAGCTTATGCAAGCACCTAATTGAGGCCACACTTCTTGGGCTCAAGTATACACTATTTTCCCCAAACTCTAGCGTGGTTTGAGATTTTATGATGAGAAGTTTAATTGCATGCTTGGTTAACCATATAGATATGTTCATCTAGACTAGATGAAGGTGTTGAACAAACCTCATATGATTTGGTTGAGTATCAAGCGAGAAATTAGGGTTTGAGTGTGGACGATCCTTCGTTTGCACCAGTTGGGGATGAAGACGAAGGACCGTTGGATCACGCGTGTATTGGATGGACGTCTAGGATTGTGTCGGACGGGACGATGAAACATAAAGCAAGGGTTGCATGACAGTTGACGTGGAAGGTGACATCGAACTAGAGCGCGTCTCATGGGCTTCCGGAGCCGTCGTAGGTTGAGTTAGAGTCACGTTGATAAGTAAAAAAATAGGGTTTTTTATTTATTTAAATACTAAAACTTTAAAAATTCATAACTTAGTGTAGAGAAATCATAAAAATAAAATAAAAAATTTCGTTGCTCAGTGAATAGAGGAGAAAATTATGGACTAAAAATAAAAATTATTTGTCATATATTTTATTTTTAATTAATTAAATACTCATGAGAGTATTTTTTTAATTATATTTGATTAAATATTGATCATCTTGGCTTAAAATTTGGAAGGCTCATATGGATAGATATGTTTTCCGATTTTTTCCAAAGTCGGAGAACACCTCCAACCCTAAAAGCCTTAATTTTCAAGTCCAGTTGGCTATTTTTTCTTAAAATAATTATATAAATTAAAATGAAAATCAGAAAAAAAAAATATACGATTTATTTCGGTAGGTTCACTGTGGTCAGAGGACTCTAGAAAAAATTTAAAATGAGCTTGAATAATTATGTACATTACTATAGCTAATTAAGTCAATAAAATTCATAAAAAATTAAATAAATATTATATAATCCAAAAGTTGTAAAAAATTTGTTCCACACTATGAATAATGACCATTTTAATCCTCTGTGAAAATTTGAAACACATTTGAATTATATTTCACATTAAATTCTATTTTTAAGTAAAATGAGATTTTTGCATTAAAATAATTATTATAAATAAAATATAATTAGGAAACTTATGAAAAGTGGTTTTAAGTGTTTCTTTTGATTAGGGGAACTTAAAAAAATTAAAATTGATATTAAAATAAATAGTTCATTTTTAGCTACTTTTTTAATTTAAAAATAATTAAAATATCTAAAAATTGCAAACACATAAAATATACTAAAGTTTTCCTAATTATCACCTGATCATTTGGGACCCTTTAAAATATTTTTTCTAATTTCTTCTAATTTTGTATTTTAAATGCTAAAAAGGTATTTTTCTTAATTTTTCATTAAAATAACTATGATAAACAAAATAAAGATCATAAAAATGAAAAGTTTATTTCTCTAAGTTGTCTGGACTGAGAGAGATTTAATAAAAATATAAAAATTAATTTTTGAATATAAATTATATTTAAATATTTAATTAAAGTCTAAAATCAATACATAATTATAATAAATAAGATATAACTAAAAAATCATAAAATTTGGTCCAAGTGGTCCTCTGACCTAGGTGAACCTCCAATAATTTTCCTATAAGAACAAACTTTACGTTGAATAATTTAATGAATTAATATTGAAAATCCTTATTTTTGAATAAAATAATTATTAAAAATTAAATAGATATCAAAAAATAATAATTTCTCTTCTGATATTTTAATTTACCCATGAATAGGGTAACTGTGAAATTTCAAAGTCATCTGAGTTGTATTTGAAGAATTATGCAGTGGAGAGCCCTACGGGCAAAATGATAATTTTAGAATTTTGATACCCTAATTAAATTTTAGGTTAAGCCAAAAGATAAATGGGTAATTTTGATCATAATAAACCTTTTGAATGTTTGAAATATAATGGGTTAAGAGGTAAAAACCAACTTGCTCTCTTTTTTACAATAAGAGTAAAAGTGTAAATTTAAAAATTATTAAGGTTTGGAAGTTAGCCTGATTGGTTGACACTAGGGTAGTGGGCCTAAGCTAGAAAGATGATAACTTACTTATTTCAAGCCCATAATTAGTGATTAGATGATAAGAGTGATCCTTTAATGGGAATTGAATCTCGTTTAATTTAACATTTTGATTATTGCAAATCTACCCTGAAAATTGGATTTAAGGGCTTAGTAGTGAGTAGGCCTGATTTAAATTTGTCTAATGAGGATTAGAAAAGAGAAACATGATCAATTAATGAATACCTTTAAACACTACGAGCCCAATTTTAATCTTGGGTATAAAATCTTTAATGACTTGAGTTTGCCCTTAAGGGCATCCACCCACATAATTCTTAAATAAAACATCAAGTGAATACCTAGTTACCCCACTCATGAGATAATTAAAACATCAAGGTTCATTGAGCACAAGTTAAAACATTATCACTAAATCTTAATTGTGAATGAATTATCAACATAATAAGTTAAAAAGAACTCGAAACGATTCAAAAGACTTTAAAAGTCGTTTAGAATTGCTCCCCGAGCACTTTTATAATATTTTGAGTGTTTTAAAGTACAATTGAGCATATTATGTTTTGATGAAGAAAAGCATCCTTAAAATCTTTAGGGACCCACCAAGTTATGCCCCGGGGCCTATTAATACACCTAAATAAATTGAAATATCCTAAACTATTTATCCTACATTCATAACCCAATGCTCAAGGATATGAGACTTCTCTAAGGTATATAAGTCCTTATGAGAAACAGGAGATATTTGTTTTTGTCACATATGGATCATCAGACTGGTATAAGTCTAAGGTCTAGGTAGTGAGGGCAATCACGATAATGCTAATGTGTACTAAAACGAGGGATACGATATGATTTGGAAATTTTTAGAATGGTATCTCCTACCTCAAGGACCTTCAATAAGGGAGAGGAAAGGATCGATGATACTATTCACCGACCCTTGGAAGGATTGTTGCCCTGACACAGTTAGGTTGTTAGTAGTCTTAGCTTGATTAGAGTGACTAACCAGTGGGCTGCACTACTTTACAAAATTAAAACAAATATCTTTTGCATGTTAAAATAAACTCCGCTTGAACACTTTTAAATGAAAAATTAAATAATTTTGATGAAAATTTATAAAGGTCCATGGTTAATCATTTAGATTAAGGTTAGGCTCACAGTCCAGCTCTAAGCCCCCACCTTTACTGATGTATTATACCTAGTCTTGGTTTTCCATATGTGACTACGGGTTTTCTTGTTAGTGTTTCTTGTGGCATACTTTTCTATATTTCTTATATTGGATTTTTCTTGCTCCGCTTACTTTCTTTTCCTGTAATTTATTTAAATTTTCTGTAAATTATATTATACTTTATGGACTATCCATGCAGCGGTAGCAGAAGACCATGTATGCTTTTACAGTTTATTTACAGCATTTTCCTTTATTATACTTTACTTTCCAACACCGTTTAATTTACCTACAATTTACTTTACCATGCATACCTGTAGGATAAAACAAACGGAACAAAAACACATTTTAAAAAAATGAAATAAACTTTTCAACTTGGCAAACACCCTTAAATCACTCCTTTTGGATTATGGGAATCCCTCGGATGAGGTAACCTATGGTTACTAACGAGATTTTCCCGGTTTAATGAGTGTAACAACTAGTTTAGACTAAGTCAATCTGAAAGAATATGTTTGTGCCAGAATGAAGGAACCATGGGATCCCAACTAGTGTCGCTTTAATTAAATTAAAATTTTTCCAAATAAAAAAAAAACAAAAAAAACGACAATCAAAAACCAAAAGAAAAAAACAACAAAAACCAAAACCAAAACATTGAGACACACTTGATAAAACCATTTGAACCTTAAACTTTTGGACTACTACTTCAATGAGGAGCTCGAAGCATGCACCATGGGTAGCATGATGAGGACCTATAGAAGAACATCTTCAAAGAGCAAACCAGTGTACAACATCAAATCATTTTCTTAGAAATAAACAACAAGCCGTAGGACTTTGAGGTTGTCTGCCTAGTGCAGCATAGATCCTCAACCAATCATTAAGCATTTGTACAACCATGTTGTGCAATATAAGATTTAACTCGTCTTAGGATTCTAAGGTCTTCGTTTGATATGACGTAAATCCTTATTTTTTATAGGCTATTTGTATGATCGGTATCACACAAATGTAAGCCCTACATAATAAAATTTACGGATGAAACATTAAATAATTTCTCTTCGAAATGGAAGCCAAACCATAGGATAGTTTGCGAAGTCATCGAGATTCTCCTCAGGATCCATGACATCCCCTACCTTTCTTCCTTTGGATTCCATAATAACTGTTCCTAATGTGATCCTTTCCCTTTCAAATTTCCTATTTCTAACCTAAAAAACCCTAAACTTTGAAATTCTTGAAGACAATACCTCTGATCTAAATTAAAAGTTTTCTTAGGTGACTTCGGTTGTCTAAGGTGTAATTAACTATAAAGGCTTGCCCTTATAGGAAACTTGAAGAACCCAGCTTAATAGAAACCCTATCTAATCTTTCATATTAGATAGGGGAACTTATCGGTCAACATAAAGGTTTCACAGATCAAAATGAATTTCATAACTTCTATAGTTTATTTAATCGGGCCTCATTATCAAGCAATGTGTCAATTCTTTAGGGTAGATGCATAGCTTATGATGTAGTATTCGTTTATTTGAATCGAATATATGGGATCAGTTTTGTCTTGTATTTTCCAAATTAAATTATTAATTTTTGAAATTATACACACACACACTTGTAGACACATTAAATTAATTCTATTTTAAAGCGGGCGATGAGATTCTCATTCCAGCGACCGACAACTTCCAATTTGGCGGCCGACATATGCATATTATTTTTATAAATAAAATTTATTAACTGAGAGCATGTATCATTCTCCTTTGTAATCCATGTGGTAAGATCTTCCAAAATATACCTTTTCCACGGAAAAGGACCTTCCCATGCCAATTCAAAATTATCACCTATTTTGGGATGTGTAAGAATATATCTTCAAAGAACTAGTACCAAATAACCAACCTGAATATTTTTTGAATGAACTAACTTGTCATGGGCTTACATCATCTTGGCTTGATATAGTTCAAGACATTGTTGTGTCATCAAGAATTTTCTTTTTAGGCTTTTGAGTTCTTCAAGTTTAAGTTTCAGCATTTTTTTTTTCCATTGTGATCTTGTTGTTGATTGTTATTCCGAGTGACAATAGTTGTGATTCTATGAGAAGCACAAACTCAAAACCAGACATCATAGCATATGGAGTATGTTGCATTTAAGGTCTTTATGTCATTATTTAAGCTCACAAAGCTGCCAACAACTATTATGCCACTATTTCTTGTTGTTGGCTAATGTCTTCTTGAGAATTTTGGCTAAATTTTTGTTGAAAGTTTCTGCTATACTATTTTATTTTGGAAAGTATATTATGAAATATCTTCATTCTATCACATGTCTTCTAAGAATATTATTGATCTTTGCATTATTTAATGTTCAGCTGTTATTTGATATTATTCTTTGGGAAACACCAAATCTGTAAACAATCTGATTCTTAAAAATTACAGGACATAATGAGTTTTTGACCTTTCTTAGTTGTACTACCTCTCCCTATTTATAAAGTAATATTTTGCTGCCAAAATGAAGTGGTGACCATTATGAAATAGAGGATCTATAAGACCCATTATATCTATGCCCCAACATTCCTAGAACCATGAAGCAATCATCGGATGCAGCACATTTGTTAATTGATGTAAAATAACTCTATGTACTTAACAACTGTGTCATTTTATTGTAGTTTTCATGCAATATTTCATAACTGCTGAACAATAATATCCAAGTCACTTTATTACATCTTTCATTTTTTCGCCCTTTTGGTGATCACTGTCCAGAATAGAATGAACTTCTTTGATAATTTCTTGTGCTTAGCATTTATAAAAACAGTTGTCTAACAAAGCATATGATAGCGCTTGTTTCTTGATTTGATGAGCCAAAGATTTATCTCCAAGTAAAATCTTGTCTACACAAATATTCAACAAATTATTTTTTTCAATCATTAATCGTTCTTCTATAGTTGTAGCAATTGTTCCTTTTTATACAAAAATTATTACTCAAATCTTCGCTAAATAATTGTGTATCATTTGGATACTTTAGTTATTATTATTTAAGAATCCTCATAAATGTTAATGTTTGTTTTGTCCATTAAAATAGTTAGTTCCAAACTGGTTATCAGTGCTTAATATGTTGCTTCATTATTGTTGCATGGTTCTATAAAGTGATAAGAAAACTAACCTTTAAAAATGTTTACTTTGATTTCTAGTTCACCAAGTATTATCCTTTAATATTCTTTATCATTTTGTGCGGAGGAAGCTCCGTCAATGTTTATTTCTCGATGAGAAATGTTTGGATCTTTGAAGTTCATTATTTTCTTATCTGATAAATCATTATTTAGAGGAGAAAATTAGCTAAAACTTAATCTTTAATCGCACACAAAGTAACAAATGTAATTATGAATTACAATAATATTATTGACCACCAAGCTAATCCTCCAAAATAATTGATTGGATCATCGATTATTGCAATATATTAAACCTTAAAATAATATTAATCTTATGAGAAAGCATCTATGATTTTTAGAGCTAGAAAATATTTTTCAATTGAAGGGCACTTTATCTCCACTAAAGTTAAACGATGACTTAAGTAGTATAAGTTATTTTCTTTATCCCCATTATTGTTCTGAGATAACAAAGCTCCAAGAGAGTTTTCTATGGTCATGGACTAAAGTATTGAAGGTCTACTCGAGATTGAAGCTGTTAATATAGGCGATGTCATCAAATCTTACTTTATACTTTCAAAAGCATGTTGTCTATTGGTGCGACTTTTTTAATTTGCCAAAATTTATGAACTCAGAATCTTGTTTTAAGCTTGAAAATTATTTTTAACCCTTTAAAATTTAATATCTTTACTTAAAAAATTGGGAAAATTATTCCAATTGCTCCTAAGTGATGAGGACAATTTAGAACATTCCACAAATTTTATTATTTTCATGATTTTTATGAATTTTTAATTATTTAAATATTTAAAGTAGCCTTAAAAATGGAACTTTTATTTTAATTCCAATTTTATTTTTGTTATATTTCTCTAATCATAAGGACTCCCAAACTTAATTTCATAATTTTCCGACTTGTATTTTTTTTATTAGAATTACTTTAATACCAAAAATGCAATTTAACTTGAAAAATCCATTTGAGTTGTCAAATTAACTCCAAATGACTTCAAATTTTTTTGTGAGAGTTCCTTTGACCTTAAACCATAGTGAAGAATTATTTTTAAGTCATTTACATTTATATTTAACCCTATTTAATTTTCTTTTAGTTTTAGGATTTGATGGCAATTAGGGTTATACTTAATGATTTAAACCAAGTTGTATTTTTCCTATGGTTCTCTGGTCGCAGTGAAACTATCAAAATTTACTTTGCATTTTTCTGATCAATATTTTAATTATTACAATTTTTATACCAAAACATGGGTGATTACCTTAAAAAGTAGGGATCTCCATATAGAGATCCCTTTGACCAGCATGGGTATCCCGACGCCTGGTTTAAAATAGATTTAATTTAACATATATATATATATATATATATATATATATATATATATATATAATTTCAAAAAATGTGATTTTTAATTTTGAAAATATAAAATCAAACCGATCTCATATACGTAATAGTTTAAATAATCAATGACTTCACAATAAGCCATGTATCGATCCCGAAGAATGGATTCATTGCGTTGTGGTGAGGCTTAATCAAATAAACAAAAGCATCCATGACATTCGTTTGGACTGCGAACCATTTATGTTGACTAACAACTTGACCTATCTAATATGAAACAATTAGATAGGGTTTATATTAATCTGGGGTCTTTAAGTTTCCTATAAGGGCAAGCCCCTATTGTTAATTAAAGTAGCCTTAAAAATGGAAATTTTATTTTAATTTCAATTTTATTTTTTTTATATTGCTCTGATCATAAGGACTCCCAAAATCAATTTCATAAATTTCCAACTTGTATTTTATTTATTATAATTATTTTAATACCAAAATTGTCATTTAACTTGAAAAATCTATTTGAGTTGTCAAATTAACTCCAAATGACTTCAAATTTTTTGTGAGAGTTCCTTTGACCTTAAACCATAGTGAAGAATTATTTTTAAGCCATTTACATTTATATTTAACCCAATTTAATTTTCTTTTAGTTTTAGGGTTTGATGGCAATTAGGGCTATACTTAATGAGTTAAACCAAGTTGTATTTTTTCTATGGTTCTCTGGTCGCAGTGAACCTACCAAAATTTACTTTGCATTTTTCTAATCAATATTTTAATTATTACAATTTTTATACCAAAACAGGGGTGATTACCTTAAAAAGTAGGGATCCCCATATAGAGATCTCATTGACCTTGGAAAAATCAAGGAAGATCCCTCATGAGAGAGGGAACAAAAGCCTTAAATTTCAAGCCATGGTGAAATGTACATGCAAATGGAGAATTGAAATACTAAATATTGTATTTAATTAACTAATAATCAAACATATATTAAATAACTTTGAAATCATTTCCACATTGTTCTCCTCTATTCACTGAGCAAGAGAGTATTTTTCTTAATGATTTTTCTACACCATGTTATGGATTTTTAAAGGTCCACTGATTTAATTAATTTATTTTAATCCTATTTTTCTACTTATTCGACACGGCGCCACCTCATCTTTAACAGCTTCGAAGCGCTACGCATCGTCTCCCAATTTAGCACTGCCATCTGACTCAGCTCCACACTTTATGCATAACAAGTCTGTTTGGCGCGATCCTAGCTCTCCATTTGATACACGCGCAATCCAATGGTCCCTGACCTTCGTCTTCACATTGTGTGCACAGAGAACCGTCCACACTCTATACCTAATATCTCGCTCGATACCCAACCAAATCACTTCGGGTTTTTTTTCTATGGACTCATCTGACCCAGACGAACTTATTTATACGGCTAACCTAGCCTAAAATCAAACCAATGTGCATGAAGAATCCAAATAAGCTCGGGAGAGTGAGAGAGTTTGATACCTTAGGGCCTGTTTGGTTCGGCTGTAGCTTCTCAACTTTGCAGCTACAGCTGCGCTGCTCCAGGAAGCAGCTACGGGGAAATTGGCTATCTGTTTGGTGCAGCTTTCTGAAAACAGTTGCGGGGCAGCTGTTTCTGGAAAAATGACCAAACTGCCTCTGTATGTTAAAACTGTTTTAAATTTTTAATGTATTTATATACATATGTGTTTAAGATACATGAATGTTTTTATCAAATAACTGAGAGCTTGTGATTTGTGTAAATAATAGAGTCTCGGTTTACAAATTAATTTAAATGTAGGATTATCTACATTTTTCCCTAGCAATCTAATGTTGCTTTGATCTCTAACAGAAAAGGAGAATCGATTGATTCTCCATAACAATGTTTTCAATCTCCAAATCAAAAAAATAGCTAACACAAAACATAGAATGTTGTTCACAACAAGATGTACATGGCTACACTTACTTCATGCCACGAACCATTTCACATCAAAGATCAAAGAAAGATCGATAAAAATATTGTTCACAACTAGATGGAACGAATGAGAACGAGAACGAGAAAAGGAGAGGGGGGCGGGGACTCGGGAGAGAAGTATCGAAGGTAGGTTACCTTAGATTCGATCTTTTCTCGGTCGAGGAAGAGGAGAGACCGTCGGCTCGCGAGAGAAGGTCTAGTGCAGAGGGAAATCGAGGGCGCAGCGGAGCGAGGGCAGTGAGAGAAAAAAATGTTTAAAGTAGCGTCGAAGTCGGGACCTCGAGGGTTATCCCAGGGTCCGCTTTAAGGCCACTTCGCGGCAATCTGCTGCGAATCCGTCGGTTGTGCCTCCTACGTTCACTCGACTTCGCGTCGATCGACCACGCCGCAGGGGTTCGAATCCGAACCAAACAGGCCCTTAGTCTGAGAGGGGAGGCCTCACTCAGATGGTTGCAGAAGCTTCAGGGAGGTCCAAAAAGTCTGCAGATGAAGTCTCCTACTGTGGTGAAATGTCTAGACCCAAGTTCGACCAGACCCGATTTCAAGTGTTGATCAAAGTCTATGCTAAAGGCTCTCTGTGATGGGTCTTTGATGGAGGAACTTATTCTTTCAGTGTGGAGATCGTGTGGGTGCAATTAATTAGACTTTGGCGCAGTGTGGAGGTGTGGTGGAATTTGTTTTGGTTTCGCGTGAGAAAACAGTGAGAAAATTAGCTCTGGACAGTGGAAATTAGGGATGGAGGATGGTGGGCTTGCACTTAGGAGGCCTTGAAGAAGCTCTGTTGGCAATTTGGCAGATTTTCCTTAAGATATTTTCAGCACCCCCTATTAGCTGTGAAGGATGGCTTTTATAGCCATGGCCATTAGGCTGAGCTCAAGCCTTGCTGGTGGGTGGGATTAGGAGCTTAAGTGGAAGGCAGCAAGGCACAAGTGACCAATCAAGGTTGAACAGCTTAGGGGTGAGTTTAAGTTTTGATATAAGTGAGGTGGCACTCGGTTTGAGTTCCTCCGGCGACTAGGCCGGCTGGCCAGGGTAGGGGAGTCAGTGGTCAGACCATCATGGTGAGCAATTGAGTGGGTGATGAATTTTGCTAAAGATCTATATGTTTTAAACACTTTAGGAAAGAAATCCCCTAATTTGGTGGACCCTTGGTCTATGTCTATAATAGGGTGGGCTAGAGGCATCTAGGTCAGTCCCTAAGATCAATTTGGTGGTTGTGGAAGGTTTGGTTTTATCAATTTAGCTAGGTTTAGTCAATTTAGCTCATGGGTTCAATTTCGGGTCATGTGGGTTCAAGTTGGGCTAGGTTAGGTTTGAGCTTGGATTGGCTCCAATTGATTGTTCAACATTGTGTGGATAATTTTCATGAAGTGTTTGAGAGAAGATTGGAGTGGTTTTGAATAGGTTTTGGGGGGGGGGCAATTTGACTTGATTTGGGTATTTGGTCAATTTGGAGATATTTGGGTTAGCTTGATTTTAGGTTAGGCTAGGGTTGGGTCAAAGGCCAAATGATGTTTGCAGATGGTCTATGGGGATGTTATGAGGAGTTCTAAATAGAAATTTGGTGGAAATTTTGGGGTTGAGTCATTCAATTTGGTGGCATTTGGACATGTGACACATTTGGGGCAAAATTGAAAATTTTGGATTTGGTTGGACTTGGGTGAGGTTTGGGCTTCAATTGGGGGCAATTGATGGTTCAATTTTGTTTAGGGGAATGTCATGAAGGGTTTAGATTTCAAATTTGGGGAATTGATTGACATTGGGGTTCAATTTAGGGGAATTGAGCCATAAGGTCAAAATTGGGTCCTTTTAGTTTGGGTTGAAATTGGACTTGCAATTGGGTCAAATTGGGATTGGATTTGGTTTATATTGGTATTGGGGATGATGAACGAGAGTTTGAAATTGAAATTGAGGAGAATTGAAGTCAATTTGGTGGACAATGAGGGTGATTTGGGCATTTTGGGCCTTAAATGGCAATTTGGGGCTTTTGGTCAAATGGGGCTAATGTGGTGATTAAAAATTGAAATTGGGAATATTTGGAGGGTTTAGCAAATTTTTTAGAATTTTTGGGCTTGGAGTTGGTAATTTTGGGTATTTCGGGGGTATTTTCAGAATTTTGGGAAATTTGAGGTGTTTTGGATATTTTAAGTGGTGAGTAATGTTTTGGGATGACTTTTAAGGGATTTTGGTAATTTTGGTTGATTTTCAGAATTTTTGGCAAAATTAGGGTTTTATGGGTAATTTGGTCATTTGGGGAAAGTTTAAGGGTAAGGGTCCAAAAGTTTAGATTTTTCATAAAATTAGGGGTGAATGGGATTGATAACCCATTTGGGCCATGAACGAAGGGAATTCCCCATTTGGACCCACCATGTATTGGTACTAGCCAAACCTTATCCTGGGGCTAAGACCTTGGGGAAACCACCCACATGAGTTTCCAAAATAGAAGGGGATCAAGCCTCAGAGAAATTGGTATATTTGGTTCAGGGTTGTGAGGTAGTGTGTGAGAGTGTAATGTGCAAGTGTGTGTGTGTGTTTCAGCTTCAGGCCAAACAGGGTTAGTCCTAAGGCTTGACCGCCCAATAGGGGACTCCTTTTGAGCTTCCTAATGCTTGGTCTCCTCCTCCCAAGCATTTAGAGGTTAGAATTTAAGCAATTGAAAACTCCAAGTGGAGCAAAAAAGTGTTTTGAATTTCTATAGAGTCAGGGTTCCATTGCTAGTCTTCTAAGATAGTCACCAGGAAAGTCGTATGGCTAGACCCTATGCTATTCTAACGAAAGACTAGACCTCAACAAAAGTGAAGTCAACAGTCCCCACACTATTTCTTCCATCCTTACCTCTGAACAGACAAACTCTATTACCCAAATCCCCTTTGACGATACTGTAAGGTCTAGATCATTATGAAGAAGAAAGGCTACCAGAACCTCACTTCTTTTATATATCAGCAGCACTTTCAGTGGCCACATCTCAGTTGGGGCAAATCTATTTGGAACAAATATCTGACTCCTTCCATGTCTTTTTTTTTTTGTTGGAGGTTGTTTCTGAAGCTCCTGCTAGTGGATGACATCCTGAAACTCAAGGGGATAAGGAGACCTTCTTGTTGCCTGGTTTGTAGAAAGGATGAAAAATCTGTGGGCCACCTCCTTTTTGCTTGTCCTTATGTGCAGCAGGTGTGGAATTTTGTGATGAATTATCTTTCCATCCAATCACTCACTCTCAACTAGCAGAATTTTTGGGAGAGCTCGTCTGATTGGCAAACTGATCCCCTTCCATCTATACCTAGTTTTGTTGCATTGTTTATTTGGATGACAAGAAACCATTTCAAGTTTGAAGAGAAAACATTGCCTCTAAAAAATTTTGCTAGCCATTGCCTAGCTTTCATTATGAAGCTTACAAATTTTAAGAAGCTCCCAGCCATCTGTTCATTATACCATCTTGCCCCCAGCAATTTTAACCAGTTTCTCTTGTAAACTGGCAAAAGCCTTCACCCAGATGGGAGCTTCATGGAAGTTGAAGTAGGAATCGGGGGTGTGCTTAGAGATCTTATTGGGAAGTGCTCCCTTTTCTTTCAGTCCCCTGTCAAGACGAAGGATGCAATTGAAGCTGAAGTAATTGCTATCTTTTGGGTTGTTAAGTTATTCAATATATTAAACCTGCATCAAGTTGTGATTGAATTCGACTCTCAGCTACTGGTTTAGAGCCTCCATGAACTTGTAGATCTCCCTTGGCATATCACTCATTGGATCCAGAAAACTCTCTCCATGGTGGCTCACACTAATGTAATTTTTTCCTTTATTCCTAGGGAGGGGAATAGGCCTGCCAACTAGTTAGTCATGATGGGCAAACTCTTTGCTACTACTGTAATTGACAATGTTCCTCCTTCATCTCCTTTACTTTTGGTGGGAGATTCTTTGGATATCCCTACATCAGATTTTGTAACAAATTTTGAGAAATACATACTCTCCTGGTACTCTACTTAATGTAGATATATATGAACTTCCAAATATATATAAACTCAGAAGTGCTCCAAATGAACTTTTTTTACAATATATATATTCTCTGTTGGGGACAGCAACTCCCACATTTTGTGAGATTTTGTAAGAAATTTTAAGAAATACATACCATCCTGGTATACTCTACTTTATGTAGATATACATGAACTTCCAAATATGTATAAACTCAGAAGTGCTCCAAAATGAACTATTTTTACAATATATACATTCTCTGTTGGGGACAGCAACTCCCACATTTGCTGAGATGCCCCCCACTAGGAAGATGACCATTTAATTTATTGGAATGTGGGGATGTTTTATTGGAATTATTATTGTGAAGGATTATATTATGGCTTATGAACTAATTATTCTGTACACATTCTGCCTTTATATGAATTCTGACCTATGTAGTATGGGGCCTTTGCAACGTATGGAACACTATGTCCTTAGGCCAAGAGGACCTTATTTGTCTGCTAAATGAAAATAACTCTTTTGCGAACCTCAACAAATATACTCCTAATGTTGTTATTATGAATGTACCAGTTATAATTTCGTCTGACTGATATGTCTTTGTTAATAATACTGATGTAGGAAAGAGTGTTTCTCTTGTTTGTGATGTGCCTTTGATGTATTTAAGATGAGGGATAAAACATTTATTTTTTCTGCAATTACAAAGTGTTGCAGTAGGAGGGAGTCATTTGGATATCAACATGAGATATAATGAACTTGAAGGAATTTGGTTTAATAGGCTCCTTTTGAGAGATATTTTTCTTTATATCTATTCAATTCATACCTCTATTAGAATTACTCTATGATATTTGTTGAGCTATCTTACAGAAGCTGGAAATCTTTGGATTTGGTCTCATATATAATTGATTAACTGCTACATCCAATTTTTTATTTTTTCATTACTGACTAATCTGTTTGTTGATGATGTTGATAAGGTAGATTTTACTGCTTTGTCCTCTACAGATGCATTTCTTTCTGTATTATAATGGCTATGGGATTTTTGGTAGTCTAGTTAGATTGAGGCATTTGTATATTATCTTTGGAACTACAGTTTATTATTTACCTATTTATTGATTGCTATTGGGAGAATTTTCTTTACATTTGGTTAAACTCGTTTCAGTAGAACGACATTATTCTTGTTGCTGCAACTGTGTATCTTCTAGAAGCAGGCATGTTTTGTTGAAATTTGCTCCTTTACAATTTGTGGAAGCAAAACAGTTAAATTGTTTGTACTGAACCTATAAGATACTTTTAATTGGAAACCATTGGGGAATTCCTTTCTTGACAATTATTCAACTCTTACCTTCTTTAGAGTGGAACTTACTGCTAAGACCTTTTCCGAGGCACTTCTTTCTTTATTAAATTAGTTGGGGGTTCATGGCAGTATTGTTGGTTTGAAGCAATTGCAATCTATTTTTTGAACCTAAAGTTTTAATTTTTACCTGTTTATTTGGTTTCTATTGAAAATTTTCTTCACATTTAGGGCTCGTTTGGGGCAGCTTATAAGTGCGGCGGCGTTTTTGAAAACGCCGCCGTACTGTTTGTTTAGCACGTTTTTAGGGCTTTTTTGAAAACTGTGTTTTTTAGCTTTTCTTATTTTCTCTTACAAGCTGATAGCGACCCTAGCTCCGCGTTCCGCGTTTTGGCGAAGAAAAATATGCGCCTGCCCCCCCTCGCTCCCTGTCGAACGAAGCCGAAGGAGGCCTTTGCGTCGTCCCCGCCGAAGCATACGCGCCTACCCTCCGCCCTCTGCCGTCTCCTCCGCCCTCTGCCGTCTCCTCCGCTTAACCTTGATCTGTGCCATTGCAGACTGGTTTTGTTGGCCCAATCATGGATAAAATCATCAGCGCTTGCTCTGATGACCTGCAAGATCAGTGCTTCATATGGCAGACGGGCATGAAGGAGGAGCTCGACAGGCTGCGAGAAAAACACCCTAAGCTCTGTGCCATGGCAGAAGGTCCAAGCTGTCGTCTCCGCTTCCACCCAAGCACAGATCAGTCAGGCGTGGAGAAGGATTTTGTTATTGAGTGGTTGAAGAAGCCAACAAATGAAGATCCAGCCATATTGCTAGCCCGTACAAAAATATTTCTCTTCCATCCGAAGTGGGTCATGGTGGCATGGGCAAGACAACTCTCTTACAACACATCTATGAAAATTTTGTAAATCAAAATTTTCACATAAAGCACCAAAATTTTCACATAAAGCAATTCTTTGAACTCCCGTATTAGTGTGTGCTCGCAAAATTATATCCGCCAACGTGCATATGTAGAATACGGTTATTGTACGTAATTATTGAATTAGAAATTGCTATATACAGAAAATAATATATCAAACTTATTTTTTTATGTTTTAATTCAAAATAAACCGTTCTTAAACCCTAGAAACCAAACAGTTTAACAGTTTATTCGTTTCGAGGCACGACGATCGTTTATCCACAAACATTCTACAAATCAGTTCGTTTTCCAAACATTCAAACTAAACAGACAAACGAACTTATCCGAATCAATTGCAGATACGCAGCTTGTCAGGATAAACTGCTTATCAGCATAAGCTGGATAAGCTGCAGCTGCTCCAAACAGACCCTTAGTCAAATGTTATCTTTAGTATTAAGATTTTATTGTTGTTGCTGCGATTTTGTATCTTCACATAAATAGTCTCGTATTGCTATTTTTTTTGCTTTTTTGTTCCCAGTCAGCTGCAGGATCTCTATTGAACCTATAAGAACTTTTGTTAATTGTATACTGTTGTGAAATTTCCTTTTTAATATTTTTCAAACTAGAGGTTAGATTTAAGAGATGCTCTTTTTTCTTTATTACATTGGTTGGTGGTTTCATGGTAGTCTTGGTGGTTTGAAGCAATTGCATTCTATCTTTTGATCCTACAGTTTTAATTTGTACCTGTTTATTTGGTTCTTATTGGAAAGTTTCTTCATAATTAGTCAAATCATATCTTCATTATTGTGATTTTACTGTTGTTGCGGTAACTGTCTATCTTCACAAAAACAGTCTTATATTGTTGAATTTTTTGTCGGTTTGTTCCCTGTCAGCTGCAGGAGCTCTATTGAACCTATAAGAACCTCCTTTAATTGCATACTATTGGGGGATTTCCTTTTTAACGTTTTTTCAAACTGGAGATTAGATTTAAACTTTCCTTGCTCATCTGCTATCATCCTTTGTTGCATGGTTACAAGTACAAACTAATGGATTTGATTTGTTGTGGAGATGGATCTAACTGCCTATATTGGTTGAGTGTACTGCCCGTGCTTTGTATCTTCACAGAAACGGGCTTGTTTTGCTTTAGTCTTGCTGTTTTGCATTGGCTATGGAAATGGTTCCCTGAATAGAAGCAGGCACTCTATTGATCCTATAAGAATCTGTGTTAATGCATACTGTTGGGGGATTTCTTTCTTTACACATTTTCAAGCTGGAGAATAGATTTAAGCCTTCCTTGATTGCTTGCTATCACCATTTGCTATCTGGTTACATGTATAAACTCAGGTACAAAATCATGGATTTGCTTTGCCGGTGAGATGGATCTAAGTGCCTATATTGCTAGAGTGTATCACAGGCTTGGTACAAACTCATGGATTTGCTTTACTGTGGAGATGGATCTAACTGCCCATATTGTTGGAGTGTATCACCAGCAAGGTATGTCCTTCCTTCGTGATATCCCAGATCAAGAAAAAAGACAAGAAAAATAGTCTAAGCATGCAAGCAAGTAATAGACAGTAAAAAGAACTCCATAAAAATATATAAAAGATGTCAAATGTCACTGGATCGATGACATATCCCAGGAAAAACAGAAAAAGCGGCACGACTCTACATATATATTTCCAATCTTAATTCTATACAACAATATAAAATGTATAATTAAGACATGAGACATAAGTTATGAGTTAAGAAAATTAATAACTTAAGTTATCAAAATAAATATCATAAGTTATTAAAATAAATGTGAGCCATAAAAAATATAACAACACGAACATCATCTCCTGGTCTCTCACCACAAGGTTCCAATATCAGAACACCTGAGAACCTGTGCCCGTATCTTATTTCTGCTATTGGACTCTCTTAAAACTTTAAAGGTAGATAGGAAAAGAAAAAGACTCGACCTGCATAGAAAACAAGCATTAGTGGGGAAAAACATGCAACTTATAATGAGTCGTGTACGGTGGGAGAGCTAAGCACCACACTGTAAGCAAAGGGTTAGTAGAAATCAATACGTGCTCCCCCTTTCAAAAGTACATGTGTGTGCATATATATATATATATATATATATATATATATATATATATATATATATATATATATATATATATATATATATATATCATGGTTTTCCCAAAGCTTCTAGAGGCATTAAGTAGGGTGATCCCCTTATCTCCAACTATCATTATTTTAGCTTATTACTGCTTATCCAGATTGACGAAAATTTGACACTAAATAGGACGCAATGGAGAAAAAGGATTCATGTAGCCGACCCCACTCAGTGGGATTAAGGCTTTGTTGTTGTTGTACTGCTTATCCAGATTGCTAAATCAGATCTATCAAAACTCTCCTCACATTGCATATAGTCACAGATCTAATATTAGTGTTAGCCGTCTTTTAGGTGCTGATGATGTCATTTTGTTCTCCAAGGCCACTAAACCTGTTGTTAAAGCAATCTACAACTATTCTGCTGAACTTTCAGAAGTGCTCTGGCATGTGTCTAAACAATAACAAATGCAACATTTTGTTTAGTGAAAGAGTGAAAATCCTTGTAAGGCATTGGATTTTTTACTTCACTAGCTTCTCCATAAGTTCCTCTCCGTTCAAATACTTTGGGGTTCAATTGCTAAAAGGTAGAACCAGTCAAACTCAGTTTGATGCAATAATTCATAAGAACATAGACCAATTAAACTATTGGATAACTTCCTTTCTGTCAAATGGTGGCCGGATTACTTTACTTAAAAGTATATTGACTTCCTTTCTCACTTGCATCAAGCAAATGTCTTCCATGAAGAAGTGAATACAGCTGGTAATTGAAAGAAGCTTCAAAAAATTTCCTTGGGCCGAGCAAAGAAGGCAGATGCATTACGCTAACTAACAAAAAATTTGCAAGCCTTTCACTACCGACTGTTTGGAATTCTGAAGCTTTCAGCATCTCAATACCATTAATTTCTGCAAACTCTGGATAGTATTTAGACAAATGGATTCTTGTTGGGCTAAGTTCATGTAGGGTAAAATATTGCAAACATGTACATCCAACCTTAGTTTCTCACAAAGTGGGGGACTCTAAAATTTGTCTAAATTACTAAGAGTTAGAACTCAGGCTGAAGATCTATTTATTTGGGAACTGGGTGAGGGTCAAATTAATTTCTAGATTGATATTTGGGCGCTTGATGGGAAGCTCCTTCACCTTCAACCCAACATCACAAATCTCACCCTCAAGGTTGCTGATTGCTGGGAGAATAATCAGTGGCACAGTAGTATCCTCAATACTTTACTGAATACCGATCAGATGAATCAGGTGTTGACAACTCCCTTTGATAGATTAAAAAAGATATAATTTATTATAAAGAAAACCAATTCCCAAAGTTCTTCTGCCTACATATACCAACCTCTTCATAATTGGGAGAATGTTAGCTGGGGTGATCATATCTGGAACAAAATTCTGTCACCATCAATGTTCTTCTACTAGAGAATGTTTTTAATATTGTTACCAACTGATGACATTCTGAACCTTAAAGGCTTGAGTGCCTCTTATCGGTATATGTTTTGTCAACAAGATGAAGAAACTCCAGATCATCTGTTCTTCAGCTGCTCTTATGTCCTAGCCACATGAAGAATCATAACTAGCCACCTCTCAATTAACACTGTTACTCTTATTTGGGACTATTTTACCACTAGTTGGCTAGATTGGTAGGCTATCAAGTTCTCTCCTATTCCCTGCATTGTTGCCTTGTTTTGTTGGATGGCCAGGAATAAAGTTAAATATGAGGACAAGAAACTAACTACTCATCAAGTGTCTAACCAATTCCTATTGGACCTTCTGAAACTCATACAACACATACATTTCCTAAATATTTGTAACGATATGGTCACTTTTCACTCCATGAACTCCAACCCCTGGTCTCCAAGGTTTATTGGCACAAACCACTCCATCCTTGAATCAAAGTAAATACTGATGGCAGCTTCCTCAATGAAGATGCAGGAATTGGTGGTGTCTTCATAAATTAGTTGGGCAATTGTCTGCTATATTTCCAATCTCAAAATTTGGCACAAGATGCACTTGAAGCTGAAACCATTGTTGTTTACTCGTCTCTCCTCATTGCAGTACAAGGAAACTGGCATCTTCTCCACGTTGAATCAGACTCACAAGTACTGATCCAAATTTTGAATAACCAGGTTGAGCCCCCTTGGAACTTGACACATTGGATTTGTAGAATCAAATCCCTTAGTGCTTCTATCCATACCATACACTCTTACATTCTAAGAGAAGGAAATAGGTCAGCCAATTGGCATGCAAAACACAAAAATCTTACTGATGAAATTGTAATTAGCAAAACTCCAAGTCCTCTTTCTTTACTTTTGGTAGGGGATAATTTAGTTCTCCCCTACATTAGAATTATGTAATTTCTTTTCTGATTAATGAATATCCTACTTTAGCATAGATACACTCTGTATCTATTACTATGTGGTTTTTGGGCTATATATATATATATATGCTGTCGTTGCCGGTCCCAAGCCCAAATGAAAAGTGGAGGGTTGCGTTAGGTAGTCGACAGCCAGCGTAAAACTTGTCGGAAAAAAATCATGACATGAATCGATCATTGTGTAAGTGCTAGGGCGTCCCCTAGAAGTGATGTGTTATATGACCTGAATACAGTGGAAAATGTGCAAGTACACCGGCGCCCGGGTGTAGTGTCAAGTAGGCAAGGGTTCCCACATTACGGACGGATGAGGGTAAAGAAGTTAGTCCATAATACTAGTATTAGGATAGGATCTTGGAATATAGGTACTCTCAATGGTAAATTAATGGAATTAGTTGATATTATGATTCATAGAAAGATAACTATCTTATGTATTCAAGAAACTAAATGGGTTGGAGAAAAAGCTAAGGAGATTGATAACTTAGACTTTAAACTATAGTATTCTGGTAAGAGTCGTACTAGAAATGATGTAGGTGTAATTATAGATAAGAGTTTGAAAGATAATTTTGTTAAAATTAATAGAGTTAGAGATAGAATTATAGCACTTAAGATTATTATTGATACTAAGATTCTTAATATTATAATTGCTTATGCTCCTCAAGTTGGCTCCTCAAGTTGGTTTAGATATAGACTTTAAAGATAAATTCTGGAATGATTTAGAAAACTTAATACGCTTGATATCTCTTGAAGAAAAAATTTTTATTGAAGGAGATTTAAATGGACATGTCGGTAGAGTGGTAGAAGATTTCAGAAATATTTATGGTGGCTACGGTTATGGAGCAATTAATGAAGAAAGTAGAATTATTTCGATTTTCTTTAGCGTATGATTCGATTATTACTAATATTTTATTCAAGAAAGAGATGAAGCATCTTAAGATCTTATGAGAATGGATCTAATAAAACACAATTGATTATTTTCTTATGAGAAGAAGAGATCGTCAAGATTGTAAGGATTGTAAAGTCATTCCAAGTGAGGAATTAAGTACCCAACGTCGATTATTAGTTCTAGATTTTAAGATAAAGAGGTATAAAATAAAGAATACTAGGATTCAACATCGTAGAATTAGATGGGGGTACCTAAAAGACACAAATACAATTATTTTTATGAGTAATATTTCAATATTTAAATATTTGGGATGTCCATGAAGACACAAATGTTATGTAGGAAAAATTAACTAATACTATTAAACAAGTGGCTAAAGACGTACTTGGAAAATAAAAAAAAAGTTTCAATAAATAAAAATAGTTGGTGGTGGAATAATAATGTGCAAGAAAAGATAAAATATAAGAAGTTATGTTATAAAAATTGGTTTAAATGTAAAATCGTAGAGAACTAGGAAAAATATAAAACGGCTCGCAGGGAGTCTAAAAGAATAATCTGTGACGCTAAAAATTATGTTTTTAGTGATCTTTATAATATGTTAGATACTAAGGACGGTGAAAAATATATGTATAACTATCCAAACAAAGAGAAAAGAAAAGTAAAGTAACTCAAGTAGAGTGCATTAAAGATAAAAATCAAAAAGTGTTTTTCTTAGAAAAAGATATTCAACATAGGTGGGTGAGTTATTTTGATAAACTTTTTAATGAAGATGCTGAAAATACGATCGACCTTAGTGATCTTAATATCGTTAATAACAATAAAACTTTTTATTTTTACCGCCGCATTAGTAAAAAAAAGTTGATGAGGCTTTAAAGAAAACCAAGGGTGGAAAGTCTGTAGGACCTGATGATATCCCAATTGAAGTGTGGAAATGTTTAGGTGTTTTGGGGGTTTCTTGGCTTACTAAACTTTTTAATATTATTTTAAAAACTAAAAAGATGCTCGAGGAGTGGAGGAAGAGCATTTTGGTCCCCATTTTTAAGAATAAAGAAGATGCACAAGAGTGTGCAAATTATAGAGGAATTAAATTGATGTGTCATACTTTAAAATTATGAGAGGGTAATTGAACATAAGTTAAGACGTATTACCAAGGTTTCTCATAATCAATTTGGATTTATGTCGGGCAGGTCTACTATGGAAGCTATACATTTAACGAGAGGTTTGATTGAGAAGTATAGAGATAATAAGGAGGATCTACATTTGATTTTTCTTAATTTAGAAAAAGCTTACGATAAGGTTCCTAGAGATGTTCTTTGGAGAATCCTTGAGAAGAAAGACGTTGATATGACTTATATTCAAGTCATTAAAGATATGTATGCTAAAGTTGTTACATGTGTTCGAACTGAAGGAGGATTGACCAAATATTTTACTATTTTTGTTGGTTTACATCAGGGACCGGCTTTAAGCCTGCATCTTTTTGCTTTATTTATGGATGGTCTTATTAGGCATTTACAAGAGGATGTACCTTGGTGTATGCTTTTTGCTAATGATATCCTCCTCATGGATAAGACGAGAGAAAAAACCCAGAAAAAACTTGAATTATGGAGGTCTACATTGGAGTCTAAAGGTCTTCGTTTGAGTAAAACTAAAACTGAATACATGGAATGTAGTTTTAGTAATAGTAGGTCTAGTGACAGAAGTGTAACTTTGGGTGATCAAATTATTAAAAGGTGTGAACGATTTAGATATCTCGGGTCCATTGTTCCAAGTGATGATGATATAGAAGGGATGTTATTGTAGAATTCAACTTGTTTGGTTAAAGTGGAGGAATGCATCAGACTTATTGTGTGATAGAAAAATACCGCATAAACTCGAAGAAAAATTTTATAAGATGGTGGTGAGACCTACAATGATCTATGGTACTGCATGTTGGCCTTTAAAAGAGAAGCATAATGTTAAGTGTTGCCGAGATGAAAATGATTAGGTGGATGAGTGGCTTTACACTTAGAGATAAAATGTGAAATGATTATATCCGTAATAAGGTTGGTGTTGCACTAGTGACAGATAAAATTAGAGAGAGCCGCCTTAGATGGTTTGTTCAGATTAAACGTCGACCACCTGATGATCCGATTAGGAGAGTAGATGTTTTAGATACAACTTATGTTAAGAAAGGCAAAGGTAGACCTAGGAAAACTTAGGCTTATTGCATAAAAAATTATCTTAATTTATTAGAATTAAACGAAAATTTGACACTAAATAGGACGCAATGGAGAAAAAGGATTCACGTAGCCGATCCCACTTAGTGGGATTAAGGCTTTGTTGTTGTTGTTGTTGTTGTTGTTGTTGTATATAAAGAACACCCTAAAACACTATCATGCATATCAAGCATGTAGACACACCAGAAGCACAATGCAAGAAAGATGTCTCACTAGGACAACCAATCCAACAACAAATAATAGCCAAATAATAGAAAGACTATCTAGCATCCTATATACTAGCTTAGCACACCATCTAACGAAAAGTGTCCTAACCTAGCACCTAAGCGCACAGGGTAAAGTCTCCTACTATTAGGGTTTATTAAGTTAGACCTAATGTGATTAAGGTCTAACTTTGTTTAATTAGGTCTAAATGATGTCTTAGGTCTAATTAGGGTTTGATTTGTATTAAGTCTAATGTAATTAAGGCTTAATAAAAGTGATTCAGTTTATTTAGGATTTTAAAAGGTTTAAGTTGTATTTAAACCTAACTTGTTTAGAACTTAAGAGTTCATCTTAATTTTAAACTAGTTTAAACTTAGATATTAAGATTTTGCTAATCCCAATTATATCTTTCATAAATATAAATATTAAGATTTCATAAATATAAAAGTGTTTTTAAGATTTAATTTATAATTTTCAATTTTATAAATTTTACCCTAAAAGTAAAAAATATCCCTTCAAATTTTTAAGAGTTATAAAATGTCATTTTTATGATCCAAATTCATCGACTTAAAGTTTCTGTGGATTCTCAAATTTATTTTCAAATTCCTAATTAATGCAATTATTTTTGAAAATAATCACAAAGTAGGGTTGAAAATTGTTTATTTCATCCTAGAGACTTCCCCTAGAGTTGGAAAAATCACAGAATGTTATCAAAGATGAGAGAAATTTCAAAAATTTTGAGTTTATAAATAATTTTTAATAATTAAATTACTCCAATGAGTAATTAATTAATTAAAAATTAAATATAACTCATTAATTCTAAATTTTATTTTTATAATTTTCTACTTAACTCCCTGAATCTGAGGGTATTTTTGTTTTATTTTTGTGATTTTTCTATGCGAAGATATGAATTTTTAAAGTTAAATAAGATTTTCTTAATTAACTTAAATCCTACTTAAACTAATTTCTACACAGGCTCCAGCACGATCCTAGTACTCGTCGAACACATACACGACGTTGTCTGATAGGCAAGGAATGTCCACGTGTGCGGCCACGTGGCCCGCGGTTTCATGTGTTTCATATGAATGAAACCGTGGTTCGGCGAGATCATGACTGTATATTTTTTTATACATAAAATGGATGGCATCCCGTCATCTCTCTAACTTGTTCTAACATGCAGACCGTCCACTTTCAAGACACAAGTTCATGCTCAGATCTTAATGAAACTTCATGGAAATCATTCCAAAAGCTTCATCGTGTCATAACAAACACATCCATACGGATATGTGGGTGTTTTGAATTGTTTCACTTCACAAAGGACCAAACCCGAACACGAATTGAGTTAAAGTGACCATACCTTGGCTCGACGAAGTGAAGCTTCAATCAAGTTTGTCTGGAATGATCGTCAGGTCCTTGCGAAGCTCCTAGTATGCTTAATTTGGAATGAAATCAGGTGAAGTTATGAATTCACCAAAATGGGCTCACGGTTTGGTCTTGAGGTGGGTTAGAACTTACAGGAAGACCCAATTTCGATTGGGATCTTCTTCGTACACCTCAGGGAAGGTGTAGGAACTCTTAATTTGGAGATTGAGGCGAGGTTTATAAAAGACCCGAAAGATGTCCTGTTTTGGGGTGTTTCGGGGTGGTTAAATTGAGAGAGTGTGGTGAGTTTAAGGAGCTCAATATATGTGGAATCAACTCCTTAGGTCATGGAAAACATTTTTTGTCTTGGGTGTGTCAGGATTTGGGCAGTGTAGGTGTGTCTTTTCTCTTCTTGGAAGCTCACGGGTTTGCCTCTTTTCATAGCCATGGAGGCCATGGGGAAGCTTGGGCTGGCTTGGGTTCACCTAGGGAAGTTACTATCCAATGTCATGGTGACTGAGGATAGGATTTCACCTCATGGATAAGCTTAATTCACTCTCCCAAGATTAACCCATGTTAGTTCCAATTTAGTTGAAAATTTAACTCAAGGCTTGGCTTCTCTTCATTGGATGGCTTATGAGGTGTTTTGGCCTCTCTTAGTTGAGTTGAATAAGCCTTCCCCATGTGTATTCACAAGATCATTCAGTAGGGTGATGAAGGAATGACAGGCAATTTTTCATGAGTAGCCATGATGAGTTTTTCATTTAATGAAATTGATTTGGTTTATGTCTATTAGGTGGGAAAGAGGTGTATGGTGACTCAAAATGAGTGAATTATCCTTCATCCACCGTGTCACCCATGACTTTGTGAGAGAATGACACAAACTTCTATTTTACTTTAATTTTCAAATTTAATGTTTATGAGGTCATCTCATGATGTAAGGATGATTTAAGCCATTTTTTTTTTTTATTGGGTGGCTTGTCAGGTGAATATGACTCACCCATATCTCCCTTAAGCAATTCATAAAGGGGTGACACCTCTTTTACCCCTTCATGATGGTGTCATGATTAATCTTAACCTTGGTTAAAGGTTATGATTAATGGGTTGGGTAATGTGCTATTTATGTCATGATAAGTTTAATGGGTCATGGTTGACCCATAGGTGATTCTCCATAAATTTAATTTAATGTTAAAAATCATTTATGGATTTTTTATGTCATAGGTAATGTCTTAATTTCAAATTCAAGTTAGGGTTATTTAATCATAATTCTATTTCTAATTAATTATCAAATGAATTAAAAATGTAGAAAATTAAAATATTAACCAATAAATTAATCAAAATATTTTTGAAGGTTAATCATTTGATTAATTTTTATTAATTTGGTTCAAAATTGAGTATTTTGATCAAATTTGACTAAAGTTAACCATGGTTGACCAGGGTTGACCATGATTGATTAGGGTTGACCATGGTTGACCAGTCCAGGTCCAGAGTTGACTTAGATGAATTAATTAACCTTATCATGGTTAATTTAATCATAGGATCATTGATTTTGGTAGTGGGGACCTAGGTTTAACTAGGGTTGGTCAAATGATCAAATTTAATAATTTTAATGTCTCAAATTTATCTAATGAGTCAAATTTGACTAATTTGATGTCTAGGTTGACTTAATAGTTAATGAGGTTGACATTGGATCAATGGGATAGTCATTGGGTCAATGATTGATATTATGACCTAAGTTGACCACTTGGGACAAAGGTTGACCATTTTGACCTAAGTTGACCATTTGGGTCAAAGGTTGACCAGTTTAGTTAATATGTGGTCATTTGGTCAATGGGTTGACCATATTGACCTATGTTGACCTTTTGGATTAAAGGTTGACTGGTTTAGTCAATATGGTAGTCATTGGATCAATGTGTTGACCATTTTGACCTAAGTTGACCATTTGGGTCAAAGGTTGACCAGTTTGGTCAATGTGGTGGTCATTGGGTCAATGGTTAACCATTTTGACCTAAGTTGACCTTTTGGGTCAAAGGTTAACTAGTTGATCAATAGCGTGGTCATTGGGTCAAAGAGTTGACCATTTTGACCTAAGTTGACCTTTTGGGTCAAAGGTTGACCACTTTGGTCAATGTGGTGGTCATTGGGTCAATAATTGACCATTTTGACCTAATTGGACAATTTGGGTCAAAGGTTGACCAGTTTGATCAATGTGGTGGTCATTGGGTTAATGGTTGATCATTTTGACCTAATTTGACCATTTGGGTCAAAGGTTGACCAGTTTGGTCAATATGGTGGTCATTGGGTCAATGTGTTGATCATTTTGACCTAAGTTGATCATTTGGGTCAAAGGTTGACCAGTTTGGTCAAAAGGTTAATCGTTGGGTCAATGATTGACCATTTTGACCTAATTTGACCATTTGGGTTAAAGGTTATCCAGTTTGTTTAATGGGGTTGTCATTGGGTCATGGAATGACGATTTTGACCTAATTTGACCATTTGGGTCAAAGGTTGACCAGTTTGGTCAATGGGAAGGTCATTGGATCATGGTTTGACCATTTTGACTTAAGTTGACCATTTGGGTCATATGTTATCCAGTTTGGTCAATGGGATAGTCATTAGGTCAATGAGTTGATCATTTTGACCTAATATGACCATTTGAGTCAAAGGTTGACCAATTTAGTCAATGTGGGGTCATTGGGTCATGGACTGACTATTTTGACATAATTTGACAATTTGGGTCAAAGGTTGACCAGTTTGGTCAATTAGAAGGACATTGGGTCATGGTTTGACCATTGTGACCTAATTTAACCATTTGGGTCAAAGGGTGACCAGTTTGGTCAATGTGGTGGTCATTGGGTTATGGACTGACCATTTTGACCTAATTTGACCATTTGGGTCTAAGGTTGATCAGTTTGATCAATGGGAAGGTCATTGGGTCATGGTTTGACCATTTTAACCTAAGTTGACCATTTGGGTCAAATATTGACCAGTTTGTTCAATGGGGTGGTCATTGGGTCAATGGGTTAACCATTTTGACCTAATTTGGTCATTAGGATCAAAGGTTGACCAATTGGGTCAATGTGGTGGTCATTGAGTCATGAACTGACCATTTTGACCTAATTTGATCAGTTTGGTCAATATCGTGGTGACTGGGTCATGGACTGACCATTTTGACTAATTTGACCATTTGGGTCAAAGGTTAATCGAGTTGGTCGATGGGAATGTCATTAGGTCATGGTTTGACCAGTTTTGACTAAGTTGACCATTTAGGTCGAATGTTGACTGAGTTTGGTCGATTGATTGGTCGTTGAGTCATAATGAGTCGATCATTTGACTAAGTTGATCATTTGGGTCAAATGTTGACCAGTTTGGTCAATGTGGTGGTCATTGGGTCATGGACTGACCATTTTGACATAATTTGACAATTTGGGTTAAATGTTAACCGGTATGGTCAATGTAGTGGTTATTGGGTCATAGACTGACCATTTTAACCTATGTTGATCATTTGGGTCAAAGGTTGACCAGTTTGGTCAATGGTTGATAAAATCAGGGTTTGTCATTATTGATCTGATCATTTTAGGATGTTATTATGATTTGGGTTAAAAAGATTTCATTAGTGTTTTACCCTAGACATAAGATTTAGGAGTTTAATATTGGTAGACTTCCTTTCTCAGGATGGTTTATAAATGATCATCACAAAAGTGAGGTCAACTGGGCCATAAGGGTGGGCTTGTCATGGAGGCGGGAGCCTGACAATTGGGTATGACATTGAGGCAGTGACCCGAAGAATGGGTTTGTCATGGAGAGAGTGACTCGCATGGTTAGGCGTGCTGTGGAGGCAGGTGCCTGACAAATGGGTATGTCATGTAAGTAGTGACCCAAAGAATGGGAGCGCCGTGGAGGAGATGCCCGAGGATTGTGTATGTCATGGAGGCAGTGACCCAAAGGGGTGGGTCTATTGTGCAGGCAGGGGCCCGATAAATGGTTGTGTCATGGAGGCAGGGGCCTGACAGATGGGTGTGTCGTAAAAGCAGTGACCACAAAAAGTGGGCGTACTGTTGGGTAGGGGCCCGACAAATGGGTGTGTCATAGAGATAGTGACCCGAAAGGATGGGTATGTTTTAGAGGCATAGGCCCGACAAATGGGTGTGCTGTAGAGGTAGTGACCTGAAAGGAGCATACCAAGGAGGCAGGGGCCCGAAAAATTGGTGTGCCATGGAGGCAGTGACCTAAAAGAATAGACGTGTTGTGGAGGCAGAGGCCTGAAAGTGATGATTCTCATTGGGGAGAATCATACAAGTGAAATGAGTGTATGAAGGGACACTCGAAGCGCAACCTAAACAAATGATAACAATCATGCAAGATGTCACAAAAGACATACATTACAAGAAGTGTTGTGCTCGACCGCCTAGGGCATAAGAAGCCACTGGGCAGAATTACACCTTACCCCAATAACGACTAGGCACACATGCAAATAGCAAGCTTATACAGAGTATAGTGTACCAAGCGAGCAAACAATCAGACTCATGCACATGCACAACAAGCACTATGCAAGTGATTGGTTGACCGAGCAAGAGCAGCCGGTTAGATGAAAGTGCTTGGTTGACTAAGTTGGGATGACTGGTCAAACCAAAGTGGTCGGTCGACTGGGCTGGGATGGCCAATCAGACAAAAGTGATCAGTTGATTGAGCCGGGGTGATTGGTCGAACCAAAATGCTTGGTTGACCGGGCCAGGGCGGCCGGTTAAACCAAAGGGCTATGCCGATTGGGCTGGGGTGATTGGTTGAACCAAAATGCTTGGTTGAACCGAAGTGCTATTAACTGGGTTGGGGCAGCAAATTGAGATAAAGTGGTCGGTTGGTCGGGCCAGGGCAACCAATAAAACTAAAATGCTCAATTGACTGAGTTGGGGCGGCCGGTGAAACCAAGGTGAAGTGTCGACCAGACTGGTGTGGCCGATCAAACCAAAATGAAGTGTCGACCAGACCAGTGTAGCCGGTCAAACCAAAGCGCTGTGTCGGTCAGGTCAGGCCGACCAATAGAGGCAAAAGTGTCACCGATTGTGCCAGAGCAGTTAATCGAGGTGACGTGAAAATGCAAGATGCTCTTTGCAAGGCATGCACATGCAAACGATGATTTAAAGCATATGATCATGCTTGATACCAAGCCACACTCGCGCTAGTGATCTCAGTTGGGATATATAGGGTTTTGACACATGGATGTGCGGCATAGTCACCTCTTGCTTTGGTGAGGAATATGGGAGTTTCTCCTCCAGGTTTTCGATGGGGAAACTCTTCATGATGTTGTGAAATGGGATAGCTACAAAGTTTTTCCCATTTTACAACTCCGCAGGACTTTGCAAAACGAGCTAGTTACAAAACTTTTCTCATTTTGCAAAACCTAAACATCCCAACTAATCCTAGGAAGTTGTAAAAGCAAAGCAATGGGAGAAAGAGACTCCAAAACCTAAGGATCACCATAGGAGATCACTATGCTCCATAAGGGGTATGGTCGCTCACAGGACTCATATCCTAGAGCTAGCTCTGGGAAATCAATGGTCCATCACACAGACAGAGTGGCCATACTGACTGACATCGGCCGGTGCACTCACCCCATGCGGTCGACCGAATCCTCATGCCTAACCTCAACTAACACTAAGGCCGGCTAAGAAAAAGTGAAGAGTTTGGAGATTCTGACCACTCATAGTTTGCTCGACACACAATGAAGTCCGGGAAGAATCTCTCCTCAAAAGAGGAGACAACATCAATGCGTCGATGTATCTAGTAACGAAACAATCAACCCAGTGAGTGCAGGAGGTATACAAGCATCTTTGATAAACTATTGGAACATGCAAGTGTATGTCTGATACGAACCTTTGTGAGGAGGGTTGCTCAGATTCCATCCATCGCAAACCGTCGCCACTTCGCTGGTGGTCGGTGCTCCGGCAGCTCGGGTCGATGGCCGCAGAGGGAAGGAAGCCGGCTAGGTCTCTGGTGACAAGGGAACGAGGCAGCCGAGCCTAGCATATGAGGGAGGTGTCAGTTGCTGGCCCTAGGGCTTGGGTCACGAAGGAGAGGCCACGAGTAAGAAGGCTCACCGGCAGCTATGTTGACACGTCAGTGGAAGTTCTAGTTGATGGCAAGAGTGTGGCCGACCGTTTTTGGCGAGGTGGTCCACATATCGCCGGTGAAAGAGCAGCTTACTGGTGGGAAGCACATTGGAGAGGAGACGACGGTGAAGGAGGAGCACCAGTGAGGGTTAGATGCTACATGGAAGAAAGGGCTCTGTCCTAGATTTTGGGCATGAGAGAGGAAGGGAGGCCGCACTGGAGGAGGGTTGCCAACAGGAGCTAGCTGCTAGGGTGGTCGACGACCGAGAGTGAGGGCATCCAATGAGAGAGGTCGACTGTGTGTGACTCGTGGTTAAGAGGGGAGGAGCCACAGTCGGATGGGGCACGCGAGATAATAAGAAAATCGAGGAAAGGGTCGGGTAGCGTGTGTGACAGTGTCAGTTTAGGTTAAAAAAATTTAAAAATGTTTTTTATTATTTATTATTTATTTTATTCTCTTTTATAACCCCTTTTTAATATTAATATGTCTCGATTTGCACATTTCCCGCATGTGCGCAAAAAACAAAGTAATATGGTGTCCTCCCTAGATAGAATTGACGTTTCAAACGCGCTTGAGTAGTCCGTTTTGTCATCTAGGGTCATGTTGACAAGATCATCAATGATCAAGCCGATTTGAGTCGTATTCCTGTGCGATGCGGAGAATGAGATATGTTGGCCAAATCAAAGTTGTCTGATAGACAAAATGCTAACCGGCCTTCACCTAAGCTACAATCAAAATCTAACAGAATGATCTCGACAGCGTGCTTCTCAACACGCATCGAAAAGTCTCAAATGGATGTCTTCCACTACGGGATCAATATAGCAACAAGCACGGTTTCATAGTTCTTGAGTCGACATTCTACACTTGTGACATCAAAAATTGATGCCAACATCCACTAAATATCATCTCTAAATTAGTGTTTTAGTTTAAGTTCAAATAATGAGAATAAAAAAATTTACATAAAATAGTCAACCTTCGTAGGAAGGATCGATCCCTTAAGTTGGATGATGCTCTTTAGGCATATAGGACTTCCTATAAACCCCTTTAGAAATATCCCCATATACGTTAGTCTTTTTGCAAAGTGTGTCAATTGTCAGTAGAATTAGAGCATAAGGCTTATTTAGTGTTTAAAAAATAATTATAATCTAAATGATTCAACAGAAAAAAGGTTACTAAAATTAAATGAGTTAGAGAAAAATAGATTGCAATGTTCTAAAAATTACAGGATTTAAAAAACAACAAATGAAAAATGGCACGATCAAAAGCATGTTAAGAAATAATTTGAGCTTGGATAGGAGATGTTATTGCTTCATTCTAGATTGAAGTTATTTTCTAAGAAGCTTAAGCCCAAGTGGTTAGACCCATTTACTATAATAAAAATTTATTCATGTAGAGTAGTAAATTTTGAGAATAAAATAATTGCCCATATATTGAAAGTAAATAGTCAAAGATTAAAGCCTTATTTAAGAGGGGATTGTGAGCGTAAGAAAAATTATTGAGTTAAGTCATCCCTAGTAAATCTGGTGTTTTCGGGTTGAGGATTTTAAACTAAGAATTATTTTAGGCAAAATTAATCTTATATTTTATGTAGTTTAGTTTGCTTTGTTATTTGAGTGATTACTTGTTATTGTGTGATATGACATTTTCCGCAAAAATATGATTGAGTGCATGATTTCACTGCAACATCACAATGCTACCCTTTAGCGCAAAGGTGTCAAACCTCATCCTATTGAGATTGTATGAATATTTTTTTAATCTTTTTCTAATATTTAAATTTAAATTTTTATTTTTATTATATTTTTAATAAAATAAATTAGTTAAAAAATTTTTGAATAAAATGAGGGCTTGCATTAAAGCATAAAAGAACTACAATATGGGCAAAAACTAATTTATTTAATAAACATTTTGATAATATTTAGAATATGTTGGAAAACAAATAAAGTGACGATCCAAAACCCGTAGCTCATAAGTATTATGTTTTGAAGCACTGTACACTTCCCAAAACTATATCGTAGGTTGGTGAATTGGAAAATGATTTTCAAAGTATGACCATAAGCATACTTCAAACACATGTATAAAGTTAGGGTATTACAGTTAAGATGTCTTTAGATTGTGTTGGGCACCAAGGACATCAAGGTACTAAGATAAGAGGGAGCTGAAAAATGTTCAAGAAGGAGCATGAAGCGCAAGTAGAGATTTCCATATTACACCAAGATGTCAGATAGATGGTTGAGCAACCATTGGTGGTTATTAGCATAACACCTTTAAATAAACTATATGCTCAAAATGTGACAGTATCACCAAAAATAAATCATTCATTCATATATGAAATAACCAAATATAGTAAACAATCAAAATTAGCAAACACAAATTAAGTGTTGCTTATGTTGAAGGTTCTTAAAGAGAAGAAAAAATAACATATAAATGAAACCAAGTGAAGTAAATTCTATGTTGAGAGTAATAAGAAAAGCAGCAACTATAAGTGAACAAGCTAAGAACTTAGTGCAACATCAATTCATTTTTTTTTCTAAAAAAACAACACCTCCAAAATGAAAAGAACTCATTCAATGAAGAATCAAAATAGAACAAATTACTATGAGTGTTGGCCTATTAAAATATAGACCAACACTAAAAAAATAGAACATCGGGCGATGCAGAAGAGTAAGTTGGAAAACCAAATAACAAATTCATAATATAAGAAGTTGAAATCATGAAAATCTCAAAAGCACGACAAAAATAGCAAGTTACCAAACTATAAAGAACCCCTTTAATAAAATGTGCAACCTCCAAATCCAAGCAAACTAATAAATAAAGAAGAGCTAAATGAATATAGATGACATCCATAAAAGCTACATAACAAAGTGGAGAGCAATAAGGAGAAAAGAGTGTAGAGAGGAACAAACTTAGCATGTAATAAAATAGATGTGCATCAATTAAATTAAAGATTGTCGATATCAAAAAGCAACTCCATATTAAAATTTTACTTATTTTTCTAATATTATAATGCACTAGTTTAATGAGAGATTCATTGAAGTGGCAACCTCCTTAAATTTCTTTTTATTTCTTTCAAACCATATATATACTGAGTTGTTATAAGAATAGCTCAAAGGAAGAATGACAATAATATAATAATTGTCATCAACATGAAAGTGTCTGAGCTCAAAAAAAAATGTGAAAGAAATTCTCATTTGATATACAATATTAAAGAAGAGATGGAGAAAAAGGGCAGATAAAGAAGAGGTGATAATGGATTTCTTGACAGGCATTACAAAAAATATCGAGGATTAACATTTTATCATCTAATTATAGATTCTTTTTAGTTTTCATCGCAACAACTAAAATTTCCGAAGTAGTGACAGTAAACTTGAAGGAAAACCCCTTGAAAAATACACAACTACACCAAGTATGCATAAGGAGGTCTTCACAGGGGTAGATATAGATGTCATAATTGGAGAAAGTATTATTTTTTTATTTCCAGTAATATGAGTGATTTTTGTTTACCTTGAAGGCATTGATTTAAAGCATTATGAGTGTTGGGAAGAACCTGTTTATTATTTATGATGAGTTCTTGAACTTTGGAAAACATTGAACAAGTGAGCCAAAAGATCACTTGTTGGCTAAATTTCTTAAAAATGGAATAACCATTAAGCTGAGGATCTATGAAAAATGGTAATTTATTGCTCTTGCTAATTTAGAATGAAAAGTTCATATTTTATGTAATGGTCATTTTGCTCAAAGTCTTTTAAAAAAGGAAGAAATTTATAATTTTTTTTTATGCCAAAGAGACCTGTATTTTTTAATTTGTTAGTTAGGAAAATAAGAATTAGATTTATAATGTTTTCTGCTAATTTTGGCCTTACAACTGAGATTGATAGTGCATATGTTAGGGAGGCCAAGTCCTCCATAAATCTTAGGTTTAGCAGTAATATTCTAAGTGATGATATGTATTTTGTGTTGTACTCCATTAGATGCAAGAAATTATTGATGAAAGAATATACCATCTTCCATAAGTCTTTTAGATTAAAAGTAGATATGAATCAGTAAAAAAGTAATTCTATTTTATAGATTTGACAAGTTGAAACCTACTAGTAAAAATAATAATTTTTGCATCCACTGTCTAGCTTAGTGTTGTATTCTTTCCTTAAGTTTGGTGCTGATAACCACTTTAGATCTACAATGATTAATAAAAATACCAAGATAATCATAAAATACTAGTTTGTAAGAGAATCTCTTGAGATTAGTAGTTTGGTTAGAAATCAGAGTATGCACAACACTAAAGAAATATATAGAAGATTTACTTTAGTTAACACAAAGATTAACAGTCTCAAAATATAGAAAGAATGTTAAAAGGACCATTAACAGAGTGTAAATTAGCTTTCTTAAAGCCAAACAATCATTAATATATATAAGTTAGGTATAAGGCTGCCCAACATAATCTAGCAATATAAAAAATCCACACATGAAACTAATAAATAAATTGAGTACAAGAGGGAAACCAATCCTTTAACAATTAAAGGTTAAGAAATATACTTGTAGCTCATGTTAACAACGAAGAGGAAATCCCAATAAGTGCAAACTTCAATCTAAGCAATGAAGCTATTATGAAAGACCATAAGTCTCAAATCTACCATAAAGAAAAGAACGAATAACATTGTCAAAAGTTTTCATGAGATCTATCTTGCAATATTATTTTAGATGGAAAATAGAGTTAAAAACATATAAGATATTATTAGCCAAAGTGATGTTATAGAAAATATCCCATTTTAAAATAAAATATGATTGGGTAGGATGAATTAAGGAAGGAACTTAAGGCTTGAAACTATCAACAAATCTTTTTGCAATTACCTTATAAACTGTATTACACATGGAGATGGGTCAGCTATCAGTAAATGATTCACATGATATATTGTGGTGATGATAATAGTGATAAAATGCGTGACTATTGAGAATCCTAATAGTAATAATGTAATGTCTAATTGCAAGAAAGCAAGCATATCCTGTGAAATGTCTAATGTTTAAATAATTTCGAAGTAAGGTTATTCGAGCTTGCAGCCTTGTTAGAACCAATGCTAACAATGTTATTTTTTATGTCTCTATTTCTTATCTCATAAAGAAGCCACACTTGAACTAAAGAGATAAGTATGGGCAAAACGAGGATGTTAGGATATGTTAGGATAAGTATGGGCACAATGTTAGGAAGTTATAAAGGGGAAACACCCAAGCCATTGAGGTGTTAATATAAATAAGATAAAACTTTTCTAGAAATATTATGCTTAAAGTGCACATAAGTATTGTCAATCAGCAGTTCTTTAATGTAGTTCATATTTTTTCCTTATAATTCTTTGAATTATGAATTTAAAATCATCTTCCCCTTCAGTAAGACAGGAAAATTTAAACATTTGTTTGATCCATGTGTTTTCAGGAAAGGTGGCTTCAATAAGTTTTTATTGAATATATATATAACTTAAGAGCAGAGATTTTTGTAAAGATATTAGCTATCAAGCTTTTGAAAAATCATATTTTGTTAAGCATTGCGTTGGGAGATAATAGTGGCAATGTAGTTGAATGAATTCCATTTAGCAATTTGGGAGTAATTTTAACATTATTTAACATATTACAAAGTGCAAAGATAGGAAACCCTAAGATATGTAAATCTCACGCATTGTCAAAGATATTTTGAAAAATAGGTGCAAGAGCTTCAATAATACTTATATATGAACATGTAGTCAAGTTTAAAACTATTGCCCAACATTTGATTGATAAGGGAATGATAAAATGCCAAGGGTTCCAACACTTTATAACTAGAAGTGGGTAAAGAGCTTTCCCAATGACTATTTTAGATGGGTCAATTCAATAAACATCTAATATAGTTATGTAATTTTGGTTAAACCAACTAAAAGAGTACCTCATGTTAGGGATATCTATTAAACCACGTGTATTAAAGCAAGTTCAAATCGATCAACTTACAAGGAGGAGGGATACACTCAATTCATTTTTCCTCAATCCTCCTTATACAGTTGAAATCCTCTAACAAATCTGTGTAACACTAATTTTAGTTGCAATAACATTTATAGAAGCCCATAACTTTTTCTTTATAGTATCACTATTAACAGTATAAATAAAAGTAATTTAGAATCTAATCATATAAGAGGATTTTAAAAAACTATGTATAAATTGAGAATGAGATTCCAACCTAGAGAAGGACGTAGAAGAGAAACTCTGCTTTAACGAAATGCATCTATTTGGGGAATCAAGAAAGTTGTTGGTGTTGTTCATTAAAGAAAAAAATTTATGTTGGATGCAAAACTAATGGTCATTCATAAAAGAAGTGGAGACCTTGGTTAAGTAGGCATATGAGATCCAAACCATGCTCTTTGATAAGTTTTTTGCAATCATTGATATGTGTGTCATCATTATGTTACTATCATTCCAAACAACATTATTTGAGAAAAACATAATTCTGCCATTTTTGGCTTTTGAAAATATTAGTTGTAGAGATGTGGAGGGGAGAGTTTCAGTAAAAGAGAGGTGTTTTAAAATATTGAATGGTAATGTAGAGAGTGGAACACAGTGTGAATTCTTAGTTGATTGGTTAGTGATGGTAATTATAGGATTGTTTGTAGGGGGAGGAGGGGAAGCAAGTGTTAATTGTGGTGTTAAGAGTGATATTATAAGCACCAATTCAGACCTAGTAGAAGTAAGTGAACAAGGAAAAATTAGATTAAAGTAGAGGGAGGTATATTAGGTGGAGAGGTTTCAATGGTAGACGAGCTGATTTGTAGGGTGGGGGAGGGTGGTCGCGTTTGATGAGAAGTTTCATATGAACTGGGTTATGGGAAAGAGGTTGAGTCGTGTTAAAAGTTACAACAAGAAGCAAAAGCACTAGTTTCTATTCATGTTGCATTGATTTCAAAACATCCTTCCTTTTAATAAATATTAAAATAAAATCATGTACTAGAGATTTGCACGCCAACACTAGAAAAGTAAGACAACTACCTTTAGCAGCAGTGGATCAACAACCATTAAAGACAAATATATTATAGAAATACCAGTTTCAGTTCGACAATAAAGCGACTAACTAGTAAATTTGACCTATGTATATATATATATATATATATATATATATATATATATATATATATATATATATATATATATATATATATATATATATATCTATGTATATATATATATATGTATGTACACACACACACACACAAACACACACACACACACACACACACACACACACACACACACACACACACACACTATATATATATATATATATATATATATATATATATATATATATATATATATATATATATATATATATATGTATATATATACATGTATATATATACATATATGTACATTCAAGGGATTAATAAAGGGATTGTATATTAAGCTCTATAAATCCTTAATTGTGTATAATAAAAGGATTAATAAAGTTATTATTATGCACATTCAAGGATTTATAGAGCCTACCAACTTAACCTGATTTCAAATATATAATAAGTTTAAATAAATATGATTACTTAAAATTTGATTTTATTTCTACATATATGAGTTCCTTAACAAAATTTATCCCTTCATGGTTCTGATACCAAATTGCAACTCAGGAATATTTGTTTTCAAAATTTGAAAAAAAAACACTACACAATCAAGGATTTATAGAGCTTGCCAACTCAACCAGAATTTGGTATAAATATGGTTAGCGGGCGGGCGGGCGGGCGCGGGCGGGGGGAGGGGGGGGGGTTACGTTTGATGAGAAGTTTTGTATGAAGTGGGTTTTGGGAAAGAGGTTCAGTCGTGTTAAAAATTACTATAAGAAGCAAAAGCACTAGTTTCTATTCATTTTGCATCGGTTTCAAAACATCCTTCCTTTTAACAAATATTAAAATAAAATCAGGGATAATAAATGTGATTACTTAAATTTTGATTTTAATAATTGGACAATTCCAAAAATAGGAAAATCTGTATTATATAAAATTAGAACATTTGATTTTAGAGGAAATTCATCTATTGAAGCTTTAGAACAATCAATCACTATAGATGGAACTGAAAAAGTTATTCCATTATTATATATAGAAGATCTAAATACTTATTTTTCAAGATTATAAATACATCCATATAGGATTAATTTAAATAACACTTAAACTTCTAACCTTAAGAGGATTAAATGCTTCTATCTTTGCTTGCTTAAGTGATGGAAGATGTCTTAGGGTCTGTCTGTGGTAGTTGCAACTTATTAAAATATAGTTGTGAAGCTGCTGAGAAATAATATGATGTTCAAAAGTACATGGTGGCTATTATTTTTTTTAAATTTGAAAAAGTCACATCATAGCTAGAAAGTTGTCACTGCACCTAGCAATGATTAGTGAGAAAACATAGACAGCTCTTTGAGAAATTATACAAAATGCAGTTGACCCAAATAGATAAAACTGTGGTGTGATGTCGCACTGCCACCGCTCCGACGCCCCAAACGGACCCCTTAATTTGGCTTAATCCTTAATGGGAGTTTTAGAAGCAATTTTATGTCATGTTTCAGTTTATTTTAATACATAACAAATTTAAGCTTATCCTTAATCGATATAAATTTGTTTGATGTAGCAAAATTGCAAATACAAATGTAAGGTTACGATTTTTTACCAGGATCTGAAACAATCACTCAATATATAGAATCCATTTTAAAGTAATGAATACATTATGTCATAATATAATGAAAATAGCTCAACCTACAAATCGCACTACGTTAATAGAAACAAATTTACTTGCTTCAAATATATAGACAAACAGAGTTATTAATTGGGATGAAGTAACTTTTTCAGGTTTATACCTTCGGGCATTAAACCTCAACTAATTATTAATCAAGAAATAGATCAGATTATTCAAAATACTGACAATCCATATAATCTAGCTAGAGTTTATCTACCATCTACTTTTAATCCTTCTTCTGTTTCGATTATGAAAGATTGGTTAATGAAGAAATAATTAATGAATATCTTACTAATGTTCAATTAAATTCTCATCAAATTCTACATTTTGTAAGCGATATTTTCTCTCCCACTGCTTCAAAAATGAATTTCAGTTTTAAATGAATTACGAAACAAGAAGATGACAAGGTATAAAAGGCTAGTGACGAGCTACTTAACAGTTGGGAAAATTTACAGTGGAAATCGTCCACAAGAGAAATCTCGATCCGTTAGAAAAAATTTAGCAGTGGACCCCACCATGATCCAAAAGCTATCAAAAGAAGATATTTGAAAATCCAAAGCAAATATAAAAGTCATGGCCAGCTCAAAAGTGCTCCTCACTACCTCATATTTCTAACATCAGTAACTTTAAACTTTTTTAATTTTATATGTTATTATATTTTGCCTAAGAATTTTGGAGTCTGTTGGTTCAACTGAGCTCTATATATCTCAGTAGTATTTTGTATTGATGTTTGCAAGGACTAAGTTTCATTTTCAATGTAATAAAATGGTGTGGTGTGCATCGTGGAACTCTTCCCACTTACAGTCTGTAAGTTTCTATTTTAATATATATAAAGTTGTAATTTAATAATTTTTTAGTACTATTTCATTTTAATTTTGAAAATTGATATTTCTGAGATGCAATTTGGTATCAAAGCCATGAAGGGCTAAATCTTGCTGAGGAACTCATATATGCATAAATAAAATAAATTTAAATAAATATGGTAACTTAATTTTTTTCTTATACTTGAATGAGTTGGTAAGTTCTATAAATCTTCGACTGTGTATAATGATAAATTTATTAACCCTTTCATTATTCTCATATAAAAATATGATGTAGTTTGCAAGTTTCCTAATAAATTTAAAATTAGCTGGATCAATGAGATGATTGCAATGTAAATTTTTAACTTTACTTTTATTATTTTGAACTACTGTAGTATGAATAAAAGACCAAGCTGGAGGATATTTCTTAAGTCGATCAATAAGAGGTGCATAATCTTAATCAAGATTTTCATAGAAATCAACAACATAGTTTAAAGCTCCTAAAAAATCTGTAAATTTGTTTTTTTATAAATAATTATGTAAGAAGATTTATCAGCGAATTCCATACGACGATAAATAAGTATTATAGAAGAGTTTGAAATGTTATGTCCTAAAAATCCAATTTTAGTCTGGAGTATTTTAATTTTTGGTGGTGAAATTACTAATCCATATTTCTCATCATTTCATTTAAAAGTATTTAAGTATTTAATATGCTTTTCAATAGTGCTAAAAAAAATTAATACAACATCAATATTGACAGTAATGAATTCAAAATAAGGATTAAAAATTTCATTTATAATATTTTGAAATTCAGAATGTGCATTTTTAAGTCCATATGGCATTACATTCCATTCATAATGACCAAAAGAAACAGTAAAAGTTATTTTATATCGATCTTGCACTTTTATTTGAATTTTCCAATATCAAGATTCAAGGATAAATTTAGAAAGTAAGATGACATTATTTAAGCGATTTCTTAGATCTTTATATGGAAGTGGAAATCTTATCCATTTAAATACTTTATTAAAAGGTTTATAATTAATAATGTGTCTTGATTTTCCTCATTTTTTTGCAACATTTTCAACATTGAATGCGGTACAATTCTAGGAGAATATTATTTCCTGATAATCTAATTTTATAATAATTTTTATATTTTTTTACACAGATTGAGATAATGTTGATTCATTTGACACGACCTAATTTTAGTAGGAATATATTTTTCATTAAAGTTATCTTCTTATAGTAGTTCAACACAATGAATTTTTCTTTCCCAAAAAGCTATATGATTATTTCTAAAAGGTTTTCTAACCCACCAAAACATCAATTTATTATAAATTCTAAAGAAATAATTATTAATGGAATTAATAGAATAAAGCAAAAAAAATTTCATATTAATTCCTTGCAAGAAGAAATTCATTTTAAAAGAATAAGGGCCTGTTTGGTTCCGCTTTTTTGCGCAGCGGCACGGCAAAGCGCCGCAAATTCTTGCGCCGCGGGTTCGATTAGAGGGAAATTTGCGGTGCTTCGCCGCGAAGCCGAGCGAAAGCGGGCCGCGGGATAAACCCCGCGGCCCGAATTCCATTCAGCTTTTTCCTTTCGTTGCCCTCGCTCGCCCGTGCTCCCGTGGTCTGAGCTCCCGATCTTCTTTTCCGCCCTAGATCTTCTCGCGAGATCTGCAGCGGGTCTCCACAGAGAAACAAATCGAAGGTCGCATACCTCCGATCTAACTGGTATCCTTCTCTTTTGAGACTCCGTCCCCCTCTCCCTCCCTCTTTCTCGTTCCTTCTTGCAACATCTTTCGTTATATCTTCGATCTTGAGTAGTTGGAAGCATGAATCCAGATTTATGGCACCTTTATTTCTCTATTCTATGAAATGTGATTGAAATTTTCTCTACTAAGCTCATACAGGGAATATCTATGGTAGTTTTTATTTATGTTCCTATAGGATTTTATCTGTTCTTATCTCGATCTTTTGCCTGCTGTGTTCTATGGTACAAAATGTTCAAAATCTGAAATGGATTAAAAATTTTTAGCTCCCTAATCTGAAAAGGATTTGTGGACTGTTTTGTTTTATTAACTGTTGTGTTCTATGCTAGCAGTTCTATTACAAATTTCTATGCTATAAAAATATTGAAATAAGATCATCCACTGATGATCGTTCAGTGTGTTACCGCATTTGTTGTGAGATCATCCCTGCATTGCAGTGGACCCGGATTGGGTCACGACAATTTGGAAGTAAATTTTTTTCCACTGCTCCTAACATCTATTCATTGAGCTCACAGTCTGGTGTTGTTATATCTATTTATTGAAGTAAATTCTGTCATCCCGGGGGCTCTTTACATAGATGGTTGAACTCGTGATTAATTTTTCGAGTTCCGGTGTTGTTCTAGCAATTCTAATTTGGTCTCTTTCTCGCTAGTAAAATCTCAAAGCTTAATCCATGGTGTTCGTTGTTTGTGCATACTTGCAACTTCTGCGATTCGTTATTATTTATTACATTTTATTATGAGAAATGTTTAAGGTTTGCACTTGGGTCTATGCTGGTTGAATTTATCAATTTTTTTTATTACCTGTAAACTATCTTTGATACAATTGGCATGAAGACAGTGATGATAAGGAATGCAGTCATTATAAAAAAAGAAATCGTAAAAGGAAGAAGTGTGGGAACACTAGGTTTAGGTGTGTAAATACATTGGTTGACCTGCAATATTTGGAATTTAGCTCGAATTCTATTTATATAGCAGTAAAACTGCAGTTCTATGCTTACCTTTGCTCGAATTCGGCTTTAACATAGATGCGACATTGGGATTGAAATGAACTCGTATTTGGGCATTGGGATTGAAATGAACTCGTATATAGCGATAGAAACTGCAGTTCTGTATTTGGGCTTTCTCTTTACTGCTTGTTAATCAAACATGAACTGCTTAAATTCTTATCTATTTTCAGCTATGGGATTGAAATGATTTGAATTGAAAGTTTTCAAATGATTCATGTGTTCAATAGCCTCATATTGCCAAGGTTGGGAGTATCAGTACAAGGTTTGGGAATATTTTGTAGTGCAGTGCAGTTTTGTTGATATGAATATTTGTAGTGCAGTGCTCCACTATTTTTTGTATATTTTGCTGTGGTTTGCAGTACAGTGTTATGTATGGTATATCAACAAATATTCAGAGCTCCACTATTTGGGAATATTTGTTGCTATGGTTTGCAATGCAGTGTAACATATTTGGGAGTATAGAACTGTTATGTGCAGAATTGAAGTACAGTTTCATTGAGCATGGTGTATATTTGCCGCTGGAAGAGGAATTATTTGAAATACTAGTTGTTTTTGACTTATTATGGGTGTGTCGAGCATTGTATGCTGTTTTCCTGTTAAAACGGGGTTGGCTGTTTAGAATCTATTTGTAGAAGCTATGTACATGTTCAAAAGTTTCATTAATAAAGATATAATACTCCTTTCCCGTTGACGTAGGTCAATTTGACCGAACCACGTAAATTTCTGTGTTCCTTTGTCTTTATAGCATTTTCACTTTATTATTTCGCAATTGAAATCATATTAGTTCAGTTATGCATATGTTTGTTGAACTATTTCATAGTTAAAAATATTGCTAATTTGTCTCCTATTAATAGTATGGCAAATAAGAACAAAGAAGTTGTCACTCCTGCACTTTGAGAGAATGACATAAAATTAATTTTCTGCGATCTATGCATAGCGGAAGTCGAAAAAGGCAATAGACCAAACTCTTTTTTCAGCAAGGAAGGCTGGAAAAACATTGTAACAAATTTTAGGGAGGTGACAGGCAGGGATTACGACAGGCTACAGCTTAAAAATAAATGGGACCAACTAAAGAAAGAATGGAAACTTTGGAAGGACCTAAAACAAGGATCGACTGGCTTGGGTTGGGATCCATCGAAGCGAACAATTGCTGCATCAGATGCATGGTGGGCTGAAAGACTTGCGGTAAGCTATCATTCATTTAATAATTGCAATGTAAATCATTTTTAGTTTTTAGCCCTCCTAATGAAATATAATTTTATGTTACAGATTTTTCCTACGGCGAAAAAGTTCAGAACAGCTGGGATAGAACCAGAATTGGAGGACAAACTAGATAGAATGTTTGGTGGGGTGGTAGCTACAGGGAAATATTCAGCTGCACCAAGCCAAATAATGATTGAAACAACCCCTGAAGAGGTCGCCGTAGAATTATCAAACGATTTAGCAGAACTCCGCGTGTACGAACAAACTGAAATGCAATCAACAAACCGTACGAAGAGGCCCCGGATCAAAAAGAAGAGGAAAAATACTGTTGTAACTATGAAAGATCAGCTCTCACTACTTGTGGAATCAACAAATGATGCTCCACACAGAGTTCAAAAAAACCAACGTCCAACAGGTTGTTAGTCTTCTACAGGAAGACCCAAACATTATAGGGGATCGTGATCTTTTCTTCTTTGCTATCGACCTCCTTCGGGACTCTCTCCACCGAGACTTCTTCACTGCAGTTGACAGAGAGCTACGAGTCGAATACATACGCTATTATTATAACCGTCGCACCATGTGATTTGATATGGAACTGATGATTTTATTTCATCTATCATTAGCATCGTTAGCGATGTTGTTGTTTGGACAATTTCTATTTGAATTGTGGAATGCTTGAGTTATTTCCTTTCTAAATATAGTTTATTCATTTGCTTCTTTTAGTTAGTTGTTGATTTCTTTAGAAAGTAACTTGTTTAATTTAAAGGTGCAGTTTATACCGTCATGAATCCGGAGGAAGTCCGACGCCATAGGAGAAATGCAGCGGTAAATATAATGCTGCAATATTATAATACGTACGTCGATCGTGAACCTTGTTACACTTCATCTCGTATCGGAGAAAAATGGATGGGTGAAATGATTTCGGGACACCCAACGAGATTTCGTAACATCTTCCGCATGTCACATGATGTTTTCAGAGATCTGCTAGTAGACCTAACAACATCTCATGGACTTCATGGGTCTTCAAGGACAACAGGCCGTGAAGTATTGGGCATCACACTTTATATACTATCACAGAATGAGTCAATGCAGGGAGCCATGGAACGATTCTAGCATTCGTCGGAAACAATAAGCCGATATTTCTCAGTTGGTTTGTCTTCTCTTGTCAGTCTAGCAAAAGACATAATAAAACCAACTGATCCGACTTTTGCAAGGATCCCGACGAGATTTTTAACGATGACCGATATATGTCATATTTCAAGGTACACATGTTTACTAGAATAATTTATTAATGGATTGCATTTTGAAATAATTTTTTCTGTTTCTAAAGGATTGCATCGGCGCAATCGATGGAACGCACGTTCATGCTATAGTACCGGATAACGAGAAAGTTGCTTTTATCGGCCGTTCTGGGAGGACAACTCAAAATATAATGGCTGTTTGTGATTTCAACATGTGCTTTACATTTGTATTGGCTGGATGGGAGGGCAGCGCACATGACAGTGGACTCTTTAAAATTGCAACAAGAAAGTCGGACTACAATTTTCCTCACTCACCGCACGGTAAGGTCATTTGTAATATAAAAAGTTGATGTTTTTGGTCACATACCTTACTAAATTTTCTATCATTACAGACAAGTATTATTTGGTAGATGCTGGCTACCCAATGCATAGGGGGTATCTTAAACCCTATCCTGATACAAGATATCATATTCCAGATTTTGAAAGAGCTAGTAATCGCACAAGAACTAGAAAGGAGTTGTTTAATAAGAGACATTCATCCTTGCGAGACGTTATTGAGAGAACATTTGGAGTTTGGAAGAAGAAATGGGTCATTCTTCGAGATATGCCACCTTATCCGTTCCCCAAACATGTGCAGATAGTGTTGGAAACTATGACCCTGCATAACTATATCAGGCGGCATCCAACTCGAGCTGATGTTGATTTTGACCGTGCCGTTCAAAATGATGAGGTTGCTACAGTCGAAGGTTTTGAGGACTGCATTGAACAGTCTCCACCAAGGGAGGAGAACAACGATGCAAGCAATTTGCACGAAAGATGGGAGAGTGCAAACGAAATGACAGCCCTTCGAGAAGACATTACTCGCTTGTTAGTTGGAGTGATTTTGTTGAGCAGTGCAATGTATGTCTTTTACACTCTTGTTGAGCACTTTACTTCACATTATTTACAATTCTACACTCTAGCTTGATTATTTTCATTTTGTTTGACCATTTGATACTCAAATTAATTAAGTTCGCATATGTGCTTGCATTTCGAGTAAACATGAGCTCCAAAGACGTCGGCTACCTCTCGCCGATCGCTATGTCACCGTGGGTCGCAGACATCTCTTTTGGCATCACGACAGCCGCATAGCTTTCGCCGAAAGTTTTATGCATGTCCTCGAAACATTCCAGAGCAGTGCGGTTTCTTCCGATGGGCAGATAGTTTACCAGATTCTCATGAGTCTGATGCTAGGGAGTGTACGACCACAGCGGAAGACGGAGTGACACGGAAGTTACAGCATCTCAAAACTAAAGTGAACATTATTATATTGTTGGTTGTTGTTGGAATAGTCCTACGGTTTTTTTTCACTCTATCGTCGCTACCACGTGCTTGAGAGGACTATATGTTTCTTTGTAGAACTCTATGACTTTTTCGAGATATGCAATCGTTCTCTCGATGTGTTTTCGTTTCGTATCCTGTGTAGACATATGATTTAAAAATAAAAAATTTTTAATGCTCTTAATATATCTAGATAACTAAACAATATGAAACTAAAAGAGTACTTTTATAGATTAAAAAATTTTAATACTTTTAAAATATGTAGATATATTATTTAGCTACATATTTTTTAAAGCTCCTAAATGTTTTATTAATTCGAACAATCTATTTAAAAAATAAAAATTTCCAAATATATATTTTATTAAAAATATGATATAATCAAGCTCGTAAATATTTTATTATTAAATTAAATTAAGATATAATAAAGCTCGTAAATATTTTATTAATATACTTAAATAATTTCATTTATATAGTGAATTATTGCATTAAGCAATAATTCACTATATAATCTAGATACAATAAAGCTCGTAAATATTTTATTAATATATTAAATTAAGTTATAATAAAGCATGTAAATATTTTGTTAATATACTTAAATAATTTCATCTATATAGTGAATTATTGCATTGAAACAATAATTTACTATATAATCTAGATATAATAAAGCTAGTAAGTATATATTTAAAATATAAAAATTAAAAAATATAATTTAAATTTATTAGTTTGTATATTTAAAATACAAAATTTTTTAAAAAAATTTCATTTCGCAAATATCTGTATACTATATAAATATATCAAAATTTTAAAACAGCTTTTAATAAACAAGTGGTCATATTACGTCAATTATGTTTTCACTTGCAATCAAAGCTATACAACATAACTAAACATACATGCTTACACTCGCAATGCTTCCTAGCAATATTTCATAGCATATAGCATGTCAGAAATAGTAAAGCTGCAATCGAACCAAATGAGCCCTAAAAGAACAATTTCAAAATGAGAAAAATAATAACATATAATTCTTTAATAATTTTAATGCGTTGAGTCCATTTCTTGAAGATGAATGACCTCCCACTTATAAACCAATGATTACCAAATGAAATCTATTTAAATTAACATTAGTAAATTTAAACAACAAAAAAAAAAGAATAAAACCTTTTGTAGTTGAATTAAGGTCAATTGAATATCACAAGCTCCAAAATTTTCTGATGGCCTGAAGATGTTTACCCTAAAAAGGCAAAATTCCCACATGCACATACAATTACGACAAGATTTCATTTTACGATCCTTCTCAATTTCTTCTTTAAGAAACAAAGCTTGATCATTATATAGGATAAAAGAAAGATTAAAATTTGATGAGAGGAGTTAAGAGCATAGAAGACATTCTGAAGTGAGAGATTATGGTTTCCCTAAAAGAGGCTTTAGAGTAAAAGTGTGAGAAGGAAGATGAATCCATGGCAGAGACCATAGCTTGGCGACATGAGCAAGAGATCAATCAAAATATTTATACTTAGGGAGATAGAGAAAAAGAAGAAGGGGCGTTGTTACCAAAGCTTCTTTAAAAAAGTTGAATTTAAAATTAAAAAATTACATACATACCAATTCATTTTAATGCAATTGCATTTGACACAGTTTATTTTTTACATATATGTCATATTGTCTATGCATTAAAATGTATATTTTATTTTTTTAAAAAATAAAATAGTTTTATTTTTAATATGATATGAAAGATTTAAATGATATAAATATAAAAAATAAATTTTAGGGTTTTGGACATGTAAATACATTATATTTGGATGGTACGACAGAAATGCTTCATGTAATTTTACGCGCCTTGTTTAGCCATCGAACTAACCACCGTTACCTCAGAGTAGTTGCATTAACGCAATCTAAGCAAGTTTCAGTGCCATGTGGAGGAGGGGCTTTCGCTGGGCTGCGCTGCCACACGTCTCCTCCTCCCATCCTCAATCCCATCAACCCTTCCGCCTCCAAAACCCTAACCCCACTAACAGCATCGCAATCCACTCCCGCATGCGCTTCATTCCTCCCATTAAAAACCCTATATTTCCCTTTATCTCCAAATCCTTCTCTTCAAACCCCACACTAGATGACGCATGCAATGAAGATGACGCCGAAACGCTAAAGAATGGCCACCTTCTCCAGGACGTAGACTCAGTGATCAATTCCCTTCGAGAATTTGGGTCCAATAGCGCAGAAGCCAAGCGCCAGATGGAGCAATGTGGCGTTTCGGTCTCGCCGGAGCTGGTGGCTGCGGTTCTATCCAGACTCCGCAATGATTGGTCTGCCGCTTTAACCTTTTTCCTCTGGGCGGGGAAGCAGCGGGGCTATGCCCACTCCGTCAGAGAGTACCATTCTATGATCTCTATCCTTGGAAAGATGCGGAGGTTCGACACGGCTTGGTCTCTTGTCAGTGAGATGAGGGCCGCTATGCCTGGGAGGCCATCTCTTGTCTCCTCCCAGACTCTCATGATCCTAATAAGAAAGTATTCTTCCATTCATGATGTTGGAAGAGCCATAAGTGTGTTCTATTCCTTCAAAAAGTTTGGACTTGAGGTCGGGATTGAGGATTTTCAGGGCCTCCTCAGTGCGCTCTGTCGGTATAAGAATGTGGAGGATGCTGAGCACCTGCTTATGTGTAACGAAGGTACTTTCCCTTTTGAGACTAAAAGCTTTAACATTGTGCTCAATGGATGGTGCAACATTCTTGTATACGTCCGAGAGGCTAAGAGGTTTTGGAGGGAATTTGAGAAAAGAAGGGTTGACAAGGACGTGGTTTCCTATGGGTGCATGATATCCTGCTACTCGAAAGCTGGTAATCTCAATGATGTCACCAAACTTTTCAGTCAGATGAAGGAGCTTGGTATTGCTCCTGATTTGAAGGTTTATAATGCTGTTGTTTATGGCCTTGCTAAAGCACGGAGTATTGACAAAGCCAAAGATCTTGTTAAGTTGATGGGGGAAAAAGGAATTGATCCAAATGCTGTGACGTTTAACTCTTTGATCAGACCCTTATGTAAGTTTCGCCGAATCCAAGAGGCACGGATGGTGTTTGATGAAATGTTACAAAGACGCGTAACTCCTTCAATACGGACCTTTCATGCTTTCTTTGATGTGCTTAAGACTGAAGAAGAGGTGTTTGAGCTGCTTCATCAAATGAGGCAAACAAGTTGTAAACCAGCGATGGATACATACATTATGCTCATAAGGAAATTATGTAGGTGGAAGCAGCATGATAGTGTTTTTAGGCTATGGGTTGAGATCCGTGAATCTGGTCTTTGTCCTGATCGTAGTGCTTATATAGTTTTGATCCATGGTCTCTTTCTAAATGGGAAGTTAGAAGAAGCTTCCAAATATTATGAAGAAATGAAGGAAAAGGGCTTTGAGCCTGAACCCAAGACTGAGGAGATGATCAAAGCGTGGCTTGCTGGTAAAGTAGCTGCAGGGAAAATAGAATTTCTGGCTTCAGAAAGTGATAGATATAACAATGAATCTATAGGAATGAATGGCAGAAATGTAAAGAACATGTCTCACTTTTCTCATAACTTTTTGAAAAAGCCAGAAACAAGGAGCATCACTAGGGAGCGGGGATATTCACTTTGCAGATAAAATGGTATGCAATGATTTTTCTCCTATCATGTTCCTATGCAATTTGATTTTATGTTTCTCCTACCCTTGTTTTCCAGTGCAATGTGAATGGTAATTTATTCCAGTAATAGGAAATCAAACAATTTACTCTCATCTAACAAATTATATGTTTGAGTATCTCATTCCTTTCTTCTATGTTATTTAGATGGCAAGACTTGTTCTTAAACAAAAAGAGAGTTATGCTTGATATTTTCTTTGACTATTTAGAAGAACCCAAAAGTAAATTTAGTTTTGCATTTATTATGTCCCAAGTTGTTATGCTATTTTCATTCTTTTAGTTTTTAGAGAAGCTTATGTACATTTGCTAATCCTTTAAGTTGTGTATTACCTTCTTTAATATAAAATGAAAATCTAAGGGATCTTTCGCTGATTTAATGATGTTCGAATGAAGAAAGAAAGAAAAAGAAAATGATATAGAAGTATTTGAATTTATGTTTATAAGTGTGTGAGGTTCACAATGTTTTTGTTTTTTACCACATTTAACTTTTTTTGTTTCATACCATTCAAATGGAGTTTAAAAAATCAGACATTTGGATGGAAACAATCATTTTCTAAATTGCAGAAGTTTAAGAGACTATTTTATTGTTTATCCATACAACTTAATGAGAATATTTTATGTAGGTGAGACACAAATAACATTTTAGAAAGAAGGCGATCAACATTCCATATCAATTAAAATTTCAAAACTTAGTGTCTTGGAGATTATAAGTAGTGCCCTACGAAGGGAATAATGGAGGAAAATCTTTATGAATGACTTGGATAAGAACAATAAAGTTGAAATTTCTTTTTTCCTTTTTCTTTTTTCTTTTTAAGATTTAGGCTTTTCAAAGAACGAATATGTTTTATTAAATTTTGCTTTAGCGTATGATTTTTTTATTGCTAATACTTTAAGAAAAAAGATTGAGCATATTATTACTTATAAGAATGAATCCAATAAAACACAAATTGATTCTTATGAGAAAAAGAGATCATTGAGAATGTCTAGATTTTAAGGTTATTCCAAGTGAAAATTTAAATACTCAATATTCATCATTAGTTCTAGATTTTAAGATGAGGAGTTATAAGATAAAAATAAAATAAAAAATTATCATAGAATTAGCTAGGGACACCTAAAATACATAAATAAATTTAATTTTATGGCTAAAATTCAAGATTTTAAAATTTGGGATGTTCATAAAGAAACTAATTTTATGTGGGATAAAAGTAACAAACACTGGTAAACGAGTGACAAAAGATATACTTGGAGAATTACAAGAAAAAAATTTTATAAATAAAAATAGTGGGGCGTAGAATAATAATAAGCATTAAAATATAAAATATTTCAATGTTGGTTTAAATGTAAAAGCTTAGAGAACTCTGAAAATTATAAGCGATACGTAGTAGAAATCTAAGAGAATAACTTATGATGTCGAAAATTCACTTTTAGTAATTTTTATAATAGATTAGATACTTAAAGAGGATGCTAAATATATGTATAACTAGCCAAATAAATAGTGGAAAAGTAAATATCGAATTCAAGTAAAGACATTAAAGATGTAAAATAAAAAGATTTCTTTTATAGAGAATTTATTCAACATAAGTAGATGAACTATTTTGATAAATTTTTCAATCGAAGCTTCCGAAAATATAATCGACCTTAGTGATCTTAATATCATTAATAATAATAAATCATTTTTTTTACCATTACGTTAGTTAAAAAAAGTTGAGGAAGTTTTAAAAAAATCAACGGTGAAAAATCAGTAGGACCCGATGTTATCCCAATTGAAGTGGGGTAATATTTAGAATATTTTGGAGTTTTTTGGCTTACTAAACTCCTTAATATTATTTTCAAAACTAAAAAGATGCTCGAGGAGTGGAGGAAGAGCATTTTTATCCCCATTTTTAAGAATGAAGGGGATGCACAAGAGTGTGCAAATTATAGATGAATTAGGTTGATGTGTTATGCTACAAAGATTTTTCATAATCAGTTTAGATTTATGCTGGGCAGGTCTACTTTGGAAGCTATAAATTGATTGAGACGTTTGATTGAGAAGTACAGAGAGAATAAGGAAGAGCTACTTATGATTTTTATTGATAAGTTTCCAAGAGAAGTTCTTTGGAGAGTTCTAGAGAAGAAAGATGTTGATATAACTTATATTCAAGTCAGTAAAAACACGTATGCTAGAGCTGTTGCTTGTGTTCGAACAGAAGGAAGATTGACAAAGTATTTTCCTTTTTCAGTTGGATTACATTAGGGATTGGCTTTAATTCCTTATTTTTTTGCTTTAGTTATGGATGATTTTACTGGACATTTACAGGAGGATGTCCCTTGGTGTATGCTTTTTGTTGATCATATCCCTCTAGTGGATAAGAACAGAGCAAGAGTTCAAGCAAAACTTAAATTTATGGAGTTCTACATTGGAGTCTAAAGGCCTTTGTTTGAGTAGATCTAAACTGAATACATGGAATGTAATTTTATTAGTAGTAGCTCTAGTGGCATAGTTGTAATTATGTGTAATCAAATCATTTAAAGGTATGAACGTTTTAGATATCTCGGGCCTATTGTTCAAAGTGATGATGGTATAGATGGGGATGTTATTAGTAGAATTCAAGTTGGCCGGTTAAAGTGGAAGAATGCATCAGGTCTAATGTGTCATAGAAAAGTACCACTTAGACTTAAAAAAATTTATAAATGGTGATGAGACCTGCAATGCACTATGGCGCAAATTGCTTGCCTTTAAAAGAGAAGCATTAAAAAAAGTTAAGTGTTGCCGAGATGAGAATGCTTAGGTGGATGAGTGGCTTGACACTTAGAGACAAAATGTTAAACGACTATATCCTTGATAGGGTTGGTGTAGCTTTAATGGTGGTCAAGATTAGAGAGAGTCATCTTAGATGGTTTGGTCACATTAAATGTCGACTATTTGATAATCCGGTTAGGAGAGTAGATGCTTTATATTTGACTTATATTATGAAAGACAGAGATAGACCTAAAAAGACTTGGGTATATTGTATAAAAAGTTAACTTAATCTATTAGAATAAAATGAAAATATGACACTCAATAGGACGCAATGGGTAAAAATGATTCATGTAGCCGACCCCAATTAGTCGGATAATGACTTGTTGTAGTCAACCCTAATTAGTAGGATAAAGACTTGTTGTTGTTTCTGTATAGAAAGAATATGGCTGTAACCTCAAACCTATGTATTTTCTTCAAATTTGGAATTGACATTTACTTACTTTTTTGTGTACTCTTAAAAATTAGTATTACATTTATATAGTTTCTCATGGAACTTAGGATGAGATATTAAGTTTTATAGCCTTGATCCAGCGAACATTCAGGCACTATGAATGCATTAGAAACACCAAAAAACAATTTTTTCATTTTATAACTTAGTCTCAAACAAAATTTGAAGTCTTTTACACAAATTCTTGATAGATTTCTAAGTATATCTACCCATGATAGAATATCATGACAATTTAAAATATGGCATTGATGGGCATGTTGAATTTAGAAGTTTAGTAAAATATGAAATTTTTTCTATACTCCATAATCAAATTTGTAGTCAAACTCATGGTGCAAATTTATTGAAGGGAATAATTAAGGTGTTTAACTAGAAATTGTCCTACGAGTATTACTAAATTAAACTTATTTAAGTATACCTTTAAGTATATTATAATGTATTAAACATAGTGGCATTCTTTTGATGAGGTTGAAGTTATTTAAGATCAGGTTTTTGCTTAGATGAATGCCTGCCAATGACTGGCTCTGATCTTAGTGAAGAGTGAATAAGTTTGATTCCTTAAGAGGTTATGATATCTATTGCAGGTGGATTGTATAAGATGTAATAAACTGTAAGATAATACAGTGTGTGGCTATGTTTAGGTACCATTTTTTAGAAATGATTGTATGGTTAAGTGAAATGATGAATTTATTAATTTTTACAACCTATAGTGTTACTCATGGATATCTTATATAAAGTTTTGGAAAACTTTTATAGTTATTCTAAATGAAACAAAGTGATAAACTTGCAGCATAAACCACATTTTTTATAATAACTTCTTGGCACCTTTCTTGATTTAGATGTTTATAAATTTCTGATAGAATTTTTTATGCTGAGGTATTTTATTTAATTTGAACAGAAGAATACAACCAAGACTTATAACAATTTTAGGAAAGCTATATGTCTTTCTTTGAGGGTAATGATTAAATAAAAGTCAAAGCTTCCGATGATTTTTATGATAGATTGTCATTCCAAGCTTCTAAATGCCACTCAATGTTTAACTTTTTATCCACTCTTTGTTAAGTTGCTGCTTCCTCAATGCAATTTGAAGCCACCTGAGGTTATTGTGTAACTCTCAGTGAGAGTTTTGATGAGTGCAATGGTTAAATAAACTTTTTGGATAAGGATCTCCGTTCTCTATGAGTCATAAATAAGATTGCCTTTAAATTTAATACTTTTATTATTATTATTTTTTTGCAGTGAACTTTCCCTATTCTACTATCCTTTATAGCTGGGACAACAAATAGTTTCTTTATTTTTGGTTTAGAAAACAACTATTTATTTTGATGGTCCCGTTTCTTATAAAAACATAAAGACAGGTTTTTTTTTTAGACTTTTGAAAGATCACAACATTTAGATGATATAGGCTTAGCTTCGGCGTAGGTTGAGTTTATTAGTAATTTGGGAAAAATCCTGAGGTGTAATTGATATTGCTGGTAAGATCACTAGGATTCAATTTGATGGCATGATTTAAAATTGCACTGTATGAGGCTCCCATTGATACTCTTTTTAGGGTTTTTTAGAAATTTACAATAATGCTTAAACCTCATTGGGTACTACCTCATATTATGTGAGGCACATATTGTCCCAATTCTGATGTTGCATGCTCAATTAGATTTAGGATTTTCTTTCAATGAATATAAATAAAATAGTCTTAGTAAAATACTCCTTATTCAAATAATATGCAATCGAAGATGTAATTGAAGTTGTAACCATCAACATAATTATTATTTTAGAATTCATTTAATATTTTGTTAATTATTATTAATTAGATAATTGGAAGATAATGCGGAGGAGAAATGGGAGCATATGGGCACAATTTAGTATGAGTCAGAGTAAAAAAAATAATGCTGATGAGTTTCATGAAGATCCATTGAGTGATGAAAGTGATAGAGGTTTTTGTATTTAAAAATTCTAATTTTGGTGTCTGGTTGTGCTTTTAATAGACTATAATTGGATCAGGAGAGAATGTAGTTGTATTGAATTTATTTTGAATTACTATGCTATTAATTATTACTTTGATGTTTGCATAACCCTTTTTATCTTATGATTTTTTGTTTGAATATTTGTCTAGATCCTCATATTTTATGCAATTTGTTATTTGATACTATACTAGAATATTAGTATGTTACTTTTTGATTTTTTAATAAATTAAGATTTTAATCTGTTATTTCTTATTACAAATTTAACACTTAGTATGATTCTTCTCTTCGTAATTTATTGATTTTAAGGCTTATACTTGAAAGTGTCTCGAGGCTTAAGCCTCGCCTTACAGACGAAAAATATTTCAATACCCAATTATGCAATTTTAAACTTTATGTGATGGTGATGGATTGCATCGCTTTATCACATCACCATTTGTTCTGTTAATCTAGCTACTTGATTGACTATATTAAGAGAGGACTTATTTTGAACAATTACTTTCTTTTATTTATTTCTTATCTTTTGATGCAAATTTTGGCAAGATGGTATTCCATTGTTCCTTGATTTCCTCTTTTTGTTTAAAATGATTAGTGTTACAATAAATATTCATTTGAATATTTATTTTTTTTAAATCAAACAATTTTTTTTTTATATTGTAGATATCAATATAATGTGAACTTAATTATCATTTAAATGAAAATTTTCTTTAATTTTATATGAATTAAGTGGATACTTGCATAAGTGAAATATTATATTTTTAGATTGAAAGTATTTGAAAATAATTTGTCTTACAATATGATTTTTTTTTAAATTGAATTTTTTATGCCCAAAAGAAGAGTGAAGATAAAAGCTTACATATCTAATTTAGATTATAGAGTTTCTACCTAAAATTAAGCAATTATATAAAGTTAAGTATTATTATTTTCTATTTTCTTTTTAAATTGAAAGCCCTGATAACTTTATCTTCAAATTATTACTTAACAATTTCATTTTTTTTATTTTAATATACAAGTATCGACTTAATTGATATAAAAGTAAGTGAGAATTTCATTTAAATAATGATTTACTTCACCTTATTTTGATATTTTAAATAAAATGATTAAAAATATTTAATTTAATAAAAATAGAAATTCAAATGAATATTTATTTTAACTTTTTGTATCATGAAGATTTTAAAAAACTATAATATTTTCGACTAAGTTATTCAAACAAGTCTTTTTCCCATAAGGTTTAAAAATGTAAGTAGAATATGTATAAATTATAATTCAATACATGTTTATGAACACTTGAAATATTAAAATGATTATAAATATTAAATTTTAATTTTTATAAAAGTAAATTGAGACTAATATATAATCTATGCAAAAAAAAAATTATTAGGAAAAAAATTATATTTTGAAGAAAAAATTATAAAATACATTAGTTTATTACTTTTGATAGTCTGCAATCACTTTCAATAAAATATGATATCACATGACGTTTTTGACATTCTCATCCAGACCATTGAGACATTTTTACTTTTTTATACAATTTACAAAAAAAACTTATAGTTTGAACAAAAATTATAAAAGACAGTAGTTTACTCCTACTGAAATTAGTCTTAACCTGGAAGTAAAGTTAGTTTTAAGTTGTGCTAATTAGTTCTACAAAATTATATGCTATTATTGAAGGTTTACTCCTATAGAAACTCTACTAAATATATTTTAATTGGTGAAAATCAAGATATAAAACTACCCTCCCTTGCTTTGATATATATAGTGCGTAGGAAAAGAAATACTTTAAATTGTAATTGTGGCTAGTGACAAATAAAAATAATTCTTTTCTTTGCCCTCTCTCGAGTACATAAAAAAGATTGGTTAAATTGGTTTTAATTTCTTAAATCTCAATTTGAACCAATCAAATATTATTTCCCTATCTATTTACATCTCCCTATAGTTTACTTTTGCTTCATATCCGATAGTTCATTCTAATCGTTCTTCCATATCTCTCATGAGTCATTATGTATCACAACATATTTTAACTAATCATTTGGCCATAATGAAAAGTAAATGAAGCTTTGAAGAATATTCATCACATTAAAGATTGAAAATCAATCTAAATACATTCTATAATTCCTACACAACTAACATAATCATTACAAGAGAGGTGAAAAGACTACTCACAAAGCATTGAGAAAACCTCACAAAACATCATTAACATAAAACAAGGCCACTAAGTTATTGTGTTTTAAAAAATGCAATAAAATATATACACAATACTTAGCTTCCTTCTCTTTACAATGCTGAATGCTCTCTTAGGATCTTCCAGTCCCTTGCTGCTGTGCTGAATAATATTCTTCCAATAAACCTCTCAAATCTCACTAATTTCTCTAAGTAAAAGCCCTAATTCTCTCCTACAATAAAAACTAATGTTCTCCTCTTCTTTTCTCTAAAAATCCTCTCTAAATCTCCTTAAAAAATTGTTGCTAACATCCAAATAACTCCCCACGTTATGGAGAAAACTGCTGAAAAATTGTCCAGCAGTTGCTGGCGCCTAGGCGTCAACCTCATTGTCTGCTCGGATGTACATTGGTGCCTAGGAAGTAAGCGGCGTTAAGGTGCTTGGTAGGAGCTCCTTGACGCCCAATGGCTTGCGTCTAGTCGCCAGTCCCTTGCATCTCCAATTTCCTCATATCAACTCAATCAGTTTTTTCGTACCCGGCGACGAATGGCTTATCTCCTTCGTTTTGCTCGCACGCCATCTTCCTGCCTGACGACGACGGGTTTCTGTCACGCCTTCTCGCATGGTTTCCTCTTTCGCCCGACGACGAAGGGCTTCTGCAGAGCCTTTCTCGTATAGTCTCCTCTTCCTGAAGTAGTCCCCTGAACGTGGGTTTCGCATCGTTTGCAGACTTTGGTTGCGGTGACGGCCTCAAGGAACTGTTCCTACGCCGTCGCCCTTGCCGGCGGTAATCCCGCTCGCTCCCCTTTTTCGTATATGTTTCTGCAAGCTGATACCACGATACTTTAGCGCCGGGCATCGACACCGGTTTCTCAAAAACATCCCGTAAAAATGTTAAGTCCGCAATCTTTCTCTCGAGTGCCGAGATCTCCAACTTGGTTTCATTCTACCTATTGGTCTACTGGTAAAGTTTCTCATGGAAACCCCAAACTTAAGCTAATTCAAAAAGATTATGAGCAAATGAGGTCGAAAGGTGAATGAAAGATTGGTAAACTCGACGGTAGATATATTCTCATACAATTATCGGATGACGAAGACTACGCCCATTTGTTTCGCGAGAAGCACTTTCGAATAGATAACAATGTGATGAAGATTTTAAAATGGAATGTCGATTTTGATCCTCTCACCGAACCTCCTACCATTTTGTATGGCACGTGCTCCCGGCTCGAAGTTCTCCTCTTCAATCGAGATCTCATCTTCCTCAGCTACAGTATACCGTAAACCCTCAAACTCGATATTCTTACAAGTTAATCCGAGTCGGCTTTCAAGCCGCAGTTTTGACTGAACGAGATATTAGCTACTACCTTCGCAGGAGATCCGGATCGGCTCACGCATTAAAGCTTTTGGCAACGAGTGAAACTCGAATAGATCTCACTTTACTACACCCACTGTCGTATGTTTGGATACTCTCACTCTTAATATTATCATTTGCATCCTCATTTAAAACCTCAAAGTAAAAATGCTACTGGGTTTGCCTCAACTCATGCCTGTGCCCTCTCCACTCTTGCATGCAATCCACTGGCTATTAAAACATTGGTTAAAACACCATCAACTCTCTCTCCCACTACCGGAGACCCCCTCCCTGAAAATACTGTTTCTGTTCTTGCGACTGATGTCTTGTCGGACGGTTCGACTCGGGCAACCTACGGACACATGCCGAAGTGATACTTACCTACAGAGGACAATGTTCAATCCGATAATCGGAGAGCATCGAAGCTCCTCATCCTCGTGATGCATCGAGGCTGAGGAGACAATTCATAGTTCAAATACACTAGAATCTATTATTGTTGCAACGGTTGACAATCTTTCTACTGCTGTTCTACCACCTCTTCAGAATGAGCAAGTTGTTACTGTTAATCAGCAGCAAGGGGCTCATCAACATATACATGCCCGACAATCTGTTGACCAACACACTGATCAGATGAGCTGCCTTCTGGACGAAAGTAATTGGTAGATTTACACATCCAAGGAGGAAGAAGAGAATGGAGGCATACTCAAGCTCAAGACTTAATGGGTGATACATTATTTACATCGGGTAATGACACGAAACTCAACAATTTGTTAGCTGACTCCCTTCCTAAAAGTAGAGGCAGAGGCATGACTAAATTGGATCGTCCATAGCTACTTGTTTTCTGCAATTTGGCAGTTTTGGTCTTTTGGGTTTACATGTATCTTTTCATTTTTAGAACTTTTGTGCGTGTTGTATCGTGTGAGTATGGTGCCTTTATTAGACCCTCTCATACAGCTTATCTGTATGTTTTCTATTTTAATTTAATATATTTACCCTTTGGCTTTTTTTTTTTTTTTTTTTTTTTAAATTATATAATTCTTTGCAAAAATAAATAGGAAAACTATTTTTCTACATGTTGAACTACGATAGAATCTCTACACTTAGCCTTAATTTCGTTTACATATAATTTAAAATAGAGATACTATGTTTTTCTTTTCTTAAAATTGCAATAATTTCAAAATCCGACGTACCTCAATTCATTTAAAAAACATAACAATTTAAATGTATGTTATTGATGACTAATAAATTTAAGTTGTTTTTTTTTTAAATGTTTCTCCCTCCCATTAACACGCTTGCTGTTCTTGGGTCCGAGCTCGGATGTGAAAAGTGGAGGGTTGCGTTAGGTAGTCGACAATGGCGTAAAACTTGTCGAAAAAATCGTGCATATGAATCCTTTTGATCATCGTGTAAGTGCTTAGGGCGTCCTCTGGAAGCTGACGCTAGCCATATGGCCTGAATACGGTGGAAAGTGTCGAGGCGCTACACTGGCCGCTCCGGTAGTAAAGTGTCAAAGCGAGGGTTCCACATTACGGACGGATGCGGTAAAGAAGTTAGTCCATGATACTAAGTATTAGGATAGGATCTTCGAATATAGTAGATTCTCGACTGGTAAATTAATGGAATTGGTTGATATTATGATCCATAGAAAGATAAATATCACTATGTATTCAAGAAACTAAATGGGTTGGAGAAAAAGCTAAGGAGATTGATAACTTAGGTTTTAAAACTACAGTATTCCAGTAAGAGTCGTATCTAGAAATCGTGTAAGTGTAATTATAGATAAGAGTTTGAAAGATAACGTTGTTAAAATTAATAGAATGGAGATAGACTTATAAAGACTTAAGATTATTATCGATACTAAGATTTTTAATATTATAAGTTGCTTTATGCTTCCTCAAGTTGGTTTAGATATAGGATCTAAAGATAAATTCGGAACGATTTAGAAGACTTAATACACTGATACCCTCGAAGAAAAAAATTTTTATCGGAGGAGATTTAAATGGACATGTCGGTAAGTGGTAGAAGATTTCGTAAATATTCATAGGTAGGCTATGGTTATGGAGCGATTAATGAAGAAGGTAGAGTCATTTTAGATTTTCTTTAGCGTATGATATGATTATTACTATATACTTTATTCAAGAAAGAGATGAAGCATCTTATTACTTATATGAATGGATTTAATAAAACACAAATCGATTATTCGTCATGAGAATAAGAGATCGTCGAGATTAGTAAGGATTAGTAAGGTCATTCCAAGTGAGCGATTAAGTCTCAACATCGATTATTAGCTTATGATTTTAAGCATGAAGAATTGTAAAATAAAGAATACTAGGATTCAACATCGTAGAATTAGATGCGAGACCTAAAAGACACAAATAAAATTATTTTTATGAGTAAAATTAAAGATTTAAATATTCGGGATGTTCAACGAAGACGCGAATGTTATGCTTGGAAAAATTAACTAATATTATTAAACAAGTGGCTAAAGATGATCTTGAGAATCAAAAGATAAAGTTTCTATAAATAAAACAGTTGGTGGTGAAATAATAATCTACAAGAGAAGATAAAATATAAGAAGTTATGTTATAAAAATCGGTTTAAATGTAAAAACGTAGAAACCTGGAAAAATATAAAACGGTTCAGCAGGAGTGTAAAAGAATAATCTGTGACGCTAAAAATTCGCTTTTAAGTGATCTTTATAACATGTTAGATACTTAGCGAAGGTGAAAAATATACGTATAAAGCTAACCTAAACAAAGAGAAAAGAAAATTAAAGATTTAACTCAAGTAAAGTGTATTAAAGCATTTGAAAATCGAAAAGTGTTTTTCTTGAAAAAGATATTCAACATAGGTGGGTGAGTTATTTTGATAAAGCTTTTTAATGATGTTCGTTGAAAGTACGATCGACCTTAGTGATCTTAATATCGTTAATAATAATAAAACTTTTCATTTTTACCGTCGCATTAAGAAAAAGAAGTTGATGAGGCTTTAAAGAAAACCAAGGGGAAAGTCCGTAGGACTCGATGATATTCCAATTGAAGTGTGGAAATGTTTTAGTGATTTGGGTGTTTCTGCTTACTAAACTTTTTAATATTATTTTAAAAACTAAAAAGATGCCTCGAGGAGTGGAGAAAAAGCATTTTGGTCCCCATTTTTAAGAATAAAGGAGATGCACAAGAGTGTGCAAATTATAGAGGAATTAAATTGATGTGTCATACTTTAAAATTATGGGAGAGGGTAATTGAACATAGGTTAAGACGTATTACGAAGATTTCTCATAATCAATTTGGATTTATGCCTAGTGTGTCTACCATGGAAGCTATTCATTTATTGAGAGGTTTGATGGAGAAGTACGGAGATAATAAGGAGGATCTACATTTGATTTTTATTGATTTAGAAAAAGCTTACGATAAGGTTCCTAGAGATGTTCTTTGGAGAGTCCTCGAGAAGAAAGGTGTTGATATGACTTATATTCAAGTCATTAAAGATATGTATGCTAGAGTACATTACATGTGTTCGAGCCGAAGGAGGATTGACCAAGTATTTTACTATTTATGTTGGTTTACATCAAGGATCGGCTTTAAGCCCATATCTCTTTGCTTTATTTATGGATGGTCTTACTGGCCATTTACAAGAGGATGTACCTTGGTGTATGCTTTTGTCGATGATATCCTCCTTGTGGATAAGACAAGAGAAAAAGTCCGGGAAAAACTTGAATTATGGAGGTCTACATTGGAGTCTAAAGGTCTTCGTTTGAGTAGAACTAAAGCCGAATACATGGAATGTAATTTTAGTAATAGTAGGTACTAGTGACGAAGTGTAACTTTGGGTGATCAAATTATTAAAAGGTGTGATCGATTTAGATATCTCGGGTCCATTGTTCAAAGTGATGGTGATATTGATGGGGATGTTAATAGTAGAATTCGAGTTGGTTGGTTGAAGTGGAGGAATGCGTCCGGCCTTTTGTGTGATAGAAAAGTACCGCTTAGGCCGAAAGGAAAATTTTATAAGATGGTGGTGAGACCTTCGATGCTCTATGGTGCTTGAATGCTGGCCTTTAAAAGAGAAACATAATGTTAAGTTAAGTGTTGCCGAGATGAGAATGATTAGGTGGATGAGTGGTTTTACACTTAGAGACAAAATGCGAAATGAATATATCCGTAATAGGGTTGGAGTTGCACCAGGTGACGGATAAAATTAGAGAGAGTCGCCTTAGATGGTTTGGTCACATTAAACGTCGACCACCCGATGATCCGATTAGGAGAGTAGATGTTTTAAATACAACTTATGTTAAGAAAGGCGAGGCGGACCTAGGAAAACTTGGGCTTATTGCATAAAAAATGATCTTAATTTATTAGAATTAAACGAAAATTTGACACTAAATAGGATGTAATGGAGAAAAAGGATTCATGTAGCCGACCCCACTTAGTGGGATTAAGGCTTTGTTGTTGTTGTTGTTTCTCCCTCCCATAAAAATACTTAATTTTTAATATATTAAGCAGTGGAAAACATGAATACAAGTAGGGAGAAAATAGTGCATAAATACCTTATACCACATTTGTCTATCAACAAAATTAACAATCATAATAGGAAAGAACAAGTATGCAATAACAGATAATTTACCACAAAATATGGTAAGAATAAAATAAAGAAATTACACCAGAAAGAGTTCACAATATTCCAACAGGTAGGTAAAAAGACTGTTTCAGAGCAATAACAAAAACTAATCCGGAGAGTATAATAACAACATAAACAAAATAAACATAGGGGCCAGTACATCATAAATATATAAATGAAAATACATCAGCAGCAGCTGCAATAAGAAAATAACATCCGACACATGCACATCATCCAAAGCTTTAGGAATCGATCGAAAATGGAAGGGAAAGAAGAACCCTAAGTATCGCCTCTTAATCGCAGAAGAAGGGTCGGGAAGGAAGTGTCGCAACAATGACCAAAACTGGACCGGTTTAGCCTTTTTGACAAGCAAGAAGAAACGACACCTAGGCCCCGCGATGGTGATGCCAAGGCGCTGCCTTGGACTTTGGTGTGGCGCCTTGGCGCTGGTTTATATTTGCGCCTAGACGCCAGTTAGGTCCTGACACTTTGGTGCCAGGGCACTGGGGCCTATGTGCTCGACCCAAAATTGGTCCTGGTCATTTAAATTCAATTTTTTGAACCTTTTCAAGTCCTTCATCTCATCAATAAACACTGAGGATAAATGAGGATCACTCATCCTCCTCCTCATCACATCTCTCTTCTTCACTTCATCTCTAACGGAATCTCTTTTCATTTAATTGCTGGTTGCTTGTGGATAATTTTGTAAATATATTTAGGACTAGATAATACATTTGTTATTGGCTTATGTGTTGCTAACCCTAAGTACTACTGTTCAATAAAATATACACCACTGACAGTTCAATGAAAATTATCATCCACAAGCTCCTCGGATAGTCGAGTCATTGAACCAAAATGATAGAAGAACAGTGTTAGAAACAGTCAGTAAAGAACTGAGACGGACCAATCCTATGTCTGAATTCAACATGTCTCTGGTAAATCCTTAAGTTCGATTGAGAACTAAGATCCTTCTAAAGAAGATATACGAGAGAATAGAGTTCCATAGATCCTTGGAATTGTGATCTCATTGTTGCCTTCGATGCTTGCACACCTTAGCAACTCAGGATTTCGTATGTTTTGGGTAAAAATCAGGAGATGTAAAACTGTGAGAGGGCAGAGAAAAAGTGAGGTTTGCGGGGTTTAATGTTAATTTGAAGTGGCATTTCATACATACAATATAAGTTTTATGTAATTTCACATCTGGTACCTAAAGTGTAATAAAATAAACATATAATTAATAATTAATCAAAAAATATTATTGATATAATAATATTTTTCTATTTAATCTATAATTAAATAAATTCTGGTTGATTAAATTTTATTTAGTATATGATACGAGTTATCATCGAGTTTCATATTAAGTATTTAACGAGTTATTAGAACAATAAACAACTTTGTTCATGAACATAAATGAATAAGTTCAAATATCTTCCTTTTTAGCACATTTAAGTTTCGTGCTTTTAAAAATTGTTTAAGTTTGTTTATCTATTAATTTGAATGAACATGATCAAGTCTTCTTTTAGTTGAGTTCGAGCTATTCATCGAGTGCATTGGTTCAATTACAGCCACAAGTATGACAAAAGTTTTGAAAGATATGTTAAACAATTGAGAATGATATGATTATTATTAGATAATGATTTTAATAGTATCTATATATATGCATGATTGCTATAATGGAGTTCTTGACTTTATGATACTAGTGAGGACACCATGTACTCATGCATGTAATTGAAAAATGATATTGATATTGATGTATCTTAGTTGGTATAATTTTAGACGGTGCTTCTGCGATGCTTATATATATATATATCTTGATCGACCATATTCATAAAAACAAAATTTATCATATGCTATTATATTGATTTATTAAAAGTTTAACTAGCATGTATATTCTTCTCCTTTTTATTGTATTTACTATAATTTAGGAGTATGAGTATTCACTGTTGTTATTTGCTATGAGTATTCACTGTTGTTATTTGCTCGCTTTTATTATAAACCAACACTTTCAAGTTTAAACATGGGTTAGAATTCGAATGCAAGTAAAGGTAATATCATCAACATAAAGAATTATAATTCTCAACTGATTTTATTTTAATTTGTCTGTTACTCTTTCAAATAATTTTGGATTATAAAATATTAATAATAGAAAATGAAAATAGAAGCATGATTATCACCGTCCGACTGCCTGATATTGCTATAGTTAATTCGAAGTTCCGGAATCGGGTTGGGGAACCAAGTTTGAGTTCTATTTTAAAAAGCTTCATTCTATTTTTTTTCTAATTTATTGAGATATGTCGAGTCCATTGGGAGACTAATGTTTGCTAATTGTTGCTTATGTCAAGTTGATTAAATTATATTGCCATTATGAACCAGATTTAGCAAGTCATTAATAACTTGAACTAATTTGCTAAAAGCCTCAAATCATCCACACAAGCATTCTATTATAGTTGATTAAATCAACTCACCTCTTAGGTGAATTTGCCAGGAAAGAGGATGTAGTCACTGAAGAACTCAGTCATACTGCTTAAAGTAACAAATTTTGAATGATTATGTTCAGGCAACTCATTTCTGATCTTGTCAGGAAAACTCACTATATAGCTAGGCCGAGATATTGCCTATCCTCAGTTGATCTTGTTCTTAGCTTGAAGCTTATTAAGGGTTACGTATTTACTTCAACAACTATTAACTATAAAGAGATAACACTTTCTGCACAAGTAATGTTGAAATCATTCTATTTAATTTTAATCATGTCTTTTTTTTTTTTCAAATTTATAGTCTTTTGTATATTGTCAAATTCGAATTGGATCTGTAAATAGGAGATCAAAGAATGAAGCTAAAAAAAATTTAATTCACTTAAATAACATCGGTATTTACTCTTTCATCGAAAGCTAGTGAAAATCTTGTAGCTTCTCTTTATATTTTTTTCATTCTTTAATTTTTTCTTTTCTAGACTTGAATTTCTAATATCTCACTGACATCTTTGGATCCCACAATGGAGGCTTCGGTGTATAGCATGCAATATGTTCAATGAAATGTTATGTTTGATAAAACAAGTTTATTTAGCAATATCTCACGTGGACATATATGAAGCCAACAATAGAGCCTCTAGAATATAGCATGCAATATACAACAACAACAACAACAAAGCCTTAATCCCACTAAGTGGGGTCGGCTACATGAATCCTTTTTCTCCATTGCGTCCTATTTAGTGTCAATTTTTTATTTAATTCTGATAAATTGAGATCATTTTTTATGCAATAAGTCCAAGTGTTCCTAGGTCTACCTCTGCCTTTCTTAACATAAGTTGAATCTAAAATATCTACTATCCTAATCAGATCATTTGGTGGTCTACTTTTAATATGACCAAACCATCTAAGGAGACTCTCTAATTTTGTCTGTCACTGGTGTAACACTAACCCTATTATAGATATATTCATTTCACATTGTCTCTAAGTGTAAAGCCACTCATCCACCTAATCATTCTCATCTCTCGCAACACTTAACTTAGCATTATGCTTCTCTTTTAAATGCCAACATTCGACACTATAGAGCATTGCGGGTCTCGACACCATCTTATAAAATTTTCCTTTCAGTCTAAGCGGTACTTTTCTATCACATAATAGGCCGGACGCATACCTCCACTTCAACCAACCAACCTGAATTCTACTATTAACATCCCCATCTATATCACCATCGCCTTGAACAATAGACCCGAGATATCTAAATCGTTCACACCTTTTAATAGTTTGCTCACCCAAAGTTACACTTCTGTCACTAGAGCTACTATTACTAAAGTTACATTCCATGCATTCAGTTTTAGTTCTACTCAAATGAAGACCTTTAGACTCTAATGTAAACCTCCATAATTCAAGTTTTTCCTGGCCTTTTTCTCTCGTCTTATCCATGAGGAGGATATCATTAGCAAAAATCATACACGAGGTACATCCTCTTGTAAATGTCTAGTAAGACCATCATAAATAAAACAAAAAGATATGGGCTTAAAGCCGATCCCTGATGTAAACCAACAAAAATAGTAAAATATTTGGTCAATCCTCATTCAGTTTGAACACATGTAACAGCTCTAGTATACATATCTTTAATGACTTGAATATAATTCATATCAACACATTTCTTCTCAAGGACTCTCTAAAGAACATCTCTTGGAACCTTATCGTAAGCTTTTTCTAAATCAATAAAAATCAAATGTAGATCCTCCTTTTTATCTCTGTACTTTTCTATCAAATCTCTCAATAAATGTATGACTTCAATAGTAGACTTGCCCGACATAAATCCAAATTGATTATGAGAAATCTTGGTAATACGTCTTAACCTATGTTACCCTCTCCCATAATTTTGAAGTATGACACCTCAATTTAATTCCTCAATAATTTGTACACTCTTGTGCATCCCTTTTATTCTTAAAATTGGGGACCAAAATACTGTTCCTCCATTCCTCAGGCATCTTTTTAGTTTTTAAAAAAATATTAAAAAGTTTAGTAAGCCGAGAAACTCCCAAATCATCTAAACATTTCCACACTTCAATTGGGATATCATTAGGTTCTACAGACATTCCACCCTTGGTTTTCTTTAAAGCCTCCTCAACTTCTTTCTACTAATGCGACGGTAAAAATGAAATGTTTTATTATTATTAACGATATTAAAATCACTAAGGTCGATCATATTTTCGGAATATTCATTAAAAAGTTTATCTAAATAACTCACTCACCTATGTTGAATATCTTTTTCTAGAAAAAAACACTTTTTGATTTTCATCTTTAATACACTATACTTGAGTTAAATCTTTACTTTCCTTTTTCTTTGTTTGACTAGTTTATACATATATTTTTCACCCTTCTTAGTATTTAATCTGTTATAAAGATCATTAAAAGTAGAAATTTTAGCGTCACAAATTATTCTTTTAGACTCTTTGCGGGCCATTTTATATTTTTCGCAGTTCTCTATGCTTTTACATTTAAACCAATTTTTATAACATAATTTCTTATATTTTATCTTTTCTTGCACATTATTATTCCACCACAAACTATTTTTATTTATAGAAATTTTTTCTTTTGATTCTCCAAGTACTTCTTTTGCCATTTGTTTAATAGTATTTGTTACTTTTTCCCACATAACATATTCTTCTTCACAAACATTCCAAATGTTTAAATCTTGAATTTTACTCATAAAAATAATTTTATTTGTGTTTTTTAGGTATCCCCATCTAATTCTATGATGATGAATATAACATGCAGTATACAACAACAACAACAACAAAACTTTAATCCCACTAAGTGGGGTCGGCAATATAACATGCAGTATTATAAATAAAATTTTATGATTGATAAAATAAGTTTATTTAGCTACAATTCTATGATGGGATAATAATATGAAACTTCTAAATATCATAATAGTTATGGAGATTTGTGAACTTATCATGAATATGAAAATTAGAATAATTATCTCTTGTTCACTACCTTGATATTCAATTGAATTTATAACTTATCCAACTTGTCAGTCTCCATTATGTTATCCTTGGTTCGCTAGGAGATCTGTCACCCACCGATGGTACTTCGTCAACCCCTCTAAATAGAGTCGTCACTTTGCTTCATTTGGTCAGAAGCTAGCAGATATCATTTCTTTCAAAAGGGCATTATCGACTATCTTACCGCTCAAATATATACATGTATTTATTTTTGATTGTATAAGTGATATTATAATTATTATGTAAAACTTGTTTTGCATTATGATTACTCCACAATGTGATTAATTGAAACATTCTAAATACAGTTGATTGAGCCACAATTTGCCAAATTTTGTTTATTTGAGATATGCAACAAAATTTATACAAACATGCTAATCATGTGGATATTTATTTCTACGAGAGAGCAATATGTTCAGATATGTTCAAATTGGATTCTTTCATATATTAAGTATTACAATCCTGACAAGGAACATCACGTTCACTCCTTAATAAATGAGATCCGCCTGCCGCAATATGTAGTAGACTTAGAGGTTTTTTTGGCTATAACTAGGATTTATCTTAAATAGGATTTACTAAAAGCTACAAAGTTGGATTTGATAAATCCTAAGATGTTTAAACCTTCATAACTGTTTGGTTTCATAGATTTTAAATTCGATTAAGTTCTTTGAAACTATCTCCTATAAACTAAAAATAACTATTAAATTCGATTAAAATTTATTTGGTATGATGTTAAATTCGACTGCTTGGCAACTTAATCAGTTTCTTAGTTTAAATATAAAATAATATATATTAGTGATGTAATTTTCAAGTCTAACTAAATTTTACTTGAGAAATTATAATTATTTTCATAACTCGTTTACTATTTATTAAATTAATTAATTGTTAATAAGAATTAATTAAACAATTATTTATCAAGCAATAATCTTATTCATTAATAATCATTTATTAGTTTAATTAATAATTAATTATAATTTCATATATTATTAATCAATTAAAATAATTAAAACTAGCAAATAAAATTATATCAAATCCCAAAACCTATCTTCTCCTTCCCCCTATCTGGTCTGCAAACCTAGCCTACATTACTTCCTCGTCTCGTGGTTTCCCTTGAAACCATCGTTACCTTATCATTCCTCCTCCATGCTCGAAATGCTTGCAGTATAGTCGAGACTAGAGCTAGCTGGGAGGGCAACGATTGGATCATAGTACAAAAATGATCTTCAAAACTCATTGATGTCGGGCTATTCAGTTGAACTGTTTCAGTCAGTTCATGGTGGGATTAGAAGGGTCGGCCGGTCCTCCAAGGGTCTTTGGTGCATGTTGATGATAGTTGTTTTCCCATCGACGACTATATCTGAGGATAGGTAGTGCTCCGGCTGTATCTTGCTCCAATTTTGTGATTTTCTCTACTTATCCCCATCCCCTGCCCCTCTTTGTTGCCGCCTACATCTCGCACTTTGATACACCTATAATATATAGTATTTTTATACACACTTTTATACCTATTTTTGATGATATTACACTTTAATGGAAAATATTTTGTGTATTTTTCTTGCATGTATAATTAAATGGATGATTGTGATCAAATGAGTGAAAAAAACTCAAATTTGGAGCAAAACGAAGAAATGTGCAAAATCGATCTGTGCGGCTAAGTCCTCGACCCGCGCTCAGGCGCCGGTGCGGCTATGCGCCGAGACTGGAGCTTACACTCGAAGCCTCGTGGCTAAGCTGTCGAGACCTCGCGCTTAAGCGCGACAGCTTATTTAATTTTTAGCACCATTTTGAAGCGGTGTTTGAGGCATCTCTTGGTACAAACATGTGTAACTTCTTATCGGCGCCGACGATTAAATTAAATTACTCTCGAATCGATGCATCTCTTGGAGGATTCGTTGAATACTGAGACATAATTTGAAGACACACGAAGACACCTGTTTGAAAATTTTAAAAAGAAGGCTTGGAATTCGAGAAAATTATTGTTGGAGGGTGTGTAGTTTATATTTATCATGTAGGAGAGTTTTTAGTAACACACGACTCCACTTCACCATTTCTACTTTACTTATATTTCGTATTAGGATTAGAAGAGAGATTTGAGTTCTTAGAGTTGGGCGTCAACCTCTAAGGAGTATTGTAAGGAAAAACAAAGTTTTCGAAAGGACTTCGAGAGTTTAGTGGAGAGGATTTTCGAGATAAATATCTTTGTTATTACATTTAGTTTTTAATTAAGACTTATACGTTTTCACTATAATTTCCACTTTTAAATCAGAGTTGTGATTGTATTTTCTCCACTGAATTATGAGTAGTATTTTTTATATTTTTCTTTAAAATGAAGTAATTAAGATATGGATTGATGTGGTGTGAAGTATAGGAAATAATGTTGGAAGAAGTTGTGATGATTCAAAACTTTGCACTTCATTTACTTCTTGATTTGACCAATTAAAATATTATTTATTGTAAGAACATGTAAGAACCGGTATGGTATTGTCTCAGTCAACAATTGGTAAGAATCACATGAGATTATATGGGTGAGAATGTAGTCCATATGATTGAGTCACGAAATAACTAGGGAGATATACTTTGATGGGTGTAGAATTAGAGAAATTTAGAGTGACAGGCTAAAGCGCCAAATTCGATTTATTGTTTTATGTTTTGATACGTGATGTTAGCCCCCAGGTAGAAGAATAAGAGGAAACTCTAGAGTGAGAGCTAGTATCTTTTCTGCCTAGCTTGTCTTCAAGGTTACTAAAACACTAGATTAACCTATATTCTTTATAGCATCTTTAGTAAGAATCTAATCGCTTCATATTCGACACAACACATTTTAGATACTTCCACAATAAAATTTATTTCTTGTTACTAATTCATAATATGAAAAATGATATTTTATTTGCATTTGCTTTCATCTTACAAAAATCTAATTAAAGTAATTGTTTACTTTTATTTTAAATTATAAAAATTACCCAAAAATTGAATTTTTTTTCTATAATATTGTCTTTAGTTTGGGTAAGATTTTTCTTAAAAAGTAAAAAGTTATTTTTCTGTTTTTTTTTTCTTTTAAAAATTTTTACATATTTTTCCCTGTGGGTTTGATATCTCGAGGCTTAATCAGAAAGTCTTATATTACTTGAAAACGATACGTATAATTGTGTAGAATCTCATTTTATAATAACAATTAAAACTCTTATTTGCATTGACATCAAGTTTTTGTCGTCGTTGTAAATAAAGAGTTATCATTAAAAAGAATAATAAATTCATATATAAAACGTAAGCATAAATATCAGGGATCACACCTCTCTGTTCACTGCCGCAAACCTCCTGTCCATTCCTTTTTTGACACCCCCTATGTCCTGTATCCTTATGCTCCAGGCTCCAGTTGCCCGCTTCCTCATACAGCCACCCCTCCAATTGCATGTTCCTCTATTCAGCTACAGGCTTGCTATAGCCTGCTCCTAACTTGCTTCCCCATCCAGCCTGTGGACAACTCCCCTTCTCTTTAACCTGTTTCTTATCGTAATTCCCATGTCCATATCACCTTGTTGCCGCAACCTCTGCCCACCTCGTTGCTGCCACAATCCCCTAACCTTCCCTTTACTGTTGTAACCCCTCCATCCCTTTACTGTTGGTTTCCGCTTCCCAACCAGTCAACCTAGCCATTATCCAGCTATAGCCCACCACCTTCCCACCCTAACACTCGGGCTCGTCGGTGTTTGTTGTCGCTTTATTCTTGTTTTAAGAGTTTTTGTTGTAACCTCTCTAAGAATTCAACAATAATATTTGCATTTCCATTACAGTTTTGGTTAACTCCGGTATCAATCGGTACCGTGAGCCAACCTAATCCTGGCTCTATCTTTGGGTTTCCTAGTATCCATCCCTACCCAAACCACCACCCCAAAAATTTTCTTTACTTTCCCCAACACCCCTTTTAAATCCCGAATCCTAGCTACGTCACTAAGTAGATACATGCCTGAGCCTATCCAAACACAAAAATTTACAGGCATGGATGATTGAAGGGGAAAATTTCCCTCGATTGTTGTAGGGAAAGTCGAAGTGGAGAAATGAATGAGCACATGAACCCTTTCCATAGGAAAGACTTCAGTGATGAGCAAGATAGGCACGACGTTTTAGAATTCAATTTCAGAGGAGACTGAGAGAGAATGCATCATATGAAGAACACAGGGATTTCAGAATTGAAGTGGACTTATCGAGTTCTATGAAGGATTAAATAATAACGATTTCATTGAATGACTACAATCAGTTGAGAGAATCTTCGTGTACAAATAAGTGTCGGGGATAAAATGGTGAAGCAGATAATCATCAAGTTGAGGAAGAGAGTATTCTTGTAGGGGTAGAGGAAGAGAGTGGGCTTTGACAATATTTCTAGGCGGGAGAAGATTATAAAGGAGATTTAGATAAAATACATTCCTCATTATCGTCAGGATATGTTTCTGATACTCTACCATCTACAACAGAGTCTTTCAACAGAGGAGTTCAAGGCTCAGTTTGACCAGTTACAGATGAAGTATGAGTTGTTTGAGTTAAAGGAACATTCCATAGCCTGATAACTTAGGAGTTTGAAGCCCGCTATCAACAACTTTGTGCAGCTGCAACCCCATTGGTTACTGGGAGATATCCAGATCTTAGCTTTGATGGTAGAGAGACAGCGAAAATCGAGCATACAACCACCACCATTTAGTCGGCCCCTTGTAGTTGGAGACATCAACAAGAGCACACCTCGGGAGTTGAGAAAGCTTGTTCGGATAAGGACAAAGCCGCCCTGAGTGAGAAGAAGCTCGAGAAGAGTAGCACAAGTACTACTGTTCTCGCCTGAAAATGCTTTAGATGCCATGGGTTTTGGCACATCGCCTCCAACTGCCTGATGAGTTGAGTCGTGTCTTTTACCGAGCAGGGCTTGGCAGTTGAAAACAGGGTGAGGTGTATTATTTTTCACCGAATTAGGGCTAGGTGCTCGTGGTTTGACGGAATAATAAGGATAAGAGGGCTTCGCCGCCGCACATGTTCTAGACCCGTTGCACAGTGAACGAAAAAACATGTAGTCTCATCATCTCAATGGAGGGAAAAACAAGAACATGACGTTTACACATATGATAGAGCAATAATCAAAGGCATTCCCAACCTTATTCTTTGACGTGGTTGAAGGAGAATAGGGTCAACATTAACAGGTATCTAGTAAAGTTTTTGGTTAAAAGCCAACTTGGTGTCCATGGTTGTCTGCTATCTTTGGCTAGGGAGACCATGGCAGTATGACCGCAAGACTCGACATATGGATACAGGAACACCTACTCCTTCACTAAAGGTGGTAAACGTATCAACCTTCTACCTTCTCAGAAACCGAGATCTCAGGTTCCCTTACTAGCCGAGAAGCGTTGGTGGGACTAGTTTTAGTGACGATAGAGGATGATAGGACCTAGGCGCCAATTCCAAACTTGAGACAATCATGACAGAGAGCATTTCAGGACATCACGATCTATTCCTTACCTCCATGGCCACCACTGTTCACGGGTTGAGTTAACCTTGGATTACCTTGGAAGGATTCAGCAGACGATGTGTGACAAGAAGTATTAGTTTTGTCCAATAGCATGCACCTAGAAAGCTTGATCAATTTGGATGTTTGCTAGCAAGTGGAGAAAATTCCTCCAGTGTTTTGGGGGCCAAGGCAGTCATCAATAGGATGTAGTAGGAGCTTTGAGGGTTGTCATCGAAGAGCCATTAGTCCCGGGAGGTCGCAACAACACCATCACCAACAACGGACAGACAGAAGGTTCGATGAATGAGGTCGAAGCTCACTTCAATTTCGGTTGACTAGTACGGTGCTATTCACATGAACCGGTTCAGTCGGTTCAGGGTGGGATTAGGAGGGTCGGCCGATCCTCCTAGGGTTGCAGCCCAAGCGAGTGGCGCCCCTTCTATTTTACCAAGTCTATTTTTATGCTATTTCTACTTGTTGCAGGGCATTGCTTGTTTTTAGATTTTTGGTACAGCTTGTCGTGACGGCTGTTTTTCTTTCTATAGTTATATTCAAGGACAGGTGGTGCTGCAACTGCATGTTGCACCATGGTGGTGATTATCTCTACTTATCCCCATCCCCTGCCTCTCTTTTTGCTGCCGCCTACATCTCCCGACTGCTATGTCTTGTACCCTTATGTTCTAGCCACCAACTTCCCCATCTAGCCACTAGCCTCCCTCCAGTTGCTTGTTCCTCTATCCAGCCGTTGGCTTGCCGCAGCCTGCTCTTAGCCTGCCGCCCTTCTAGCTGGCAGCCAACTCCCCTTCCCCTTCACCGTCACCGGCTTGTTGCTGCAATTCTGATAACCTTGTCTACTTGCTGACGTAACCCCTGCTGACCTCCTTGCTTTGCTTCCACAACCCTCTAACCTTCCCCCTGCTAAACAATCTATCTAGCCACTGTTCAGCTGCAGTTCACCACCTTCCCGTCCTAACCCTAGGGGCTGTTGGTGTTTATTGCCGTTTTATTATTGCTTTAAGAGCTTTTAATCCCCTTTAAGTTTTCGGCAGCATTATTTGCATTTTCATTGTGATTTGGGTTAGCTCAAGTATCAACTCATGTAAATCTCCCTTTTCCACATCACTATTATTCGACTAACTCTGGTCTTTCTGTTCATTCATTAAGGGATTAAATCCACGTCCTAGTTGGATTCAAGGAAAAATGAAGGAGAAACAGGATTCAAGATCCTTTAGGATTTAAATCTGTCATTTTTTTATGTCTGGCAGGATTTATATTAAATCCTACTTAAATCCTACTCAAATCTTGCTACCAAATGGTCCCTTAGTTCCTTAATTCTACCTAGTCACCAATATAAAGTTATTAAATTCTGAAATTATTCCTATGACGTGAAAATCACAGCAATAAATAATGAAAATTTATTCTCGCTGACCTTATGACAGTAAGATTGGATGAAATTAGTTTTTGTTTCCTTTAATAGACAAAGAAGTGTCCAACTATTGTAATTAAACTGAAGACTCCAACAATATTAATTTAAAACATAAAAATCATGATCAAGTACAAAATTGAAAGGTATCAATGATGCAACTTACTCAAGCTCTGGTGATTATTGGCTAACATCTAATAATTTCACATTTCGATGATTTTGTGATAAATGTTATGTTTGTACAAATATAAAGTAGAACAATCTTCTCAGCATGTCGTATGGACTTAAAAATTGTTGCATTTGCTTTGGAGGGTTTTGTTATATAAATTCTTGAATGTTCTTATTACTTATTGGATATCCTGACTGTTTTTTCCAAGGGAACAATATTTTATTTTTCTTGTCAATTATTTTATATTCCGGGAAGGGGAAGGTTTAAGTTCTACACCAATTTCTGAATTAATAAATAGTGTAAACGGAAGGTTTAGGATAAGCTTAGAAGTAGTTCTATTACTGAACCTTATCGTTTTTTACACACCATAGCTTCCGCCCCATTTTTATGAATGCCAAATAGCATATTGATTGGTTGGATTCTGTAGATGAAAGTTAAAGAGAGAATAATCCTAAAAATGAACCCATCCTGAATTCTCTCTGATATTTTTATATTATTTTAGGAGATTCACATCACCACCATCTCTTTGCAGGACGTGGAACATAACTGAGCTTTTGATCTATAGTTTCATCTTGCATTTCTAATTTAATCCCAATCTGTATACACAGATGAGACCCTAGCCTCAAAGTGGTGGTAAAAGTAGGCCCGGTTAAGCCTCAGCTACGGATAAAGAAGGGATTAGAAGAAATAAATCCTGGTTTATAGGCAATATCAAACGCCCCATCTGTCGCCATTGATGCTGTTTACAGGGCTTCGAGTTCATCCCGTTTCAAGTCTTTAAGGGCAAATGCCAGAACGAATACGGGATTGAGGGGCGGAGGGGTAATAAGCTACGACGTAATGCCGAACACGGGGTAAAGTCCGCGGCCATAAATCCTACGCGATTATTTTTACCGCCTGCTCCAACGCTCTAAACAAACGCCACCATGGTGTTACGAAAACGCCATCGCAGACATTAAGCTGCGCCAAACGGACACTAAGGCACTGCTGATCTGCTCCCAATGATCAAATTTATTGCAAGCCTCGACTTTGATGGCCATTCTGTTGTGAATACATATGGAGAATGTGGGGATGATGAGTAGATGGAGGAAGCTTTGTAGGTGGATGTGGTGACCGCTGGAAATTGAGAATGATGAAGCAAAAGAAACAATGAATCAGACATGGAACTGTGATAGGAAGGCCAGAATTTAAAACTGCAATACCTTGGCTACATTTTTGCTGAGGTTCGTACTTTGGGCTTCCAAGATTAAATTTTTAATAAAAAATAATTTTTTTTTTAATATTTTTATTTGTTGACATTTTGTTTATGTCAATATATCTTATTGTAGCATATATTTTTTTTGAAAAAAATAATAAGAGATTGTGTTAAACAAAGAAAAGATATTGAGAGATGAGAATATGGACTGATGGACAGAAATGAATTAAACAGTTGAAAGCATTTCCAAGTGTATTGTTTTAATATTTTGTTGGTTTTTTGGATTGATGCGACCAGTTGGAAACAAAATTGGTTGATTTAAAATATTTTAAAATTCCTAGTTCTTACATCTGCATTTGAAATTCACTTAAAAATTGGGGTGATTTTTTAATTTTGTGATCTCGAGTCTTTTTCAGTTAGTATTCATTCACGATATTAAGTTCTATTAAAAAGAAATTGCTTCATTTTTTTATTTTGGTTGGAACTGCATTCTGTAATGATATTGTTGAGATGGTATGTTAATTTGTAGATAAAAGCTTTTAGACTAGAAGTATGAGTGTGCAAGTGAAACGGTTGGTTTTACTTTATATTACGGTAAATGTATAGTTTACGGTAAAGGATTTATTTTATTTTACGGTAAAGGTAATTCCATTAATTCATTAGGATCATTTTCTTCAAGATTTACATAAGTTTCAGAATTAGAAGAAGAGGAAGCATGATAAAACTTGATCAGTTTAAAACCAACAGTACGGACTTCTTTGACCTCCATACTCTCAATCTTTTTTGGGTAGATCGGAGTTAAGGTCATGGTCTACACGTAGTGGTTAATCCGATCGTACATCGACTCATATTCACTTTTCTCTGTACTTTCCAAGGAAATCTCGAACTAAGGCTTCTTCTGGTTTACTGTCATCATTTTTTTATCGGACTTATCCTATAAGAGGTAGTGTAATGTTCCATCATGAATCATAATGAAAGAAATTTCATAAATTAAATATTAGAAATTTTAAACAAAAAAAAAATCAAAAAATTATCAAACTATTAATTAAAAATTGGTTGAATAAAATATAACCATGAGGCTTGATTTATAATGCAAATGAGATTTAACCATATGAGATAACAACTTGGATTATGACTCACTTGTACAAATGTCCTGCAATTCTTTAACTTGAGTATATTATCAATCAAGTATAATTTTGTTTTATAATTTATATTAATATATAAGATACCATATAAACATTTCTAATGCATTATATGCCTACATGAATTACAATGATTAATTACATATACTTATTTCTGCATGAATTACAAATTCCCAAGTAATGATATTTCTATCATACTTAAGAATACGTTAATTTGCTTAAAATTATTTCTAGATGACTTATTTATATCTATATGTCACATTAGGTTACAAAGACGCATATAAATAACATACAAATTCAATAAAATTCCAAGTAAATTGAACAACTACTAGCATTCAACACATAAAAAATCAAGATTTTAAAAGAAAGTAACACACATAAAATCATAAATCTTGAGTTATTTAAAATTATTTCATATCTTGTTGGCTAGAAACACAAGAAAAGAGATTCATTAACAAAAAGAAAATATGTTATAATTATTTAGTAAACACTATTCTTTTATTCAATAATTATGTTACTACTTTTGATTGATTAAGGGTATCTTATATAATCTAAACAAATTTGAGATTTATTTTGTTATAATTATTAACAATTTTAATTCTCTTGGTCAGGTTACTTAGTATGAAATGCAATTCCTTCCTTGTAAATACTTAAGGATCAGCTTATCCTTCTTTAAACTTATGGCTACAGGTAGTTAAACTCTATTTGATAAGCTAAAAGTTTATCATATTTATTTGAAGTGCAAATTCATATTTTTTCTTCATTATTATTATCATTATTATTATTTTGCATTTTAAATCATTTATCATGAATACCTTTCTTACTAGCTAAACACTGCCTAGGTTTTTAAATTCTTGTTGAGAAAGTAATCACCATGGTCACTAATTAAGTTCTATTATAAAAGTGAATTCTCAACAAAAATAACATATTACTCTTGTATCTTCAAGCAAGTATGCCCAAATTTAACTATAGTTTTGACATTCCTTATCACAATGTTAAAATTTCCATATGCAAAATAAAAACTATTTGAAAAACTGCCTTGTATCTTAACCACCTTATCATGATATGGGTTGTTTTCTATAGATTTATTAGGAGTAATTATTCTTCTGTATTTTCCCACCTCTTCTAACTCAAATGTGCATATGAATATCTTTTCCTTTCATCAGTGTTCATAATTTCTATCCCTTAATTGATCCTTGGTTTAATGGTGCTTCATTGAATGAGATTTTGGGTACTATAGAAAAAACTCTATTGTGTTTTCCTAATCATCCACAAACTGCTGGTCTTATTATTTTTCAACATTAGTGTGTCCTAACCCTTCCACTTTATCATATTCATCTTTCCATAACATTACTACTGATTCCACGTTATTTTTAACAAATTACTTTTGAATGAGAGAGAATAAAATTCTAGATTCTATAGTATACGTAACTTCAATGGTAAATAATTTTTTTTGTTAAATGGTTGTCCCTACGTTCTTTTATTTATACATGCATGGCATGCTTAAATGGATAAAAAATAAAGTAATTTTTTTTACTAAAACGATTAGACAAGAGGCACTACATTCGTTTAATCTCAGCAAATGCATAGTAATTTCCACCAACATTTATTTATAGAATGCCCATATTTATTAGAGATTAAGAATTTTCTTGCTAGGATTAATTTTTTCTTGCTTGATGCTTCTCTTTTGTAAGGTCTCATGCATATCAATTCCATCAAGGCTCATGGAAAAGAATGTAATGATTCATATAGCCAAATCTCTTCCATAATTCTTGTACACTTAAATATGTATTTCTTAAAAGATCAAAAGAAGGCAGCAAAAGAAAGCTTGCATACAAAAATCGATAAGTTATTACTTAATAGGGACTTTTGTTGGCCACTTTTCTTTCTTCCAGCCACTACTATTACTATTATAGAGTTTTTGAGCTATAAACTTTTTTTTTTGTTGCTATATTTCAATTGATAATAACATTTTGTCTTTAATTTTACTCGTTCTAGGTTCCTTCTAGGTACAACTTGCAATTCTAATGATCAAAACTAAGGCTACTTTGATATAATGCAAATCTTATATATATATATTTATAATATTTGCATTATACCAAAGTAGCCTTAGTTTTGATCATTAGAATTGCAAGTTGTACCTAGAAAGAACCAAAAATTGGTTGAAGAATGTTGACTATTATATGTTTGATGACATGCTCCAGATTAAGTTTGTTAGTCGTTTATTCTTGAGGGAGCTATTTGGGATACTAGATAAAGCTATTGTTGTTCAATCCAGTTGATCGCAACTCTAAGCTATGTTGTTGGTTCGAGCTGACAACTCTGGATGGAGATGAGCTTTTTCCTATTATACGTAAATCTTTGATACTTATGGCTCTTTTTTTGTTATTTCCCTTTCTTAATTCCCTATAATTCTTCTATTTTGCATCTTTTATCCAATGGAAATGATTTTCTTTTAGTTTTAGTTACATATAGTTGGCTAAAAGTACTTATGTTGGCAGCCACATTACTTTTGTGACAGTTGTGTATACATGTCTCTCTTTATATTTAACTTTAAGGAGTTACAGCTCTCATCATTCAAAATAATTTGAAAATTATTTTTCCCGGATGCTACAAATAACCAATAGTACAGCTTATTAAAATTTTTAATCTTAATTAGCACGATATGTTAATGATCACTAAGATACATTTTAATCGTGTTTTCACTTTGTGCACCTTTATTTACACCCGAGATTTCGATGATCAAATGTTAAAGTAAATTATCTTTCAAGTTGATATTGTCGATTTGTCTACAAACTGAATAATTTTTTGGGTTAAGACTTAATTCACGTTTCATAAAAATTGTTGTAACTAAATTGTTAACTTCTTCTATACTAGATATATGGCTTCATGGACCACTAATTAAATTAAAGTAAAAGATTGGCCTATTTTTTTAATTCTTCAAAATTATCAACTTGATCGTATTATAACTTTTATTTATGTTTAAAATCAAGCCAAAGGCATTTATATAGTCTATATAAACCTCAACACAGCATCATAATCACCATAATCATACTCCTATTGCATAGAATAATTCATTCATCTATGTCATAAGAATGTGATACTAATTTATATCTATGACATATGACAGAACTTGATGTATTAACCCAAAAAATGGTCCATCAAAAGTGCACACAATTCTATCCTAATTAATTAAATGACTCATAAAATCTACTCTCCAAATAATGTGACACAAGAAACAATTGGTTTCTTAAATGATTCATTTTGGACATGACAGCTTAATCAAATAACAAATTATGATATTAGGATATATATTTTCTTAAATGAATTATTATTTCGCTCTATTATCCATATTAAATTTCAACTACCCTTGATTTGATTAACCATTGATTTTGATTCCGCTCAAGTGTTGACCAAAATTTAGATCTTATCCTATAATTATCCTATGAAAACAAATAAAATGAATAAATCAATAAATTTGTAGATTGACATACATACCACTCATATGCCTTGTATTTACATATCTAACACCTAAACATTAATGTATACATAAACATCCCTGAAAAGGTGTATTTCACTTTCCAAAAGTTCAAATAGTGATATTGTGATGTGATATGAAATATTTGGGTGGTATAAATATTAAAAAAAAAAAAATGAAATTTAGATGTAAATATGTAAATAAATCTGAATTAGGTGGCATGCATGTAAATACCCCCAAATATAATGAAAGACAATGATGGGTTTGACTGAGGGACATAATGCATGGTTGATCTAAACTAAAACCAACTCAATGGAACCCACAAATACTATTCTTGATCAGCATGGAGCCTTTTTTCTTCATCAATTATCCCCTAAATGCCTTTTTCAAATGATAACGACGCTATTAATTGCATGCATCAGTTAAACCTAAGCCTTATTCCCCCTTAGCGACCTGTGCGAGTATTATACTCACAGCTCATCACCTGATGACTTTTCTTGTGGTGACACGCAGAAGAAGAAAGCCATAAAAGTTCACATTGCCAAAAATGAAGTGGCTTTCTAATAAAGCCCTTCGCCTCCACCAAGTGCCCTTTCATCAACAGCAACACGCATTGCCATCTTTATGTTTTCTTCAATAATGAGTTGGGACTTTTAAATTCTATGGCCTGACGTATGGGTCACATAACTGAGGTTCATGCATGTAATATTTCTCTCATTTATTTTTTAAAATTCACAAAGTTAAAGGTTTTTTTTTTTTCCTTTTAATGTGGCTTTTGGTATGAAACGTAACCACGTTATGGAAGGATATGGTGGCCAGCCATATATATATATATATATATATATATATTGGACGATGTTTATTGGAATATTTTAAATTTTCTGGCTATGTATATCATAGTGGCTCATATTAGTAATTTCATATTCAACTGGTTATTTGTCATAGTGGCACATTTGGAGGAACTTCGTATGCATCATAGATTTTGGAAAATTTCTATCTGAATAACCAGATGCAACATTCGAAGAATAATATAGTATCGAGTGAGATAAGATAGAAATATTACCATGAATTTTCTTAATAAGCCAATATTAATGGAAAGATTAAAGAGATCATCTCTAAAGGCAATTGCTTACTGCCTCCCGTACCTTCATGGAAGGGATTTTTTATACATTTATAGCAAATTTTATTTTGATTTATAAAAGCTGGGTGCGGCACTTGGTGCGCTTGGGACAGCTTGTGCTTATCCAAATAAGCCGCTTATCTGGAATGTGGACCGCAGAGTTTGACACGCGTTTCGCATTTAGTGTAAAAAATAGCTGCATTTTCGAATAAGCGACTGAAATGCGAGTTATGATGCGGCATTTTTAAAATCGCCATCACTACTGAATAAGTTCTTTAACAAAGCCTTAATGTTCTAGAAAACTATATGAATTTAAGAAATGATGAACACCTAAACAATCATATCTAAAATATATTGATTAGACTAAATCTTAATTATGTTTTTAATAAAAAATATTTGGAGTAATCTAGTGTATTATTTTATCTATATTATAGATAATAAACAATAATATTTTCAGTTAGATTAATTTGCTTAAAAAAGCTGTTTTTTCTCCCAACTTTCTATGAGCTCTTATCCTTCTACTTTTGGCAGAAAGGGACGTTTAAGAGTGAGAAGTCGTAGGCAAATTAAGCATGACCAATCACGTGTCCAACTAACGAGCAATCATTCAAGGTTCAATGCATTCTACACTTTGTGAATGAATGATGCTTTCATGCCATGAATGACCTTTAAGGTAGCTTGCTATTGCTACATTGTTGGACGTGGATGTTTACATTGAAAATGCAAAATTCGAAATTATTTTTTTAATTTTAGATATTAAAGCAGTTTATATTATTTTAGTTGATTTCTAAATTTATTAAAACAATTATTGAGTTTACGATGATGTCATCTATATTATATGTGGTGTGGGATCTTATCGATTTGTTGATAATGAAATGGAAAGATATATTAATTATTTTCTGGGCTTGTTTACGTATTGCTCTTGATGGAGAAGAAAGACTGTGCATCTCAATCAGTGTCCGTGCGTTTGTGTATGTTGTGGTATGATTTATGAAGTTAAGTGGATACAAATTATTACTATTTTTTGTTAAACAAATGGCATTCTTTGCAATAATATAATTTATAATCAATAATAAAATGCATGTGATATGTATTAGTTTGCTTCACATATATGTTTCTCACTCAAGTCAAATTTATGATTTCTCAAAATTTTCTTGTAGAAATTATATGCGATAATTAAAGCAGAAATTTCAAGGCATATAGATTTATTTTAATTTTTCTGAATTTTGATTTGTTTGTGAATCACATCCCAAGAAATAAAATATAAGAAATGAGAGAGAGAGACAGAGAAATGAGTGAACAAAAATGTAAAGTAACATGTCGTGCTTTATTCGTGAAATGATTTCCTTATTTATAGAGAAGTTGGTACAATATAGTGATATTATGTTTCTTCATATCCTTTAATGGGGGCTATACATAATAGAATTTTTTACATATATGAGCTTATTGCTCGGTTACTCTCTAGCTCGACTGGCTATACTATATGACTTCGACTCAGTAGGGCTGATTCAGTCGGCTAAGCTGAGTCAGTGGTGTCGGTTAAATAGTTGAGTCGGTGGTGTTAGTTGAATCAGCTTAATTAGATTCAGGTTAGTGAGACTGAATTGGTCAACTAGCTTTTGTCAATTGATTAATTAAGTCTAACAGCTGACCCTCAATTCCTTGATGAGAAGTTCTTATTGGGAGGGTAAGACTAGGATATGAGGCTTAGGGTTGAATCACTTTAATCTAATAGGTAACTCGTTCCTAGAAGAGGACTGCCTGTGAGATAAATATAAGATTCCATTGTATTATATTGTCAATTCTTGCAATAGAGAAATAGCATTTAGACCCTATGAAAAAAATTACGGTCTAAAGTGTAAAAAAATTTTATGGTTATATTTCTGATGGGTTAATCACGGTTATTGTAACGGATGGACTGCCTACGGATTAAACTGTATCTTATAAGTGGATCACATTTATGCCGGCTCCACATAGTCACCGATGTTCCAACCATTCAGCTCATATCAAATTATAAAGCAATGGGCATAAATTGTCTGAAAGTCATTCCTTAGTTCTTTTGGCTATTAATAATTATAGGTCCAGTTATTGTAATCAAAGATGGATCCCATTGGGTATCAAAAAAATAATAAGCCATGGTCAATTGACTGTTGAAAAGTTATCAAAAACAGTCTTTATATCGAACTAATATTCGAAATCCCTTATTAATTTCTCGGCCGTGCCCGTGACCTTCGGAATCAATCGAATGCTCTACAATCCCATATTCACAGAATTTATTAGCTTCTCTTGTTCTTACTTTCAAATAATAGTTAATCTTGATTCTAATCTTCTTCTATATTTTTGTTTAATTTGAACAGCTAGTTTTTTGTATTTTGAGTATGTGAAATTTCAAAAAAGAAATTTGATTTTGTATAGTTTTCATTTGACTGTTACTTGCCTAGGGCTCATCACCTCGATCATCTCCCATCTAACACTTAAATTTTAGCATGAAATCTACATAACTAGCACACAAATCTGATGTTTTATCTATCTCTAACCTAAACTTTGATATTTATAAACGTGACACTTTGGTTCTTTACGTCCAAGCATGAAAATATGTATTTCACTTTTAAAAATTGAGAATTTTGAAATCGTTGTTCTTGACATGATATTAAAGTTTGTAATGATATGTGTGTAAGCATAAAAATTTAAATACAAAGGAATTGTGTGCTGCCCATGTAAAATTTCCTTTTTAAAAGCAAAATGACATTCCTAACACACAATTCTTATGTTATTATGTATCTCACACCTATATATTTATTTTTATAGTACATGGCATCTCAGTGCTTTAAATTTATGCATGAAAATTAATATTTCATTTCATTAAAAGTAGTAATAGTGATATTTCTGATGTGAAATTAAACTGCAGAGTGTAATGCATGAAAATATCAATGTTTACATTTTAAATATGTAATACAAAAGAATTATGTGATATGCATGTAAATTCCCTTATATATATATATATATATATATATATATATATATATATTATGGCATTGAAGAGGAGAGCCGTTAGAGGCGATCTGCAGGCCATCGGCAATGGAGGAGGCTAGGGCTCCGATTTTCGCTGCTCGTTTCCCCAGAGCTCGGCTGGTGATCTCTTCCCTTTACTCTTCTCTCTGGCTTCTTTCTGTGGATCCGATTTCTTACATTTTAGGTTTATTCTTCCCTGAGTTTTGGGGGTTCTTGTTCGCATCTTGGTTTTTCCGTTGTTACGTTTTCATTTTTCTTGATTTCTTGTTTCGATTTCTGTTTTGGCGTTTAGATAGGTTTTTGTTTCTTCCTTTTTCTTAGTGTTCTATTTCCTGAACTCGCTGATCTGTTACTTTTGGGTTTTTTGCGATTTGGTTCGGTGTTTGGTTCTTGATTCGGATGTTTTGCTGAGTAGTTTTGTCTTCTGTCTTCTATTCTGCCTGTGGGCTTTGCGATTTTTGTGAGCTATGGCTAGGGTTCCTCCTGATGTAGCGGAGCTTTGCGGCCGTGGTCTCGGGAGACTCTACTCCTTCTACTGTTAAGCATTCCTGCTTCTTCCCACAGGCGTTCCACGATGCTATCGAAGTTGGAGGTGGTGATTACCAGTTTATCTGTAAACTTGGACGGAAAAATGGTAAACCTGCACTTTTACTTACTGATGAGAAAACCAACTTTTTAGCCTCTTCTTGTCGCTTTGCTTTGATTGGGAAATTTCTTTATGGTTACCCTAAACTTGATCTAATTCGTAAGGAATTTGATATGTTAAAATTAACTGGTTCTTGGCACATTGGTCATTTAGATGGTCGACACATCTTTATACAATTGTCTAACAACATTGATTATACCACTGTTTTCGCTCGGAAAGTGTTAAGAGTTGACAATTGTATTATGAAAATTCTTAAATGGAGTGTGGATTTTGACCCCCGAGCCGAATCCCCTGTTATTCCTGTCTGGGTAAAATTCCCTGGGTATAAGTATCACCTTTTTAATTATGAAATTTTATTCTCTTTAGCCAAGGGCTTTGGCAAACCTCTTCGTTTGGACAATCCCACCCTAGACCGTACCCAACCTTCCGATGTTTTTTTTTTGTTGAGAGATATATTACTGAACCCTACCCTGACGAAGTCTGGATTGGTTCCAATCATAATGGTTACTGGCAGAAGGTTGTCTTGGGGGCTCATCCTCCCTACTGCTCACACTGTGCTATGTTTGGGCATAGTGCTTCTATTTGTTATAGGCTTCACCCTCATTTAAAACCTCAGAATACTGTGAAACCGTTTTCTGATCCTCCTACTACTCAGGCTCCTCCCATTATTGAGCCCAACCCCATTTTGTCTGATGTCCTGCCTGAGTCTGTTTCACAGCCCCCTACCATTTTTGATGCTCCTCTTTCTGTTGTCCCTGATGCACTAGACTCAACTCTACTTCCTCCCATTACCCCCTTCCCTCTTCCTTGCCCTTCTGAACTTGTCCCTGCCCCACTTTACCTATTACCAATATGCAGTCTTCTGACTGTATTGAGGACCTCTCTCATGTTGGCACCGATGGTCTCCCCTTGGTTGCCCAGGGCACTGTGGCTGTTGTGTTAACTGATGAGGATTTTGTTCACCCACACACTGTTAACGTGAACCTCCCTCTTGTTGATCCCTTTCCTGCTACTCTGCAGCTCCTTGACACCCATGCTCTTTCTGTCTCTGAGATTGATCACTCTGTTACTCAGGCTACTGCCAATATTTATTTACCAGGTGTTTCTACCTACACTCCTTTGGTGGTAGGGGAAGTTGATTTCCCCTTATCGCCTCTCAGAACCGAGTAACAATATCAAGCTATCGCTATCACTTATGCTAACCAAGCTCTGGAAACTGAATGGACTATTCAAACTCGTAGGAAAGGTAAAAAGAAACATGATCCTCACCTTATTCCTCCTACCACACCTGCCACTGACTGGGACTACCACTCTGATAGTGATCATACTGAGCATATGCAACAACCCTCAAGAGTCACTAGGAGGGGGTTTCCAAAATTCATGTTTAACATTCTTGTGTGGAACATTAGGGGAGTTGCGGACCCCAATTCCCTTAATCATCTCAAACACCTCTATAGGGTCCATAAACCTTTTATTTTTGTTCTACTTGAGCCTTTAGTTACTGTTCATAGAGTTAATGTTCTGAGAAAATTAAAACATTATTCACATTTTTGTAGTCATCATAACAAAATTTGGATTTTCTGGACGAAGAATTTAAATTTGCAAATCATTGAGGATGATAGGCAGTATGTTCTCATCAAATTTGCTATGCAAGAGTTGAATACCTGGGCCACTTTTGTGTATGCTAGTACTCTTTTGCCTGATAAGATCCTTCTTTGGAAAAAACTTATTCGCATGAGTACTGCTATCACTGGAAACTGGCTTGTGGGTGGGGATTTTAATATGATCATGTCCCCTATAGAACGCAGGGGATTCTAGACCTGATTCTGCTTTAATATCTCATTTCTGTGACTCCATTACTGATGCTGGTCTTTTTTATTTAAGGTATTATGGTTCTCCCTACACGTGGAGACGTGGTACCCTATTACAAAGGCTGGACAGATTCTTAGGAAATACTGATTTACTTAATTATTACAATGTGTGCAGAGTTAATTACCTTTGTCATGTCACTTCGGATCACAATGCTATTTTACTTACTTTGGCCTTTCAATCTAAGCCTGCCCGGTATCATTTTAAATTCATTAATGCTTGGACTTCTCACCCATCGTTTCTGAGTTTGGTTAAGCAGGCTTGGAAACCTGATGTGGCTGGCACTCCATGGTACACTATTTGGCATTTACACAAAAAACTTGTTGATGCTCTCAGGAAGTGGAACTTTGATGTCTTTGGTAATGTTCATACTAATGTTAATAATGCACTGAATATTGTCGATGACCTTGAAGCTCAGTCTGTCTCCAACCCCTC